>CM053501.1:26560752-26966399 GCA_028627145.1 Eidolon dupreanum | reverse complement strand
TAATTCTCTATGACTAGTTTACATGCAACATTCAACTGTGTTGATACTCAAGTGGATTGTGGACAACACTTCTGGATAGATGATATTTTCAATTTTAAAGGTAAGATTGTGTATAGAAGTTGTTATTGTGCCTCATCCACAACAGACCCAATTCTCTCTTGCCTCCAGAGAGTGGCAAGCATACAAATTAGAATGGGGTAGGGGCTCCTGCAAAGGAGATGCCTCACATTTACCGTTATAGTTCAGGGCCTTCACTCCTCAAATCTAAACAGCTGGCTTCTGACTCCGAGGTGAAGACTTGAGGCAAATTGTAATGTGGTCACCCCGTTCTTTTTGTCTTGGAGAGAAGCAGTCTATAAAGCAATACTGCAAAATATTTTTTTCTAAAAAACATCCAAGAAAACTTAAGAAACCTCTGTCATCCTCCAGAAGTAAAAATTTCCTTCTAATTTTCCTCCTGAAATGTTGGTGGCACCATTTTATCCCGGAAAGGTAAAGTTCTTGAAGGGTTTGTACTCCCTCCAATTACCCTGATGAGGATTGTGAGTGTTCTGGTAAGCTTATCCAAGCATGGGAAGATGGTGGAGATTTGTTTCTTCTGGGCATACGATAGAGGTAGAAACCTAGAATTTTAGGTCTAGTTAAAATCTTATTAATTTAATAGCTGGGGAAAGTGGGAACCAAGAGATAGCTTTCTTGGGGTAACTTTGTCCCACAGTCACTGTAAGAATGCAGATCTCTAGGGTCCTCAAACTACTTTGCCTTCCACAGGCCAAAGAGGATGACCCAGGAGTCTTCAGGTAACTCTCAAGCCTCTTTTCTCAGTAGTAGATTACACTGCTCTGAATGAATTATAATGTCAAATATTGTATAAAATTTCCTCCAAACTGCAGCTTGTTTGGATTCTGTTTATGATATATAGCCTAAGACTCAAAAATATTCTCCCTGGTTCCTCAAAAAATTGAAAATGGATCTACCTTTTGGCCCAGCTCTCGCACTTCTGGGTATTTATCCAAAGAAAACAGAAACAATAATTCATAAAGATCTATGCATCCCTGTGTTCATGGCAGCACAATTTACAATAGTCAGGATATGGAAGCAACCTAAATGCCCATCAGCAGACGATTGGATAAAGAAGTTATGGTTCATATATACAATGAAATATTACTCAGCCATTAAAATATGAAATCCTACCACTTGCAATGACATGGATGGACATAGAGGTTATTATGCTGAGTGAAATAAGTCAGACAGAGAAAGATAAATGCCATATGATTTCACTTATATGTGAAATCTAAGGAATAAAAAGAAAAAACTAATCAAAAATAGACTCGCAAACATAGAGGACAATCTGGTGATGGCCAGAGGGGAGGTGGATGGAAGTACTGGAAGAAAGAGGTGAAGGTTTAAAGAAGTACAAATTAGTAGTTGATAATTGGTCAAGGGGATGGGGAGCATGGCATAGGAAATGCAGTCAGCAGTAATGTAATGGCTATGTGTAGAGCTGGAGTGAAGATAAAGTAATCAGGGAGGTCATCTCATAAGTTGTATAAATGTCTAAGCAATGTACTGTATACTTGAAACTAATAAAAAAATTAATCACGCAGATGTAATGTACAGCATAAGGAATGTAGTTGATAATATCAAATTAACTATGTATTCTGCCAGGTAGGTATTAGACTTATTGTGGTGATGACTTTGTAGGAGATAGAAATGTCTAATCAATATGTTCTATACCTAAAACTAATATAATATTTTATGTCAAGTATAATTTAAAAATAAATTTAAAAAATAAATGTGATAAATTTAGTGGAGTTTTGAAAAAAAAAATAAATGATTTACTTAAAAAATTCTCCCTGAAATAAAGAAACTCAGTTTTCTTAAAGTACCAAAACATCGGGTGCCTTATTTATTGATACCTCCTATAGTAACACATAACTGAGATGGAGCCTAGATGTCTCTTTTGGTTCTGAACTATTTTGAGAAGAGATTTTCTAAGATAAAACATGAACATGAAAAATATTGATGGAATTTTTTTCTTTAAATCAAGTTGTAATAATTTTTGTGGACTTACAAGTTAAACTATCTATTCCCCCAATCAACCCTTGACCCAGTGCTATACTCAGTTTGGAGCCACCAATAATGCAATACTCTAATCAAGAGCAAATTCAACTAAATATAAGAAGTAGAGACAGGGAGTAAGGGGTCAAAGGGACTCAACTGCTCAGTAGTGGCCTTGCCACACAGTGGCCACTTCAAAAACCTGTATTAACCTTAAAACTTTTAAATCCACACAGAAGGTGAGTGAGCCAATCCCTGTCATGAACACTGACTTTAGAGGGCGTTTGTTTGTCTGGTTGATTGGTTTTTGGTTGCTCTGAGGAGGTGTCAGGAAGATATTAGGCTTGCATTTTCAAAAGATAGCAAAGAAGCAAAACCATGAAGCAATATTTATGACTTGTGGAGTCTCCAGGAGTCTAAGTTAACACTTCTACCTGATTAGAAATGTTGCTGCTTTTTAAAAATTCTGATTTTATCTATATGCATTTAAGAAAGGGGCTGGTCAAGGTCAGGGTAGTTACAAGAAGAATTTCAGAGGCACTGTCCAATTAGAAAAGAAAAAGTAAAACAATAAGAGATGGCACATGAGAACAAGGAAGACAAATAAAACTAATCTCTGATTAACAGAAAAGTTATTATTGAAATAATGTGAGTAGGTCAGAATTATGAAAAAGGAGCACCTATGTAACTTTTTTCTAAGGATCTCAACTCCAAGAAATGGTTAGTTGCCTTTATCACAGAGATCCAGCTCACTGTCTCCCGCCCACCTTTCACACTCAACCAGGCCATGCTCTTTCTCTCTGCCTGCTGGAACAAGACCTTTCTGTGGACCAGAAGGGCAATGCTCAGACTCCAGGTTTGATGCAGTCTCTTGGAGTGTCCACATCCATTTTCTCTGCCCACTAAGAAATTAATGTCATTATTTTTTCAGAAGCCCCTATCAAACTCTGAGTTATTTTGGTACATTGCTGTGTCTATTTTCTTAGGCCCTGCAGAAGAGTGAGAGGTGGGCAAAAATATTTTAAGTGTGGTCTCTGTGTTCCTGTGCAAATCATTTCGCCTCCCCAAAACTTCCTTACATATCTGTTAAATTGGGATAATATTATGTATATTGTATGGCCTCTGTGAGGTACTAGGTGTGATACCTGGCACATTGAGGCTGGAGCCAGGATGTGGGAGTGGATCTGGAAGTGTCAGACCATGACTTTGCCACATTACCAAAGATCCAAAGAGTTTTGGGTATGAGTCAGAAGGGTAATATTCTAAATCGACTATTGTGTTGTGCAGAGCTAGAAAGGAGACAAGACATAATCCAAAAGAGACCCAGTAGAGGGTGAAGAAACCAAATGAACCCCGACATCAAAATCTAAGCTGGAACTAGAAGCAAAGGGAGGCAAGGAGGCAAGCAGGAGATCCAAAAAAAGATCAGGTGCAACTGGAGCAAGGGCTGGATGAGAGGCAGCACTGGTGTAGGATGGAGCTCAAAGATGCTGAGATCACTGTATGCCAGAGAAAGGGTATTGTGGGGGCATAATTTATGGGGAGTCACTATGTAAAGGGTGAAACTCTAGTTAAATTTAATGGTAGGCTGTGTCACTGTTTGGCAGTGTTCCATGTTCCTTCCTAGGAAGGATTATACTTCTCAGCCTATTCAGATGTAGCCATGGAATTTGCTTTGTTCAATGCAGTTTAAGCCACCTGGTAGAGCTTAAGAGTTGTCATATGCTTTTCCATGCTCTTTTTTCTCTGCTTTTTTATTTGGCCCCTCTGTCTGGGGATGAGGATAATGATGACATTGGAGCAGAATTCCCTAATGACCCTTAATGAACATGTAGCAAGAAATAAATTTTTGTTATTTTCTGCCACTGAAATTTTTTTTGTTTAATCACAGCGTTATCTAGCCTGCCTTCACTGATACAAATGAAGATTACTGGTTGGAACCTAGTAATTAATAGTTATGCTTGGTTAGACTTATTTTAATATGACAGGCAAAGTAAGACAATGATGTTGCAAGAGAAGACAACAAGGAAAAATATGACTACAATTATTTAGGATGATTTGTAACAGAGAGTGAAGTCTGTGGGTTAATTTGTTATCTTTGCTAATATAGCCAAGTAGAAAATAAATTAATAGGAGACATAGCTTCCTTTATTTTCAAGTATATTACAAAGACAGAACAAATCTACACACACACACACACACTTTTTCCCTGTATAAAAACACATAAAAGGGTCCAATTCTTACCATTTTAAGAGTTCAAAGTCTAAGGAGACCAAAGGTATAAGGTTGCTGAGTTTTGTAACTGTGACTGTGTGATTATTCTAATTATTATCATCATCACCATCATGATTATACTGTTGCTTTTGTGGTGTTAGATATTGAGAAGATATAAGAAGAATGGTTGTTGATTAGAGTTGCAAAAATAAATTTTATTGATTTTTTTAAATATTAATTTCCTGAGCCAGGTAGCTTTTTGACTGGGCAATACTTGAAGGGAACAGGAATTTATTATTTTAAACAGATGGCTTAGGAAAAGTTGTGGTTTGGGGGTGATGGGACTATAGAATAAGAAAGGTTTTGAAAAAAAAGATGAAAGGAACTGTAATCAGGTAGACAGACAAGCCATGGACTTTATCCCTAGAGGAAAATCAAGACAGAGCCCCAGGAGCTCATCTCATATCATAGAAGCTAATTCTCAAAAGCAAGACCAGGAAAGGGGTGACTGTTAATGATGAATGGCCCATTCTGCCATCTGACTTGGCCTAGGAATGTGGACATGTGCAGGGAATGATAAAGAGATTTTTCTTCATCCTTTTCCCATTTGCAAACACAGCTTTTCCCGGCTTACACATTAGTAATCCACAGTCCACTGAATATTGTATTGGCATTTGACCCAAGACCCTAACCATATTCATGATATGCGACACCAACTGCAGGGCTGTTGAAACACTAAATATTCATTTTTCTCAATTGATCCCACATCCACTTTTGAATTAAGAAAAATGTTGAGAACAGAAGCAAGGACCCTTTCTGAAAGTAATGCTGAAGGGCATTCTCATGAAGAGGAAAGCAAATGGAAGTAAGTCTTGGCTAATATCTGCTCTAGCTTGGGTTATTTTAAATGTGCTTTTCTTGAGCATTTTAAATGAAGAGTTGCCTTTTTTTATGAGTTCTTTGAAGATTTTTCCTGAATTGTATTCGGTCCCTACTAATTTACCACGCAACATTTTTACCTTTGTGTTAGTAATATACACTGAACGTACGGAAATGTATGTTATATATTTATAATGGTTGCAAGATAAAGTTTATAACAGACCTAGTATTTTTTTAGATTAAATATGGTATCTAGTTCTTTTGCTTAACAACCATTCTAAAAAGATTTTATTCTTCAGATATTGAAAACAAGTACATCCAGTCTTTTTTAGATCAGCATTTGGAAAATTCATTGAATACATAATAAAAATGATATTCTGCTACCACTAACGACAAGTAATCTACTTCACAGCTTTCTTCAAACATTTCTGAATTTTAATGGGGTATAAAAACATAAACATAAATAAATGAACAAATGAATAATTAAATAGAAGTTAGCAATATAAATGAATAAACAGAAAACACATATAAAAACAGATGATGTCTGCAATAACATGGGAAAACCAGGGCAATGATTTATGCTTTATTGCACTGCATGTGATTACAAGAAATCACATTTTAAGAGCAACAAGATGTTTCAGGAAGACCAAGAAGGATAGCTTTACTTACCTACAGCCTTCGAGGGGAGATTCTGGGTGTTCTAGGAACGCCCTGTCCTCAAACTCATTTGCTGTGAGCACCGAGGATGCTATCATAAGAGATTCACTGCCCAGATTTCAGGCAAGATTTTTGTTTATTTGTTAATGGCTTGCTTACACTACATTGACAATTTCTGCAAAGTGAAATTGCACTTAAACAGTATGCACATGGTTAAACAATCAAATTGCTTAGAGGGGTTTATAATGAAAAGTAGCAACCTGTGACCTGCGCTCATCTTTCAGGTTTAACCTCTAGAGAGAGTGAAATTTTAACTGTTGCTCTTTTTAGTTTTCTTTTATTTTCTTATTAACAAATAACCTCACTCTTGCTTATTTTATCATTGCTGACATTCTTTATTCTGTTCCTGCTATCGTAAGTTATAATTTAGCTCCATCTTCACCACCACCAAGAGCTACATCAGGATTCCCTGCCCTCTTGTTACTTCCACAACCTTGAAAGGCAGCAGGGTCACTCATTTGTTCCCATGCCTTTTACTTCTTTTTATGTTTAGCCTACTTTCATCCTGACTTTAGTCTTTCCTGCCGGGCAGTCACCCACGTCGTTGCTGTCAATTCCTCCATAGCCGTTGTCCCCTTTGCATGTTTTCTAAGCTCTACTTCACTACCCAGAAATAGACCAAGCTTCTCTCTGCCCCTTGTTTTATGCTGTTGCCTTATCACTCTGGGATTTTGCTCTGTGCATTACGGCTATCACTTTAACGGGAGGTCACAAGGGGAGGAAGGAAGGAAGGAAGGAAGGAAGGAAGGAAGGAAGGAAGGAAGGAAGGAAGGAAGGAAGGAAGGAAGGAAGGATGGAAGGAGGGAGAGAAGATGCATGTATTTTGAATGGGAATTTCAGGCAGAGGTTCTTAAAGCAGGGTACATGCATTTTCTAAGGATGGGTCCATGGATTTAGCCAGTTTTCCAAAGAAGTCTGTGATACTCCAAATTTTAAGCTTAAGGCCATTCTCTCACAGAGTTCAAATACCTAAACTGGCCAAAAAAATCAAGGAGAAGAAAAAATGTTCATCTATATCATTGTCAAAGTGTAGCCTTCATATGCTCTACATTGTTAATCATATAGGTTTCTTGTTTAAAATACAAGTTTTTGGCCTTACTGAATTAAATAAGCTGGGCATGGACCCCCTGAAACCTACATATTTAACAAGCTCCTAAGGTAATTTAATATTCTATATAACATAAATATAGATAGTTTTATAATATTTGCACTCTATATATAAACATAGAATATAAGTTATTTACAGGCAAAATTATAGATGGTAGGCTTCTTACCAGTTTGGAAGATATACCCTTAATATCTGCCTTTTTAAATAATATGCTATATGACTAGAACTTTTGATTGGTCCAATTGAAACATTGAAATATTTGTAAAGTTAAATATTTTTTAAAGCAGCAATTTAATTTCATCATCTATAAGATGTAGCACTGAGGCAGCCAGAATTTGTATTTGATGACCATATATCATAGCTTCTCTTTATTATCATTTCCTCTGCCTCCTTTCCACCATTTCCACAAGTTTAAAGATCAGAAATTGAGATTGGTTTTTCATAATTTTTTTAACAAAGATTTTTTTAAACCTCCTTGTATAGTTATTTTTCTCCTCTAGGTGTTTTCAAATTGATTTTTTAGTGGCAAAATTTTTAGTTCTGGAACTTCGTTAGATATAAAATTCAGTCTAACAGGTGGTAATTCTCAGGTACATTCTATTTCATTTTCTAAATCATCTTAGTGTTCTAAACTCCTTAATCCTCTAACAGTCCACTCAGCACAGTTTGCCTTCTAAAATGCAGCTGTTGATAGAAAGCAAGAACAGTGCCAAAATGACTGCATAAAAATTTAGGGGGATGATTCATATAAAACTCTAATTGGCACTTTATATGACATTTTAAAGGCATTAAGTATTTCAAAGTCATTATACATTGTTGTTATTGTACAAGCCATTTTAAAAGAATAAATTTACCCACCAGGCTGTCAACTCCTCAGTATGAATTTCTTTGAACAGTGAAAAAGCCATAGTGATAATTTCAACCCATAATTAGAATTAATAAGTAAAAATTTGCAAATATTGTTTCTAAACAAAACTATTACAAGACATTTTGTGAAGTTGCTCCTTTTTAGGAGTAGACATAGTTTTTTCATGAGCATGATGCATTTCCTTCCTACAGGCTTTACTATTTTTGACTTACAAAGGAAGGAATGAACAAACTTGTTAATTTTGTAGGGCAATTTGTAATCCTCACAAGCAGTACATTCTATCAGTGTTTTCTCTCTTTCAAATACATTTTTACTGAGTTGCAGCATTGTTCATTCCTCATTTTCATTTCGAATACTTCTCTGTTTCAGATTCATCAGCTACTAATTGAGCATTCAACATAACACAGATGTGATGTGTACAGAAATGCATTCAAGAAAAGATCAAACCAGGAGTCTGCCATTTGCGGTTGGACTTTAACTTGCTTGCTTTTAATAATGCTTGAATATAGATCCTAATTTATGGACTTGGTGTGAATATTATTAAACCTTCCCCACCGTTCCCTTGTACTTTTTTTCTCCCCTGCAGGTTCACAGACCTATGAAGATAGCTGGGTGGATAAATATACTTAGACCTGGCAAATCAAAGGGATATTGAAAATCGAGCTAATCTTAATTAAAATTTTTTTTAATTACATGATTTTTTTTTTAAATCCAAGAAGACAGAAAAATAAAAATAACACACATACACTGACTTCACTCCTTTTTATGAATTAAACATGGTAAAGTCATTAAGGTATATCCTAACCTGCCTGTTTTTCCACCCTCAATTTCACATTTGCTGGTAGTTACATGAGTTTCATTGGATTCAGCCTCGGAAGGCAAACAAGAGACTGTGAAGGGAGAAGGCACCAATGGGGCACCAACATGTCTAAGGGCTGAGATATCAGTTCCCACCATTCCACCTTACCTGTGTATTCTTTTATCTGGACCTTTCTTGAAGAAAGTGATCAGCCATGTCCAATGTTTCCACAAAGAGCAAAGAAGATAAATGTTGAAAGTTTTTTTTTACTTTTGTAGCTTGAGGCAATTAGAAGCCACAGATGTCTTGTGAAATGAGGTCCTGCAGAAAGTTGAGGTCATAATTCAAATGTCTGCTGGGTGAGCAGTAACAAGGAGGTAAGGGAGTGGAAAATAGAGGAAGTGAGCTAGTCAAGAAGCTTAGCAATCATTGCTAGAAGCTGAACTCCTCTGGGCCCTTACCTGGGAGCCTCCTCTAATTGTACAGTGCAAAACCGGAGCAAACTTAAGCAGGGAGCCAGAACCCATATTTTTTATTCTTTGCAACATCTAATACAGAACATATCTGACACTTAATGAATGTTTCTTGAATAGATGAAAGAAAAAATCTACACAAAGAAAAGATTTTTACAAAGAATCTAGTAATGAAAATGAAAAGAAAATCATGTTTACATTTTGAAGATTAAACCAAGAGTCAATTCAATTTTATTTTGAGAATTAGGCAGAATCAGAAAGAAACACAATGATGATAACAAGAATAATACAGCTTTGTGTTGGCGTAAATCTTGATGACTCATGAAAGCCTTTTTCATATTCATTGTCTATTTCTTTATGGAAAAGCGCAACATAGGACATTTAGGAAAGAATTGTAACCTAAAGAACATGAAAAAAGACTTGAAATAGAATATAGCTTTATTCTATTATTATATCTATATTGTTAGAATATAGATTTCTAACAATACTAAGTCATGATGTTGTGTGGTTAAAAAGAAAGGCTGGATTAACATCCAGGAATAACCCCGGGATCAGAATGGATAAGAGAAGCAGAGCAGAAATACCTGTGAAAGCATCCTATTTCATTCCAATTCCATGTTAGTCTAAGCTTCACACAGCTCTGTGTGGCATTCTAGGCTCCCTGTTCAAAGCTGGACTGGAAAGCAAAAATTTGGGGAAGAATTCAGAGAAGAGCTCTAAAGATTATAAAAGACTAAAGAAATAGGATATACTATGAAATATTCAAAGAAGTGGACTTTTTGTAAATTCTTACTTGTTTAAAACTTTATAATGATTTTCAAAGCATAATTGTATGGGAGAAGGGCTGAGTGAGTACAATAATTCCAGTTATAATTATCTTATAAAAGAAATATCCAAATTGGCTTCAAGATCTTGGTAGCAACAGATCTTTGTCCAGTAGTTTTTGGTTTGCCTAGTTCAGCTTCCTTGGGAGAAGGGCATTCTAACAAGTTTTGTGATGGTTAATGATTGACTTTTTGCAGCAAGGGTAGAATAAGAAGAAAATATGCTTATTTAGACTAAATAAGCTATGGAGGAGTTGTTTAAACAGAGCTTGTCAGAGGGGATTGTGGAACCTCCTTCTCAAGAGAGTTTTAAAAACAGGCCAGGCACTCATCTCTGGGGTGGTTTCAGCCTGCAGAGTAGCTAAAGAACAGCCATGGCCTCTTGCATTCCCTTCCACCTCTCTGAGACATAGGCTACAGCAATAACTGAGGAGGCCTCCGGGGCAGGGTCAGTTGTTTCTAACTACAGAGCTTTCTTAACCACATGGAATGATAAGTATATAAGGGAGGGCGGGGTCAGAATGTTCCCTGACCACCCTCTGTTGGGCGCTCTGTCTACCAGCATCATCGGCTGAAAAGCACAAAGGACGCCAGTTAGTATTGAATGACAGTGCTCTTTTGGATTTTATTTGTCCCGTTGTTTGTGAGTGTGTGTGTGAATGTGACTGTGTAGCTGTGAGTGTGTGTGATAAAATACAGTAAGTAAAACTAACTGGAAAGGAAATCAGTTAAAAATCCAGGAAACATGGAGAAAAAAACCTTCATTTTCTTGTGAGGCTAGGTTCTAATGTTCAGCATTTGATTTTGACATTAGAGCGTAATGTTGAACCCATGTGGGTTTTCCTCTTGAAAATGAGATGTGTTCCAGTCCCCAAGCTTCTCACAAGATGAAAAGACAGCATAGATGACAGGCATAGTGAGAGTTGGCTTTAAATATCACAGACCCCATCATTTGGTGGGTGGGTGGGTGTTGTCGCTAACTATGCTTCCACTTCAACAAAGAAAATGGTGAGTTGCCAAAACACGAGAATGTTCCGTCTTAAGAATTATGCTGAATTCTTTCCAGAGATCCACTTTTTTAAAAAGATAAATTTTATCCTATGATATTTTCCAAACTTACTTAGGCACTCTATTCAAGGAAAATAGTTTAAGTATTGTGCCATGTAACTACTATCTGTAGAATTAGAATGACTTTCTCACAAACGATCTATCTTTATTCATCAAGTGGTCTTGGGTGGCTTGTATGGGGTGGGGCGCCTGCCAAGGTCACAATTATGCAGGCTGGCCGAAGGAGACACTGGACAAGCAAACGACAGCCTAGCAAATTTACAAACAGGTGGAGAAAATATGATTTTGTTATCTTTTAATTTTCTTTTTTCTCTTTGTCTCCTACAATTGCTGCTTTTCTGAAAGGTCAACTTTGTTTTTTTTTTTAGGAAAAAGAAGACTTTTTTTTTCATCTCCCAAATGTTAAGTTGATGCCCTTCCCTAGAGTCTTTTCATTAATTAAGTTGGCCTGAAGGTCATAAACCATAATCATTGTGGAGGCCGGTGGCTGCAAGGTGCTAATTGACATCCTCAAAGAGGGACAATGTCAATAATCAATAGGGAAGAGCAGAACACTGGTAGATTTATGGCTTTGATTTTGAAAAGGTATGGGAATGCCCCGTGATGTTTTCCCCCGTACTCCCTTTGAATGTTAATGCTTTCTTGAAGATGATTTCAGACACACTGCTAGGATACTGCCTCTACTCACTGAAGCAGAATCCTCTGAAGAGTTGCTGAGGCAGAATGGAAATCATGGCTTGCCTCAGAGAAGCAGCTGTATTGGCCGCTAATGATGCCTCACGCAGAAAGACGATGCTCCTTTAACTCCAGGGTTTTAATGGGAAGTTTCTAAGCCTGAAACAACAGCTTTAGATCTGGGGTGTGCCATCGGCTGCTTGCAGCTAGCTACCACTGTCTACTGCTTTCGCACAGCCTGGTCGGGAAGAATGGAAACTAAAGAAGCTTGTAACTACCTGTAACTGTTCCACCAGGAAATGGATCAAGTGTTTGTTCAGCCAGATTCAGGTACTTGACCCAAACTGTGTCTGTGACAAGCTAATTAAATGCTTTTCTCTAACTTTACAATTTATGCATGAGCAATAATTGCATAGATGCCTTTTGGATCCAAGTTCTGATTTTAGATCTAGGTGTCAGATAAAGTCTAATTAAACAGTTGCTAAGTAAAGTTAATGGTGGGGATGTGAAATGCAATGATGCCTTTGTTTTTAAACCATGCTTAAATTTATAATGCTACTGATACTGGATAAAGGAGTGGTAAAATAGGCTTTTTTTTCTTTGCTAAGCTGCAAAGAAAAAAGCTATTTGGCTATGACAGTATTTTTTTTTTCTGTTCACCTAAAGCATCCAACCTTCAGAAATGTAATAAGGATGTTTTAATTTGTTTACAAAGGATCACAGTTCAACAACTCATAATGATAGTGCTGACTGTCCCTGGTGTCCCTAGGCGATTATCAGTGTGCACCCTTAGCCTTTTGAGTATCAGCAAGCCTTCTTTTTCACTAGGAAACACACAAGGAAAGAGAAAGAATACTGGTTAGAATAGTAATGTTCATTGTTTGCAATTAAAAGTTCCAGTTTGCTGATGATGCCTTTCGACGTCCCCAGATACTAAGACTAGGTGGTATTTTTCTGATGCTCTCAGCTAGGCTGCAGCCTTGCCCTGCAGTCCCTTTAAAACTCATCAAGCAGATGTTAGGAAGAAGGATGAAGATAGAGAAGTCAAGCTGAGGTTAGGGCTCAGGCTGAAGAGAAAGGTCTCCTGCCCAGGGCTCACAAGCATCGGTGAGTGGGGAATGGCAGGGTCCACTCGCGTCTGAGGCTGATTTTGCAGAGGCAACCAGAGGGAACAGACCTCCCAGGGCAGCCATAGGGGCTGGCAACAGTTTCCAAACTGCCTGTTGACATTTGTAGCTGACCGCATTGACATGTCTTTAAATTATTGTTTATGGGCTTTCTAGTAGCCTTAGGTCTATTGCTTGAGTGTATAAAATAATATTTACTCTTAGCCTTCCCGTGAATTCTGAAGCATCAGGGCTATTCAGGAGGGCTGTATTTGGAAAAGAATATGGAAGTTCCATGTGTTTTTGTGAGCCTCCCCACAAAAGAGGAGAGGTGGTGGTTAAAATGCATAAAGTACCTGGAAAGAGCCAAGAAAGCTTTACTCGAAGTCCTTGGCTGGTCACCAAGAGGGCCATGAATTCTTTGACTTTATAGGAAACATTTTGCATCTTTGTGTGTATATCCTGGAATGCAAGTTACTGTTCACAGGGCTCACATACATAGACTTTATACAAGATTTACAGGTAAATAACTTTTGCCTGTGTAGGGATTTGATTACTTGGATGATGAGGTGACTTTTGTGGAGTGCTTGCAATTGTTGGACGGGGGGAGATGTATAATAGGGTTGACTGGGATGTTTACAGATCTGGAGGTGTGTGTGGAGTGGGGACTGGACCTCCAGAGACTCCAGGTATGCAAACAGCAATGCAGCTGAGGCTGCCTTTAACTCAAAAAGTAGAGGATAATTCTATTTAGCCTCAGTCTCAGGATATGTATTACTTTAATCACTAAAAGCCACGTTAACATTTCAATAGTCATTCTGAGAACTGTGGCAGAATAATGCTTCACTTCGAGTAAGTTTGCGTCTACAGTTGTTACACATTCAGTCCCACTTACCCAGCCAATTCCCTTCCTGTTACAGTCTACAGATTGGTCTCACTCGTCTGCAGGATAACTATAAATAAGGTACACAGGATGTCTTTGTAGGGCAACGTGTCTCGTTGGTCACATGTGAATGTAAACTGAACAAGCCTGTGAGTGTTCTTGCTCAATGGACGAACTGTTTTTGCACCTATTTTCGAAAACATGTCAAGTCACATAACTAGGTTTCTGGCCTAGAAATTTTAAAAATTAGGTGTGGCAATTATGTGGTTTAGGAGTACTTAAAATACAGACAACATTGTTTAACTGTACCCTGCATGCCTTTAGCAGCAGAGGCATGACGACTTTCTACTCATTCCCACATGCCGGAAAGAGACTCTCTATCCAGCATTCTTAGGGGAATGCTACCCTTTTGGTAACTGATTTTTTTTTTTTAATTTCTGGCAGTTTACTTATAAACACCATACCTTCATGTGCTTGTTTGCATAGCAGAAATTAGAAAGAAATCTTATTTTGCACAAAAATGATATAAAGAGGAAATACTCATTCATCATCACCTATTTATGGACCACTCACTATGTGCCAGGCAAGACTGCACGTATACTGTCTCTACTGCCACTATTATCATTGCGACCCATTGCAGGAGGGCAGGTACTAGAGTCCATGACCACAAAAGTGAGATGGCAGAATCAAATGCCTCTGTGTGGTGCCAATTGTACTTAACCCATTCTGTTGCCATCGCTTCAAAAATGAAAAAAGAAACATGTCATTGCTTTAAGATATACTGTCTTCAGATAAAATATTTTTTCTTATTGTGAAATTGTATAATGACACGCTACTGAAATGTCCAAAGGAAGGCTCTAAGCCTGAGAAGGGTACTATAAATGTTGACATTTATAGTTTCCATGTCAGACATTTAGATGTGGGATATTTTAAATGGCTGCCCTTCCCCACCAAAAAAAGCAGATTAGGTAAAAAGGGTCACCCCTTTAAATAGGGGGAAAGTTCTTATCTCCAGTTGATTTTTATATTTCGGACACCACCTATCAGCACTGAGGCCAAGGAAAATTTAAAGAGCCAAATAACTGCTTTTCAAACCGTGAGAGCTATGACTATTAAAATGTCACTGTGACTCATACTATCTGTGATTCTTTGAAACAAGATCTATTTCAAATACAATCGTCTGACATCCCAGTTCAGCTGTATGACATAAGCTTTTTTTTTTTAACCCCCTGTCTGTATCAGCTGGCACCCTGAAGTCTGAATTCAGTTCCCTGGTCTTTAAGGGGCTAGAGAGGTGATTCAACCTCTCTTGAAAAAGGCAGTAATCCTAGAACAACAGAGAATTCCTCAAGGAACTTGTTTAATAAGGGGAAAGAGACGGGCCCTATGGAGACTTATCCTGTTAACAGGTGCTGTCGCAGAAACGCAGGTGCAGTACTCCCGGAGACAGAGCAGGAAGCACGCATTCCCTTCTGTGAAGGGAGAGATGTAGGTCCCACTGAGGAGGTGGTATTTGGTGTGGACTCTAAGGGAAGAAGAGAAATCCACAGGCGGGAGTCAGGTGAGGAGGAGAGCATCGTGACTCAAAGCTCAGAGCTGGGAACGCTAGAGGTGTTCGAAGAACAGCAGGTGTTGGGTGAAGCTGCAGACAGACCAGGTGAGGATATCCCCTCAGCTGTGTGCAGACCCTATTACATGTCAGTTTGTTCTTATCAATACATTGGTTATTTTACTTGAAGCCCAATGTGATGTTTGTTCTTTTTAAAAGTTTTTATGAAAATAAATTAATAACTTAAATAAACTCTATTGTCAGAATATGACCTAACTTGTGGTCCAGAAAACAGGTATATCAGGTCCATGAGGGAGTTAATGGGTGGGTTAGGGTCTCAGACATTGGAGTAAAAGGTTTTCTGAGGGGAGGAGGGGTAAAATCTGAGCTTAGAAAGATGAATATTGATGCACTATGCAGGCAGTATGGGGAAAGAAAGAGAGGGCCTCTTTGCAAATTACTTAAGCTAAAGCGAGGAGCTAATACAATGGCTGTGGCTAAGATGAACTGCTCACACAGGGCTTCATAAGTAATTCAGGGTGTTTTACATTTTGTGAATATCAGAGTCTGGGGAACCTGACTCGAGAAAAGGGATGTATTATAGGATTTTTAAAAATGGCATTTTTTAATTAAGGTTTCCTTGGTCCAGTATTAAAATTAGGCTTTATTTCCTGAGCACACACAAATGGACCTGGCAAAGAGAAGGCACAGATGTGCTGCATGATGGGGGAGGACAGTCAGGACTAAAATACTGCTGTGAGTGACTGTGGTCCTTCTTATACTTAGAATAACTGCCTTTGTTGTTATTAACACTTATGATGGGTGTGTCAAACCCTTCTGAAATAATTTACTTACCCAGATTTCATCATTCATTTAAAAGAAAGATTTCATTTTTCTGCTAAAAGCAATTGTGAACATTTTCTAAGAATCTTTTATACCAAAAAGGGATATTTTACTCTAAGACAGACATTTTAAAAATTTACATGTTTTTGAATATTTTTGTACTGGGGTTGTCAAGTGATTACATTAGTTCTTTTTCTGCATCTTATTATATCTGATGTTTCCTTGAACTTAAACATGCTGTTGAGCTTTCCAAATTTGTAAATTATTGATGAGCTGATTGCGGATTTAAAAAAAAAAAAAAAAAGCAGGCTCTTCTAAGGATTTCAATCAGTCCTAGACAAAATTATGAAATGGCTGGCATTTCTTTCTGGATCTGTACCCTTATATCCCTTTATAACCACCTGATCTTATCATCTCCACCCAACATTCCCATCCCTCCCCAGACCTTTCCTGCTGGGCCATCTGCTCACAGCACCCCAGGTCCACTCCACTCTCCAAGTTCTCTCTAGCAGCCCCTCAGTCCCAGCGATATCTAGCTTCAATCCTCTTTCTATCTACACATTTTCCCCTCCTTCAAAGTGGAATAGTTTTCATAGACAAATCCCCACTAATGTGTTAATGTGCTAACTTTTCCTTGGTAAAATACTCAATTTACTAGCCTTTAATGATTAGACCAAATGAAGTTATTTTAGTAGGACCTTGGGCACCACAGTATGCTCGGAGGAGAGAGGCTTACAACTTATAAAGAGCTGTAGAGTGTTCCAAACATGTAGTCAGATTGCAAAGAGAGTTATCCATATCCTTGCATCTGCTTTTTAATCAGCATAAGATAGAAAAACGGCAAATTAAAACTGATTTTTAAATCATTCTAATCTGAATCAGATGACTAGGTTATTTACTAGAGCTTATTTACTAGGATTAGTTACCCTTCACCAAATAATGGTGTACCAGCTCTAAAACCTGAGCCATGGGAGAAGCCTAGGAGGTAGGAGATGTCAAGCTAGGTGAAGAAGGGCTCAACATTTGCCTTATTTGAAGGACAAGGCTAGGGAAGACTGATCCTAGGTGTCAAGATGTCTCTTATCAAGAGGAGACCAGGGATGGGAAGGGAAGGACTGAATAAGGTATTGCTATGCTAGTCAGCCAGCCTGTGGTTAGAGAGTAATTATCACAGGCTCAAAGTGTCCTATATCCAGTTCTTCACTGTTCTCATCAACATTTTCAAATTCAGGAATCTTTATGTTGTACATTTACACAATTAATGATCCTCACTTTTCATATATTTCCTTTTTGGGTTATACAGCATTTTCATAAAGAACTTTCTGAAAATGTATGCCTGTCTCAGATATGTTGAGAATAGATGAAGAAAATGATCCTGGCCTCATTCAGGCTGGGGGGAAAATGGACACAGAATAGGATTCCAGTAAGCCAGTGGAGGGGCAAGGATTGAAGTGTGGGGATCCTGAGTAGGACATAAAATGACAAGAAGGAACATGGCAGGGATGGCTTAGGCACCTATTCCTCTGGCACTGCGTGGTTTTCTTTTGACCCAGCCCTTAGAGAATTTTAGGTTTCATATGACTAAGCCTGGTTTGCATATTTTGGGTGGGTACAGGTAGCCCGAGTAGGACACACTCAGGAGAGCTGCACTGGAAGCTCTAGCCACCTTTTTCCTGTCCCCTCTCCTCAGTACCAGTTGTCTGTCTGGACTTAACACCCAAGCAAACCAAAACCAAACCCAGTCTATGAATATCTTCTATATTCCTAAGGAGTGTCTTTTAAAAAATGAATAAATACTGTCAAATTGTCTCCCAATCTCACTTCAAAATAAAAATGTATCACAAATGAATCCATTGCAACTTTCCTAGCCTT
Organism: Eidolon dupreanum; assembly: GCA_028627145.1. NCBI lineage: Eukaryota > Metazoa > Chordata > Mammalia > Chiroptera > Pteropodidae > Eidolon > Eidolon dupreanum. Next base: position 26,948,460 of record CM053501.1, on the reverse strand, counting down.
AAAAAAAAAACAACTCAGAGTCGTGAACTGCAGAATATTCTTTCCCCCCAAACTGGTAACTCCTCCCTTCCAGATACTGCTTGTCATTCCCTTTATAAACTGTTTTTAAAACTGTGATTTTATAAACTTTGCAGTGTCGGCATACATGCAAACTGTCGTTATGATTACTAATGTCACACTTCAACGCAGTGATTGCAAGTTAACTGAAGAAATATTGTGTTAACGCTTTAGGTAATAATTTCTACTTTTATTTGGTTGCTTATTTTCATAGAGTATAATTCTTTTGAACCCATGTTTATTTCCATATCTGACAGCTCTGTTATGTAATTTTTCTTATAGACAGATTCATAAGTAAATGTCATATAATTTTCTAGATAGTAATGTATAATATAGATACTCTTCTTTACAAAATTTGATTTAAATAGATTTAGTTCAATATCTGAAGCTTTTGATAGCTTCTGTGTATACCTCAATTTGACAAACAGTAGCATCTATATGCCTTCATTTTTTCTACCAGTAAAATGGAAATAGTGATAACTCATCTTTTTCCTTCTCTTTCTCTCCACCAAATGATCTTAAACAGTAGGAAGCCGCTGTAAGGTTTTTAAAAAATTCAGTCAGTCGATTCTTTTTCCCTAGCTCAGTTCTCCAGGTGCCTCCCAGGGTCAAGTATTGAACCTGGTCTTTGTTTTCTGCAGAAAAAGGAAAAAGCAGCACAAGTGTGATGGTTTGGAAGTTTGACACACCTCCCTCCTCTCTTGGCTCAGGCAACAGAAAGCAAAAAAAAAAAGCATCGTGGTTCTCTTAGTCATGTCTTAAGTGAAACAACACTTTGTTTTTCTTCTCTGTATACTTTTCAAAGAGTTTTCACAGACATTTGTCCTCATTATAACAATGTCATGCAAGCACTTCTACTTTTATTTTAACAGTTTAGTGATCTCTCCAAGGTCTCATACTCATTTAGCAGTAAAATGGAAGCCAGAGGCTAGAGCCCAGAACTTCATGCTTCCTGAGAGAGTTTCTGTCTTAATCACCTTTTCTAGCCTCAGTTTCTTTGACTGGGGCTATAGAGGTCACTACTTTCATGAAGCTTATAGTAGGGTAGCTACTGCATGTTGAGTTTAGCCACAGTCCTTACATATAGCTGGTATTCAATCAATGGTATCATTATAGGAATGTTGTGCAAGTGATATTATTGGAGAGAATCTAGAAGAGACTTGGCAGGGGAGGCTAGGTTTGGGTGTCAAGTTGGCCGGCACGCTTTAAGGTCAACATTACCTTGAACATTTCTCGTTTTCTGTACTCTAGTTGCTTTCTCCTCCCATCCCTCTTGGCCTCAGGTGACTGCTCTGAGGACAACTTGGTAATTTTATGCAAGAGTAAAATATGCTTCCCTGTAATTATACAGAATTAGGCATTTCTGGTGAAAAAGTTTAGAGATTCCTTCTTCTCTCTGAAAAACAAAACTGTGAATCTAGAAATAAAGTCACTCTCTTTGTTAGTTATTTCCTTTCTTTCTTTTTCTTCTTGCAGATAACTCAGCCTTTCCAAGGTGCAGCCACCATGTTCTCGGCAGACTGATGATGGAAGAAAAGGAAACTGGGAGATCCTGTGTTCTGGCTTCCCGGGACAATGGATGTTGGACAGCCCATCCCTTCACCCCTAGTGCCCCTTGGGAACACATTGTCAGATTCTAGCATGTCTCTGGAGCAGAAAACCACATTTGTTTTTGTGATTTTGTTGTTTATTTTCCTGGGGATCCTCATCGTCAGGTGCTTCCGGATTCTTCTGGACCCATATCGAAGCATGCCGACCTCGACCTGGGCTGATGGACTTGAAGGCCTGGAGAAAGGGCAATTTGACCATGCCCTTGCTTAGCAGGACAGAGACAGGATCCCCTTCTGAGGAGGTGAAGTGCTGCATGTCTTGGCCAGGAATTACCTATAGTCAATGTTCTCAACAAATTAAGTTTTAACAATACCTTCTCCTAAGACTATAGTCCATTATTCAGTAGACATGCTGCTGGGTGAAAAATATCTGAGGATATTGGAAGTGGAGACTTATATTACTAACCCAAAATAGGAAGGTTAAAATTTCTACATTTACTCAGTGAATGAATATTGTTGAATGTGGATGATGGTGAAACCAAGAACATCAATATTGATATAAACTTTGCCATAAAATGAAGCACTATCCGACCCGACCAAAGAATAAAGACTAGAAAGGATCTGATCTGAATCTGGTGACAAGGCCAAGAAGAGACTTCCTTGCTCTAATCGTGTCCCTCAGTTTGTTTTATTTTCATGGGAATCTGAGTCCCAGGCAGAGAGTGAGGAACGTTGTGCTGAGTGGATCCAAAGCAGGTACTTGTTTTTGCATAAGGCAAGGAGCATTGGGAGGCCATGGGAGGACTTAAAAGACATGGTTACATCCCTGTGAAAATATGAGTGAGGATGATATTTTACTTTTCAGATAAAACTGAATTCAAAGGCTTATGGAGGTTTTAAAACTATCTTCCAGGTCAAGTACATTCTATGTATTCATATTAATAATGTGTAGAAGTAACTATACATTACTTGAAATTACTTTCTCTTCATAAACAATTGAAACAAAAGGTTGCAAGTACAGTTTCAAGTTGTTTTTAAATGAAAGTTAATTGTTTAGAGAAGGCTTTTACAGTCTCAAGAGAACTGTATATTTATGACTGAATATAGAAACCAAATAAAAGTTTTTGAGAAACAAAGTGTCTCCTCTTTTATTTCTCTAAGACTAAATGTACTGGAGGCAGTGTGTTATACTGAATGCTGAGTGTTCAAAAGGAGAGAGAAAAGAGCTAAAACCATGAAAGGTCATTTAATTCATCCCTCTCCCATTTCGAAAGGCCTTCTACAAATTGTCCTGCTCACATAAAACCTATCCTAAGCACTATTTAAGTCCACCAAAAAGTGAGATGTGAAAACCTCTTATTCCAACTTCTGTCAGTAGGAAAACCTTATATCCAACCTAAATCCCTCAGGCTGTATTTATAGTCTATGTCTTTTTCTCCACAGCTGGCCATCTTCTTGTTTTGTTTTGTTTTGTTTTTAAATTAAAAGGCAGCCCTTAGTAAAACTGCTTTCTCGTTTTCTACTTTTTAAAAAATATTTCTTGGGAGTCTTGCTGCCCATATTGCCCCCTCCCCATGTTGCTCTTGATTTCTTCCCCTTTACTTAAAAAAACAAAAACAAAAACAAAAACAAATGAAAAAAACTTTATTGAAATGTAATTTACATACCATAAAATTTACCATTTTAAAGTATACAATTCAGTAATTTTAAATATATTCACAGAATTATGTGACCGTCACTACTATCTAATTCCAGAATTTATACCCACCAGCAGTCACTTCCCATTCCCCTTCCTCTCAGCCCCTGTCAATCTCTAATCTACTTTCTGTCTCTATAGATTTGCCAATTCTGGACATTTTATAGAAATGAAATTATAAGATATGTGACATTTCTTTCACTAACATGTTTTCAAGGCAGGTTCATCCACATGGTAGCATGATTAGCACTTCATTCCTTTGTATGGCCAAAAAATATTTCATTGTTTGGCTATACCACATTTTTTTTTATCTGTCAGCTTTCATGGTTATCCACTGGCTAGTAAAAGAATGCTTTTATGAGCATTTTGTGCACAAGTTTTTATATAGATATATGTTTTTTATTTGCTTGAGTATACTCTTAGAATTGGATTTCCTGGGTAACATGCTAACTCTATGTCTAATTTTTTGAATAACCATGAGGTTGTTTCTCAAAAAGGCTGCATCACTTTACATTCCCACCAAGAATGTATGAGGTTTGATTCTTAACTCTGTCCAACTACTCAAATTTCTTCTTTAGCTGTAGAATTTATAATTGAACACGCCACTTCAAGAATGAGTCAGATTTAAAGAGTTAGCTGCCTTGTGGTTTCTACAAGCTACAAGTTTATTGATGCCTTCAGAGGTTTTTTGCCGCTAGGTCTAAAGCAATACAAGGATGATGACCTGTGGTCATCCTGTGGTCTATTAAGTCACCTGGGTATTTTTTCATTCTTACTAATACATGTTTCTTTAATCCACTAATTATAAAATTTTCTTTTTTCTTCACATTCACCATGCCATGTAGTTCCTTATTAATTTTTTTTTCTTATTTTATTGGGAGTATAATCAAGCTCATTCAAGTATTAACTGAGCACCTGCTTTGAGCCTGGCGTTTCTAGCACTGGAGAGATAGAAAAAGTACAGGGCTAGTTCTTGCTCTTGAGTACATTTCTACCCTGTTAGAGAGCTAAGTAATGAAAGAAGAAATGTGCTCGAATCATTGTTGAAATGACTGATATGGACCTGTGGTTCTCACACTACCAGAATCATCTGGGAACTGTACATATCTTCACACATTACTTTTTAATCATACAAATTGTTTGTGGTCATGGTAAAAGCTGTATAAACAATGTTTTTTTTTTCCAGAGAGTTTGTTGAAAATGTAGAGTACTACAGCCTTCCATTCCTAGAGGTTGACTCTGTAGAGTTAGATCAGTGAGCAAATGCTCTAGGAGATGGAATATGGGAGAGGTAGGTGTGGGTCAAGATAGCCAAGAAAATAGCTCAGGAGGCAATGGCTCAGGTGTGATGGTACAATGTTTAAGTGCTTGGTGTAAAGCTTTATGCAATGTAAGTTATTATTATGAAATAAATTATACCTCAACCTAGGAGGTGGAAGTGTTTTAGACATATGCAAAGGAAGAGAGGAGGTGAAACCAAAGAATAAAGAAAAGGAGGTGTAGGTGTGGGGCTTATAGCTAGGAGAGCAGTCTAGCTGGAGAAAGTGCTTGGAGGAGTAGCTGGAACTTGCGTAGGAAACATAAAGGATCTGAACATCAGAGGGTTCTGCAAGATGAAGTATGAGAGTCATTGTAGATTCACGAGAAAGAATATGACGCTAAGAGTGGTTATCAAGTCCAGTTTCCACTCGCTTCCTCAGGGCCACACTAGAATCTACATCTATAATGGGAACCAACCAAAATAGCCACCTGCCCTCCACGAGGCCTTTGAGCACAGGATTGCCAGTAAGTGGCACAGGACCTCCCAGAGCCTGCTCTTCTTTCTTTCCTCCCTTTATTTCCACTCTATTTTTGTTTTTTTTTCCTGTTCAGATTACTGCTCCTTGTTCAACCTCCCTCACTGGGTCTCCCCCACCCCTCCCTTGCCCAGAGCAAGAGGACCATACCAAGTGATAAAAAGCTGTGGGCTATTTGGAGTAAGTTGATCCCTCCTCAGAGAAGTACTAACTCTCCGTTTTAATTACTCTTGGCTCCTTGGGGTGAACAGCATATTCCTGAAAGGTCACATAAGCCCTCTCTTTCCTGGCTTTCTGACTACAGGAGTTACAGTGCAGCATTTTGCTTACCTTACAAGATATTTATAATGAGCGCAGCTGCCTTCTATTGTGTTTATCTGTATCCCAGGATGAAAAAATTACTTTCCCAAGGTCACTTTAGAATAGAGCTGCCTTTTGATTTAAAAAAAAAAAAGTGACAAACTCATTCTTGGTCTGAGTTCTGACTGGTTTAAGCCCCCAAGATACCCCAAGTTCTAGATCAAAATTGCTCCCTCCAAGAGACCTTTTTAAAATATCTTAAACACTGAGTAAAGTAAATCTAACATGTGAGTATGAAGGAGATTAACTTGACTCCTGCTGTTAAACTAATGAACATTCCAACCCAGATCATCCTTTTACTATTTTTAAGGGTTAAAGCTGATACAAAATAAGCAACAGTTTTAGGAGGCAGAAGTTAGAGCAGATGCTTATATGTATAGGAAAAAATATGTATTAAAATTCCTTTTTTTATTGAATTCTTTACACAGGGTTTTACTGAAACACTAAAGCTTTTGTACTGTAATTATATTGATAAATTTTGTGCACTGTCAAAGCAGTATATGGTTATGGTAAGATGTATAAACTGTATGGAATCATTTAATAAATCATTTAGAATCATAAATAATTTTTTAAAACCCTGTAGTTTCAACAGGATGTCAATTTTTAGAATTGACATATAAAACTTATTAAAACAATTATTTTCAAAAAATATTTTAAGCCTCAAACTACTAAATAAATTCTGAGATATGATTTGTGACATCTGAGATGTGTGCCTTCTGAGACAAATTATGCCAGAGGGGTATCTCAATTATTACTTAATCACAAAGTTTGTAGAGTAAAGCCATAATCTCCAGAAAAAGTGCTTAAATCACTATATGTGCGCATGCAATCTGGGATCAAACTGACCCAGGCCAGGAGAGGTTATCTGTTTTGAGATGAAAAAGAAGGACCCTCTAAACTTTGTATCTCCTATTTCTTAAAAGAATAAAGGAATTGTTTTTAGACAGATGTCCAGGAGCAAGGCCTCCTCATCCTATAGCTTCCTCTGGCATGATGAGCCAGGGACCAACCCTTCAGCCAGTCTGGGGCCCTTTCCAAGGTCATTTTTTAAAAATAGGATTCCCTATGGGATTTAGCAAAGAGTGAAATTTTTGTTTCCAGATTCCTGCCATAAACTACACTCATGTCTTGCTCCAAAGCACCATAAGATACTCTTATATCCCTCCATCCCATAGCCTACCCAATATCCTGATTGATGTTTCTGTGTTTTAAGATGAGAAATTCCCTTTAAACCATCTTTCGAAGAGGATTTCCACCTTTATTTTCTTCTAGGCTTTATTACCTACCATCCCCAGAGCTCCAAATTTATTCTAGCTTTTAAGAAGGATTCTTTGCAGTTTGGAAAGATGGAGAGAAACATTGCTGTCATCTATTTCAATCCCCTCACTTCTTTACATATAAAGAAATAGAGGCCGAATGGTATGGCCACAGTCATGTCGCCACCCATTGGTTATAGTTGTATCATCTTACATGTGTGGTGTGCGATGAATTCAAATAGAATGAACAGTTAATAAACTCATGAAGTGAAAAATGTCCATATGCCAACTGACATTACAATTATTCTTAAGCAATCTGTTTTTTGGTGGGCAGAGTGAGGGAAAACAAACTTGTTTTGTTTCTTTAAAAAACCCCTGTGAACACTGTATTTTCTTTTGAGATATTCCTAAGTTTCAGTTTAAGTGTCTGGACAACCAGAAGTATTTTCAAGTAAATTATAAAGTATTCCTTAGCAAAGATTCTGTTCCTCAAAACGCAAGATAATCAATGTAGTATAAGGCTTCAAAGTTTCTTTATATCTAAACAGAACTTTGACTCGTTTTCTTTCTTTCCTTCCCTCTCTCTCTCTCTCTCTCTCTCTGTCTCTCTCTCTCTCTTTAGGTAAAAGGCATGACAAGAGAGATTATAACATCAAGTTCATCAAAGTTTTGGATATGGCCCCATCTCTGATTTATCAGATGTCTGGATCCTCTTGGGATATAGATAGAGCACCAGAAGATATACAATGAGGTATTTCAAATTTGAAAGTGCTCTTTATCCTTTTCTGTCATGCATTTTTCCCTAGTTACTTCATTTCTTTCTTTCCCTCTATTTTCTAAGTGAAGTGCTGGAAGAAGCTTAATGTAACATTAAATTCTGTGCTTCTCTGGTATGTGAATATTTATTCAATAGTCACAACAAACGGCTGCTTGGTTTCTGTCTGAACCTGTCTAAGTTCTTAAAAAGTCCATCTCATTTTGAGTTTGTTCTTTTTTTTTTTTTTTTAATATTTCCTTATCTATCAACTTTCTGTAATTTTCAACAATTGGATAATGTTTTTTCTTAAGTGACAGATTTCTAATACTCTTTAACACAACAACCCTCAAGATATAGGTATCATTGTCGAAAGACAATTCTCCATGTATCTCCCCTCTTTCTGCATGTATTTCCAGTACAAGCACTGATAGCACTTTGTTCTTTTCAAAGATATTTGTTTAGAGATAGAATCTCTCTTCCCCTAGGAAAATGGTTGGGTAGGTTTGCTCGCAGCCTGTTATAAAAGATTGGGATTTTCTAAGGTTGGGGTTCTTCTTCTGTAATGCAATTCGCTGTGTGTGCAAGTGTATCTGGTCCTTTCCGGGTTGCCCTGTGGGAATTGGAACTTAAGGAACTAGCACAACAAAATGCTGATACTCTGGGTATTGTGATGGCTGCGAGTAATAAATGATAAACGATCCTCTGTCTCTGTCTTGTGTCTCCTACCAGTATCCATGACACTGTCAGGCTAACTGTCAGCTTGCAAATATGGTACAATCTCGGTTCCTTCATAGTTGCTGACAGTTATTGTTATTACCCCAGGATAAAAAAATTCTAATTCCTTCAACCATCCTTCATATTGTCATATCTTTTTAATCACCTCTTGTTCTCATCAAACATTCTGGATGCTCTTCAGTGTAAGTATGTCCCTGTTGCATAAAAAGAAAAATAATAGTCCATATGTAGTCTGACTAAAATGAGTGGAACCAAATTATTTATTTTGTTCTGAAACCCACAGACTATAAGATAGTACAAGATAAAATGATCTTTTTTATAGCCACATCACTGTTGACTCATATCAAATTCACAGTCAGCCTAAAATCTTGGGCATTTTTATCTATGCCAAGGTATAATTTGACCTATGCCAATGTTATATCAAACATAAACTCCCATCTATCTTTGTACAGTTTTTAAATTTTGCACTCAAGTCCAGGAATAAAAAGATAATTCCCCTTTTTAATTTCACTGTATTACATTTGGTCCATATTCTAGGATTTTTATGACCCGTTTCCTTTGTTATCACATTCATTGCACTCATCACTTTTGTGTAATCTATAATTTGGCTCAGCAAGCCATCTATATGTTTATCCACATTAATCGTAAAACTCTAAACACAGGAGCCAAAGAGAAAGCCCTGGGCCATGCCACAGAGATCTCAACGCCTTTAAGGAGCCAGTGGCAGTGCTGCAGGCACATGCTCCCCGCAGGAAAACTCCATGAAGAGGCTTTACGGAAATGTTCACCGAGGAGAAGCCTCTGAAGCATGAGGTCTCATTTAAGTCTGCAGCAAAGCTTCGGAAAACAGGAAAACCACCAAAATAATATTTATGTAACTTTCCAAGCTCAGCTAAAATGGTATGGATCCAAACCGGCAAGTGGGAGTCACACAAACGGCAACGAGGACTCTATCCACATCTGCTGGAGCTTAAAACTCATAGGCAGCGAAAAGACTTTTGGCTACACCCACCTCTTTGCCCAGCACGTAAGTAACTCTGGTTATACATAAAAATAATCATGCGCTATCTGCCTGAGGAAAACTTCTGGTGGCAGAGATCATCAATCATGTATTAATCCCCTTGAGAATAGCACAGAATAGTGAAAGAGCACATGCCTGGGATTCTGGCAGCTTGGGTTCACTGCTGATTCTACAAGGAGCTAGTTGAGGGGTTTTTTAAAGTCACTTAATTTCCTTGGGCTTCACTTTCTTCACTTGTAAATTGACTTGTTTGGACTAGTTAATCTCCCTTTAATTGCTAAATTAAATACCCTTTAATTGCTAAAACAATAATTATAGCTAGAAAATTGGGAACCATTTACTGAACACCAATAAGAAAGGGACTAGAAGAAATTAGATAACATGCACCAGGCCGCCTGGCCTGTGTGAGGCAGAGTAAATTTGATTTCAGTTTGCCCTGAATGCTTCTCTATCTATAAAACAGCACTAGTAAGCAGACCAATGGCAAAAACTCTAGCAGTAAGGAAAGATCTAGAAATAGAAATAAGGTTTTCTAGAAATGCTAAATTGAATCAACATTCTGCTGAAGTTTTTGTTGTGATTATTCTTGTTTTCAAGAAACCACTTGGAAAGAGGAAAGAGGTTTTATGAGCTAAAAAGTAGCTTTGACGGGGCTGTGAGGTTGACTAAATATACTAAATTTTGTTTTGTTTTGGATACTCGGCCGGTTTACGTACAACCCTCACTAACTGTGCAACTTTGAGAAAGTGAGGTAACTTTTTTATACCTCATTTTTCTCATCTGTAAAATGGGCATGATGGTAATAGCCTCTTCCCCACACAGTTTTTTACAAGGACTAAATGAGAAGATAAGAATAGTAACTGACTAACAAACTTTATTGGCTCAATAACTATTACAATGCAGGAGGGATCTTTTACATGCATGCCTCACTGATATACCAAATTATTTAAATATGTGCCCCAAACACAAAATGCTGTCATTAAAAATAAAACTACGAAGGGACATTTTTATAAAATTGTGATGTTGCGATTATTTCCATTTGTTTTTCCAAATTCAGGACAATAATAAGGAAAATGTCCAGTTAAAGAAAAGATTAATTTGAGCTCTGTGCCTAAAATACAAGCTTTATCTTTGGAACGAGTGTAAACTTCTAGGCATTGAGAGACAGGTTTCTCGTTTTCATTCCCAGAAGTGCTCTTTCATCATACAATATTTTTTTCTTTACATGAGCCAAATATTTCAAAATATTTGAAGCAGAAAGGATTCACTCTCGGGTTTCTTATCATTGCATTGCTGGTAACCTTGGTAAAGTTGACTGAATTCCTTCATGTTCCCCATAAAATGGAAATAATAAATGGTACTATTAGCAAATAAATCAATGATCTTTTGCATGCTTAAAATCCTGCCAAAATATTAAACATCAAAATATGAATATTTGAAAATAATGAATTTCTGTTCACATTTCAAAAAGAAATAAATTAAGCTCATATTTTGTTGATAAAACAAGATACATTGCATGTGTGACAAATGCTGCTTCATAGTCCCAAGTAACATATTCATTGCTGAAACATGGAAGAATTTATTGTGGATGTTCTCTAGCAGTATAATCCCTGTCTCTTGCCAGCCTACCTCCCCTCTAAGATAAGTAGAGGCTGTTGCAGCTATTTTTAGTTTTTAGTTTTAAATAGGGAAAACATTAATCTTGTAATTACCTTCCTCACAGAGTTCCAAGACTGAGCTTTCATGAAGGTCACACTGTTCTTTTGAGTGATCTGTAATTGAAGTTTCAAAGAATACCCAGCTAGTGAGTACAAGAATGAAACTATGTATTTATTTAAATATCTCACCAAGGAGGGCAAAATACAGAACGATACGTCCTCTAACTTTTGTAAAGGAATTCTTGGCAATAAATCCCGTTGACTCTTTGGAATCGGATAGCTCCACTTGGTACATTGGACAGTTTTCCAGGATATCAGGTTATTGGCCACAGCTTTTGGCGGTGAAGTTTCAATGGAATAAACACCTCTAGGGAGAAATTTATAATCCGTGTGTCTTACAGGATAACACTAAGGTTGAATGGAGTGGCCCCTGTGGTCAGCAACTCTCCTTAAAATGTAACTTCTCTCTTTTGCCCTGGGAAACACCAGCTTGTTTTCTCAGAGTGTTCTACATTACTGAGTCATTCTCCACCTTTGCTTACCTTTTTGGGTAATTAAACTTAACAAGTGAAAGTTTCCAAATGTTACAAGGTACATTTTTCATGAAATAATTAATTTATTCATTAACATACATTACCAAGTGCCTAATGGGTAGCAGAAAAAGGTTCAGCTTCTATTTACTACCCAATAATTTTTGAAGAAGCAAAAATTTTAGTAAAACTGTCCCCAAGATGCCCTTCAAGTTTGATTTGTGTTTCAATTTACCTTCTAGAAACAAAATGACTCTCTGTTAGTTTTTCAGTGAATGTAAAGTATTTCATAAAATTCGGTAAAATATGATATATGAGTAAATGTTATTGAAATATAAATGTCTCAAATGAGGTCTTTAGATCTCAGAACTACCCAATGTTTGATTTCTGGAAATGTCTTTAAGATGGATTTAATGAAAACACTTGGATTTAGGCCAAATAAAGAACCGTACATTCTAGGAAGCCAAATTAAAGCAGTTCAATGGTGAATGGAAAGAGTTACCCAGGTAACTCAGATCCCTAAGGAATCAGTACTAGAGTCTATAAATGCGGAGGTGGTTGATATACAAATCAGCTGATCTATAAACAGTATCCACACTGTGTGAAACTTCTGGTTAACTTGAGGATAGAAATTATGTGTAATCATCTTTATTTACCTTATATTTCCTAGCTAACACACTGATTTAGATATAACAAATATTCAACAATTGTTGCATAGCATAGAAGTGAATTTAATTAAGTGCCCAAATATCTACTTATCCCCAAAGCCACTAAATACCGGCTGATAAACTTCCATACTCTTGACTCTATGGTTAAAAACATGGAAGGCCTGTTACCGCCTTTTTTGTTCTTTCTATTCACCTTCTCCTATTTTAAAAAATCACTAGTGGATCCTCTGTGAGGGAATTCTGTTTCTCATGTGGGGATTTTCTGCAGGGATAGTTTTCATTTGGGGATAAGTTTTACTTTCTAACCATCCTTCTAGTCTCATGTAAACAGCACATTTAAAAATAGAAACATATTGATGGCTTCATCCCTTTTAAACTAATCCTATATTATATGAAATTTCTGCTTTTTAAAAGTCACCCTTACCCCCAGTTTGAAATGGAATTTAGTATAATAAACATTTACTTAATAAATACACCAGGAAAGAGGAATCTGGGTGATGGATTAGCCTACATTTAAACATCCACTGGCAAAAACTAACCAACTCTTTTTCAATTTAACTTGACTGAATCTTTTTGGCTGGCAGCCTTTCTGTACTCAGCTGAACTGTCTCTTCATATTTTAAAGAGACAGATGGATTTCCAAACTTAATCTTTAAATCCCTAATAGTGTGGTCTCTGCTATAATTCACTAATTCCCTCCTGCTTGTTCTTATGAAAAGAAAGGCTTGAAGAGAAAGGATGACATTTAAAAAAAAATCAATAACAAACCTTGAAATGTAGGGGAAACTTTTTATTCAAGGAGATCAAAATGCATTGCATTATGATTTACACTTTTTTACATTTTTATGCATCCATTGTCTCATATTACAGATTTAATAACCAAGGCCCCAAGTTGCTAAGTTGTTTTTTGTTGTTGTTGTTCAATCATTAATCTGACAAAAATGCACGGAGGGTTTCCACATGGAAGGCATTTTACTGGATATACACTGTATCAGGTAGCATCATTGGCGTCAACATGTTTAAAATTCAAGAAGGGAGCTAAAGATCACAAACACCCAGCAAGTTACATACCCATTGTGGGCCAAAAAGATGGGTCTCTGCTGGTTGATCACAATCAAGGATGTGTCATTTATCTATCTTGAAAAACAGGTGAAACTAATATGCAAAATAAGAAGAAAGAGGAAGAAGAAGACAGAAGATTAGAAGTGGCAGATCTGGGTTCTGGCCACACTCAGAAATTCACTTCATGAGCTCCAGGACCTCAGGGCCTTCATTTACTAAATGAGAAGTTGGGTTAGATAATCTCCAACTTCCCTCCAAGCTCTATGACCTTGAAAAGGCCTGGAATTAGTAGGAATGGCCTGAAATGAGCAGTAATCAGGGTAAGATGGTGTGTTGGGGGTCATGTTAAAAGAAATAGTTGTAGGTTTTGGTTTTGAAAATCAAACTGAAGTGATTACTGTGAATGTGTTAATAGTAATAAGATTTAATATTAAAATGATATTAGTTGTCTACGACCACGCCACCCTGAACGTGCCCGATCTCGTCTGATCTCAGAAGCTAAGCAGGGTTGGGCCTAGTTAGTACTTCGATGGGAGACCACCTAGGAATACTAGGTGCTGTAAGTGTTAAAAAATAATAATAATAAAAAAAAATGGTATTAGATTTTAGTTTGGAAGAACAAAAATTTTTATGTCTGCTCTAGATAATGGCTAGATAATTGCATGAGGTCTCGTCACTCTTCTCTTTGTACTTCCAGTTGTTCCAATTAATTGCTTCAGAAAAGTTTGGTTATTTCTTGCTCTTCTCAGATATTTCTTGTGTTTTGTTTGTTTGTTTGTTCATTTTGTTGTTGTTGTTTACCACTGGCAGATAAAATTTAGGCATTTGAGATCTTTACAACACACTGTTATCAATCTTGCCATCTCAAAAGAGGAGCCAGAACTGTTTTTTCAGCGACATCAGGAATCCCTCCTTCTACCCTATTTTTATAAAAGTTGCTGGTTTTTGTCAGCAGGTTGATAGCTTTGTGAACTCATGAAAGAAGATATATTCTTTCAGCTTGTAAAATATTTCGAAGGATAACTTCCTCTGAGCCGGTCAAGTTAAAGTCATGGACCAGTCCCTTTGGACTTGCCATGTGACTCTCTCCCTTTCAAGAAGTAAAATAAAAAAATATGACTCTTCCAGCTAAATAGAGCATCATCTTGCTCTGTATTACCTCATTATCTCAAGGATCACAGCTAATATGTAAAGAAGCAGTGAGCTGGGGGCAAGAACAGTTTGAACTTTATTTAATGGATAGAGAGAAGTAATTGCTTTTTTTTTTTTGAGTAGGGAGTGGTTTGATTTGAACCTTTCATTAGGAAGACTGATTTGGAGAAAGAATGCAGCATGGATGAAGACTTTGGAGGAGGGAAACTGTATAGGCAAAGACCAGCTGGCATGCACTGGAAGAAGCTTGAATTAGAAGATAATAATAAGACTGGAATGGAAGCAATTCAAGAAATGTTGAGAAGGAAGACTAGAGTGATCTAGAACAATGCTGTCTAATATATAAAAATGCTGTCTAATATATAATATAATAATATATAAATAAATAATATATAAATATACAATATATATGTATAATATAAAGCAATCTGTATATGTAATTGAATTTTGCTAGGGGCTACATTAAAATAAAATGAAAAGAAATATAAAAAATTAATTTTAATAATATATTTTATTTAACTGAATATATCAAAAATACTGTCATCTTAACATGTAATTGATGTAAAAAGTGATAATGAGATATTTTGCACTCTTGTTAACTGTAGTAAGGGTTCAAAGCCTGGTGTGTGTTTTACACTTACAGCTTATCTCATTTCAGACCAACCACATTTCAAACGTTCAATAGTTACATGTTGCTAGCTGCTACCATATTGTTCAGTGTAGCTCTAGAATGACAACAAATCATGTATGATTTGACCAGGAAGGAGAGAAGGGAGAGCATTTGAGGGTTTGAGTCTAAAGGAAGAAGAATAGTTCCTTTATTAAAACTGGAAATGTTAGAAGATGCACATGGTTGGAGAAAGAGAGTGGAGAGAGAGAGGATGAGCCGGTAATAATTCCATCATTTTGACTTAAAGGTGCCAGCAAAACAGCTGTTGGGAAATATGTAGCAAGCAACTGTAGAGGCAGGGTTAAAAAACAGCATGCAATTCTACCTACGGCCATACCACCCTGAACGTGCCTGATCTTGTTTGATCTTGGAAGCTAAGCAGGGTCGGGCCTGGTTAGAACTTGGATGGGAGACCACCTCGTAATACCAGGTACTGTAGGCATTAAAACAAACAAACAAACAAACAAAAAAACCAGCACATAAGACAGATGTCAGAATGGAGGTACAGACTTAGGAACTGGTTCTAAGATGGTGACAGTTGGAATGGGTTACTAAGTGCAGGGAAAAGAGAGCACCTTTAGAAACCCTCCATTTGGAGGGTACAAGAAGGAAGATAATCTGGTGAATGAGATGGGGGTCACAGCCAGAGAAAAGGAAGGAAAACCAGGTTTGGCAGTGCCAGAGTGAGGAGCCATTGATCTGGAGTCTACCCAGGATTCAAAAGGCACATAAAACAGAGGGAAATGGAGGTAAGAAAGTTATGATAAGAAATGTATGTTTTGAGTTTCATTCTGCCATTAACTGACTTTAGAGTAACTGTTTTTCTGAGCTTCTTTTTCCTAATTGTAATAACTAAGATAATAAAAGATAACATATTATTTGCTTCCTCTTCTATGTACTAAATATTGTGCTAAAAACTTTACAAACATTATCTTTAGTTTTCACAAAGGTCTTATGAAATACATTTTAGGGGTTATGCTGTGGTAGGATATCATTAGATAATGATATGTCAAGGGACCCATTTATAACTTATCTAAGATACCTTTCTTCTGAATGAGGTTCTCAAGAGGACTACAGATGCATGTGGGATATGGCAAATAGCAGAGTCATAAATTTTATGAATTTATTTCATACATATACATATACATATACATATACATATACATATACATATACATATACATCTTTTTATCCCTTCCCCCAAATAAACACCACTGTTATTAGCTTAATCACATACTTTCTTAGGCTATTGGTCATATTAACCCCAAAACACCAAGCTATTATATTAGAGTTGCTCCTGAGATCAACTTTGCCGTACTAATTTGATCTAAACCCTCTTAGGTCAGGGATCTAAAAAACATGTAGACCTGGGGAAAGACATTACATTTTAAGCTTTGGCACAGGCTGAGCTTGATCATTCGTGTCTTGTGTTTGGCATAAACCTCCCGTGATTTAATTTAGACCTCACCTCCCCATAGCTTCTTAAATAGTTTGTCTTCTAGAAAATGAGACTAATAACATTGTTTTTTTTAAAACCAGTTATAGCCAAGTTTTGTGAGGTTACCAAGCTACCATTTTCATTCAACCATAGCAGAATAGTCAGCATTTGCAGAGTGCTTTATATGTACCAGGATTTCTATATGCCGATTGTGAATTCTTTTAATTATTCCAGGATTCTGTGAGTTAGATGTTATCATTATCCCTATTTAACAGAGTAAGTCTAGGCAGAGGACATTTAGGTTACTTGCTCAAGATTACACAATTAGTAAATTAGAGAGCTGAGATTCAAAAATAGTGTGGCTTTAACCACTAAGCTATATTGTATTTCAAATTGAGGACATGGATGTCTGAAATGCATAGAAACAGTCTAAAAAGTTTAGGTCCCAACTTAAGAATCAATTATAATTTATCAATCAAAGTTACAAGCTCATTGGAAATTTGTTATTTCATTATAGTTATGCTCATTTATTTAGCATCCATGATATAGCATAGCGAGGGAGGATGCGATAATGCATAATGATAATACAGAGTCCTTGCCCTAGAGGCATCTATAATCTAGTTGGGGAGACAAAACTGACACATAGAACATTCAGAGAGCAATTAAAGTGTGTAGTTAAATACTCAGTTATGTGGTGTATATTAGAAAGGCATGAAGTAGAGGAAGAATGCAAAGGGCCAGTGTGGGCTGGGAAAGATTTGCAGAAGATCTTAAATGATAAGAAGGAGCTGGATAAGGAGAGGAGACAGAAGGACACACTGTCAAGAGAGCAAGATGAAGATTAACAGAAGCTCAGAGAGGAAAATGAGCATGGCATGCTGGTTTCTATTCTTCCTTCCTCTCTCTCCCTTTTCTTCTCCCTCTTCCCTTCTCTCTCTCTCATTCCGTGCACCTACACATACACACATATTCAGGCATACATACATGCTTGTGGCTGAATGTAAGTGTGTATATAGACATGCACACAGACTTACTTCCAAATAATGTTTGCTTTCCTTACCCCAATGTTAAAATATTTTTGATAAACTCAGGAACATGACAGGCTGCTGGGACATGATAATTTATAGTTTCAAACTGTGCAATGACTAACTCATAAAATGAGAATAGGAGAGAAAAATAAGATATTGGTTACTCTTGACTATATTCAGTAAAACCATCCTCCTTTCAGAAATCAAGGACAGGTTAATACATATATCAGGAAGATATTTTTATTAAAAAAATAATTCTTTATATGGTGAAATTGATTGTTTTTTGATTGACACTATATTTTACTCTTACTTGTACACATTTTTGGTTTATCTTTGCTATGGGCAACAGAGAGAAAATTGCCCTGTAATATTATTCCTTTGTGTTCGACAATAAAATCCAAGAAAAATAAAATATTCCACCAGTATGGTGAGTTAGGTGACTGAGATGAAAATTCTTAGTTTTATAGGTTTAAGTCGAGTTGTGAATCATGGGTGCTGTTACTGGGGTAAAAAAAAAAAAGCACATTTCTAAGACTAGGATAAAGAATTTTTATATAAAATTCACAATGTCCTCTGCTACCTTGATTGTGTAAAACAAACGAACCAAAAACTCTGAGTTTTAATTTTGAGACATAATAAATTGGATTTGGTTTGCCACAGGATTTTTATTACCAGTAAAAGTGTTACTTCACATTTAACTGAAAGTTACTGCAATCCACAGACTAGGACTTAAATACTATCTTTTCTCATGCCAATTGAGTATGATATTCTTGTTTATTATTATATCTTTAACAACCCTCCACAAGCAATTTGTGGAGGAATAGCCATATCTGTATTCTGTAGATGTACTCAACTGGGCCCATTCTGTTTGGACACCATCATATCTGGGAGTTCACTGACATAGTAAAACCAGGTGGTAAAGTTGATTCTCTCCTCTTTCACCAAACCCACCATGAACTGATGTATGTGTTAAAAGGCATCAGTAGTAGTAGTATTGCTTCTGATTTCATCAACAGAAGGTATATCTGTATGTGAGTGTCTTTGTCTGGGTGTGTAACTAAGACATTAGCCTGTTGGAGTAAGCACATGTACTTTAGATTTCTAGTTACTTTTCCTTTAATATTTAAGCAAAAAGTTCATTGACTCCTCTTCTCATATATTATTGGAAACCTAGCATATTTTCCAACAGCTATATTGATTTCTTTTGAGGTTGGTTGATGAGAGATGTCACTTACATTTTTCTGATGACTTCTGACTTCTAGCTCTTGCTGTATTGAATTCTCAATCCCTTCTCAGCCATTCACTTGCTATCTCTCAGGCCCCTTTTCTGCACTACTTTACTCTGCTTTATAGGTAGAAAACATTTTCTACCTATATATAATATATAATGTATTATAACTAGCTAATATATACTATAATATATAAAGTATAATATATTACATATTAATTATACTATATGTAATTAGCATAAGCCGATCTAAGATTAATAGACTAAGAATTGGAAGGTAAATGCAACTATTAGATGAAAGACAAACTTAAAGGCACACTAGAGATATTTCCAGAAGGAGAGATGCAGTGATAACAAATGTATGAGTTATTTCTCGGTGCACAATAAATTATAACAAAACTTAATGGCTAAAAGAAACAAATATTTATTATCTCAGAGTTCTGCAAATCAGGAATCTGGGCACAGCTTAGGTGGGTGTCTCTGGATCAAGGTTTCTCACAGGTCTGCAATCAAGCTGTTGACTGGGGCTTAAATCATCTCAAGGCTTGACTAGGTTAAATATTTGCTTCTAAACTCTTTTATGTAGCTCTTCGCAGGCCTTGGATCCTCACTGGCTGTTGGCCAGGGATGTCACTTCCTTGCTCACATGATTCTCAGCATTCGGTAGCTCTACAACATGGCAGTGGTTTTCTTTAGAGAGTGACTGAGAGAGAAAACTTAAGAAGCCACAGCCTTTTTGCAACCTATTTCTGATGACATGCCATTGCTTCTGCTATACCTTCAAATTGTTAGAAGAATGTCAATTAAGTCCAGCCCACAAGGAGAAGATTACAGAAAGGTGAGAATACCAGGAAGTGGGGATCAGTGGAGGCTATAAGGGAGGCTGTCTACTACAGTATGCACTTTAGGTCCAAGAGTTAACATTCCTCCCACATTCAAAATACATTTACCTCATTCCAAGGTCCTCAAAGTCTCATTCCGTTATAGCATCAGCTCAAAGTCCAGAATCTTGTCATCTAAATCAAGTCCAGGTATAGATAAACCTTCTCAGGTGTAGTTACTCAATTATAGCTCCTTATGTGCAATTTCTCTCACATACAGACCTGTGAAACTAAATATCCAGCTTATTTGCTCTTAACACACTCAACATACAATAGGGGAAGAGACATAGGCTAATCATTATTCCCAGTCAAAGAAGCATGGAAATAGGAGCCAGAAATGAGACTTTGGTTCATTGCAATTATGAAATCTAAATGAAAAAATGTTGAAAATGCCTTTGTTAAGCCCAGCAATCATTCTTTTGGCTCAGCCCTCTGGGCTTGTATTAGTTGGCTTGGGCTGCCATATCAATATCACAGACTGGGTGGATAAATAACAGAAATGTATTTTATCACACTTCTAGAAGCCAGAAATCCAAATTAAGGGGCCAGCAGTGTTGGCGAATGGTGAGACCTCTTCCTCATTTGCAGATTGCCGCCTTCTCCTTGTGTCCTCAAATGGCCTTTCCTCTGTGTGTGTACGGTGAGAAAGAGATCTAGTGTGACTTCCTCTTCTTAGAAAGATGCCAGTCCTAACCAATTAGGGCTCTACTTTTATGTCCTCATTTAATCTTAATTACCTCCTTAAAGGCCCTATATCCACACTGAGGGGTAGGGCTTCATATGAATTTTGGGGACACAATTCAGTCCATAACAGGGCTCTTAGTTCTGCCTGATGATTCATGTTTCCCTTTACATGAAAGATATCATATGTTTGCCATTGAGTAGTTTTCCCAGGCTACGTTCTGACATTTTGGAGGATCCAATTGCCTCCTTGTACTTTTATACTGTCTCTGTCCTTTTCAACCCAAGGTGGCAGTGGCACACCTTTAATCTCAAAAGGGGCTTTTGTGTGACTAAATAGTTCTCTGAGGCATTATCTTTGATCTTCTGAGGTCCTAACAAAAGATTTTCCAGTCATATTCTTGGCTTCATCTCTAGACCAAGGGCACAATATCATGTCTTTTGTATTTTTTTGCCAAAAATGTACAATTGAATTGAATAATGAGGAAACATCAGACAAATCCAAAGTGAGAGATATTCTACAAAAAAAACTAGCCAATACTTTTCAAGAGTCAGGTCATGATAGAGAAAGGAGACAAAAGAGACATGGTGACTAAATAGACAAAAAAGAGGTTCTGGACTGGATTCCAGCCCAGAAAATTGTCAAAGGAATTTGTAAACTGGGATTTAGTTTTGGTTTGTGCTGATATTCAAGAGTACATTCATCTCCAATCTGGTGAGTCTGCAAAAACAAAGGCATTTCTAGACAGTCCTGATTCAAAACTGGAGTCATATTGTAGGGGTTAGACCAATGTTAAACAACCCATTTACCCAATAGAGAGAATATGGTACATGAATATATTAGTTCCTGGAGAACAATAATGAAAGAAATGGTAGGCAGAGAGTAATGGAGTATAGAATAATCATTAGAAAAGTTTTTATCAGATTATGGCTTTGCTCTTTACCAGTGATGTGAGCTTTAGAAAAATAATTATTAACTCTGATCCTTCGTTACAGCATAGTAAAACCTACTTCATAGGATTGTTGTGCAGATTAAATGAGAAAATATATACCAAGAGCTTAACATTCAATTTAATTAAATTAATGGCAGCCTTTGTTTATATCATGCTGCTGCTGCTGATGGAAAGCCACATCTAAACAGAATGATGTTTTGAGTAGAGGTACCCTACAATACAGATAAAAGGAAAAGGTCAAAATGTTCATGACCATTTGTGAATATTACATGAGTTAAGGGCAAGAGTTATAGCTTGATGAGCCTTGGAAGTTTCAGGGTTCCACTCAGACTCAGATCTTTGGCCAAATCTAGAAGATCATTTCTGGTCTTTCCACTCACAGGTAGAGATGGAAATAATGTGTTAGTTTTATTGCTTAAGAACTGAAGAAAATTTATCTACAGTAGGGTTTCTCAATGGCAGCACTATTGATAGTTTAGGTTAGATAATTCTGAACCCTGGTTCCCTGAAGCTAGGGTGGGCAGAGAAAGCCAAAATGGAGAATGAAGTCACCAGCAATTGAAGGGCCTTAATGTGGAAGGACCCCAAAGATAAATTTAGCAGGTTGAATTGCAAGGACATGGACTGGAGTTCAAAAATATAACACTATTTTCTATAATCAAAATACATTTTCTGACTTTAAGTCTTCATATTTTCGCATACACAAACATAATCATAATTTATTCTAGGTAAACTCTGTGAAAATATGGTAATTTCTCAGCTACCCTAGTTTATAATCCAGGCATATTCTGGACAAAACTTCATCTTCGGCTTTTCTCATCTTTTTTCTCCCTGGATTTGAGTCTAAGTTGGAGGAATAGGGTAGGTTGATAAAGAACCTTGCTCAAAAGCTATGGAAACCATTTGATTCTTAGTTTCAATGTGTTAGATCCTATGAAGATGTCCTTTAAGCTGTAACTAATCCGCTTTGAATTTCAGGTATATCTCATGATTTACCACCTGCCAAAATGGTAATCAGAGTTTAGTTATCAGCCTCTGCTCAAAATTTACCTATTTAGAAGTTTGTAATCTTGCCATGGTCTCTGGTTGTCACACTGCATTTTCCTTGGCCCAATCTCTAGGCTTCTTTTGATGTTCCTTACCACATCCTACTTATTCCCCCCACACCTTGAAATTCAGGGTTCAGGGATGTAGAGAGGCTCTTACTGTGTCCTTAACACTGTCTCTTACCCCTCTCTATTATCAGCAAATTCTGTTCTGATGAAGGACATTGGGTTGGTGGCTAACTCCATTCTGGAGTTCAGACTGGACCAGTGATGTATTCTCTTCCATCATGATGGTGCCAGGGACTTCTCCACGAGTCCCTTTTGTTATCAGAAACCAAAATTTAAATGACAATTCCATTGTATCCTTCCCCACCTTCAGATGTGGAGTGAGTTACAGGGAGGGACAGGGGCAGAGCACAAAGGAAGACAAAAGTCTACAGGTTCTTGATTCTCTTCCAAATTTGCTCTCTTTTCCTGAATAGCTCCTATGGTTTTCTGATCTGGAGGCAGTTATATACGTGTAGATGTACTTTATCAGGTTGCTTTTCCTTTCAAATATTTTTACAATTATAGGTTACAACTGCATCAATACTTTTGAATTTAGGAGCCAAGAATTTGGAGTCTTTGCTCTCCAGCCCCATCAGACAACTTGCCCTAGGCAAATTACAACCCCGTATCTCAAGATCCATCATGGAATGAGCACAGGAGGAAAGAACAAACTAATATCTCGAATTATTCCCCTGACAAGTGAATGTTGTTCAGGTTTAATGTGGCTTCTAAAAGAAATTCTTCCTTCCATTCACACCTCTGCTAACAATAGCTTGTACAGTGCCCTAAAAAGGGTTCTAGTATTTTGTACGCTCTTCTAATAAAGCACCACCAGTTCACCTTGAGCCAGTATTCTGATTTCATTCATGTCATGTGCATCGCTTTCCTGCTATCAGGTTCCTGTTAACTCATAGGCTAGACATGTCCACACCTTTTCATTTTCCTGAATCACATCCATAAGAGGTAAGGTCAGTTTCAACCACCTTATGACATCTTTGCTAGGCATCTTTCTTTTCTCCCTAGCTAAGACTTAATTTCTTCTGTTTTGAGTAATTTAGTACTTGTTCATGATTGTTAGTTATGTTTTTCCCCTATAAAAAATATGTCCCTTGAACGCAGTGATCATGCCATATACGCTCTTTATATACTGTGAAGTGCTTAGCATGGTGCTGGTACATAGCAGATATAAATATTGATTTGTTATTCTACACTGGTTTAAAAAAAATATAAAAGTCTAAGCGCTGTTCTAAATTATTTTCTAAGTTTCAACAACAGTTTGATTTCTGTTTCCTGGAAACATAAAAGTCTTCTGAAAAACAAAAATGAATAAAACTAATTTTCTAAATTTTTACCATATAATTCACAATGAAATAATGATCATATATATGACAAGCTTTTAAAATTGCCAGGTAAATGGTCCGGTTTGCTTCTGTATATTTGCCGTTACTGTTTTTCAGCATGTTATGCTATTTTCAGAGTCAGTTATCCTTGCCATTTTAAAGTCCTCTTACAAGAAATGAGTGTAAAAACATGTTTAATAAAGCAAGGAAAGGCCAATATGGCACAAATATGGAGGAATAATTAAATATATTGTTAATACTAAGCATACTAATTTCACCTTTTTTTTGTTGACAAAGATAATTATTAAAAATTCCACTGATTTAAATCAAAATAATGTTCAATTGTAAAGTTATATAATTGTATCATTATTCTATTGTTATTTTTACCTTACTAACAAGACTTTCATTTGTCAATACTCTATCTTCCTATTCATTCATTCAACAAATGATTATTAACCACTTACTCCTTGGTGGTTACTGAGGTTACGATGGTCTGCTCCCTTACAGAACTTAAAAATTTTCATTTCTAGTTCTATAGAGTAATTTAATTGTCTATGTAAGAAAGGACTTACAGTCAAAATAAGAACTTTTCGGGCATCTTATAGACTCCCTAAAGGGTTCCATTTTTGTAAACAATTTTTAAAAAGAATTTAAAAATAATTTAAAAAATATTTCATAAACATGCTTAAAAGTTAATAGGGCAATAGAATTTTTGAAATATATAAATATTTTTATTTTTATTTTAAATATGCACTTTTTTTTCACCTCTGGCCAAGAAAATACTTGTGACTTGTGTTGAAAAAAATAGCACAATGATTTATAATTTTTAAGGTAATTACCCTTATGGAAGACTCTAGAAAAGGAGAAATGATGCTCAGAAATTCCTTGGCTTGCTATTGCCTGAATCAAGAGCTTCGTTTTAATATTAGCACTTGGAAGATAAACACTAGTAGCTTCCAAGGGAGGTGATGTTCACTGATATCATATGATTCCAAGTGGAAGGACAGAAAAACTACTCAGTTGTTGACAAGCAGAGGCAAGTAAATGTGCCAGAAAGGTACACACATACTATCATAACATCCTTACTTCTCTACCCTGGCAGGTAAATAGACATTTTAGATTCCTCTCAGGAATATGACATTTGTAGGATTTTAATTTAAATAGCTTTGACCAGGATGTGAAAGAGGGTCTCTATACAGACAAATAAACCAGATATCTTATATTTCTTTTGATAATTGAACAGAGCTCCACTGAACATCCTTCATGGCCAGAGACTACCATTTGACAAGGCTAAATTATTACCAGCATCTCTGTTCTTATCAGCATACTCTACTCTACTAATGTCTGGTACACAATGGTTTTTTGCTGACCTGGGAGAATATTACTAAATATTATGAATGACTTGATATCCTACATTCATTTTGACAAATGAAATACAGTCCTAAAGGGAAGAATGGGCCTTTTTGCAGTTCCATCTTCTGAGCCATTACAGAAGCACAGCATACAGAATCCCAATTGCCTCTCTTTTCCCTTTGCTAGAAATGGCACATAAATCACCAATTTCCCTTCTAAAATTCATAAGCAATCCAACAATTAAAATGTGTCTCTGCTTGGAAAGTGTTAAGAGTCTTGTTGCTCAGCTAGTTTTTTTTTTCTCTTCAAAGCTAAACTATGTATTTTTAAACAGCGTTCTCATTAGAGGAGATTTTTGTTAGTTTGCTTTGATTCTTTGCCTTTGATTCTTTGAATACTCAGTTGAACCCTGGTTAGGATATCTTAGTTTGCTTGGCAAAGTCCACATTTTGATTTTCTCAGCACAGGTAACAAATTCCGGTCAATGAATTACATCATGAATTGTACCCATCTCAATTACTTTTGAGATGTGATATATTAATAACTGTTCCTTTTTCAAATCACATTAAATGGGTTATGAGTGAATGCTAAACCACCTAATGCATGACTAAGTGAATGAGGAAATATACCACTGAAAAGGGGCTAAAGAACAGAGATTTTTCTAGAATTTATAAATACTGATAAGATTCTTTGTTGGGAAGTATTAAAATATCAAGTTACAGGGACCTCAATTTGGCCAAGAATCTTCCCTTCACTGCAGCCTCAGAAGAACAAAGGAGAGATACCTAATTCTCATGGGTGGTGTTCTGCATTTCTCATTTGATTTGAATGAAATCACAGGTAGTTTTTTTTCAACCCAGTCTTCACTTTTGCCAGAGATCTTAAAATGGAAGAAAATCACAATACAAGCCAAGCAAAAGGAAAAATATTTGAATAATTATTTCCCATTGTATAAGTTGCATAAGTTGTAAAATAGACTCCGTTTTTATAATAAATGCCATATAACATAAAATGACTAGAAGAGAAATTACCAAGTGTCTCAGAAGCTCATTTCAGAAAATTTTAAATGAGACAAAGCTCTTTGAAACCTCTCCTAATGTATCTCTCAGGACTAAAAGAACTATAACTGTTTTAGGCCTGCCTTTCTGACCCCACTCTCCTTCTAGGGAGTCAACAGAATTCAATAATCGAATGCTTCAAAGGATGCTGGAAGGCATGACATAATTTCCAGGCACAGTTAATGGAGCTGCTGCTGGACAGAGGCAGAAACCATAGGTACATCTTTATCGAATCTAGGTCTGACTCAAAAGCAGAGGAAAACCATAAAAGCATGAAGCCAAGAAGACGATTGAATATTTGGTCTTTCTGTAGAGACAGTGGTAGAGTTATTAGACTTCCACATCATCTCAGGCAAGTTTCTGGATTTCCTCTATCATAAATACCCTTCTGAGACTCTCAGAGCAGCAAACACTCAAGGACAAGGTGCTGTGAAAAAACAAGGTTTAATTAGGGACCCAGGAGGTGGTGAAGATTTAGTATTATGCAATCAAATTAAATATTCCTCTGCAGCTTTTTGTTTTCTTAACAACTTAGCAAAGTTACTCAGAACATAATAAATCCAATGAAGAATAAAACCAAGTGATTAAATCAAAGTGGCAAACTCCATGACCTTTTCAGAGGGTACTTAGTTTTCCATTTCTGCCTAAATCCTTTCCAAAAAGGACTAACTTCAGAAATAATGTGGAAAATTATTTGATCCAGTGTGTAAAATTCATGGTTTTGTCAGAAGAATCAAATTGTGCCTTTATGTCTGAGTATTTATTGGGTACTATTTCAGTGAATTCTTAGCCTTTAAAAGTTTTAAGTGTCCACTGTAGAATAACTAGGAAAGCTCTGGAAAGGCTCTGGCTTCATCCATAAATTTGTTTATTTACTCATTAACTCATTCACTCACTCACACTATGTTCTAGGAACCATGCTAGGCACTAGTGATACCATGTTGTTGGTGTCACTGACTGCCTTTGTCCTCCAAAGCTCATTAGTCTAGTGAGGAGGAAACATATGCTACCAAATAATGACTATATCATTATAGGTAGGAATATGATGCTGTGACAGGAGACCTCAACAAATCTGGGCACTAATGGAAGGTTTTCTTGAAGAAGAAAGATTTAAGCTGAGATCTGGAGGATGAGTAGGAAGAGTTCGCCATGTGAAGAGGAGAGAACATTCTAGGTAGAAGGAACAACATATACAAAAGCTTTGGGCAGGAGAGAGCATGGTGTTTTGTTAAAAATAAAGAAAACCCAGTGTGATTGGAAGCAGCAACAACTCAAAAATGTCTGGATCGTGGTTTCTAAATATCAGCTTTCACCAGGACTCCCTAGAAAAATGGCCAATTCCAGAGCTGGAGAAAGGAGAAAGTGCCAGATGAGCCCAGGACATTGCTGTGTCACAAAGTAAGAAAGTGCTCAAAGAATAGAGGGGACTTTTCAAAATAACAGTGAAGTAAAGCCAGCATTAAGAAGTTCCCTTTGACCAAAGTTCGGGCAATTCAAATATCAAAATAAATATTGATAACAGCACATTACAAAACACCAAATAAAATAAGAAAAAAGGAGTCCATACTGACATAATTTTATGCATGAATAAGTTTAAAGTTTGGTAAGGAATGAGATATTTATAGTCTCAAATTACCTTCCTACAAAATATTTGTTAAATACGAAGGGAAAAAGAATACTTTACAATGGAGAACCTTGGCAGACACCACCTTAAGTGATCAATGTCAGGAGCATTGGTAATCATAAAAATTGAAATTGTATGCTGTTAATAATCAATAAGTAGAACACAATATCATTTGTCTAATAGTCTTGCCAAAGTGCACAACAATCAAGAAGGAAAACCAGACCAATCAAAATTGAGGGATATTATCCAAAATAATTGGCCTGTAATCTTCAGGTTTCAAGATGATTAAAGCCAAGAAAAAAATGAGAAATTGTTCCAAATCAAAGGAGATTAAAGAGAGGTGACAACTAAACACAATATGTAACTCTAACCTGGATCTTTGGTTATAAAGAAAATTATTTGGATACTTTGTGAAAACTGAATGGGATCTGAGAGATGAGTTGATGTGAATTTTCTGATTGTGATGATTGTAAGTGTGTAGGGGAATGCCCTTGTTTATAAGAAATTAGCTAAAGTATTTGGGGGTCATAGGCACCATGTCAGCAATATATGCATCCACATGGTTAAGAAAAAACAAGTTCTTTGTACTATACTTCCAACTTTTCTACAAGTTTGAAACTGTTTCAAAATTTAAAAAAAATAATCAATTAATTAAAAAAGAGGGAAAAAGCCAACATGGCTAGAAACCTTGGCCCTCAATTTCACCATCTGGACAATAAGGAGGTCATTGAAATCCATGGACCTCAGTTTCAGTTACACGGCTGTGTGCTAACTAGTTCCCAGAAATGACATGCAAATGAAAAAGGGTGTGTATTAGTTTTCTATTACTGTATAACCAATTAACCACAAACTTGGTAGCTTAAAATAATACCTATTTATTATCTCACAGTTCTGAAATCGAGAAGTCTGATGGCATGACTGAGTTCTCTACTGAAGGCTGAAATCAAGGTGGCAGCTCTGCATTCTCATCTGGAGCTGGCATCTTCTCTTCCAAACTCACTCCTGTGTGATTGGCCAATTCAGCTCCTTGAGGCTATAGAACTAAAATGCCCATTTTCTTGCCATGAACTGCTGTGAGCTCTTAGAGAACACTCTTGGGTCCTTGCCCTGAGGCCCCCTTCCATCTCTGCAGTAGAGTCTTGCTCATGTGGAGTACCTCTCACATTTTGAATCTCTCTGACCTTCTCTTTTGCTATCACCTAGAGAAAAACACTTGGCTTTAAAAATGTTTGTGCTGATTAGGTTAGGCCACCCACATCATTTTTCTACCTTGAGGTCAATTGATTAGTAACCTTAACTACGTCTGTAAAACCCCTTTTGCCATATAATATAACGCAATCAGGGACAAAGACTGTGGAGGCCATCTTAGAATTCTAGAATTCTGCCTGCCCTAGGATGGAAGAGAGTAGTACTTTGGAGCCCGCTGTCAAATAATATATGTAAAGGAGGGAAAGTAAAAATCTGCTTCTCTATTTATAAATTGGGGGTTGGGGAATTCTGGACTATGATCTTTAAGACATCTTCAGCAGTGACATTCTTCGATTTGTTGTTATGAGGCGGTAAGAACAGGCATGGTATATTTCTGATTCACTATTCACTATTGTATTCCCAGTACTTTGTTTATGCCTGGTACATAGTAGATACTAAAAAAGGTTGAGGGTATGAAGAATAAATGATGAGTGAATAATTAGCTATGACAACCAAAGATTTATTTTCTTATTTAACCAATCAAAATCTTCAGTTCTGGTCCTTCAGTGAGTTATTCTTCCAGAATAGCCAGGTTAAGGAGAAACCTGACAGTTAATTTCTAGTTCCCTTTTGATTGATGGTATTTGTGCGTATATAGAATTTCAGAAGTTTTTTTTTTTAAGTAAATATAATTTGCCAAGAAGCTTGAAACATATTCATTTATCAATAGAAGCAGCTGATACGTTTGGAATGAAAGGATCTTAAGATGCTATGTGGTTTCAATAAACATATGACAAAAGCTTAAAACATTCCCATATAGGTGTATAGGAGAAGGTTGTAATAAATATCATTTTGGAAATAGTTTTATCACTTTTTGTCATTATAAAATGTGAATATGCTCAAAGTAAAAAAAAAGAAAAATACAGAAGAATATGAAAAATAAAATAAAGATTATCTATAATCCCACAACTCAAGATAATCACTATTAATAATTTTGTAGTTATTCTTTCAGGTTTTTAGCTCTGCAGCCATGGACAACAACATACTAGCACACACACATATAGTTCTACATAGGTAATTGTATGTAGAGTTTATATAATCTGCCTTTTTTTGTTTAAAAATATATCATAGACATAGTTCTATGATTATAAATTACATCATTTTTAACATCTGTAATGTATTTTACTATGTGGTTGTTTTATTTAGCCAATCTTTCCTGAGGGACCCTTAAATTTTTCTAGATGTATACATATCACTGCAATAAACATCTTGGCACATCAATCTTTGTACATTGACTTAATTATTTCTGTAAAATAAGTACCTAGAAGTACTATTGACTAGTTAAAAGGCATGTAAATATTGTCGTTACCAGATTGCCCACAGAAATGTTTAACCCCACGAGCAGATTATAAAATATCTGTTTATTCTTACCAACAATGGGTATTATCAATTAAATATTTAATCTTTTCCAACTTGACACAGAAAAATAATTTTTTCTTTTACTTCAAATTTCTTTTTTATATAGCTACTTTACATCTTTTTTTTTTTTGAGTTTTAAAAAGTATTTTAAGACGAGATTGTTAAAATGGCTCAGGCAATATTTTTTCTCATTCTTTGTCAAAAAGTATATTTTTTACCTCTTGTAAATATTTAAGTCATCTAAATAATTTTTGAAATGCATTAGTATGGTAGGCAGCCTCTGGGATGGCTCTCATTGATCCCAGCCAACTGGTATCCACAACCTTCTGAAATCTCCTCCCCTTGAGTATGAACTGGACTTATGACTTCCTTCCTTGTCCTATCAATAGAATATGGTAGAGGTAATGGGATGTCACTTCTGTGATTAGGTTATAAAACACTGTGACTTCCTTCTTGTGAGCAGATTCTCATTGTTTCTTGTCTGCATGATTTGATGAAGCAAGCTGCCGTTTTAGAGAGACTTGCTTGATAAAGAACTAAGGGTAGGCTTTGGCCTAGGGTCAGCAAAGAACTGATGTTTTCAGTCCAACAATCCAAGAGGAAGTGAATTCTACCAACAACCACCTTGTAGGCTTGGGAGCAGATCTTTTCCCAACTGTGCCTTTAGATGAGACCCTTGGCCTGAGTGACACCTTGATTATAGACTTAGCTGTACCCATTCCTTTGTACTATAGTCTCACAATGAGATTCCCTCTGTGGCATATTCTATCTCCATAATTTACAATGTGGACTTTCCAATGTGCAGAAATGTAACTTTTATATCTTATAGTATAGATATAAATATCTTATATCTTATCGTATAGAGATCAAATATTGATTTTAAAATTCCTATATAATATATACTATACAGCAATATGAGGATTTTAGTATAGCCAAAAGAAAATTTGGTCTCAGGTTTGTTTACTTTTGACAAAGAAAGTTGATGACAGCTCTTGTAGTTTGCTTGTTATTTTAAAGAACTTATTGGATACTCTCTCAATGTTTAATTTTTCAACTGGCACTGGGATTCTTAAGGACTCTCCTCTGCTTTGGTTTTACAATACATACTGGAAATTCTACACCACTTTATTTGCATGCTTTTGTATTTATTTAGTTTGAGTATCTACACATATATGTCCCTATTTGTCTCTAATATTTGTTTTTGAAAAGATGTGAGGGAGTAAGATAGGAGGGAAGGTGAATCATACTCACTTCTCCAGTTTCCAGAAGTATACATGTACTGTGATTGTCAGGTCTCTGATGAAATATTCAGTGGATGAATTTGAGTACTCTACTTCATGACCTATAACATCCACAATAATTATTTTGAGTGGTAGTGGGCAGCAGGAAATGCATTATAGCATAGTGGAGAAGAGTATGGATTTTAGTTCCAAAAAGACATATGGTATATTGGAATTTCAGGCCCTGTACTTATTAGCTGCAAGTCTTGGTTTCTTCATATGGGAAGGGGCAATAATCTGAACAATTGTCACTATGGAGTTTTAAGAGTTAAAATGAAATAATATACATAGAACAGTTCTGGCATATTTTAAGATCTCAATGAGTAGTAGCTCTGTTTACATTGCTATCTTTCATGCACCCTTAAATTATGTATAAAATGAAAGTGTAACATTTTAATGATATTCCTCAGGTTCTGAGTTTGTTCGTCCTCATAATCAACACACAAATATTTGTTTCATTTCATAGCAATATTTTTCTCTTATGTATGTTACTTTCTTTGTAAAACAAACTAAATCAGTATTTTGTAAATCAAATTATATTTGATAATGAGAGGTGGACAGTACACAAAACAAACAAAATTTTTAAACTTTGTTTAAACATATAATCTTTTGAAAACTAATGGCAGCTGTGTACCTTCTTTCTGGCCAAATGCACAAATCCTCACATGTCAAAACTTTGTGTATAATTAAAGGAGCACATGGACCACCTCCAAAAAAGGTGAGATTTTTAATGATGTGAATAAACTTTCAATATTGCCAAAAAAACAATCCTTAATCTATCTGTTGAATGAATTCAAATTTTCATATAGTGGCTTTTTTAAGCCACTATATGAAATGAAGTCACCTTATATAGATTATTAATGTTTAATGTGGTCTGAAACATAGTCATATGCTACAATATTCACTAGTTAAAGTTATTTTTAACCCAATCTTATTAACTATGCTGTACTAGCAGTTTCGTAGCCAACGAACAGTCACTGTTATACCATTATATTAGTGTAAGGTTGTAATACCGAATTACACAATCTGATTAACGCTATTCTTTCATGCTTTTTCTATATCAAAGAACCAGAAAACACAATGATCTTGTTTTTTAACAAAACAGTTTTTTTAACTTTATATTTTCAATAAATATCTTTTAAAAATTTATATCAAGTACATATTTTTCTAACATAGCAATATCTAATGGGAGTAATTGAATATTTGAATCTCAAAAGCAGTCAGTAGGTGATGTTTATCAGTAATTTCTTAGCTTTTTCCCCACATTCAATACCATATTAAAGTTAATGTGATTCAGTGTTTCAATATTTGAAACAGATAATTAATAAACTCTGAAGACTTCCCTGCCAGCAAAATTTGATATTTCTGCTAATAAAAGCAAATCGCAATGACCTTTTCTGAATATATGTTTAAAGATATGTTTTGAAAGGTATGTAGAATCTTGAGGAAGTATAGTTTAGTTATTAGGCAGTCTTTAAAATTTCATTTCTAAAGTTGTAAATTAACCAGGGAAACGACTTACTTTAAGGAGAGGTTGTTGACCTGGGATAACCTGTTATTATCTCATTTGTGAGTTCCATCACTTCAATTAATGGAGTCTGATTGTTTGCTTTATTCTATTTTTTTTTTTTTTTGTAAACTGTGGAATTTTGATAATCCATAAAACTTTAATGTGAGATTTGTGGTGGTTTTTGTTTTAAATGTAATTAGGAAAATCAAGAGGCAAATGAAAGCAGTGCCTATAATAGTAGTGAGAGACAACCTTTAGTGGCAGGAATTTTGTTTGGTTGCTGATCTGTTGCATCTGCTGTGTGTGAAATGGCAGAAGGATTATTCAGGAAATTCAATATACCCACAGAGAGAAGCCAAACATGACAGCTTATTTTGGGAACCATTCTATCATGAGGATACATTTGTTCTTGGAGCAGCCTCAGAAAGCCTCCCTTTTATCTAACTGTGTCTTGATTAAAGGGACAGCTGATGTCTGCTACACAGAGAATGGTTTTCTCTTGACAACATTGTCTTATTATAGTCGATGTATTTCTTCTTGTAAGAAAAATATTTTATTGTTAAATATTTGATTATTTTCTGTTTTCAGCAGCACAGATTGAAAGATAGTTCCAGGAAGGCTAGGCACAGTCATATGATAAATTACAAAATATAAATCCTTACAAAAATATATATGGTATTTTTATCTTGTAAATGTGCTTCTGAAGAATGAAGCATGACAATGCAACTACTAGTTCTTTTTTTTTTATTTGTAATCTTTACATTTGCAGTATAGTTCACTAAAATTTATTTAGTAACAAAAATTTAGAAATCAATTCAGAAGCTTTTGTGTTTTTACCAGAGCATTGAGATGAAAGCAAATAATAGTATATTAATTGTAGTTAAAAATTAAGAGCAACATTTCTTAAGGCACTCAATCGTGCTTTTTCACTTTTCATACACTTGAATTATTTTCTTTTCTTTACCTGTAATTTCTACCCAATCTCAAGATTTTCTGTTCGTGTAATTTCTTTAGCTAATGCAAGTCAGGATGGCCAAAACATTCCTTTGTAAATGGTAAGTAACAAATGTGATATATTGAAAATGAGGAGGTAGCTCTATCTTACCAGATTCTGGGATTTCACACTCTTCCCCAATTGCTTTTAGATTCTGCAAGCATCTCACAAACCTTCTCACATAATAAATAATAATCAACGACTTACAAGCACAGGAATAATTAATTCACTCATTGAGGTGTGTCTGGTATTTTTTTCCCAGTGTGACATAGGGTAAGTGGTCCTAATTAACATTAATAACACTGACAAAACTGCCCCTTTCAGTTGGTGTATTTAAAACTTTTTCCTTGCTTTTGACCTGCCACACATTAAACCTCTCTAAGATCAAACTTCTCTTTTGTTAGATTGCAGTTAACAATTCTTTTCTTCCCTAAAATTAAAACAACAAATATAACATTTCTCCATACTTTTTAGTTGTTTTAGATTAACTGATTTTTGAACAATTTTAATATGTTGTCTACGAAGCAAATGCCATCCTGTGCTGAAATGGGCAGTTCTAAGAAGAATCGTTTGTTCACCATGCTGATAGCTCACATTGATTAATACTTCTAGAATGGTGCACAAAATGTTCCCCACACTGAATAAGCACAGATGGTGCTGAGTGTCTTTGCTGCTTATTATTTACTTTCAACCCACATTCATGTCAAGCTCCAAAGTGTTGTCTTCTTGGTGAAGGATGATGATGATGATGTGACCTACAGGTTAAAGATGTGGCTTGTCAGTTGTGTTCAGACTCTGGTATTTGGAGTTAAGAACTCTTTCTTGCTACTCTGTGGCCCGGTATTAGCACTTTTGTAAGGGAAAGAGATGTATTTAATTACATCTCTGTTCTCTTCTGACTGTATTCAGTTCTAAATTCTGACCTCTCCTTCAATGTTCTGTATACTTTGGGAAGGGCATAGAAACCTCTCAAAATCCTTGTCCATCTGTGCATGCAACACATACACAACATGCATTTAGCGCTTAGTAGAGTGTCCAGCACAGAGTAAATATTCAATCAAGGGAATAAATTCAATGAATTCTTGAAAAAAATGGAAGAATAACTAATGAAATTAATTACATTGAAATACGAAAAAAGTTTCAGTGAATTTTCGAGCTGATTGGGATGTTTTGTTGCTGGTTCTTTGAAGGTAAAGATGAAGGCTCATCATTTTTTGGGATAGAGAGATTAAAATAGATGTCTTTTCTAAGTTAAACACATGGAGACAAAGATTTCAAAATAATTTTTAAGCTATATCTACAGGTGATTGGTAATTTCATGAATGTAATAAGATTAGTGAGTACAAATTATTTTAAATAGAAATGTCATATTCTGAAAACAAATTACATATAAACCACTTGATAGTTTCTGTTTATTAACTTCATAGTTTTGTCTAACATGGTGATTCTCATATTATTTCACATCAAAATTTTAAGTGTTCATCTCACCCTGTCTTTAACTTTTTGTTTCCCTTGTTGTTATATACCTCATTAAAAAAGAATAAAAATTAAAAAATAGAGAAATAATGACCTTTAAGTTTCTAATAATAAATTAATCTTATTGAATATTTTCCTAGTTTAGATAATATGAAAAATATGTAAAACACTTGTATGGTAATAGCCTATGTAAGTAAGATATGTTCATTATTATTTCTATCATAAAATAATCAAATAAGAAATACATGTGAATTATATACAGATTATATGCAAATGTATATCTGCATTGGGTAGTGTTAGAGCCTCCTAAATATATTTCATCCTTCCCCACTATGTAATAGACATGGAATTTGAATGGAATTGATGCTACCACCCCCCCCTGCCCCCCAATTCTAAGGGTAGGTTCTGATGGATCCTTTGCCATTACTGTGGCAGCCTGACCCTGCCTGGCCATTTTATGCTTGAACAAGTTAGTTCCTGACTGCCCCCCGCCGGGACTCTCCAGCTTGGCAACCAATCAATGTTCTTATGTTTTCCTTCCTTATATGGAATATCTGTAGCTGTGTAGGAGTGCAGAAGTACAAGATTGTGTAAAACTGCCGCCATGTTACAATCGGGGCTCAGCCTTTGGATAAGAATCCCCTGAGCTGGTGCCGGGATCAATAAACGCTTATAGCATCGGTGTCCCATCTCTCTGTTTGAGAATCCTGCAACATTGCCACAGTAGTTGGTTTGGGTGTGGGCATATATTTCAGATTTAAGTCAATCAATATTTCCCCAGCTGTCATGGTCCAGCCATTTTGGATCACCCAGTTAGAACAAAACATAGGAGTTTTGTTCTGAGGTTATAGAAGGCAACCTTCTCTTTCTATTACTAGCCATGAAGAAAGTCACCTGCAGTATCAGTTACTACTGGCAGCCATTCCATGCCCACGAGGAAAGAAAGTCTTCAGAAGAAACCGACACTGTTGAAAGCAGAATGGCAAGATGGAAAGATACTGTGTGCTAATAACATTGTTAATTAACTTTGAAGAACCTTTAACTTCTGGACCTTGCAATCACATGAGTCAGCAAATTCCCTTCTAAATTAACTACTATGAGTTGCTTTTTCTGTTACTTTTAACTGGAAGTATCCTTCACAGTAAAATAGCCATCAAAACATGTCCATCCATTTGACTATGAGCCATGAGAAAACCCCAGTGGAGAAGATGACCTTTCTGAGAAATGGCTTCTTAGGGTTCCCTACCATCACCTTGTTTCGTTTTACTTATTTGAGACTAGATTCCTTAGTAGAATAATAAAAATATTATTAAAGAAATAAAAATACAATATTTGGATAAATTATATTTAATTTTATAGCTAACAAATCTCTAAGAAATTTTAAGAGATATAATTAGAGACATAAAGGGCATAGATTCTAAGGCCTAGAGTAGCAAAGTATTAGAAAAACATGAAGAATATTTTAAAATATATTAACAACAGAAACAACCTGAAAGAGAAATTTCTCGGTAAGTGTACCAGTCTAACACATTGTTTTGGAACCGTGACTGTTTTGAACTACTCCTATGTCCAGACTCTTGCATTGTGATAAGCACATACATAATAATAAATGTTTTTAAATAAGTGAATGATTTACTTTCAAGAGGTGAATAACTATAAAAGAATGGTAAATCAATCATAGAAGAAACAAATAAGTACTCAACGAGATAGTGTTAACATTTTAAGGAAAGCAATGAATATAAGCAAATGAATGAATGAGGATTGTGCTGTAAGTTGAATAATTGGGTTTCCTGGGTAAAAATTAATAATAACATGAAAAATATAAGTGCATGAATTAGGCTTTTATTGGTTGGAAGCAGTAGAAACCAATTCTGGCTAAGAAAAGAAAAAGATAATTCATTGGCAGTATTTTGGGGCTCATGAAATTGGCAGAGCTGCAGTTAGGGTTAGGAATTTGCAGAAGCCAAGGTCATTAAGAAGCAGAACACATAATGGAAAATTCAGGTCAGGGTGCAGGTATTAAAGGGAGGTAACAAGGAGGTGTTTGGTGGTGACTTGAATGAAAGTTATTTCAGTGAAGACTGAATACTTGTTTGAAGAAGACTAAAGAGAAATTGGGAAAAGCAACGCTTCTGATGAATTTTTCTGTGAAAGGCAGCACAGAAAGACATTTGGCCCAGAGATGATTCTCTTTTATTACTGCTACTTAGCATGTTTCTGTAATGATAGGACTGAACCACTGGCTAGAACATTGCCCTGCAAGCGTCCCTAGGTTGTTCCTTCTCATCTTTCATGTCTTAGTTCTATGTTACCTCCCATTTCTAGTTATATATCCTTATTGTATTTTCTCTACAGTACTCATCTTTGTCTGAAATTATCTTCTGTATTTGTTTAATTGCCTCCATCAACTAAAGCATGAAATTAAAAGAGTAGCAACTTTGTCTTGCGTACCACTGTTTCATTAGCAACTAGAAAAGTGGCTGTCATGTAGCAGAGGTTCAATAAGTATTTGTGAAATAAAGAAATAAGTAAATGGATAACTAGAACTTCAACTTTTTCATTCATTCTTTTTTCACTTGAGATCAAAAGTCCAGGATCCCACTGCTGAACAGCCAAATTGAGATGCTAGTCGTTTGTCTGGACAGGGCTATCCCTTCTTGGGTTATATGGCGTGGGCTGAACACATGAATTTATTTTCCCTTCAAAACCGAATATGAGTGGGGAAGCAATTCCCACAGTGAAATCAGAGATCATGCTCACTGCAGTATAGAACTGTAAGGAAGAAGAAGGAATGTTTACTTCCTGCTTAAAAATACCGTAAAAGTTTACGTTCCTGCTCATTGATTAACAGCTTTCAACTTTATTCCTATGTTTCCTGAGGAAAGACTTTAAAACCAAGAGGTTTATCTGCACACAGAGATAAACCTCCCCCTCCATTAAAACAGGCTGGAAGCCTGGAGATAATTAGACCCACTGTGTCAAGCAATCAGCATCACAAAAAAACAATGACAAGAGAGCTGGCTAATTCTTGAGAGAAATGAAAGGAAAGCCTTGCAATCAATTGCAAGATGTTTTGTTTGTTGCGGTTTATGGATAGATCTGTATTTATTTGTGTGATGTTACTTTAGTTTCTCACCTTCATCTCCACTCCTAGCACAGACACACCCAGACTCTCACACATAGTCACAGTCACCTTGTGTCCATCACAATAAAAGCATAGTGAACTTTGTTAGGTCAACCCTGTGAAAAGCAGTCACTTGTCTACAGGGGTGTGTACCCCCTTAAGAGGAATATCTACGAGGTAGTTCTGCTTGCTTTTGTTTGTTTATTCTTTTCAATGCTTGGGATATGTTTAGTTAGAAAAACCATTTGGAAACCCAAGACCTGCTTCATTTACTCTTTTTCAATAAAACATTCATGGCTACTAGAATGATAGTACGATCAGCTCCATGAGAATAGGGGCAGCATTGAATTCACTCACGCCGAGCAGCTTGCTTAGTACTCAGTAGGTTTTCAATAAGTATTTGGTAAGTAACTGAATAAAGAATTAAGAGTGAGTGTACCGATGGAGGCCAAAGGGCTACTTCCCAAGTAGAGACTCTAAAGACCTCCAGGGCGACTTCCTCTCCTCTCCTCCGCCACACCATTTCTTGTAAACATATTATCTGTGTTCTGTCTTGCTCGTTCCTCATTGCTGTTTCTTCTTCTACCTTCCTTTCAGGTCTTGCTGATACTCAGTCATCTAAGTTTGATAAGGCATTCTGATAAGCCTTAGCAGGAGAGCACATAAAGTATGCATGCTCTTTAAAATTCCTTGTTATCTGCATATACATGATTTCTGATTCTAAGAAAAGATGCATTTTTGACAGACCTCAAGGTAAGTTTTCAAATAGTGCATAGTAGTCTACAAGAGCCCCAATGAGCATGCAGTTTTTTTTAAGTTTAAAATTTTGTTAATGGTGAAAGTGCCAATAATTTATAAATTTCTAGAAGTTTTGTTACATACCCCTTGTTTCCATTAGATTTAAAGGGGAATATTCAGTTTGAATTTTTAAAATAAGACCATTTTTAATGACTTTCATTCATGAGTACTTTTTTCATTATTTAGCCTGTTCAGTCAAGAATTCTGTAGACCAATATGTCTTCAATAAACCTGCTAATTACTTTACCACCTTCTTCTGTAATCCTTCCCCCCAGAGGACTCATTTAAAGAATAGAAACAATGGAAAAGTCACTCTGTTTTTCAAGGACTTTTTGTACCAGACATATCTCTCCACCTGTTTTTGATTAGTAAGATGTAAGATAAGATTAATAACTTTTATAAAGAATTAGTGCCTACACTGCCTTTCATCAGCCATTATTGAGATGACCTTCCTTTCATAAATTATTATAAACCAAATACATGGTGAACATCTGTACATTCCTCTAAAATGTACTAAAAACTAATCTACTCTGTGGGTTTTTTTAACCCATTTCTTGTTTACCTGCAGAATACTTGCAGGTGGCATTTGTGGCTGCAGCGTTTACCCCGAGATAACTCATGGATTATGGTCCTAACCTGACCACCAAAGTTAGCCACAAAATATCTCGCTTTTATTATTATTTTCACATCACTCTAGTATATTAATAATCTTTGGTAACAAATTACATAATACTATTTATAGCATTCGGTTTCTAGTAGTGGTATTTCCATTTACAAAATATAGTAATTCTTGATTGCTGAAAATGTTCGATCCTAGCAAACATAGCATTCCTACATGTGATGTTATTAATGTCATTCTCGAATGGCTGTTAGCCGAAGATTCATTTGATGAATCCAATTTGTGTATACATTTCTGTTACATTGGGATTAGAGACAAGTTCTGTTTAGAAATAACTCCAAGAACAGTTTTTATATTTTATTTTCACATTGAAAACCAGTCAGATTTGCTTCAGCCTCAAAGAGCATGTTTATGTAAAATTAATGCTGGCAGTGTACTGCACTTTTTTTTTTTTCTAAATAGGAAATAAGTTGATAAGTGGGCTAAGGAAACAGAACAGAATGTTAGAACTGGAAGGAATGACAGAAACAGCTCAAGTGAGTCTTTTATCATAAGAAAACTAAGACATAGGTAGGTGAGAGAATTTTCTGAATTCTATATGGGCTGCTAACTAGATGTAACACCGATACCTCAATCCTTGCTTTTCCACATCTAGCTAGTTAGTGATTTTTCCATGCAGAACACCAATAGCTCAAAGTTCATAACTTTACTCGTATGGGCTGAGTGACTTAAAGTTCTTTTGAAGAAGTAAATGCTAATTATACTCTTTAATTGATCAGTTCCAACTATTCCCATTACTATTGTAGTCATTTCATCTACATGCCCTATGACTAGAAACAAGTTCTAGTTTCTAGAAGTGATTGAAAAAACTGCTGTTAAACTGACCTAATTTATTTTGGGATGGGCTGGATGATCAGGTTTGGGTGAGCCCAGAACATAAGGGATCAAAACCCAGGGGTGATCCCCAGCTATAGACTGCAGAGTTCCTGCATGTACTTCCTGTCAGAGCAGGAAGTGAAGGGAATACAGACTGACCTGGGTCCACGAATGCATCCAGGGAGAGATGTAGCAACTGGCTTAGAGAAAGTAGCTGTTGTCTTTGGACAAGCAACAGAGAAGCAGCAGCAGTGGCTACAGATGAGTTGTGACAGTGAACAGAACACCAGCTAATCAGCCACAATTTATCACCTCTGCCGCCTTGTGTCAGGAAACCTTAATTAGGACATGGCCAGGCAGAGTCTTTTGTCTGGGGCTTGTGTGTCCCAGGGAAAGATCATCACAATTGGGAGTCTGTGGCAAAAATTACTGGTTATCCTGTAAAATAATCCATTTCTGTGTATGTTCCCCTCTCAGCAAGTCATGTGACTGTTTTCTTAGCACTGGTTCTGGATGTAAATATGCTATGGTTTGAGCACAAAACTACTGCTTCTGGCCCACTTTGAACGTATTCATCTCTATGCATGCCTGCACTTGGTTTGTAAAATGTTTTGAGGAGGTACCGTGGCTTTGTAGTTGAGATTTGTTTTTCCTTTGGGAAGTTAACTGTCTTTTCCACAGCCATTGTGGTTGCCTAGCAGCAGGAGACATCAGAGGAGTAACAGGGATTCTAAAACTGTAAAGAATGGAGATAGCTGATGCCTGTCCCATGACAGGGTATCCCACTGGGACTGATTTGAAATGGGAGAATGTTATAGCAAGAAATCTGTGGCCCCAGGGTCTGAAACCCCAGAGAGAAGCAGGTGAGTCCCCAGCTCCTCCTGTCCCAAAAGAATTTATGGGAATTTCTAGATAAAGTAACCTTTGCTCAGTGCTTCAAAGAAAACCTTTCTAAAAAATCTGGGGAAGATATCAGACAGATCTTTCATCTTTTCCTGAAGAATGACCCCTTTCTTTGAACACTGCTGTCTTCTCAGATCATTGGGCAGGACCTGAACACACAGTAGGTTGCCAACAAATATTTGTTGAATGAATAAGATGTCCTTCACTAGCTCTTCTCAAAATCACACACTTACCCCAATTATTTTACTGGCGTGAGAAGGATGGGTGTTTAGGGGTAAGCCAGACCTTTTTCAGAACCACCTTAATGAAATGTCACATTTACTTCTCCCTTGTCAGGAGATATACACAAAAGAAGCTAGGTCATTCCAGCTCTCCCCAAATAAAAACCCAAACCAACTCTGGCTACAAACATGAAAGTACAGTTCACCTCTATAAATGATCTATGGTTAATCACTGGGAAATCTGCATGTTGGCATAATACTCATTTCCCCTTCAAATGTGGAAATGCCTCCTTTCTACTTAGAATTTTCTATAAATCTTGAATGGGAGCTGGATCCTGGAGGGCAGTGTCCTGTGTGATACATTCACATGTAACCATAGTTCTGCTTTGTTAAGCTTTAAAATGTACTTTTCATTACATAAAATGTGTGGGCCTTGCTTTTATTTACTTTTAAACTTGGGTCTGTGATCTACAGATGATGTGGAAAATTAACAAATCCCCCCAAATTTTATGTGAAATATTTCCATGTGCAAAGGAATCTATGAACTTCAAAAGATTAACAATCTGTGAGAGGGAGGAAATTTTTTG
Organism: Eidolon dupreanum; assembly: GCA_028627145.1. Lineage (NCBI taxonomy): Eukaryota > Metazoa > Chordata > Mammalia > Chiroptera > Pteropodidae > Eidolon > Eidolon dupreanum. The sequence goes on along the minus strand of CM053501.1, from coordinate 26,905,819 downwards.
TCCATTAAAGAAAATGGAATTTAGCAAACACTCATTTTCTTTTAATTTCCCTGAACACAGCACCTACAGAGATAATATGTCAATGTGCTGACAATTGGAGAGGTGAACATAATGTTACTGAAGAAAAATGCCCCGTGATTAACAACTTTGAAATGAATAGCCCAGTGTACAACCAGCAGGGAAGCCAAGTGGAAAGTAGGACTTTGCTCTCACTGCAAATTATCATTGGTGTTTTTGTTCTCCTGTTATATGGAGCTCAGTGTTCTGAGCAGGGAGAGAGAAGGGCTTTGAGACAGGAGACAGAGAAAGGACCATGCTACCTTGGTTAACCTTTAGGTGGGTTCAGTTTAGCTCCTTCACTTCTAAACAGGAATAAACTGGTCCCATTGTCTGTTTGCCTGCTCTGTTTTTCTTTCCCCTCTTCCTCTCTTCTCATGCCCTTGACACAGACTTTTTCTGTAGTTTACAGAAACAAAATGAGAACTTGCTCTTATATTGTGTAAGCAAGGGAGGATTAGGCCTTGGATTCAATCAACCCAGGGAATAAAAAAAGCATTTTCCCAGGAAATTCTTTTTTATAAGAGTTGGATGCTCAATAGCTGCATTTCCAAACCAATTTTATTAAAATCATTTATTCACATGGACTTATTGGTGACTGATTATTACCACACTAAACCAGCCTTAAAAACACAGGGCAAAATCTTTGGGGAACAGATAGAATGATATTTCACTTGAAGGAAAAGTTTATGTTTTTGTCAAGCACTGAGAAAAAAATGTAAAGGCTTGTATGTCATATCATTGTTCCATGCCAATAGAAATTTAAAGAATTTTTTTCAGTTTTTTAATGAACCCTGAAGAAAATATTACAATAAAAACAAGCTTCATAAATACATTTGTTAATTCTGATTTATTTTCTCTTGCTAATAGGCTTTCTAAAGCTTTTAAAAAATTAATTATGGTACAACATTACTTGTACTGTGTATGCTGAGTTACTATGGATACTCTGAGGCCATGGCCCATGACTTTTAAATATTATCTTCAAGAAGCCAAAACTCCCTTTTAAATCAGTAGTTTTATTTTTGGCATTATTAAAAGAAGATGATTTCAAATAGTACTTTCTCCTGAATATTTGTGGCACATCTGAATATGCACATAAGGGTATTGTACTCACAGTGTTTTGTTTTGCTTGGTTTCATTCAGTGACAGAATATTAATTTCTTGTGTGGCATGTCATCAGGTGAATAAAAAATAAGGTACAGTCTTCATAGTCCTATGAGGGTGTCCTGAGAAATGCAAAAACATAGGTAGACAGATAATTATATACATCATAAAATGTAATAAGGGATATAAAAGATAGACATCCAAAAACTAGAGAGGCAAGATATACTTCTGACTGGTAGGATCAAAGAGGCAGCTTTTGAATCATGGTGTGAAGAATGGATAAGGTTTTAACAGGGAGAGAAGAGAGCACGGGTGGTCTAGTAAGGGGAAAGATCTAAGGAAAGGATAAACCCATACTCTGGAGCTATTGGATGGTACAGTTTGGTGAAAATGTCAGTTTTGTGAGATCCATTGATAGAAGATAAAATTGGTTGGAAGATGAGAGAGGCCAGCTTTTGCTGTTTTGCCCAGCAACTATGCTAACCAAAAAGTTGTTTTCCATTTCATGATAAAGAGGAACTATCAAGAAGAGAGCACCAGAACACTGGGTTTTGTTGATTTAGGTATGATGCGAGAAAAGCAATTACATCTCTCAGAACCCCAGTGTGTCTTTCCACTAAGTGGGAATTTCATTAATTTTATTCAATAGTCACTGATTACTTTGTAAACATTTTTAAATAAATTTTATATTTTTTTGAAAAGCGAGAGACAGGCACAGAAATATGGAAATAAAATAATACATTTTTAAAGAAATAGTAGGATAGAAAATAATAAAAGTATTATTTTATTATGGATTTTAAAGTAAGGCTTGTTTGTGGCAACAGTATAATGAGACTTAAAAAGATTTAAGGTTTACTAAATCATCCATTTATGAATTCGTTCCACAAAGAGTTATTGACCATCCTCTTCAAGATGCTAAGGATGAGTAACAAAACAACAGAAAGATCCCCTATCTTTATGTAGTTTAAATTTTCAGTCAGGAAGAAATATAATAAATATAATAAGCAAATTATATAGTATGTTAGAAGGTGGTATGTACTGCAGAGAAAAACAAGCAAGGTGATGAGGACAGAGAAGGGAATGGGGAGTTCAATTTTAAAGGAGGTACATATGGTAGATCTCACTGAGAAAGTGATATTTGAGCAAAGACAAGAAGGAAGTGGGAATAGCCAAGTGAACAGGTGTGAAGAAAGTATTCCTGGCAGAGGTATTTGAGATAGGAGTCTATGAGGTGGTTGAAGAGGAGTGAGGAGGCCAGTGTGACCTGGAGGGGAGGGATGGAGAAAGAGAATATTACACGCATTCAGAGAGGTAAAGCGGGAGCTGTGTGGGGCAGGGTCAGGAGTGGGATGAAGACCTACAGTGGATGACAAAGGCAAACAGCGGAGACATCTGTAGGACCTTGTAGGCCATTATATTGGCCTTGATTTTTATTCTCAGTGACATGAGATCCCTTTTTGGAGGCTTTTGAGCAGAGCTGTGAAATGATTTTTCTTATGATTAATGTATCAAAAATAGAATGTAGGAGGCACAGGTGGAAGCAGAGCGAGCCCATTTAGTAGGTTAACCCAGGCAATAATCCAGGCAAGAGTTAATGGTAGTGTGTTAACCATAGCGTCAACAAAGACAGTGGTGAGCGTGGGCAGATATTGGATGTATTTTGATAGTAGGTCAAGAATTTCCTGTTGGGTTGGAAATGGGTTCTGAGACCAAAGGAGGACTCAAGGTTTTAGCCTGAGCAATGACGTCATCAGCCGAGATGAGGAAGACTGTAAGTAGAGCAAGTTTGGGGTAGGCATCAGGAGGTAGGTTTGGGAAATGTTGAAATTAAGATATTGAGTCTACAGCTATGCCACCCTGAACGTGCCAGATCTTGTCTGGTCTCGGAAGCTAAGCAGGGTTGGGCCTGGTTAGTACTTGAATGGGAAACCACCTAGGAATACCGGATGCTGTACGTGTTAAAAAAAAAAAGAAATTAAGACATTCATTCTTTTCTTAAAAATAAAATATGAGGTGTCAAGAAGGCAACTGAATGAGTGAATCTGGGATTCGAGGAAGAAGTCTGGACTGGAGATATGTATTTAGGAGTGAAGGGCATATTGATGACATTTATGGCCAGGAGGCTGAAGGAGATGCCCAAGGGGTTAAATGTGAATAGAGAAGAAAGGAAGCTCTGGAGCCTGACAAAATCGAGCACTCAGGGACATGAGAAAGAGCCATCTAAGGGGAGTGAGGAGCAGCAGGTGGCATAGGAAAGAAACCTGGGGCCTGCCAGGTGGGAGGGGGGTTGTGAAAGGGCCTGGAGCCAAGTGGAGAAAGTATTTCAAGGAAGGAGTGACAAATCATGCTAAAAGCTCTCAAGTAAGGGGTTGTGGGTAATGTGGTGAATTCAGTAGTGTAGTTACCGTAGAGTGGAACTTGTGACAGTCTGAATGAAGTAGCTTTAACAAAAACTAGGAAGAAATGAATTGGAGACAGTGAAAATATGGTTTTGCTATAAAAGGAGTCAAAGTAATCAAGCAGAAACTAAAGGGTTAAGAGGGTTCAAGATGCAATAAATAACCGGCATGTTTGTAGACTACTGGAAATGATCCAAGAAAGAGAGCAGAGAAAGAGAAATTGGTTGAGAAACAGTGTAGAAGTGAAAGAATTTCCTAAGTCTGCGATTTCATAGGATGATATGCTTCCCTTCCTCCACTTTTTTTATAAGTGGAAATAAGAGATTTTGCAGGTTTTCAGAACAAATTGTACTGTTCAGACTGCTTATTCTCAAGAGAACCTTTAAAAGCTATTTTATCTTCTTTGAGTAAAGTTTACATTCCATAGTTTTGATTTCCTTTGGAAATGTTCAGAAATTGACATTTGTAGGAAATACCTTAGAAAATTTATCTTCAATGTTACAGTACAAAGATCTATCTGATGTGGGGCTGTGCATGTGCATGTGTGTGAGTGTGCAAGCTTCTGAAATGTTGGAACTTAAACTCTTGCTTTATTTCAGCATCACGTCTGGAAGTTCAGAGTCAGATATACAACAAAGAAACAAAATACCGGTAAGAAATATAGTTTGTATGAATTATTATTTTGGAAAAGAATACAGTTTCAAAAATTATAATGAAACTGTAATTCCCTGCATTAACGTTGAGATTTTCCTAATATGTTTCATTTTCACATTTTACTAAGGAAAGATTTTAAGAATAAAACATTGAATGTTCTTTCTCAAGTAGAACGAGGTAAAGTGGGCAGGATGCCAACTAAGGGATGTATGTTAGTGGGTAGCAGAGAAGTTAAGTACCACCAGTATGGTGTAGCCTTTCCCATTTTCACTTGAAATAAATCTCACACTGCTTCTGTGGTCCTACTATGTGATGGACATCCTGGGTTACTTCAAAGTGTTTTCTTGTATTTAAGAAAATCCTATAATTCAGACATGATACAGTTTGGATAAATCACATTATTTACTTTATTTAGACTTTAGATTAAATCACAGTCTATTCCATATATTTCCAGTTCATGCCTTTTCAGGTCAGCTGACAACGCACCTAGCTCTGACCCTTGAGGCTTTCTCTCTTCCATGAGCTCTGTTATGTCCTGGGACAGCTGGGTCCTTTATACCTGAGCCACATCTAGTCCCTCTGTGTAGGTTGTTGATAAGTGTTGAAGCTAGGTGATTGCTACATGGGGGGTGGAGGGGTGTCATTATACTAGTTTTCCACTTTTATGTAAGTTTGAGGAATTCCCTCAAAAAAAGAAAAAAATAAGCTATCAGAACGCCCTGGATTCAGTTTTAGTATGGATCTCCTAGATTCCACCCACAGACATTTCTGAAACAATTCTTTCACCTCTCATATAAAGGCAGTGTGGTATAGAAGAATGATTGCAGAACTAGGAACGAGGCCCAGACTTGCCACCTCCAAGCTCTATGATGATAGTTGAGCTACTTAAACTCTCTGAGACTATTTTTCATCCATAGAAAGAGGATAATGAGACTTTAATAGTCTAAAGTCAGACTTTGGAGATATTGTAGTTTTGGTGTCAGGTCACCACAATAAAGCAAACATTGCAATAAAGTGAGTTGTGCAAATTTTTTGGTTTTCTGGTGAATATAAAAGTTATGTTTCTACTTAGCATAGTCTACTAAGTGTGTAATAACACTGTACCTCAAAAAAAAAAAATAAAAATAAAAAAAAACAATGTACTTACCTTAATTAAAAAATTCTTCAATGCTAAAAAACATTAAACATCTGAGCTTTCAGTGAATTGTAATCTTTTTGCTGATGGAGGGTCTTGCTATGATGTTGCCTCATTGTTGATGGCTGCTGACTGATCAGGGTGGTGGTTACTGAAGGTTGGAGTGGCTGTGGAAATTTCTTAAAATACAACAACAATGAAGTTTGCCACTTTAATTGACTCTTCCTTTCATGAACGATTTCTGTAGCATGCGATGCTGTTTGATAGCATCTTACTCATAGTAGAACTTATTTCAAAATTGGAGTCAATCTTTAGATACCCTACTGCTGCTTTATTAACTAAGTTTGCATAATACTCTAAATCCTTTGTTGTCATTTTGACATCTTCACAGCATTTTCATTCATCTCAAGAAACCACTTTCTTTGCTCATCCATAAGAAGCAACTCATTTGTTAAAGTTTTATAATGAGATTGCAGCCATTCAGTCACATCTTCAGGCTCCACTTCTCATTTTACTTCTCCTGCTATTTCCACCACATCTACAGTTAACATCCTCCACTGAAGTCTTGAACTCCTCAAAGTCATGCATGAGGGTTGGAATCAACATCTTCCAAACCCCTGATAATGTTGAACTCTCTCTATGAATTACAAGTGTTGTTAATGGCATCTAGAATGGGTGACTCCTTTCCAGGTTTTGAATTTACATTGCCCAGATCCATCAGAGGAATCACTATCTATGGCAGCTATAGTCTCACAGAATGTATTTCTTAAATAATAAGACTCAAGAGTTGAAATTATTCCTGATCCATGGGCTGCAGAATGGATGTTATGCTGGCAGGCATGAAAACGGCAGTAATCTCATTGTACATCCCTCAGAGCTCTTGGGTGACTGCGTGCATTGTCAATGAGCAGTAATATTTTGAAAGGAATCTTTTTTTTTTTTTTTCCTAAGTGGATGGTCTCAACGGTGGGCTTAAAATTTGAGTAAACCATGTTTATCAGGTTTGTTGTTTCATTTACAAAGCACAGGCAGAGTCGATTTAGCATAATTCTTAAGGGCCTGAGGATTTTTGGAATGGCAAATGAGCATTGGTTTCAACCTAAAGTCACCAGGTGCATTACCCTTTAACAAGAGTCAGCCTGTTCTTGAAGCTTTAAAGCCGGGCATTGACATCTCTCTAGCTATGAAAGTCCTAGATGGCATCCTCTTCCAGTATAAGGCTGTTTTGTCTACATTGAAAATCTGTTGTTTAGTGTAGCCACATTTATTAATTACATAGCTAGATCTGGATAACATGCTACAGCTTCTACATCAGCACCTGTTGCTTCACCTTATGCATTTATGTTTTGAGAATGGCTTCTTTCCTTAAACCCCATGAACCAACCTCTCCTAGCTCAAACTTTTCTTCTGCAACTTCCTTGCCTCTCCCAGCCTTCACAGAATTGATGGGAGTTAGGGCCTTGCTCTGGCTTAGGCTTTGGCTTAAGGGAATGTTGTGACTGGTTTAATCATCTATCCAGACCACTTAAACTTTCTCCCTATCAGCAAAAAGACTGTTTTGCTTTCTTATGATTCATGTGTTCACTGGAGTAGCACTTTTAATTTCCTTCAAGAACTTTTCCTTTGCATTCACAAATTGGCTGTTTGGTGCAAGAGGTCAAGCTTATGGACTATCTCAGCTTTTGACATGACTTCCTCACTGAGTTAATCATTTCTAGCTTTTGATTTAAAGTGAGAGACATGTAACTCTTCCTTTTGCTTAATCGCTTAGCCTTTGCAGGGTTATTAATTGGCCTATTTTAATATTGTTATGTCAGAGGGAATAGAGAGGCCAGAGGGGATGGGAGAGGGATGGGGGAACAGCTGGTAGGTGTAGTAGTCAGAACACACACATTTATTAAGTTTGCCATCTTATACGGGCATTGTTCGTGGTGACTTAAACAATTACCATGGTAACATCAAAGATCACTGGTCACAGATCCCCATAAAGATATTATAATAATAATGGAAAAGTTTGAAATATTGTGAGAATTACCAAAATACAACACAGAGACATGGAGTGAGCAAATGCTGTCAGAAAAATGGCACCAATAGACTTGCTGGACACAGGGTTGCCACAAACCTGCAATTTGTAAAAAATGCAGTATCTGCTAAGTGCAAGAAGCAAAGTACAATAAAATGAGGTATGCCTGTACCTCAAATAAGATATTTGGGCTGTGACATTTGTTGGTAAAGTAACTGCATGTGTACAGGAGTCTAGTTGGAAATCTACAGCATTCACACAGGGCTCTCCTGTGGGCTAGGGGACCTTGCTCTTTGAATTCTGTTTCTTTCCAATTCAGAATATCTGCTCTATCACTTCTGTCCCACCCAGCATCACCAGTGAAGAACTGATCTGGGAAGGTGCATATCCAGAACCTCACTTCTGCACAATTATTTTTGTTCATAACATATTAACCTCTTTTCTAAGTATAGTTTATTTAATCTGGCTCCAGACAGACTTGACATATCACTCAAATCCATAGTAATTTTCAGGAGGGTTTTTGTAGAAGAAATATAAGTCAACTTAGATTAGTAGAAAATGACTTTAAACATTTGTTTTCTAACTCTAGTGTTACTTTAATCTGATGTTGCTTTTATTTTTCGATTAGCAAAAGAAAAACTAATAATGAGTTTTTATTTTCTATAGTGGAACTATTTATTATTCTGTTGCTTAAAGAAAGAGAATACTGGTATTATATGAAAATATTTTATCTCTGGTTAGAACTCTTGGATTGCTGTTATTTTTTTTTATTTTTAATTAAAAAAAATTTTTTTAGTACCAGTTGGATTGCTATTAAATTGGAGTTCTGGAAATGGGAGACTTCAGGTCATGGATCTGTGTTTACTGTCTTTTCCTCTAACAATCCTAATCAATCAGCACCCTAGAGGTAACCCACTTACTGGAAAGGACCAGGTGCCAATTACCACATTTAGGTTTTCTGCCTAGGGCTCCCAATTAGCTTCCTGGAGTTCAGACTCTCTCTCCTCTCAATTTACATTTACTGTTGTTGGGAGTCCTGGGGCTTGAAGTAGCTGGTTCTGCTTTAGTTATTGCATTTTCACATTTCTAAAAGAATACATTTAGCTAAAGGAAGTTAGGATTAGAGACCTCAAGGCCTTAGGATATCCACAATTAGTTCTGCCTCTTCCCCACACAATCCCCCTTTTAAATCTTGGAACTCAGTAGCTTCTGTGGAGTGATCAATCACTCAACAGAATCTATTCTGCTCTGTGCCATGAGGAACCAAATTACACGTGGATCTCGGATGCCTTTTTTAAATAGTTATAGTTTTAGTAGAGAAGATTGAGGCAAGGGATGAAATCTATTTAATTCTGTGAAGTCTTGACCACCAAAGCAGAATGAAACACACTCTACCTTTGTGGCACTACTTTCTGGAGACTTGTGGTTTCTCATTTTCTTTTGCCACACCAGTCTCTGATGACAGTTTTACTTTTTGGACTCTCCTGGTGAACTGTGCGTTCTTCGAGTGAGGACTGGCCTTTATTTGCCTCTGTGTTCCCGGGACAAAGTTTCTGATACTATAACAGCACTCAATTAGCATCGTTCGAAATAGAACAAATGGACTGAGCTTGGCACATAGCACTAGGTGACTGACAAAAGCCTTCCCTCTGAATCCTGATAGCAACAGATCACGGTGGGTTTTAGAATCATCACTATCATACAGATACTTTTCTTCTAATTATTATTAACACACCAGAAATTAAGAAATTGAGAATCAGGGAGGTTGAGGGAGATTCCAACTGTGGAATGACCAATGAATATGTGTTCACTACTTAGTAGGAACATTGTGGGATAATCCATTGAGAGTTAGTTTATTTATATCCACTTCTCAGGTGCCAGGTTGTCCCTGTTTAACTGGACCTTATTCCTTTGGGCCTGATGAATGATTAGAATATTATTTGAACTGTTGCTTTTGCTCCATTTTAACATCCTCTGACAGAAAACAGCTAGTGTGTATAGGTCATCTAATTTGAAACTGTTTAGGAAATAAAAATTCTATTGCAATGAGTTCTGGCCTGAACCAGACACCTGGCTGAGGATTTCTCCCCATAAACCACTCCTAAGAACTGGGACACACAGAAACGAACAACATAGAACATATAATACCATTGGTTATGTGGATTGTTACATCCAAAAGTAAGAATGTAGATATGAAGTCATTCATGCTAGAATATGAAGTACTTGACTCATTGCGCATAGCTAAACTTATTATGAAACCTCATTAAGCCATTTAGCTTTTAGGTTATAATTTAGTGAAGACTTCATTAAAGAGTCAATATTTTAAGTGTCAAAGATATGAAAGCACTTTTTTTTTATTTTTAATTTTGTAAGTCGAATTCATAGCATTCTGTATAGGAAGTCAGTTACAAAATGACCTTAAAGTAGCTAAAAGATTTAACATTTGATAAACTGGGGGTGGCAAGCAATGCCTCAAATTGTGTAAAATAGTATAAATTCTGTTCTTTTAGTACTTGGCATAATACAATATTATTTTTCGCAGAAAGCATATATTTGATAATGTTTATGATAGTTCTAAACTTTAACATTCTAAAATGGCGTTTAGAAGATTTCGCCCTTTGATGAGGAAACTTTAAAATCATTAATGAATCATAGTTAATATATCAGTTTTACTTTCAACAAACATATCAAATGATTTAAAGGAGACATTCCTATTCTTAAAATGAAATCAATAGAGAACTGCATTTCTATATATATTTAAAGATTTTTGCTATTCTAGAAAATATTTATTTATTTTTATTTTCTACCATTCTAATAAGTGAGCAATATCTTGAAACTTTTTGTTTTGGTTCTTTCTTCTCTCTCTCTCTCTCTCTCTCTCTCTCCCCTTCCTTTCTACTCTCTCTTTTACTGGAGAATACTTGACAAATTTAAAGGGTACAAGTTGGTGAGTTTGGACACATGTATACACATGTGAAACTATCACAACAGTCAAAATAATGAAATGATTCATCACCCCCAGAAGTTTCTCATGATCCTTTGTAATCCCTCTCACCCACTTCTCCCCACCTGCCTATCCTCATTTTTAAGGAAGCACTGGTCTGCTTCATGTCACTACATATTATTGCATTTCCTTGAGCTTTACATAAACAGTCATACAATATGTACCTCTTTTACTGGCTTTCACTCAACAAAATTAGTTTGAGATTCATCCATGTTTTAGTGTGTATTGATAATTTATTTTTATTGCTAAAATAGTACCCCCATTGTATTGAATATATCATTTGGTTTATCCCTTCCTCTGTTGACTGACATTTAAGTTATCTCCAGTTTTTGACTCTTACAAATAAAGCTACTGTAAATATTCACGTATGAGTTTTTGATGGATATATGCTTTCTTTTCCCGTGGGTAAATAACTAAGGGAATTGGTTTAACAATAAAAATAATCAATACACACTAAAACCTGGCTGAATACCTAAGGAAATGGTTGAGTAATATGGTAGGTAAATGTTTAACTTTCTTAAAAACTGTCAAAATACTGAAGTTATGGTATTACCAATAGTATATGAAAGTTTTAGTTTCTCCACATTCTCTCCAGCCCTGGTAAGTTCAGCCTTTTAAACGTAAGCCATTCTAATAGGCATAGAGTGGTATCTCATTGTGCTTTTAATTTGAATTTCTTCAGGTAATTAATGGCATTGAGTAAATCTTCATGTGCTTATTTGCCACGCTTATATCTTAGTTAGTGTAATATCTATTGAAATCGTTTGTCTATTTTTAAGCTGTGTTTGTTTCTTATTACTGGGTTTTAAGAGTTCTTTATGTATTCAAGATACAAGTAAATTTTCAGATATGTGTTTTGCAAGTATTTTCTCCATTCTGTGGTTAGCCTTTTCACTCTCTTAACAGTGTTTTTAGAAGAGCAGAAGGTATTAATTTTGATGAAGACTAATTTATCAATTTGTACTGTTGTGGATCATGATTTTGCTTTCTTACTTAAGATAGCTTAGCCCAAGGTCACAAACATTTTCTTCTATAAGTTTTATACTTTTAGGTTTTATATTTAGATCTATTATTTATTTTGAGTTAATTTTTCTTGATGATGACTCACAGCTAAGTCCCTCTCCAGGAATTTCCTTCAGCTGAAGGAGTGCCACTGTCCCAAAGCCATCCCTTTTTATAGGATCGACATGATTCCAGTGACTGCTTGATAACAGAACCACAAAACCTTCCTTTGAGCAAGAACAATCTTGAAGGGCCAGCCCAGCTCCAGAGCTCCCCCTGGAATTGGCTGAGCCTGCTGCTGCATTTCTGCTTCCTCCCAAGAGCCATCTCCAATAAGAAGTCTGCAGCCAAATCTGAGTCTGTTTCCCATGGACCCTAACCTAATAGAATCATAAAGTCAGAATAGGTTTAACTAATGAGTGTTTTGTGAATGAACATTTATAAAGAATGCAAAATGACCATTGTATTGTCACCGAAGGCAAGACAAAAGATATAAGTAAAAATTGTCATTGTAACTTTGATAGCCCTTTAGAGAAATCTTTCTTCATATAAGTAAGAGAGTTAATGAATATTTGTTCTCAAATTTTAGGAAGTAAAATATTTCATTTAATAAAGCATGGTAATATTCATTTAGTCAACCTAAAAAATGGACTTTTTTCTACAAAAGACACAAATAGTATGGAAATTGAATTTTTACTTAGAGAAACATCTGCTAGTTCTCTAGATAGTATCTAACATTGCTCTGTCTGAGTGAGTAATGTTATCTACCCAGATATTGGGACATGAAATGTTAGTTGGAGTTTCTACCATTGTTCAAGCTCTCATCTAGCTAATTTTATGTTGGGATCCTATAGTAAATGAGAGGTTGAACCATATCATGCTCTCCTGCCCCTACACTCCTTCAAGAGTTTACCTAATTCAAATCATGTAGCCTATATTCTAAAAAGAAACAATTTCAAAAGAAATTTCAGGTCAAGCAGTACATAGTGATGGTATCATTGTAACTGATGAGAAATACATTTTTTCCTTTGTCAATTATCAAGAAAGAGCAAAACTTCAATTCACTTCAATTTAATTTGTCATTAAAAATTTTAAAGGTTATTATTTGCAGTTGGCTAATGGGTTATCTTAGTATTGGATTTATTTGCATAATTTATTTTTTCTTCACAATACCCATCTAAGGTGGGTGGCAGAGAGTCTCTATCCATCAGAGTTCTTAAGGGATTATCCAGATGGAAGCTTCATCTGGGAATGCACTTCTGCAATCCAGACAGGCAACAATAAAGGAGGGACAAACTGTAGAACTAGTATTCCACTCAGAAGTTACACATGACTTCTGCTCCTATTTCAAAAAATGTCACATGCCAAAAACAATTTTAAGTGTTGAGGAAGTGATAGCATATTATGTGCTTAGGAGAATTTTCAGAGATATTTTGTTGGACAAAGTTGTAGCAATACAAATCTAGACATAAAAAAATAATTCTACTTAAAAGAAAGGAAATGCTATAGATAAACACAAAATAAAGGAAGACATTAGCTGCAGAATTTTCCATGTTAATAAGTTCTATCTAACTTGAGAGCAGAGGCTGTAAAAAGAACTTAGCAGTCTATAATGAGGGTGGTCAAAGAACTAGGAAGTGTTCTTTTGAAAATGATCCTTCACAAGCAATTAAGCAAAACGATCTATTTTGTTTTTAACTTCTATAATAGAATACATGTACAAGAAACAAAAGGTCCTATTTTCACATGTAAATGTGTTCCTTTGTATTTTTTAAAATGTCAACAGGCAAAATTTAGAAAACATGTGACACTGAAACAGATTGTTTACAGATAGGATATTTTTCAAAATTTCCCCAAGAGACATCAATGGCGCAAAGGACTTCTATAAAATGAAGCATTTGAGTGTCTGCAAATCTGTTTCATCAACTGCCCATGACATTTTTGCACCATTTGGCTCCTTCAAATAGCAAAAAATTCCAAACAACAGGCATTATTTGGGGAAAGCATGCTAATTTGTGCTGTGTAATGCTGACATTTTTTTTTCCTGTGAAGGTGAAAATGTTGAGAAATTTGTGTGTATAGAAGGAAGTCGTGAGATGTAAAAAGGGAATAGAAGTTAAATATATACATTTAGTTGAATTCAAGCGTTACTCTAAATTAATATTCTGGGTAAACTCAAGTTCACGTACAATATTCTCATCTTCTGAAACTTGAAGGTTTAGATCAGAGGAAGACAGGGCAAGGGAGAAGTGTGTTTTGGGGGTAATCTCATCAATCAGTTTGACTTTGGAAGCACACTTTGATTGCTGTGGTAGGAAGAAAGATACTTTCCAAAACTTCAAAATTTCCTTGAAAGAAAATATCTTCCAAAGGGCTAGGACAATTATTCAATCTAACCTTTCCCAAAGGAGTAACTATCGCTTTGGGAGGTGTTCTATGAATGCTTGGAGAGAAGTTGGAAGAGAGTAGGGGGTGACTTGAGAATGAGAATCAGAAGGAGGCAGGCTCTCCTGTAAAAAGCTTAGCCTCTGGCTGCCCTTAGTCTCATCAGACAGATTGAATAACAACAGTTTAATTTATTTTGATAGTTCTGTTAAACTGAAATTTGCTGCTGGGAATAATAACCCCAGGTATTATGTCAATAGTTGAGCTGTTTCTGTTAGATCGGGTATCAGAGTCAATGAGTTATTTCAAAATAGATCTAATAATTTGAATCAATGTGAAGTGTTATCTGTACTTAAAGAGGTTCAGAGAAATCAAGTATTTCTCCAAGTTTTGGTTAGAGTTTGCTTCTTTAAAATGTTGACTCTCTCCTTAAAGTTATGCATTAATGCACAAAGATGAAAAAATAATTTAGTACATGAAAATTCTATACTTCATAAGAAAATTTACCATTTACCGCTATTTCAACCTATTTAAGATTTTGTAAATATTCAAAATAAGTAATAGAAAATATCTGTAACATTTATTACAACATAATATCCTTAATATATTAAGGTCTCATATAAATGAATGAGGAAAAGATTAGCCCTGAAATAGAAAATGAACAAAGGACACATTTTACAAATCACAAAAGAAGACATAAATATCTGATAAAATGTCCAAACTTGCATTTATCAAATAAAATGTCCAAACTCGATAAAAGGCAGAGATAAAAAAAAATTTAAATTTAGATGTCATATTTACCTGTAACTTTGACAGCTATAAAAAGTATTGAAAATGTCATTGTAGGCAAATGTGTAAGAAAATTACAATTCTCATCATTTTGGTGGGATTGTATTTTTGGGGGGTTGTAATCTTAAATATGTGTTAAGTATATATTCTTTAAAATCCAGTAACTGCTTTTTTATGTATATTAAGAAAATAAAAAACAAGCTCACAAAGATGCATAAATATGCTTATTACAGGGTTTTCCGATAGAAGGGAAAGTCATAAATGCACATAGTAAAATTTATCGTGATAGTTAAAAATTATAGTAATTTTTTAAAATTAAACATTATGGACAATGATATTGATCATCATTCAAATATAGATTATACCTATGATATTGTTAATTAAAAACAATCATAATTTAACCATATATAATCATGTATGTATGAATCAATGTAATATACGTTATTCATCTTACAGGCATACACAACTCTAGAGGATAATGCACCAAGTATTGTGTTTTAGTCATCTTGGGCTGCCCTAACAAAATACCACAGACTGTGTGGCTTAAGCAACAGACATTTATTTCGCACAGTTCTGAAGTCAGAGATTAGGGTGCCAGCATGGTTGGATCCTGGTGCAGATGGTTACCTTGTTACTGTATCCTTACATTGTGGGGATTGGGGGTTAGGGGATAGAAAGAGAGGGAGTGAGGGAGCAAGGGAAGGTGACAGGGAAGAAGCTCTCTGGTTTATAAGAATCAGAGAGTGTCCTTCTTAGTAGGACACTAATCCCATGAGGACCCTACCCTGATGACCTCATCTAAACCTAATGACCTCCCAGAGGCCCCACCTCCTAATACAATCACACTGGAAGTTAGGGCTTCAATATATGAATTTGAGGGAGCAGGGGACACAAATATTCTACGCATAGCATATGGCAATCACTGGGACCTACACATAAAAGGCGCTCAGTAAAGGTGTGAACGATTCCCATGGGTTTGTCATTATGTAGCTGGACACATTGTGTTTTTCAGTTAGGAAAGAAAATGTTCCTGAATCATACATACACTTAATGCAAAAGAAAGTTAAATTGAAAGAGATTTTTCAATTAAATGTGGTTCAGAAACATTCTTTGGAAAGGAGTAAGCCCTGTTTCGCTTGTTTCAAATGCCTAAGGAAAATGCTATAAATTCTGGAACAGCTTGCTTTCCCTAGGGGCTATTACTACTTAGATTCTTCCTTAAAATAGAAATATCTGTCTGTGGTGACTATATTCTGAGTCCTATTCATTTTTCTGCTTCTGAATAAAGCCAGATTTGGGCTTAGTGCCTTCAGATGTGTTCTTATACATTGTTTTAATAATCAAGTTACTGAAAATTAAAAAGTCTTCCATAACTTTCCTTGTGACGGCTTGACATGTAATCCTGAAATCCAAATGGTTTGGTTTCAGCACTGATTTGTGACTTAAAAAACAGTCTACTATCCACAAGGTAACTTTCAAATTACTCAGGTGCTTAACCCTTAGTATACTAGAAAAATAGTCATCATCATTTACCATCTGGATCAAATAAACCTATCTAAATCTTTTATTTTTAAAGTTGTAATTGACATAAGAATGAGATAGTAAAAAAAAAGAAACCCTCATTAGAAATTTTAATAAGAATTCAAACATAGCAAACCTCTTTATATCAAGCAAAAATTTTGGCATATAAAGATTTTAAAGGGTGGGAGAATACTATCACACACCTTCTTAGCAAATAGGTCAGTCAAAGTTCTTGTTACCAAACAGCGTGTCGTCTCTCCTGTATGGGGCTATCCTGTTCATATTTGAGGACATGCATCTTAGTCTCAAGGAAGTCATGATCTGAAGATTCATAGTCTATTTCACTTACATGCTTAATTCTACCATCAACATTAGCATCTAGAATAGCACTGTCCAATAGAAATATACTGTAAGTGTCTACATAATTTTAAATTTTCTAGTGATGTTAACATTTTTAAATAAACAAGTGAAAGTAAATTTTAATAAAGCTTTTTTAACCTATCGAAAACATTGTCATTTCAACAAAAGTATTGAGATAAGCTTACTTTCTTGTTTATTGTATCATCTTCAAAAATCTTGTGTTTTATACTTACAACACATCTCACTTCAAACTAAACACATTTCAAGTATTGAAGAGCCACCTAAGGTTTAGTGGCTGCCACACTGGGCAGTGCTGGTCAAGAGTACTTGCTGCTCTTCACATTCAACTTCTGATTTGTCTAAAAATTTTGAAATGTCCTCCTCTGTCAATTTTCTTCTCTTTGGATATTATGCATGGAAAAAGAAGAATGCAGTATTCACAGCTGTGTTTAATGAAAGTCAAAGCTAGGCTATAAAAATGGTGTCTTTTCTTTTATACCTTGAAAGATGATGCAATACTTTTGGCAACACAATAAGAAAATGAAAGATAATTATTAATTTTACTATGGCAATGTCTTCCTAGGCAATTTCACAATTTTTTTTTGGAGGGGGAGTTAATTTTTAAAGTCTTAGTTGGAAACAATTGATGAATAATAATAGAAAATAATTCTGAAGATGATTAAATAACAATGCGTTCAAATACAAGAAAAATAAGATCACTAAGACCCCACAATATATCTTAGATTTGTAAAAGGCTCCAGTGGATCTATATTGTATTTGCAAGGTAGAATGAGTTTTATTCTATTTTAAAAAAATAAATGTGTATTCTTTAGCTTTTTTTTGTGAGACATCTAGGAAAAAATAAAAGCCATGAAATATAGATTTATGAAAAGAATGGCTCAAAAACAGAAACCCAAAACTACAATTGTGTCCAATGAACTCTGATGGCATATTGGGGCTTAAATTGTTTTAATTAAACAGTATGTGTGGAAAAATTTCAGAGATACATTTTTTAAAAATTCTTTCCTTTTCTATAAACTTCTATTTCACATGACAGCTTTTCCCAAGTTTTTTCTTCAGAAATTCCTTGGAAAACTTTTTCCTTTAGCCATAGTTAATGTTCTTCTCTCTCTTCTACAATCTCTCCTTCTTCATTTTAGAAGCCCAAAAGAACATGTTTAGCAAAAAGGTGAAGTAAAGGAAGAAACAGAGCAGACTAAATAAAAGCTCTCTTTAGCAGGCAGAGAAGTCTATGCCTTATTCTACTACATTTTTGAATTTTTACTATGATATTATGCATAAAAATCATTTTTTCCAACAAGAAGTAACCGGGCTGCATATAGTTGCATAATGCTAAGACCATCAGAGTTTTAAAAAAAGTTTTGGGTCTTTATGACCAACTATCAGTCTCTTTCCTAGGCTGTGAGCTCCCAGAAGCTATACCATTGAAACATAAAAGCTAGAGCTTGAAAAGAAAATGCTTTTTAAAATTTACTTGTATGAATTAGCGATTATGTTAAGCATTTTTCTGTACTTCCACATTTAGTCATGACAGCAGCCCCTATTGAGTTATTATTTCTTCCATTTTTAGAGGTGATGAAAAGAGGCTCAGAATAATTAAATTACTTGCTTACAATCACACAAACAAGAAGTAATAATCAGTCATATTTACATTCAAAATCAATGGAACCCAGCCTAGTTAGTATTAAGGGCAACATTAATCATTAAAGGATATTAGGTGTTTCAGAAGACTGCTCAGGCTTGGAGATGAACCAATTACTGCTGCCACTTGACTCTGGCCCCATATCACTTATTATTCCTCTGAGTATGAGATATTACTTCTAAGTCTTCTATCTCTGCAGCTTCTGAACAGAGAATGACCTTCTTAACCTGGCCAGATTCCATTCTATTTGGTAGCTGTGTCATATCATTCTCGTTCTTATTGAAGTCTCAAGCTGGCATGATTGATTGGTAAAGCCATATGGCTAACACTTAGATGCAAAGGATGCTTGAGAGAGAGTTCCTGACTTATACTTTGGGTAGATGAGATTCATAAGTTGGAAAATTCTCAAAACAGGTGAAAGACACTGGATTGTCAACATGATATGACAAACGGCCACCAAAGAGAGCAAGATGAATGAGATATAATGATCTCATTTCACGAGTGAGAAAACTGAGGCCCATTGAGTAGCTAATGTCGGGCACGTTATGTCACCTTCTGGTATTGTGTCCATGCCTCTTAGTAATATTTTGACTGGAAGATCTTAAAAGAAGTGGAAATTTACAGCAAAAGAGAGCTGTCCCATCTGTCTTCTGCTTACCTCATCGTATTGGAATGTACTATGGAAATTGTTGCTAAACTTTTATCTGATCCAAAAGAATGCATAACACATTTCTCCTTCAAACCTTGGTAAAAAAAAGAAGTATCTGTGTATGCCAAGCTGGGTTAGGGGAGTGGATTCTTATGGAAAAGGTTTCTTATGAAACATCAAGTTCAATTAAGTATTTCCTTGCTAGGTTTTGGGAACAACATCATTAGAGTATTGAAGTTCTGATCATTGAGTTAAATTTAAGTTTACTTATTTAGAGCCTATACTTTACTAGCAGAAAAAAATTACCTCCACTCTGAACACTATCAGTCATAAAACATTTGTTGTTGATTATACACAGTTTAGCAATAATTTATTCACAAAGCTACATTTGAAAAACCTCAGTTAATTTGAGCAGTAAAATTCTATCACCTTACTTATTAGCTGACCTGAAAGTCCTTCTTTCTACAGGCATGTACATTTTCTAAAACACTGGGATACAGTGGGAAGATGAAAACATTGCCGGTCAATATGCTCAAAATATAAACTTATGTATGATGTACGAGAAAATACATGAAAAACTGTCATGAAAAACTCAACTATTCAAAGTACTATCTTTACAAATGAGAAAAGTATTTGCATTATTACATGCTCCACTAAACCAAAATTTTATTTAAAACAAATAGCATTTGTTTTCTTTATTAAAGGAATCAAAATCCTTTCCTTCAGTAAGACTACCTTATTGTGTTTTTTTTTAATTTTACAGTTTTTATTATGTGTAATCTTTTTTTTATTTTGTTCTCATGACAACCCTGCGAAGTAGGTAGAGTATTTGAATTAATTTTAACATTGTCTGATTCCTTCACTCCATAATTTACCTGCTTTATATATGTTTTATGTTACTTTTATTTTTAATGTGGTAAAACACATATAACATAAAATTGACCATTTTAACCATTTTAAAGTGTAAAGTTCAGTAGTGTAAAGTTCACACTTTTGTGCAAATAATCTCCAGAGCTTTTCATTTTGCAAAACTGAAACTCTATACCAATTAAATGGCAACTCTTCATTTCTCCTTCCTTTATTTTTTAGGAAAATTAAAATGCTTTCTTATGAATTGAAATGCTTTAAATTGAATTAAAATGAGAGTTGGCCTCTTATTTAAAGCTAAGCTATTATTTAAACTTATTTATGAAGCTATCAAATGTCACATGGTCATTTCTCTTTAATTACCATGCCAATAATCTTTTTCTAAGTTAAAATCTAAGTCAGCAATTTCTTTTGAATACTCTTTTCTTTTATTCTATCAGTGATGCTATAGAAATGGAAAAGTAGTTAAACCTTTCACAGTATGAGAGATTGTTCCAGGGGAATTCAGGTATCATAGTTCTGGAAAGGCCACCTGCTAGGACATTCAATTCATAATTTAACAGAGATGACTTAGATAGAGGGTCTCTATACTTTCAGATTTCATAAACCCATAAGAATATTCACCCCCAAAATGACTGGAGTTAGTTCTCATAAGACTGCCAACTTTTCTTTCTTTCAAGAAAAAAACACTAAAACACAATAATTTCCATATACTATCACCATCATTAACACCAAAATGTATAAACCAATCACAGTCTCAGAATAAAAGACAGTCCTCTAAGTGGAATTAATTTTACTTCATGAAAAATTTACAAGTTCTTTTACAATTTTTAGTTTTGTTCTTTCCTTGCTGACAGGTGAAAATATTACTATAAACAAACACTCATCTATGGGCTGGCATTTGGAACCCACTAATATAATGAAACGCCTTTGGCCTGAGGTTTCTTTGTTTCCCCTTCCAGATTCACTTTCCACTTTTCTCCCTACTCCCTTCTTTTCCAGGGAAGCTGGTCTCTCTGGACTTGTCATTCAGATTCTCTTGCCTTCTGGCTTCTTGGGTTGAGCCCAAGAGAAATACAGACTGCAGTGAGGAGAGATGAGGTTAAGCCATTTAACTGGTCCATATGCTACTACTGTCTGGACACAGGTTGGCAGTAGCTGTATTCCTCTACCCAAAGGCCCAGCTCATGAAGTGGCCCTCTCTGCAACTCCCTTTCTTGATCCTGCAGTAATATAACTCTCCCATTACCTCTTCCCTTACTTCTTCAAGCTAAGGCAAATGGTACCTTCACTTCTAGGGGTTGGCTCACCATCCTTTGTTGATGCCCTTAATTGTGCCCACATCTTTGTACACAGTTCCTTCATTAAACCCCCTCAGTCACTCCATTAAAGTGGCCATCCATTTCCCACTGGGATCTGGCCAGTACATTCATAATTTAAAGATGAAAAACTGAGACTCTGAGAAGTAAAGGCCACAAGTCCCATTGTCCAAGTCAAATGGCCTGTTAAGTCCAGAGTTCCCCTTATTCAATGCTCATGTGTCATCCTCCCATGGCCCTCTCCTTCACAGTTATATCGATGGGCACTTTCTAGAACCTTCTTTCCACTGGGCTTTGACAATAATTATAGTTTATTCACATTCTGAATTTAAAACATCTTATTAAGTGACTACTAAGGCAGCTCCAAGTACAGAGGAATACTATTTTCACTAGAATGGATTGAAATCAGAAAAACGAATTTTTAAATTATTGCCTAAGAAACTATTGCAAAAGCTAACTGCAAAGGGATGTGAGAGTGACAAAATTTTCACTCTTAAATGTATTCTGATCTCCAAAGATTACAGGAGAGCTCCCAGAAATCTGCGCAGGGGAAGGGGCTGAGCTAGGAGCCTGGGGAAAAACTTTAATCCATTTGAGAAATATAAGCAGGTTGTAGAAGGGTAAGCAAGTGTAGAGCCTTTGATGCCTGTCAAGCAGGAGGAAAGATGAATAGATAGTAGTAGTAAATACAGGAAGCACTAAGCTGAAAGCTTGACCATTGCAAAATGTATTGAAAGCATGTTTTATGTGGCAGGAAGTTACTGCACCTCTGAGCAGAGGCTGCTGCCAGAACCCTGGACATTGGAAGCTTTAGATTGCTAAAAACAGTTAATCATCTTAAACTGACCCATGTCCAAATGCTCTTCTGTAAAGGTGGAATTTTCTATAACTATGCCCTTATTTATCAATATGGCTGTTAAATAAATGCACATGCATATGTTTAACATAATAACTTTGTTCTAATCTCATACTTGACTGAATTTCCCACTGCTGTCATTTGATCACTTGTTGTTACAAGTGTCTCTACGGGGACTTTCTTTTACTAGGGTCTAAAAATAAACTAGCAAGTTTTAATATCAAATGATTCTCTTTAAAGGAGTTAAGATAATGGAATTATTAATAATATTAATTGAGGATTTTATCTGCCTAAGAAATTACCTGCCTTACCTCATTTAATCCTCACAACAGCCCCTCCTTTCATCATCACCCAACTTCATGGCATCTTCTTGCTCCCTGCTGCACTATCTTGCATCTGGCTTTGGCAAGCAGAATTTCTCTAAGGATCTGATCCCTGTCGGTGTCCCAGGCTGGATGCATGACAAATATTGCTCAATGAAGTCACTGTTACAGCCTCTCAGCATGAAGGCATGCTCTTTCTGTTGCAACCACCTTCTTTGACTGATGAGTCTTTAATCAACAACTATGTATTGAGCTCCCACTAAATGTTCAGAGCATGTGGGGGCCTAAGTATTGCATGTGGATTTAGAGGGGGGTGAAGGATTTGTATTAATCAGGGACCTTGAACCAGTCATGAAGGGTGGAAGGGATCTGTATGGGTAAGGAAGAAGAGCGAGGTCATCGTAAGACAGAGATACTGACTTAAAAGTAAGGAAAGGGAAAATGAAAAGATACTGAGATGGGTTACAAAAATCAAGAAAAATTAAATTAGGAAAGAAAGAGTACGATGGACTTTTTATTAGTATAATTCATTCATCATTTACTTTAACCACCAAGACAAATTCATGTTTATAATAAATTGCTTTATTTAGGATATGTCCACACATGCCTGAAGCAGAATGAACTTGACAGTGTAAGTCCCACCTTTCTGCTCTTCTGCCATTGTTTCCTGCAAAACTGGGACAATGACTGACTACAACTAACTTTTTTAGGATCCTTGAAACCACACACCTACCTCTCAAAACTCCTAACCCCATGTATTTACTTATTTCTGAAATTATTGTCGGTTTAATTTTTATTCCTTTGTTTGGTTAATGGGAGTTGCCTCCTATTAAAAAGTACTTCCCTTTGTATAAGCCATTTTACCTCAGCAAAGATACATTTCTGACTGTCTTAAGGGAGTGAGGAGAACACAAAGGCAAGTCAGAGAAGGGGGAATGACAGCTTGCATCTGGGCTAAAGAACGCAGACTGCATTCTTCAGTTTGCTCAGGACTCTCTCTGTTCAATAACATGTGACAATTTCTTAAGTCTACCTGTATGAAAAGTCCTATGTTATTTAATACAGTCTTCAGCCAAGCCTGTTTCATTTGGCTTTACTTACAATATTTTTGTCTTACTGGAAATGGTTATCCATGGCTGGAGAAATGTGGGATGTTTGGAGAAAAAAAGACCCAGAGAAATAGATTAAATGATCTTACTTGGTCTAGTCACAAGAATTTTAAAAACTTCCCTTGAAATCCAGCATTAGATGAGAAGATTTTTCCTGGAGATAGCAGTTTAGATCAGGAATTCCCAATCTTTTGGGAAGAGTTTGGCCTCTCGACAATTTCCCCTTTTCTGCATAAAATGTTTCGCAGCATGAATTATCTGTAAGTGTAAATACACAAAAAATTTGTTCTGAGGCTCATTTTTCTGAGGGTTTTTTTTTTTTTTGTAGTGACTCAAAATTATTGGAATCATCATTGGTTCATCCCAAGTATCACCATTCTAGACCAAGATGTTATCCTCCAAAAGCCAACTTTTGGTTGAGATAACGCAGTTGCATGTTACCCAGGAGCCAGGCTGTTTTTGAGACATAGAAAAATTCTTTCTCCCCTCATCCCATGGAATTTCATTTATATCAGAGGCCTGACACAGGGCCCTAAGTGTAGGAGTACTGTATGAACAATTATAGGAAATGAATGAATGCTTTATTTTTATGACTGGTTCCATTTACCACCAGATGGCTCTATTGTATCATCAGGAAATGCACACATGTGTAAAATTAGTGGGCTCCTAAACCAAAGGGAAAAAACAAAGCAGTAGGTTTTCCTTTTTAACTTCTCATATTGATGTGTACTTTAAATTAATTGTTGCAATAGCTAAAGAATAGTCAGGAAGCACTCTAGTCTCAGAAGGCCCATGACTGATATTGACATGCCACATTCTGCAAAATCCTCAGGTGGTTGTAGATGAGAAAGAGCAACTGTTAAACAATTTTGAGAGGCAAAGTCTACACATCTGCTAATCTGAGTCATCTTGGCCATGTTAGAAGGATGATTTGATTCTAAACCATGTGGTATCTGTGCTTTAATGGAATTTGTGATAAGAAGGTGCTGATCAGAGGAAACAAGAGCTTCTCTGAATTCAGATGACTCTGTTCTTCAAGATAGGTGAATGTTAAAGAAATGTAGGCATTCTAGGTGACATCTCTTATTAGGAATGTGAAATTTTGGTCTTAACCTCTTGAAGGAAAGTTTTCCCTTGTATCAAGACTAAAAGTCTCAGATTAAGCTAATTCCAAACTGAGTAATTTTTTTCTAACGTTTTAAAGCTATTCATTGTTGTCATTTAATATGCATTTTTACCCTTCCTTTAGACCTTAAATGTTAAATAAGGCTATTGTTTTTGTAAAATTTCACTGTTTTATTATGTGTTGATGAAGAAAAAGAGATGATTTGTGTGAGTTTATTAAGCCTATCATTAGTCCATAAAGTTGTTTAAGATGTGCTCAGAAACCTATCCATGTCAAAAAGTAATACTTGATTATTATTTTAAAGAAAGATTCCCTGGAAACTGGACAAATGTTTACTTTGACACATCTCGAGGCTCTGGAGACTTGCCTGAAGGAAGCGGAAGAAAAGGCTAAAACCTTATCTGAGCAGGTAATACCTGTTGTTGATATTGAAAAGGTAGATTTCTTAGTAGAGCAACTGTTAAGTCTAAATATGTGCCTTAACCTCTGTGATTATTCACACGCGTGCATGCACACACATAGTATTTCATTCATTTTTAGATTAACAATACTTACTTTAATCCTTATGGAACTTTTCAGCCTTTAAGACTACTTTTACATTTATATTTTGATTTTCATCCACCACAGCCCTTGAGTTAGGCAAGCCATCTTTAAGCAAGTGGTTTTCCTGAATGAGTGAAGCATATTTGCATTATAAAAAGATAAGCCCAAAGGTAAGGTAAAACCTATAGGAACCACACAGAAATAATTTTCTCAAATTATTTGAGAAAAGAGAGTTTTCCAAATATTGATTTTCCTCTTGGTGTTCGAAACTCATAGAAACAAAGCAGGTGCTTCCTAGGTGGAGCCCGGGCTGCAGTGGGCAGCCTGGATGCTTTATAAGTGACCTGCCTCAATTGTCAGGTCTCTGATCTCAGAGACACTGCATGCGGGTATCAGTAAAGCTCAGCCCAGAGGCTGAACCATTTCCCAGTATGATTACACTTTGCAAACAGCATAGTGTGTAGTGCAAATCCCAGTGTTACTGTTTGTCCTTTTCCCCTGAGCAGTGGGGCTTGGCCCAAGAGAGTCTGAGTCCTCCTACAGGGCACCAGCACTCACTCTTGGTAACAGTCAGCGAAGGAAAATGGACTGCGGCGACCCTGAAATGTTATAAATGCTTATTGATTTATCATGCATTGGTACATTTTGATAATATATTTTAGGAAATTTTGAAAAACAATATTTCATAACAAATATCTGTATAGCAAAGTTTGATTGTATCAGAATTTTATAAGAATTTTTTCAAAAACTAGGGGGGCAAGCTGTTTGTATTATGAGAAAAAGAAGTACAATTAACATGTAATGTAATGACACACACAAAAATGGCCTTTATTTCTTTTTCAAATTACCAAAAAGTGCATGTCTTACTTTGGGATGTGTTTATTGTTTATTGACTAAATGTGACTGATGCAAGGGTCACTGGGGACTTATGTCATTTAATGAAAAGGTGTTGCCGTAAGCCTAGAGCCATTTGGGAAAGTTTCCATCTCAGTCACATGCTGTAACCCTGACTTGCCAGCTAGTCTTTTCTTTAAAACAAATACAAACAAGGCTCAAACATGGCAAAATTATAAATTACTAAAAATATAATGATGAACATGAGGTATCATTTCAAAGAAAAAAAAAAAAGATTTCAGAATCTCCAAACCTGGAAGAAATTTTGAAGTGGCTAACTAAACAAGGACAGCCCATTGGTATTATTTTGCACTAAGATATATGTTTATTTCATAACCAAATGTCTTTTTATGATTTCTCATTTAAATCAGTAAAATTCAATTCACCCATAAAAGTACTCATTCATTTTGTTCTTTATAAAATAGTTTTACCCAATACAAAGGGCCCCTAATATTTAAAATTCTTAACTCGATGATCCTTTTATGTAACATCAAATAATTAGATCCATTTTTTCAGTGTTTAGCAGATTAAATATATGAAATGGAAACTGGATTTTTTTTTCTTCAACTTTTTTGTACTTACCATGAATAAAATGTTTTGAGAAGAAAGATATATAACTGTGGCTTCACTAACCAAGTAGCTCACAACCAAAATAATCAAAGAGCTGAAGAATAAAAATAGGTATTTGTATGGCTCCCAGATAAACTATACAATAGCAGTAAGTTGTAGGATTCATGTGTGTTATTTTCCTGAAATATTGTCCTTGGAGTTGCCAAATTTGTATAACCAAATGAGTTAAATTGGAAGTTGGCAGTGGTTTGAGGAAAAAGAGGGCATGATGTATAAAAAAAAAAAAAAGCACATGACAGGCATTTTCTACACTGCAATTTTAATTAAATTGAGTATTTTATTAGATTTAGCTGTCTCCACTGCTACTGTTGAAACAGGTTAATCGAATATAAACACTGTTCTCAGAGAATTTAATACTGAAATTTTTGCTTTCTCCAATGTTTTAGTTTGAAAATATGAAAACTGTAAGAATATTCTACTCTCTCCTATTTTTAAATTCAGTAGATGTCTTAAAAACGGGAGAACAGAGGAGAGCGAAAGATAAGGGGAGCAAATGACCTTTCTTAAGGCTAAGATATGAGAACATTTCAGAATGGACACCTGTCTCAAACAATCAAACATTTGTCCACTGGGTGCCACTGTCTTCCTTATCAGGTTATGCCACTAAGTGGTTGCAAAAAGAGAAATTGTCTTTAGTATTCAAGACAATGGTGTATGTGTGTGTAGGAATATTTTTGTCTGTATGCATGTATACATCTTAAACCTTCTTTTAAATATCACTAATCTAGTATTTGTCATAGGACGGTGGGGATGCTAGCTGGCTTTCACTGGTAAAACAAATCCTTTTGTCAGCCCTGTGGCTAAGCACTGGCCAGACGGCCTGGCCATGGGGGCTAGAAATGAGTGGTGAGGGCAGAGGAGAGGAAATGGCAAGGACAAAGATTTGTGCTGGAACTAAGGAGTAGCAGCTCATGGTATTGTTCACCAGTGGATTCTGACTTTGAGAGAAGGGTAAATCTCACTGTTAGCCAAATTCTTACCTCCTGGCTTTAAAAACATAGAATTAACTCAGAATGGAAAGTATAGATGCCCAAGGTTTCATCTACAGTAAGAATCTCTTGGTCCTGAGCCTCACTCAGTTTACTTAACATAAATCTTTCTAAGGTTCCTTTCAGCAAAGTCTCTGTTGGTTCACTATGGGGGGAAAAAAAAGAAAAAAAGAAAAGAAAAAGTAACATAGAAATAATGAAGAAATAAGGAGATTGTGGCCACTTTTGTGAGGTCACACAGTAAACAGAATTATTGTTGGCTTCCCGCTAGCTGACAATTGTTCTGTATTTCTCTGCAGTCATATAACCATTGTCAAAATAAAAGAAATATGAGATTAGGATAATTGTAATTAAGATTTATAATCTGGGCTATTCACAGCTGTGAGAAGTAACTGCAGGAATTCAGTTGGCCAGAGTGAGAAAAGGATCGTAAGAATCCAACTCTTATCCTGGGTTAAAATGGTAAATAACTCAAACCATTATCAAGTTTTGCTAAAGAAAAGACTTGATTATATTTTCTGCAGTTTAAAATCAATGGGAAGAAATGCCTGGAAATTGTGTTATAGATAAAGGACTAGAAGGGGGGAAGAGGAAAGAAGGAAAAGTGTTAAGGAAGCAAGGGAAAAAAGAAGAGTAAAAAAAGGTTTCTGGAGAAACTCATAAAAGTAGTTTTGCATGTGTTCTGGCTTCTATTACCAGTATATACGGGAGGGATGGAGAAAGAGGCTTTGGTGGGCTGCATTTTTGACCATATGCAAGAAAATAGATCTCACAGCTTTTGTGCTGTGATTCCACAGCTTTTTGTGCTAAGGAAGTGTCAGGAAAAACCCACAGTTTCACAATGAAACAAGATTCAGAGACACCCTGGTGCAGAGGACACAGCAGGCCAGTTCCTGAGACACTTCCTCTGGCAAAAATCTTTGGCCCAGTGTCTCTCATTCGACAGCAGCTTCTGGTCCCCAGCTCCCAGCGGCAGACCTAGGATAGTTCCAGCTTTGCTCCTGCTCCACCAGCTTTATGACCTTGGGCAATTCACTTAATTTCCCTGAGTCCCAGCTGTCTTATCTAGAAGTAGGTAAACATACTGGTTTCCTAGGGCTATCATGAAGATTAAACGAGATGTGTATCCAGCTCTTCAGTAGGTTCTCAATAAATATTAATTTATCTCCACTCGTGCTAGTGGTCATAACAGAACTGTGTGATTCTCTTTGTCATGCTTAATGGGTTATGTTTAAGCAGCTTCTTTTTTTTACAGTTGTCTCTCAAAGTGTTTGAAAGGCACCCAAATGTAGCACAGCAGTTCCCCAGCACTCCCAGTCTCATAGGACTTCAACCAGGAAAGGCCACCCTCCGCATGCCAGCTTCCTTGTCCTAGTTTGGCTTTTTCACCACCCAGTTTTCTCTTCTATTCTTTGTCAGCAATTCACTCGGTAAAGGGACTTTTGTACTTTAACCTTGTTCTTTCTTTCTGTGTCATCTCTTGGGTCTTCTGTCTGTTTCTGCCCAGTCAGGGAGCTAAATGGGCAGCATTGGTATCGGGCTTTTGGGGGGAAACTTGAGAATGGAGAGATTCACGATCATTCACTCATCGAGGTGAATCCAGTAACAACTGTGTAGTCAGAATAAGGTTCGGGCATCTTCTAGATACCATACCCAGAAAAATATTAGTTTCATATTAAGTGTGCCATAGACACCAGCTGGGAAAGATATGTCATGATTTGATGCAAAAGCTAGGAGGTGGGAAGCTTGGTAGGGAAGCTGACCTTTGTAGGAATGAGACATAAGTAAGACACAGCGAGGGGCTCCTTTATGGTCTTTTGGAGTATGAAAATAATTTCACTCCTTTTGTTTTCATAAAAATAGTTTTATTGTTAATACTCAACATGCAGACAAATTTCAATGGAGAAGATCATGGTAGTTTTATTTCCCAATTTTGGAATAAGCACATGTGAACTTTTTTCTTATTTTTTAGTAATAGCTCATATACCAGTTCAGTACAATTTTCCCCTTACCTGATGAGAGGGACATTTCTGAAGGCCTAAAATAAAACTAGTAACAAGGCCTTTCTGTATTCTTACTCTGTAGTGAACTTGACCAGTTATATTATATTCAAAAAAGACTCCTTTTCCTTTTCTTTCCCTCCTGGGATCTCCCTGCCGAAGGTTCTCTTCCACCTTAAAGAGTAACAGAAGCAATAATGAAGACAAAGTGTAAAAGGGGGGTGAAGTGAGAGAGTGTCTAGCTCAGATCCTACAGGAATGCATGGCCTTGTCCCTTATGGTACCAGATGCCTGCAATGTATTGTGAGTGGAGAAACTAACATTTATTAAGCACCTACAGTGTTCCAGGTACTGTGCTTAGATTTATCATTTGATCCACACAGGAACCCTATGAAGGGCACTACTATTATAATAACCATGAGAAAAATGAGACTCACAAATATTAAGTCATTTGCCCAAGGACATCCGGTTTAATAAAAAGTGAAGCTGAAGTTAGAACCTAAGTGGTTTTAAAATTCAAAGAACCTAATCTTAAGAACACGTGATCATAGGCCAGAGCCATTTAAAAGAAATTTCCTACTCAAGCAGCATGGAACAGGAAGCACTTACCTTCATTCCCAAACCAAAACCTGAAGGACTTGCTGGACTGGGCCCTATTCCCAGAGTTTCTGATATAGGGCCAAGCATTTGCATTTTTAACAAGTTCCTACTCTAAGCTGAAGTTAAGTTACAGCCCTAACCCAAGCCTACAGGTCAAGATTCTTCTTCACCTTTACCCTGTGCTCCTAGCTGCCCAGGAATTGATTGAAATAGTTAAGATTAGTCTTGGATATGTAAAATAAACAACCCAAATAAGAATGTAGTAGATGCTTATTTTTCACTCACACAAAGTAAGTCTGGACACAAGCAGCCCAGGATGGGTGTGGTGACCCCACAGTCCTCAGTAGCCTGAGCTTTGTCTCTTCACGTGTTTACAAACATGGCTTCCATCCTCAAGGTTCGAGATATACCTGCAGCTGCAGCCATTCTAGTCACATGTCAGGTAGCATGGAGAAGGAAAAGAAAGTGCAAAATAGAAATGGACACCTGCAAGCTAAGCAGCCCTGTTTAAGAGATTTTCTCAAAAACTCACTCAATTTCTTATATATCACTGACCACTACTATTTGCATTGGGTACTAGAACTGTGGACACTTAGCTGGGCACATTGTCACCCCAACAGTATGGGGATTCTTTTACTAAGAAGGAAAAAATGGATTTTAGGCTGGCAAACTGCAACCCCTGCCTTGCTCATTCAAGCCCTTTACCATATTGTACATAGTGCTCTGTCCAGGTAAATTTAATGTTCCTTTGCACATGGATATTCAGTTTCCTCAGCACCATTGTTGGAGACGATTTTTTCCCTCATTGAATGGTCTTAACAAACTTATCAAAAATCACTTGTTATAGATGTATAACTCTATAGACTCCATTGCTCTATAGTGTGTGAGTTTCAATAGATACTGTTGGTTGGAAACCACAGGTAAATTTTTGAGCTAGAACTCAGATTCAGTCTTCTCGGTCTTTTACCAATACCTTTTCTTAATGAGAGAACCACAGGGGACCTCTCTTACTTATGCAATAGCTGAGAACTGAATGAATCTTCTAACTGATCTTTTACCTTTAACACTTAGTATAGTAAGAAAACAAACACAAAGACAAAAGATTAGTATGTTTGCCTCTAATAACCAAAACTCATTCAACATTTTATACCTAAGGCTCTAAAATAAACTCTCATTATTTGTTTCTTGGTAGTCAATCACTATTTCCTTTAAGTTTAGGAGTAGAAAGAATATATAGATTTCCAGAAAATTTTTAGATTTCTAAATATGTGTATGAGTGGCTAAAAGTGATTTGATGTATTTGATTTGAGATTTCCCACCCAAAATGTTCTGGTTCTTCTTTATTGTTCAAATGCAACAGTGGATCCCTTGATGTCAAGTTTATTTGAAATAAGTAATGTGCCCTTGGTAGGAGTATTCATTTCTGCAAATGCTCAGAAATTGTGCTTGATATGCCAATCTGAAATCATGAGTTTTTGTGAATGAGTTTTTGTTTTCCAATCTATTTGGAAGTCTACTTTAATGTTGTATAATCACGAGCAGTTTGTTTGACCTGGAATGGGTTCCCTTATCGCCATGGAGTCTAGATATTGGGAGTTTTGTTAAACTGTTTAGTTCTGGTTGATTTTACAGCAGAAAAGTTCCCTTTTAAAACACACACGTGTGTGCGCGCGCACACACACACACACACACACACACCCTCCTATCTAAGCAGATGTTAATCTTCACCCCCTTACTGGATTGTTGGGCATCCGTTGGAAGCCTCAGAGAATGTAAGGAAAAAAATACAAGCTGGTGAAGAGATGTGTTGTTTTGAATAGAGTCAGGCACAATGACAAATGGGCTTCTGTTGTTGTTGTTGGGGGAGGGGGAATGCGTGGACTGCTGGCCTGTTACATAACTAAAGACTTCCTTTTGCTTGTAAATGTCAAGATCAAACAGAGGTCAGTTTTAAATAGCTGACCGGGTGCTAATAAATGTGACTTTCTTGTCTAAGAAAAAGCAAAAGGCCTTGTCCCTTATGAGTCATGACTCTGCTGATAAGGGCAAGTGTCTTTTTCTATGGGTATAACCTGTATTTTCTTCATAAGATTTTCTCAGAGGTGGCAAACTTTCACTTTGTTTAATCTCTACAAGGAAATTAGTAAATTACATATAGGCTTTTGTTCCAATATTCATTTATTTATTCAATAAATATTTATTGACCCTGTACTGTGAGCTAGGCATTTGGCTGGGTACTTCTCATGTTGTAAGCACATTTATTTCTCCAAAAGGCCCTGGAAAACTGTGCCCCTATTTTGTAAATGATGAAAGCTGTTTTGTGGGGTTGCAGCCATCTTGTCTGTTCTTTTTATATGTTCTCCGTTGGTGACCTTCTTGCCTTTAGGCCACACATGCTGTTGAGAAGAACCAAGTCTTTATCATTAGTCTGATCTTCCTGACCCCAGACCTGAACATCCAACTGTTTACTGAATAACTCCACCGAGGTCCTCACAGTCAAGTTCTACCTGTACATTAGCTTCCTGTCCCAAACCTGTTCCTTCTCCCACATTCACTGGCCAAGGACAGGTGCTGCCAGCTACCCTGTGGCTCTTAACAGAAACCTGTGTTGCTTTAATTCTTTCCTCTTCCTTACCCCACACTTCCAATCAGTTGCTTAGTACTATGAATGATGATGCCTTTCAAATGGTTCTTGAATCTATCTTCTTTTCTCTATCTTCACAATCACTACTCTTCTCCAGACCACTGACTACAAAAGTCTCTCCTGACTTTACTCTCATTATGGTCCTTGTTTAATGGCTCCTCAACACTGAAGCCAGAGTGAAGATTCTACAACACACACTTCATATTCCTCTTTGGTTTAAATCCTAAATTATCTCTGTTTCCTTAAAAGATCTTACAATCATTTGTGGTCTGACCCTCTACACGTTTTATCTTATACCACTCCCTGCATAAGTTCCCATTATCCAACAAATCTCAACAAATTTCTCCTTCAATTACATGCCACTCCCTCCAAAATGCTTTTCTTTATCCTTCAAGTTTGGATTAGATATCCTTCTTAGGTGCTCTAATAACTCTTCTTCCACTTCCCCATTCTAACCAACTATAATTGTCTGTCTGTATCTCCCATTACACCATAGACCCCATGGAGGAAGTTCAGACAGTGACCTCCCTAAGGTCTCAAATCAAGTTAGGATTTATCCACTTAACCCTCTGATGTCAAAGCTCTCACACTTTCCATTATGCCAATGGGAGATGACATAATGAGAAGCCATTAAAGGACTCGAAAGGGGCATATTTAGATTTGTACTAAGTGAGAAAACCGAGGGTACTGAGAACAGATTTGTAAAGAGACCATAGCCAGGCATATCAATATATAGACTCTTGCAAAAATCTAGTTTAGAAATAATAAGTGTCTATCAGTGGTGAACAGAAGACAGAGACGAGAAATATTTACGAGCTGTATTTGGTGATTAAGTAAATGGAAAAGTAGGATTCAAGACTGGCCCTAAGTTTCAGATGACTGGATTTGTGGGCACTCCAACTATCTTATATATGAGTCATTAGATGTTAAAGGTGATTTATTTCCTATGGAAAGCTCTACGTAGGCTCAATTTACTCCACGTATGCACTGGATTCTCCTCAAAACTTTGTAGCTTGGATTTTCTTATTTAGGTCTTCTGAATGTTGCAGTTCTTTGATATTGCATCAGGTTCTTTATCCATTTCTTAGAAATAAGTGTTTCTTCTTCCCATTTTTCTGTTCCTGGGATTTCAAGAAGATTTTGGAAGACCATGTGCTTTGTGTATAAAGATCTCATTTATTAGCCTTAGGAATAGTTTAATGTTTACATTTGGAGTTGTATAAATGTATGTCTCTCACCATTATTGAGTGAATGTATAGTGACAGGCAGTTCCTAAAAGCCTCAGGGGATATTCAAAGTAGAAGCTATATGCATAATAATATTAACAGGTTATTGGCCCTTTCCACTATCATTCTTTAACAAGGTGACAGAGAAGTTTTCCAGATGCTACATGAAAGATTGAACACAGAGCAGGTATGAGAATCCAGCTGTCCTCTATTAAGCCAGAGATTAAGGAGATAAGAGGAGAAAGGGAGACCCCTGAGAGAAACTCAACGATAGCAGAATGCATTTTCCCCAAGTCAGAGAGTAGAGAGTCAACACTGAGTCCTACAAGCAGGGGAAGTCTGTGTCCTATGCCATGAAAGTGTTCTGAGAATGTGCCTGAATTAAAGAGACTGGCTGTATTATACAAATAGGTCTCAGGCCCTTGCAATTGTTGGATTCAGATTCCTCAGAATCTGATATTATTACTTTTTGATTTTTGTACCCAAACACTTGGACTTTACATCAAAGTCAATGATTAATTGTCTCACCTTTTCCTGTTTCTCACTTCTCTCTGGTATTCATCTATTCATGAGGCCCAGAGAACTTTTTTGGAAACCACTTTCTTTGCTCATCCATAAGAAGCAACTCTTCATCCATGACAGCTTTATCATGAGATTGCAGCAATTCAGTCACATCTTCAGGCTCTGCTTCTAATTCTGCTTCTCCTGCTATTTCCGTCACATCTACAGTTAACTTCCTCCACTGAAGTCTTGAACCCCTCAAAGTCTTAGGACTCTCACACTTCTAATCAGGACTCTCTATGCATGGATCCCTACTATTATATTTCAGTTACATGCATATCTTGTTTTATTGTGCTTTTCTTTATTACACTGGCAGATTCTACATTTTTTTTAAATTGAAGGTTCATGGCAACCATACATCAAGTAAGTCTATTGACACCATTTTTCTAACATTTGCTCACTTTGTGTTTCTGTGACTCATTTTGATAATTCTTACAATATTTCACTTTTTATTATTATATTAGTTATGGTGATCTGTGATCAGTTATCTTTGACATTACTGTTATAATTGTTTGAGGGTACCAGAAATTGTGCCCATATAAGACGGCGAACTTAATTCATAAATGTTCTGTGTGTTATAACTGCTCCACCAACTGACAATTCCCATGTCTCTCTCCCACTTCTTGGGCTTACCTATTCCCTGAGACACAATAATATCAAACTTAGGCCAATTAATAACCTTATGATGGCCTCTAAGTATTCAGGTGAAAGGAAGAGTTGCATGTCTCTCACTAAAAATCAAAAGCTAGAAATGATTAACTCAGTGAAGAAGGCATGTCAAAAGCTGAGATAGGCCCAAAACTGTGCCTCTTATGCCAAACAGTCAACTTGTGAATGCAAAAAAATATATATATTTTTTTGAATCATCTGAAAGCAAAACAGCCTTATTGCTAATAGGAAGAAAGTTTAAGTGGTCTGGACAGATGATTAAACCAGTCACAACGTTCCCCTAAGCAAAAGCCTAAGCCAGAGTGGGGCCTTAACTTCAATTCTTCAATTCTACCAAGGCTGACAGAGGTGAGGAAGCTGCAGAAGAAAACTTGAAGCTAGTAGAGGCTGGTTCGTGGGGTTTAAGGAAAGAAGCCACCCTCATAACATAAATGTGTCAGGTGAAGCAGCAGGTGCTGATGTAGAAGCTGTAGCACGTTATCCAGATCTAGCTATGCAATTAATAAGTGTGGCTACACTAAACAACAGATTTTCAATGTAGACAAAACAACCTTATCCTGGAAGAGGATGCCATCTAGGACTTTGTCTTATTTTAAGAAATTTCCACAGCCACCCTAGCCTTCAGCAACCACCACCCTGATCAGTCAGCAGCATCAACAATGAGGCAACATCATGACAAGACCCTCTACCAGCAAAAAGATTACAACTCATTGGTGGCACAGATGACAGCATTTTTTAGCAATAATTTTTAATTTTAATTAAAATTTAATTAATATTTAAATATTTTTAATTAAGTTATATACATTGATTTTTTTCAACATAATGCTATTTTACTCAATAGACTACAATATAGTATAATCATAACTTTATATACACTGGGAAACCACAACTTTGTGTAACTCACTTTATTGAGGCATTCACTTCATTGCAGTGGTCTGGAATTGTACCTCTTTGGGTACACCTGTATTGATTGATCTTTTGGTAAGTATTTTTGTTTTCACACAGACTTTAAATGTTTCTTCATTGCTCAGAGCCCCCGATGGTGTTATGGCTTGAATTGTGTTCCCTCCAAATTCTAATGTTGATGTTCTAAATCCCAGTATCTCAGAACATGACTTTTTTTTTTTTTTTTTGGAAATAACATTGTTCCAGATGCAATTAGTCTAGATGAGGACATAGTAGAGTAAGATGGGCTCCTGATCAAATATGGTTGGTGCCCTTATAAAAGGTGGAAATTTGGGCATAGAAATACAGGTGAAATATTATGTGAAAATGAAGGCAGAGCCCATGGTGATGCTTCTATAAGCTAAAGAATGCCAAAGATTCTCAGAAATCACCTGAGGCTAGAGGAGAGATTCAGAAGAGATTCACTTTTTATAGCCCTCAGAAGGAACCAACCCTACTGACACCTTGATCTTGGAATTGTAGTCTCCCAAACTATGAGACAATAAATTTACGTTGTTTAAGACACCTAGTTTGTGGTACTATTTTCCAGCGGCCCCGGCAAACTAATATAGGGGTAACTATGCTTCTAAATTATAGGCCTTTGGAGGTCTATTTTAAGATGTATGTGAAACCAGAAATGGCTGGAAATAACTTGTTAAAGGCAGATATATTAATAAACATAAAATTCTGTTTTGTCTAGGATTGAGGTAGGATCAGGGATTTGTTGTTTGTTTTTAACTGTAAAATTAAAATGAGACCAAACCAGTTCTGTGAATTAAATGTATTTTCAGACACAGGGGTTTCTGCCCACTCTACAGGTAGGATAGGTAATTTTCAAAGTACTTGCCTCGATTATTTATTGAGGAGGAATTTCATAGTTTGTAGTACTAGTCTAAGTCTATTTATGAAGCATATAGCACAAGTGAAGCCTTTGTTTTTAAATAAAGTCACCCCTCTCTGTAGCATGAGCTCTACGAAGTTTGCCAACTCGATTTGGTTATGGGAGGTTACTGAATGACACTGGAAACCGATTCTGCAGTATTAACTACTGTGTATATGTGTCTTGGTTGTGGAAGAGAAGATCTAGGAGAACATACGATAAGAAGAGACAAACATGAAATCTCGCATTACTCAATAGAGAGGTTTTAATAATTGTACTCTGTGATGGATTGGGTGAATTCTAAGTAAGGTAAAGAGATGTTTTAAATATATTTGTGGCTTAAACATATGAATGAGTGGTTCCATTTATTGAGAGAGAGAAGTCTAGGGAAGATATATAATATGAGGAGTTCATTTTGAATACATTAATTTTTAGATGCCTAGTTACATTCAATATTAAGTCCACACACATGCACACACACACACACACACACACATCTGAAGCTAAGTAGTTGTACGTAAAAAAATTGGGAGTCATAAACATGTGACTAGTGTTTAAACCATAGCACCTAATGAAATCAGCTGGAGTATGAATGAAGATAATGGGGAAAATTGGGCCCAGGACTAAACTCTCAGATTTCAATACTTAGAGGATTGGAAGAAAAAGAAGATCTAGCCAAGGAAATCGAGAATCAAGAAGAAATTCAGAGAAATGTGTCCTGGAAGCAGAAAGAAGAGAGTGTTTCAACAGGCATGGAGTGCTCAAACACGTAATATTTTATTGAGAGATTGAATAAGATGACCAGAAATATGCTCATTGCATTTGCTGAAGAGAGAATAACAGGTAACCTTAACAAGATTAGTTTCAGTAGAGTAGTGGAGGGCAGAAGCCTACTGAAGAGAAGTTAGGAGGGAATATAATTCAGGGCAGCCTTCTTCCCAGCCACTGAGCAGAGCAGGGCAATGATGGTAGAGAGAGAATTCTGAAAATCTAATTTGAGACTTGGAATCTAAGGGTGCCCCTACTTCCAAGTTAAATGAGCCAACTATTTCCCTCTTTAATCTAAGTCAATTTGTATTGTGTTTCTATAATTAAAATGGTCCTGAAAATGGAGGAATTAGTGACATACCCCAAACTCTGGAACTTAGTATAACTCTCACGAAAGGAATGCCCTCTGGCCTTTTTCTTGATTGTAGCCATAGGAGAAAAGAACAAAGAAGGCTCCCAGAAGTCAAGAACAGTCAAACAGCTCAGAATCCTACAGTCACTGCATTGCTAGGGAAGGCCTTATTAACTCTGACTAGTAGAACACGTTGGCCAGGGACAACTGTAAATTGTTTCCCCTTGTCCCTTCTCCTAAGGGGGAATTACATGGAATTACATTGTGGTTGTCCTGTTTTTCCTGTATTTCAGACAACATATTAGGGAGAGGAATTTTTTAGTTGTCTTCAGGTGCCGTATCATGATAAGCCTCATCTGGATTTGAGTTAGGGAGGAATGCACATATTTTGGAGATCAGAAGGGGTGTTAGATGTGGTAACTTGATAAGACTTTGCTTTGTCTCCTGTTGGGAGGAGGTGAGTGCATTTTTGGATTAATGTAGAATAGATGCACCGTATTATGTGAGAGCATTTCCCATTTTGAGACATGCATATTTTTATGAACATAAGGGTATAATTGTTCTGAACACCCAGAGGGTGATATTTAATTGGCCTCTGTTTTATGTCTACCTCTTCTGGAGAATTGCTCCTTCTGGCTTCAATCTTGTAATGCTTCTGTGGCTGTCAACCATATTATTCCTGGCCAGAGGGAATGATCTTTGAGCAAATGACCTAGGCCCAGTCGATATGATATCCCATTTTCTTGACCATAAAGATTGACCCAGGAGAAGTGATATGAGCAAGGATGGGCCAAATAGGGTCATTTTTCAATTTGTTACTGGAGGATAAATTGTCTGACAATTGAGATCTTGAACCTTGCTGGCTTAGTTCAATTGTGATTCATTCCCTGGGGCTGGACATGGCCAAACTCTCTTAAACATGGCTGTTGGCTAATCTAAATTGTCTGTCTGGTAGCAAGGGATAAATGGGCAAACAACTGTTGGGAAACAGATTAGCAGTGTCTGCCACAGTAAGGTTTATATTTTGGCTGGTGGGAAGTTGAGAGAGTAGCTGTCTGGCAGCTACTATTTTTTCAGTAAATTATTGATGAGGTGGTCATTTGGAGTGAGAGGTAAGGTAGAATTTTGAAGAGAAAGAAAGTATGAAATGATATTTGAGAAAAGAGTAGAGAGTAATAAATAGTTATCTCAGAGAAGAGGAAAGTCAATTTACTAAAAGAAAAATATAATGATATTTAGATTTCAGGGCACTATTGAGTACCTGTCTGAGATTTGTGTTCATTAATTCAAAATGAAACCAGTCAATCCAATTTTGTTAATTTTTCCTAACATTCAATGAATGGATGTAATGCTAATGATTTTCTTGGCCACTGAGTGCTAACTAGAAATACATTTTTTTTATGGAGTTAAATTCACGTAATATACAATTAACTATTTTAAAGGATGCAATTCAGTGGCATTTGGTGTATTCACAGTGTTGTGCAACCACCACCTCTCAAAAGTTTCAACATTCACTTCACCTTGGAACACTTTGTACCCATTAAATAATCATTCCCCAAAACTCCCTCCTCCCATCTCTGATAACCACTAATCTGTCTCTATGGGTTACCTATTCTGGATATTTCATATGAAAGGAATCATACAATATGTGACCTTTTGTGTCTGGCTTTCTTCACTTGGCATAATGTTTTTGAGGCTCACCCAAGTTATAGCAGGTACTTCATTCCTTTTTATGGCTGAATAATATTCCATTGTGTGTATACAGCACAATTCATTTATCATTCATCTGTGGTGGACATTTGGTTTCTACTTTTAGATATGAATAATACTTATATATACACATTCATATGTAAGTTTCTGTGTGGATATTGCTTTCATTTCTCTTAGGACACTCCTAGGAATAGAATTGCTGGACTAAATGGTAATTCTATTTTTAACTTTTTGATGAACCACCAAATTGTTTTCAATATACCTGCACCATTATACATTCCTCCTAGCAATGTAGAAGGGTTCTTATTTCTCTACATTACCAACATTTTTTATTTTCCACTTTTTAAAATTACAGCCATCATAGTAGCTGTGAAGTGAAATCTCGCCATGGTTTTGATGTGAATTTCCTTAATTAATGAACAATGATGTTGAGTATTTTTTTAAATTAAAATACATTTCCAATTTTATTCATAAAAGTATTAATCAAAATTGCAGAAGTAAATTTTAGAGCTATAAATCAATAACAAAACAGAAAATACATTAAACATTCCAGAGACATACCAAAAAGTTTCAAAGAAATACACATAAAATAAAAATCTATAGTTAAATTGTGGTTGCACAACAAGTTATATTCATTCCTGAATTTTCCCAGTAAGTTGTTTCTTATATATCTTTCTCTTTCCTAAATCATCCAGTTTTGGCTTTGCATTCAAAATATTTTTTATGGTTTTTGTCCAGTTTAGTCCGGTTATAACCA
The DNA here is from genome assembly GCA_028627145.1 of Eidolon dupreanum. Lineage (NCBI taxonomy): Eukaryota > Metazoa > Chordata > Mammalia > Chiroptera > Pteropodidae > Eidolon > Eidolon dupreanum. The sequence goes on along the minus strand of CM053501.1, from coordinate 26,865,306 downwards.
CCTTGCTTTGGTGAATGCCCACGTGGACAGTTGTACCACTAAGTTCTCACATTGCAACTGCCTAATGTAGATCAGGGGTCCCCAGCCACCAGGTCGTGGACCAGTGCCGGTCCGTGGCCTGTTAGGAGCTGAGCACAGAGCAGGAGGTGAGTGGCAGGTGAGCAGCAGGTGAGCAACCGAAGCCTCATTTGTATTTGCAGCCGCTCCCCAGTGCTAGCTAGCATTACCACCTCAGCTGTACCTCAGATGATCAGGCATTAGATTATCACAGAAACACTGGTCCCTAGTACCAAAAAGATTGGGGACCGTTGATGTAGATGACATATTTTTTTCTGTACAGCTGGACCACCTTGATGATTTGCTGACCTTTGTAGCGTCCTCGCACCACCTGGACCTCATTGTCTTTGCAGATGGACATGAGCAGACATTATACTTCTGCCACAGCTCCTTGGAGAGCAGGGATGATGTAATCTTCCTGTACACATATGAGTGGACATTGAAATGATATTTGTAATTTTTACTGTCTTTTGAAAGCAGATAGATGTTGAACTTCATGGTGACATCTACCTGGCACTGGGAGAGATCTTGAACATCTTTTCATGTGCTTGTTGGTCATTATGTATCTTCTTTGGAGAAGTGTCTATTCAAGTTCTCTGACCATTTTTTAATTGGATTGTCTTTTTTACTGTTGGATTGTAAGAGTTCTTTATAAATTCTGGATTCTAGATCCTTATTAAACATATGATTTGCAAATATTTTCTCTCATGCTATAGATTGTCTTTTCACTTTCTTGATGTCTTTTGCTGAAAATTTTTTTTTGAAATTTTGATGAAATCCAACTTAACTATTTTAAAATTTTGTTGCTTTTAGTGTCAAAGAATTCACGATGAAATATGAGATCTTGAAGATTTTTCCCTGCTTTCTTCTAAAAGTTTTATAGTTTTTGCTCTTATATTTAGATCCATGTTGACTTATTTTTTGTTTATGGAATAAAGTGGGGTACAACTTCATTCTTTTGCATGTGGTTATCCAGTTGTCTGAGCACCATTTTTTTTTTCTAGGCAAGGCAATCCTTGGTTGACCTCACAGATTGCAAGGACCTTGTCAGCTTACAATTCCCATTTTTTTTTAAATTCTAGTTTTTACACCTACAGCACCTGGTCTTCCTAGGTGGTCTCCCGTCCAAGTACCAACCAGGCCCGACCCTGCTTAGCTTCCAAGATCAGATGGGTTAGGGCTTGTTCAGGGTGGCATGGCTATAAACACTGAGCACCATTTGTAGAAGAGACTCTTCTTTACCTATTAAATGATCTTCGCACTGTTTCTGAAAATCATTTGGCCATAGATGTTTGGGTTTCCTTCTGAACTCTCAATTCTATTCCATTGGTCTGTGTGTCTTATCTTTATACCAGTATGACAATTTTGATTACTCTAGCTTTATAGTACATTTTGAAATTGAAAAGTGTGAGTCTTGCAACTTTGTTCTTCTTTTAAAATATTGTTTTGGCTATTCTGGGTCCTTGAAATTCCATATCAATTTGAAGATTGGCTTTTCCATTTCCATAAAGAAAGACATTATAATCTTAATAGAAACTATTGAATCTATAGTTTGCAATGGAGAAGATTGCCATCTTAAAAGTACTAAGATTTATAATCCATGAACATGGAATATCTTTCCATTTATTTAGAACTTTTTAAATTTCCTTCAACAATGTTTTGTAGTTTTCAGTGTATCACTCTTTAACTACCTTGGTTAAATTTATTCTTTGGTAATTTATTCTTTTGGATGCTATTGTGAATAGAATTGTTTTCTTTATAGGTATACCTTGTTTTATTCTGTTTTGCTTTATTGCATTTCACAAATATTGCATTTTTACAAATTGAAGGTTTGTGGCGACCCTGTGTTGAGCAAGTCTATTGGCATCATTTTCCCAACAACATTTGTTCACTTTGTGTCTCTGTGTCACATTTTGGTAATTCTTACAGTATTTCAAAAGTTTTCATTATTATTGTATTTGTTATGGTGATTTGTGACCAGTGATCTTTGATGTTACTACTGTAATTGTTTTCAATCACCATGAACTATACTTAGGGGGAGAGCTATCCACTTTTACAATTGAGTATGAGGTTAGCCCAACATAATAAATACCCCTTATCATGTTGATGAAGTTTTCTTCTATTCCTAGTTTGTTGAGTGTTTTTATAATGTTGAATTTTGTCAATTTTTTTTTCACCTACTGAGATGATCCTGTTGTAGCTCCCCTTCATTCTATTAATATGATATATTACAGTAATTAATTTCTTCTTAATGTTGAACCTCCCTTGCATCCCTTGGATAACTCCCACTTTGTCATGGTGTATATACTCTTATTAATGTGTTGTTGGATCCAGTTTGCTAGTATTTTGTTGAGTTTACATTTGTATTCCTAAGAGATATTATTGATATTTTTCTTATAATACCCTTGCCTAACTTTGATATTAAGGTGATATGTTAGAAAGCGTTCTCTTCTATTTTTTGGAGGTTTGAGTAGAATTAGTGTTAATTGTTCTTGAAAATTTGGTGAATTCACCAGTGAAGTCATCTGATCCGGGCTTTGTTGAGGGAGTTGATTTTTCTTTTCTCTTTCTTTCTTTCTTCTTTCTTTCTTTCTTTCTTTCTTTCTTTCTTTCTTTCTTTCTTTCTTTCTTTCTTTCTTTCTTTTCTTTTCTTTTCTTTTCTCTTTTCTTTTTTCTTTTCTTTCCTTTCCTTTCCTTTTTTTCTCTTTTTTAATTAACAATCCAATCTTTGCTTCCTGCAGGTCTATAAAGCTTTTCTATTTTTTCTTGAATCAGTTTTAGTAATTTGTGTGTTTCCAGGAATCTGTCCATCTCATCTAGATAATGTAATTTGTTGGCATCTAATTGTTCATAGTATTCTCATAACCCTTTTAATTTTTGTAAGATTAGCAGTAATGTCTCCACTTTCACTTCTCTATTTAATTATTTTTGACTTTTCTCTCTTTTTAAAACCAGTAGAGCTAAAGATATGTCAACTTTGTTGATCATTTCCAAAAACCAACTTTCGATTTTTCTGATTCCCTCTACTACTTTTTTATTATCTATTTTGTTTATCTCTGCTTTAGTCTTTATTATTTTCTCCTTCTACTGGTGTCGGTTATTCTTTTTCTCATTCTTCAAGGTGTAAAGTTAGGTTGTTGATTTCACATATATATTTTTTTAACCTATGTGTTTTCAGCTATAAATTTTCCCCTGGCACTGCCTTCACAGCATCACCTATGTTTGTACTTTGTATTTGTGTGTGGGTGTGTACATGTTTGTGTCTAAGTATTTTTTAATTTCCTTTTTGATTTCTTCTTTGACCTATTGATTCTTTAAGAATGTGCTCTTTATTTCCATTCATTTCCAAATTTTTCAGTTTTTTTTTTTGTTACTGATTTCTAGCTTCATTTCACTCTGGTCAGAGAAGATACCTTGTATAATTTCAATCCTTTTGAATTTATTGAGAATTATTTTATGGCTTAATATATAGTCTATCCTGGAGAATGTTCCCTGCACACTTGAGAATAATGTGTATTCTGATGTTGTTGGGTAGATTGTCCTGCATACGTCTGTTAGGTCTAGTTGTTTTGTAATGTTGTTCAACTCTATTTCCTTATTGATCTTCTGTCTAGATGTTCCATCCATTACTAAAAGTGAGGTATTGAAGTTTCTAACTACTCTGTCACTGTTTTTTACTGTCTATTTCTCCCTTAAATTCTGTCAGCAATTGTTTCATATACTTTGAGGATCTGTTTAGTACATATATGTTAATAAGTTTGGTGACTTGACCCTTTCATCAACATACAGTAATCTTCTTTGTATTTTGTAATAATTTTAACTTAGCATCTATTTTGTTTGATATTAATATAGTCACCCTAGCTCTCTTTTGGCTCCTATTTGCATGGAGTATCTTTTTTCATCCTTTCACTTTCAACCTATTTGTTTCTTTGAGTCTCAAGTTAGTCTCTTGTAAGCAGCATATAGTTGGATCATGTTATTTATCCATTCTGCTAGTCTCTATCTTTTAATTAGTGTGTCTAATCCATTTACTTTTAAAGAACTACTGATAATGAAGGACACACTTCTGCTACTTTGCTATTTGTTTTTTATATGTCTTATATCACTCTGTTCCTCAGTTCTTCAAGTGCTGCCCTCTTTTGCATTTGATTTTTTCTAGTGTACCATTCTGTTTAGCTTTTACTTTTCTGTATCTTTTTAAGTTACTTACTCCTATAATATGTATGTTGGTATGCTTGATAGTATCCCATAGGACCCTTAGGCTCTGTTCATTTCCCTTCATCCTTTTCATTTTTTGCTCTTCAGACTGGGTAATCTCAGCTGCCCTTATCTTCAAGTTTGCTGATCCTTTTATCTTTCTGTTTATATCTGCTGTTGAACTCTTCTAGTGAATTTTTCATTTCAACTATTTTGGTTTTTAACTCCAGAATTTCTACTTGGTTTCTTTTTATATTCTCTATCCCTTTATTCATATCCCCTACCTGCTCATACATCATTCTTCTGATTTACTTTACTTCTTTGCCCTTGTTTTATTTCAGCTTTTTGAGCATATTGAAGATAGTTAATTTAAAGTATGTATTCACTAAGTCAAAAAGTACAATGTATGGGTTTCCTCCAAGATAATTTTTAGCAATTTCTTTCTTTGTTTCCTTTCTTTCTTTCTTTCTTTCTTTCTTTCTTTCTTTCTTTCTTTCTTTCTGTCTGTCTGTCTTTTTTTTCCTTCCTTCCTTCCTTCCTTCCTTCCTTCCTTCCTTCCTTCCTTCCTTCCTTCCTTCCTCTCTCTCTCTCTCTCTCTCTCTCTCTCCTTCTCTCTCTCTTTCTTTTTCTTTCTTTCTTGCTTTCTCTCTTTCTGTCTGTCTTTCTTCTCTCTTCCTTTTCTTTCATTCTTTCTTTCTTTCAATAGATACTATTTTACTTTGTAAACATTGCAATTTTGTTGTTGTTGAGAACTATACATTTTGAATAGTATAATATGGTAACTCTGGAGATCAGATTCCTCCCCACTCCTCCAGAACTACAGCTGTTGCTTGTTGAGGGCTACAGTTATATATTTGTTTAGTTACTTTTCCAAACTAATTTTGCAAAGACTATATCTCTTATCATGTATGGTCACTAAAGTCTCCTCTCTGCAGTTAGCCAGTGACCTGATGGAGATTTCCTTGTATGTCTCTATTCTTGTCAAATGTTTCCCTGGATTCTGCAAGCATTCTGCCAGATTCCAGAGTTCTGAAATAGCTGATTCTGAAATTTCTTGCCTGCTCAATAGTTATTTAAGTGGAAACATCAAATTTTGGAGCTTCCTACTCTATCATCTTCTGTGAAGTTTAAATCATTTTGTTTTAACTATTATCTTTACTATAATCCTAAAATATATCAGTACCCTTTCTTGGCTGCATCAATAAATTATACAGCAGATACAGTTTATTGTTCTTTAACTTTTAACTCTATTGAAATACAAATAATCTTTATTGAACACTGGGGTACATATTGAATACTGAATCTTTGATTAGATTTACACAGCTTCAAGGGTATAATGTAAAAGTTATCTCTTTATTTTACATAATTCTTAAGAAAAATTTTGTCCTTGCTTTTAAATCACTTCTTCCCTCCAAACTTGTTAGGACCACAGACAGAGAGGAAGGAGGCCTGGTCTTTAAAAGGAATCAAAGGTAGTCTCCCAGCATCATGTGACCTATATGCTCCAGCAAAGGTGGTTAAGTAGGATACATAAAAATTGATCATTTAAAGACTAGATGCATTATTACTCTCTTTTGGTAAGCAGATATTTGATACTAAGTTGGACTGAGCTTTTGTTTCTATGCTCTTTCAAAAGAGTTACTCTGTAAAACAAAGTAGTTCTTACTTAAAAAAAAAAAAAAAACAGAAAAGGAAAAAAAAAAAAAAAGAAAGCAAGCAATGCCCAAGGTCCCTAGAGTTTTTAAATTCAATCGGGATATCTTGTAACTGCTAACTTGAGTTTCATCTTACTTACTTTGATGCCTTGTTTTCTATCCCATAATTTGAATTTGAATTTAGGTAGCATTCCTTAGGGCTTCCTGAACTTTAGGCTTTGAAAACTCCTAAAGCTGCCATCGAGTGAATTCAATAGAGTGGATTCAAAATGGCAGCTAACACTGTGACCTAGCAGTAAAGCACAATCTTTTATGCACTACTTTAATAATAATAATAATAATAATAATAATATATAAAAATTATATTTTTCTCATCCTTTTTTGGATTATTAGGGTTATTTGATGGACTATTTTCAAAGGAGGCTGAGGGATATCAATTTTCCTTTGCTGAAAATTAATAAATATCAATATTCCTATGTTCCAACATATCCACATGAGGAGGAAATAATATCCCTTTATCCTATTTTTGTGAGGTGATGATACATATGAGAATTGAGACTCACAGTTTAAAAAGTTAATAAAGGAGACAATCTTAGCAAAGATTGTTTCTGGCCAATTCGATTGTGTATTGATATTAAGTTTTGACAGAACTCTCCATTCATCCTACTGGACAATTTACAACTAGTTGAAATACATATGACTGAAGAACTACTCTGTGAAAACATAGAAAAGTAGCATAGAAAAATCCTATAATAGGTACCAAGGTCCTACCGTCAGTGAGTTGTGGGGTTAAGACTAAGACACATAGATCTCCTGACTGCTCGTCAAGGTTTCTTAAAGCTAAGCTGAACCCAAGTTAAACATATCTGAGTCAAAGGGATATCTAGACAAAAACCTCTGACAAGCAGAAAGGAAAGAGATGGGGTTGATGTCCATATAAAAAGGGAGCAAAATGGCAGGACAGAATTCTCAAGTCTTAGAAACAAAATTAATTTTCTTCAGGTAAATAAGTAAGCATACTGAGAAACAATGCTGAGGGCCACATAACAAGGGGAAGGGGGTGGGAATTACAAGCCTCATCTTTTGCAGGCAGCTTCAGAGTTAAGTTTTAGATATAATATGCAATCCAGAGTTGGAGGCAGATGAGTATAGATCTAAATCCAATCTCTTCTTATTCGCTGTGGGCAAGCTAATTCACCCCTAAAAGCATGTAGTTCCTCGATCTTTAAACAATGATAAATTCAAAAAATATAAATAAAACATAAGGTTTTGAGCGACAAAATAAGATAACTTAAATACGGATAGCACCCCGCAGAAAGTCACCAAATAAATGTTAGTTACTTCTGTTTTTTCATGGATTTTACTCACTTGTCATCAAGAACATGGAATTTTGGAATTAGATAGTGTTATCAGTAGAATGCTCATGGTAGCAAGTAATAAAAACTCAATTCCTAAACAATAAAGAAACATCTCACTAAGTGTAAGTCTCAAGACAGGACATGCTTCAAGATAGTTTGATAAAATAGTTCAATAATGTCAGCAAGACCCGGGTGTTATCTGTTGTCCACTCTTTCATTTAGAGTGTTGCTTTATCATATAACTGGTTTCCTGATGTTTGTGGGATTGCTACAGTAGCCTTCATATCTGGTAGATAAGAGAGAGTGCTCCTTCAAATCATCAACATTCCTCCTGTGTGGTGTGAGTGGTCCAAATTAGGTCACATCTCCTCATACAATAACTGTTGCCAAAGAAAAGCCAGGCTCTGATTGGTTTAGGCCTTGATTTCTGAGCCACTCAGCAGCAGAGAGGATGGGACTATCATGATCATCAGACTCCACTTCTTGAGCTTCTTGGAGTCAAATTTGGGTTTAGGGGGTCAGACCCAATGTTCACTCCTGAAAGCTTAGATTCCAACTTACTTGCCATGTTGTGTAATTTGGGTAAGTTTTACAACCACGTTGAACTTAGTGAATTTCCTCATCGGCAAGTTGGGTATGAAGCTGAATTGAGATAAATAAACATGAAAACAAAAGTTTCAGCAGAATGTCTGGTATGTACTCAGTAAATATTAATTATTATTATTATTCATCTACATGTTTTCATATTATGTAATAGTTTTAAGAATGTCTAATAAAATGAGATTTTTGAGAATGTATACATCATCACTTTCATTTTTTACTTCCAAAGTCTTACATATAATAAATGTCCAACATATTTCTTTAACAAATGAATAAATAAATGAATATCTAATGAGTAAATGTTTTAAGGCCTGAAAACAATAGAAGGTAGATTTAAAAGAAAGGCAACCAAATGATGACTGGAAGAATTATAGATTAGGAAAAATATGAGAATGAAATGGGCCAGAGTGAGAAAAAATATACTTGAGAGAAAAAAACCCTAGACCTAGAGAGGCCTCTCCCCTGAAGACTAGAATGGTTACAGGAAGTAAGCAAAACAAATACAATCAGTGTTTAGGGTAACCAGTTTATAGAGGCTATGATATCTTCAAATATTTTGTTTTATAATTTGATAAATAATAAATATTTGGATAAAACCCATATGAATGCTTACTGCAATTTAGAGGAGGTAGAAGAAATAAAAATAATAGCTACCAAGTACTTGATATAATCCTCAAAACAAACCCATGAGGTAAGTACTATTCTTTTTATCCCGATTCTCATTTACAGATAGAAAAATCAAGCCCAGCAAGACTGGGCAACTTGCCCAAATCACATAGACAGTAAGTAGCAAACTGAGATTTTACCCAACAGGTCTGACTCAAGAGTCTGTGTGTTTAGCCATTATACTACACTGTATAATAAAATAGAAGGGTGCTCAGAGAAACTAGATTGCATTTCCAAACCACTACACATCCAAGAGTTAAATGTGTTAGTTCCTGTGAGGAGCACCGCAGGTCTCCCAGGTCACTGGGAGTCAAAAGGCAGAGCTACCAGATCATGACACATGTGTTCCCTCTGGCCCTTACATTATACTTCCATAATCCCCAGCATATAACACAATGGCTGTGAAGAGTGCCAACTAAACATATCTGTTAGGTGGATGATTGTATAGATGGATGGATGGAGGGAGGGATGAATGTCAATATATATGATGTGCCCACCTTATTTCCACAGCAGACCAAACCACTTCATGCTTCCCCATTTGGTAAATTGTCATTAAAAACTTGCTGGATTTTTCAAGATGAGATAGTATGCTTCATAATAACACTTGGAGTAATACAAAAGAGATACTTAGAGATAATCCATTCCTCAGAGGATACTCTGGAACTTGGAATAAATACAAAGTTTTTTGTCCCTTCCCAGGGACTCTTTCAAAATTGTTGCTGAGCTATAGAGAAAAAGCACAAAAAGCTGCCTGAATGAAAGGAAAAGCTAGTCCAGGGAGCTCTCCCAGGGAATTAAGGGACCAGGGACTATCAAAGTACCACTTACCTCAAAACGAATCTACACACAGTAAAACAAGGACAGTCACCTCTCGACATGCAATCTAGTTTTTTGGTTACCGTTTAATATAGATCTGCCTTTGATCAGAATTTAACTTGAAATTCCTGCACTTTCCTTCAGCTCCATTCACCCAGCTGCTTATATTTGAACATTCAAGGGATCCAGAACTCCTACTCTTTCCAGAGAGCTATAGTCCCCCAAGAGTTAAGTTTCACAAACCATATGTAAACCACTATGCAGATTTCAGATACAACTGCACAAATAAAGTGCAATCTTGAAACATGAGTGTTGAGATCATTGCACTAGAAATCTCTGCCTGTTTTAACTATGTGGTCTCATCTCTTGTCCAGATCGATCTTTATAATTAAAAATAAATAAAATCAATGTCATTTCCTTATCTGTCTATACTAATCATTTGTCATATGTAGACTATTCCAGAAGCCATTTTCAGATTTGATAGATACCAGTGGAGGTAATTACTTTATAAATTGGACTTTTAAAAGAAGCTTTTAAAAAGTCAGTGTACTTACATACCCTTAAAAGCAAATGTCTTTAGCTTTCAGCCTCTGAAGGAACAAAATCAAAACTGCTTGAGCAAGTTTCCTGGCTAGAGGGAAAACTAGAGGCTCTGGACCATAAAGAAGACAGTGGGGACCTGTATAAAAAAATGGTTTTTGCAAAAGACCAGGTATGTAGTAGAAGAAAAATTATCTTTATTTCAAAAGTTACCTGAACTTACAGGAACTGACAATTCTGCAGTCATTACTGGCTTGGTTGGAAGTTCATATTTAAGTTCAAGATGGTCAATAACAATTTTGTATTTGCTAAATGTAATTGTACTCCCTGATCAATACTTACTTACAAAACTTAATTTTGTTAGTAATATTTTTAAAGTTTGTTTGATATGCATGCCTTTAAACCCGATTAGCTGAATAGTCTATTTATTTTGTAAGTGGTATTGACTGTACAAATACTTCTTAGTTTTCAAGGTTAAACTTAACAAAGGAATAGTTTCTTTCTATGTAATAAAATAAGTGGATCAGAAAATTTCGTATGTGCTTTTAATCAATTCCTTTATAAAGAGTTATTAATCTTTGAATCTCAAGACATTTTTATATGTGTCATTATATAAAAATTTATCTCTTGTTCAATCCAAATGGGTTTGTATCTGCCTTTGGAATATATATAGATATAGATAAACACACATATGCATGTATATATGCATATATACATTACAAAATAGATATGTATATTATATATTTATATATTCTTAGATATGTATATTCTTAGAAAACATATCCATATATTACAAAGAAGGAAACAAACCCATTTGGTCCCATATAAAAGTATGTATGATTCAAGGTGGATTAGTATTACCTGCAGTACATCAGCAAACATTATTTTTCCCAATCATTTTCTAGTTCTTAACACATTCATACACTTTGTCCTTCAGCTCTTCACTACAATGCAGAAGAGATAGGAATGGAAACAATGATTTTTTTAATAATGATTTTCAAAACCTTTGGCTGAGATAGTGCCATTCATAAGATTTGAGAACTGGTACATATTTATATCTGTAATACTTTGAATATGTAAAAGGAAGAGTTATACACTTCGTTTCTGAACTTTCCTCTTTTTCAGTGCATTGAGAAATTACAAGCTGAAGTGAAAGCCTCTCAGGAGCAACTTACAGCCCATGTAAGTGTTTTTCTCCAGTTTTCATCCTTAATTTATATCACTGTTATCTTGGACATGAACAGAATATTTTCAGATGTTATAACTGCTGTCTTTCTGCTGCAAAACAAATCAAAAGGCTAAGAATCAGTATTTTTACCACCTCTACAGAGTTGCTTTTTATAAAAGAATTCTGATTCATGTTGATGATAAAAATTACAAGACTGAACTCTTCTATTAAACCAAGTTGGTTTAATCAGATATCATCAGGATAAGAGAACTGGAAACAAAGGATAGAAAGACAAGGAAGCTAGGCTCCTTTAGTGAGTGCATGGAAGTGGAAATTATAGACACATTGAATGTAGGTCTATAGCAGTTCCCCTTAAACTTTAGTATACAAAAATTATCTGGAAAACTTTAAAAAACACATTGCCTGGAGATTCTGTTTCCTATATGCCTAGAGTAGAACCTGAGAACGTGCTCTTCTAGATGATGTTAGATTCAGGTCACGTTGATGCTGCCAGTCTTTCACTTATATTTCCTGAAGCACTGTTTTTTATATATTCATTCTGCCCTAGTCTTGTGATTTTTAGGCAAGTGAACATATAAACAAATCAGACATAGAATTGTCCATTTTCTTCTGTAAGTGCTGTCCTGAGAGAGACCCTATGAGTTTCTAGGGTAAATTTATACTTTAGCCTATCTTTGCTCAGAAAACAACTAATGAGCATCTCTTGCCACAATACCCTTGTGTATTCACGTGCATAAACCAGTCATCGCCCTGCCACCGCCCTTCCCAAGGGTCTGAACAACCTTGATGCCTTAAGCGTTTCCTCAAAGACTCGCTCACCATCCTCAGTGACCTCTTCCATCTACATCTTGGATGCTCTGGGGTGACTTCTTGATTAAGAACACTGGCCACTCATGTTAAATAGCCAATTTATCCGCGAACTCCTCAAGACCAACCTGAAAGGCTGCAGTCCAGAAGTCCGGCGGGCGGGTGGGCGGGGCGGGGAGGGGGGAACTCTGCAAAATAATAAATTTTAGTCATCATTCCTTTGGGGTTTGAAATGAGCCAATCCAGATAAAATCACAGTAGTTGTCCCAGTTTTGTGCTTAGATAGAGAAAAGCTAATTGGCTATGGCAGTTAGCAGAGCTTTTAACTATAATTTCAAAATCTTTTTTGACCTTGTATGCTCAATTGATCAATACTGAAAATGACTGCAGCCTGCATTTGTGACACTGTGACATATTCAGACAGAAGTATATCTCATTAGCCCAGTATTCTGTCACAGACACCTCTAGCCTGGCATGCCCCTGAGGGTGCCAGTTAATGGCTATTGTTAGAGAATGTCTCCTCATGCCAGACTGATACCTACAGCCATATGCCCACGGGGTTTTAGCTCAGAATTTTTTAGGGAGAGCAATTTATTTACTAAGGTTCTGATATTAGCTTCTAGTATCTCTTCATGAAAAACTTATGAAAAAAACATAGTCATGGGTGCTTTAAGGAAGTTCCTATGGTATCTCCTTCCTTTGCCTAGCTTCTGTGGATTCTGTTCTTGTACCACACTGTTCCACACCCCAATCTTGTCCAAGTTGGGATTGCTTTTTTGTATTAGGGTATGATACCAATGACTAAGATCTCTCCAACGTAATTTTTCAATGTTCAGGTTTTAACATAGCACTATAGTCATCAAAGTTTTGCTTCACCTCATCAAAAATATTTAAATAAAAATAATATTAATAATAGTATTTGAGAGTAGGTTATGTATCTACTACATGGTAGGTGCTTCATATATTATCTATTTTAAATCTCAATACAACCCAACAAGGTGAGCATTGTTTTTCAGAGAAGAAAACTGAAACTTAGAGATTAGATCACTTGTCACATGTGTCAATTCTGAAACTCATGCTTTTGCCATCACAACTTGCTGCTTCTCCAAATTATATTCTCTACATGCCATTTGAGGTATCAAACAGTGTTCATAAAAATTGACCTCCAATCTTTTTTCTCTCTCTATTTACTCTGAGTATAATGCTTCAGATTATAATGCTTCAATGCGGACTTCCACGAAAATAAACAACCCTCCGCTCCCATTGAGTTCTTCCTATCTTAATCAACCCCTGGTTACAGCTCCTTAGTGTTGTAATGAGCATCTCCTAAAACATTGTTTCTGGGAAAAATATTCTAAATGATGTTAATAGGTATTCTGGGGAAAAAAATGGGAAGGGAATTAGAAATTAAGTTAAATGGCTGTTTTACTGCAGGACTTATCAGTGTATAGTCAATCTCCAAGAAAGGACCATAGTATATCATCTTTCAATGGTATTTCACCATGAATGGAGTTTTAAGTACACAGGTTTGGAGATGACTGTCATATCACATTGAATTAAAGCACTATGCTTGCTAAATATGATCTAACTATCTTGCCAACATCCCAGGCTCAGCATATATGAGTCAAATTTATCACCTTCTATTTGCATCTCTTAAACCTGCTCCTCTATTTGTATTCCCTAACCATGGTGAAAAATACCACACTACTTTTATTTATTCTAGATACAAACTACAAAGCATTCTTAGAATCCTACCTCTTTCTGCCTCTATCACATGTTTAATTAGTTGTCAGGCTCTAAGTTTTTACAAGTTATCTCACTTCTGTGTCTTCTATTCCATTGTACTGCGACATCCTTAGCTCTTTTTGATGATTTTACATGTTGATTATTGCTACTGGCCCCAAGATACAATATAGCCCACTTGCTTTCACATCATCAAGCTCTGGTTGCAGAGGAGAGAAAGGATCAAATCTATGTGTAAAGATTTGGGGTGGGGGCAGAAAACCAAACACAGCCAAAGATTAACACTCACAGGGAGAATGAGTTTTCTATTAGAGTGGCAGAGAAGAGAAAGAGGATTAAGGGACCAAGGTGGTAGGAATGAAACCCGTAGATGGGGTGAGGGTTCTTTGGGAGATTGCAAGTTTCCAGGAAGTTCTGGGGATGCTTAAGACTAGGAAACGACAGAGAGCACTAATAAGAGTTGTCAGACAAGGTGTATTTGAACTCCCTTAAGTGTTTGAGAGTCATGTATGAAGTTTGGAATTCTCTTTTGGGCTACACCCCCTACATGTATCACTGCCGTAGAATTTGACCACTGTAGTACTCTCCTGATTTCCCTGACTCCACCTTGAGTGAAGTTTCTGCAAGACCATCCCTAACCCTGGTCTCCCTTTCTCACTTACCACCCTCTGCCTCATGTTGAACAGGCTAGTGAAATAGAACTGCTGTTCTTTACACAACCAGTGTCAGTTTGTGCTCTATGCCTTTGCTCTTGTATTCTCTCAGTCTGGACTATCCTTGCCTCTTTTCTTTAACCAGATAACTCTTACTTTTCTTGCAACACTCATAACAGGGATCAACTTCTCCCTTTGCCCCGTGAGTACCTTCTCTGGGGTCCCATAGCCTCCTATACATTCATCTGTTTTAGCTCAAAATACTATATTTTATTGATGTTATCTGTTTATACATCTGTCTCCCACCAGACTTGAAGGTCATTGAGGGCAGCACCAAGAATGTTTCTCTATTCACTACACCAAGTACAGGGCTGGGCACATTACAATCACTCAATACATTTTGTTGAATTGAATTGAATTTTACTCTGATCACGTCATTTCCCCTGTTTCAAAGCCTAGAGTATAAGACAATAGTTGCCTATTATTCCAGAATAAAGTCCAACCTTGCAACCATGGCATTTATCACACTGAAAATGAGGGTCTTACCCTTTTTCCTGACTCTTCTCTGTCACACACCTGTGACTTCCAAGTACACACATGCGTTGCTGCCTTAAGGGCTTTGCTTCTAGTTTTGTTTCCACCTAGAATATTTGTCCCCACAATGGTACTTGCCAGATTTTCCCCATTCTTCATCAAGATTGTTCTCTCCAGGAAATTTTCCCTGACCATCAGTCCAGAAGTAATCTCTCCTTCCTTGGTACTTTCATAGCTCTTCTCTGCCTCTCTCTTCTGTCACTTGTCACACTATTACCCCCAGTAGAATTATTTGATGTGGCCTAGCTCTTCTCCAAGACCGTGAGCTACTGAAGAATAGAGCAAGTCTTTTATCTTTATGCCTCTTATAGTGTCTTGCTCAACATTTTGTAAGGATTTCATTGAAATGAATTGTTTAAATGGCTAAATTAAAAATAAAGTTATTTTGGTAATTTTAAGAACTTACTTTAAATCTCTGGGAAAATTACTCTATGAAATTTTATTCCTTGAATATGCCAGATACAAAGGCATGACTTTAATCGGAAATAGATATTTTCAAGGTATTACGTGGAAGGAACAAAAGGTAATAATCTTGAGAATGGAAATACAGGAAAAATAACAGAAAAAAACACAGTTGTGAAAAACCCCTATTTTAGAAGAAATAAGAACATCTAGAGGAAACTACGGCCTTAGCATGAAAATGAACAACCCAGAGTCCTGACTTTCTTTTATTCAGTTCACTTCTCTAGAACACAATAGTTGGATTATGTTATTGTATAATTAAATGGGTAGTTATGAAATAGAGAGAGATACAAGCCTAAACATTTCAGAGTGAATTGTCACTGCTAATATTTGGATGATTGAAATTGCATCCCATTAACTTTAGTTTGCCTAGTCACAGCTTATAACTTTTAAAAGATTACAAAGGGTTGCTCCTCCCAATGCATACATGGGTACTCACGCTGAGCCTAGGTGTTTTTTTAGCTCCCTCCCACTTGATTATTTATCTGCTTAGAGACCTACATGGGATTAAACAATATTTGAAGTGAACGTTTATAATCACTTAACGATAATTGTTCATATTAGGGCAATTTGAGTCAGGACTAGGAATCGTAAGGGAATAAAGTCCTTTTACAATTAATGCCTTCCAAATTGTTGAATCCACTGCTTGCCTATTTTTAGTATTTGGTGGTGGTGGGGAGGGGTATGTATACTCAGCCCTGCCCATCTACTCTGTCATCGATGATCTGATTATCTACAGTAGTACAAGGGTTTGCCTCCCCTCCCACCTCCATACCAATGGCCAGCCCATTTCTTAGTCTAGATGCCCCCAACACCTGACTAGCACCAAAAGTTCTGTAATATTTGATGGGATTATTTCAAAAAGAGAAATCTGGGTAACTGGGTAATAGACACTCAAGTGTTATGTTATTCTCTATACTGTTCTGTATGCTTAAAATATTTCACAATAAACTAAAAAGTTAACAATAACCAGAAGAAGGAACCCTTCCAAAAAATTACACAGCATGCTTCAAGCTGTAGGATAGTTGAGTGTGTCTTTGAAATCAGAAATTCCTGACCCACAGTTCCTGAGGACATACTTAGACCTGGAAGCAATGGTCCTGAAGTTCAAAGTCAAGAATATAAGGCATGAAGGAACCACCCGGGGTATTCATGACAGAGTTTTCCCCAAAAGATGGTTTAACTTCTTTTCATTCTCTAAGGAAGCTATCAATTGCCATTTTGCTTTCTAAATTAAGAATCTACAAGAGTCCTCAATTTAGATCAAGTGCAGATTCCTCTCCCCTAGAATTCCAGGCTGTCTGCTAATTGGTTTTTTCCTACTGTGATAGAGAACATAGGTTGGTTTGGGGCTGCCTAAGCATCTGTTACACATCTTTGGCAATAGTACATTGATATCTTTTTCAATTGCATCTCTTCCGCCCTGCATAGTCTTGAAGGGCCTATAATTCAAAGTACCCTATCAGCTACCAGCAGGGGAGTGGGCATGTGCCCTAAGCCAATTGGACTCTGAATGTTAATTCAGGTGAAACCAGAGAGGAAAAACAGTGATAATTCAAGCAATGCAAGAGAGAAAAAACATTGATATATACTAGTGATGCCCAGGCATCATGGCAAAGGAGTTTGTGCTGCCAGGACCAGAAATGCTCTAGTTCTTGTCTATTTCTGAATCTGATTCCTGCCCATTTTAGGAATAATCCAACAACCCCAATTAACTTTAAGAAAATTCACTTTTTCTTTATGCTAGTTGGAATCGAATTTGGTTGTTTACTACTGAGAGCTGTAAGTCTTATATTATTTAGTTCTCAAAGTGTGACCCCTGGACTTGTTTAAAATATAAATTTGGAGGCCCCAGATCATCTCCTGAATCAGAAACTCTGGGAATGAGATCCAGTAATAGGAGTTTTTAAAGTCCTCCTGATGATGGCTAATGTCTGAGAAGCACTGTACTGTCCAATAAAATCCCTAGCATTTGCAGCCTAGACCCTCTGTTCTCACCAGAATTATTGTCCCTGATGAGCACCTTGCTGTTGGGGCCCATCTCTCTGTCCTCATGCTCCTGTCTCTGAGAAACATCCCCAAGGCCTGATTCTTAGCACAGGACATTTGTTTAACTAATGAGCCCAGCAGGAATGATCTTCCTGCTTCTTCCTCTCTAAATCTCATACTTCTACAGGCTTTAGCAGTATCATTTTATTCCTGAAGCTTGTCATGACTAATTCTAAGGTCAAGTGACAGTAATTAATAACACCTTAGAGTCATATAACAATTTACCATTTCCTAAATACTCCCACCCACATTACATCATTTATTTTTCACAACAATCCTGTGAGGCAGGTATTACTCCTTCTTTATCAGATAAAATGAAAGTCAAGAAGATAGCAGGAAGCCTGCCCACTGCAAACAGCTAGTAGGTAGCAAAGAAAAGACTAATGTAGGTATTCTTACTCTAGGGCCCTTGTTTCATAAACTTGATTTAACTCTTATTTCAGATTTTTTGTTCAATTCCCAACACACATGCTGGTTGTGTCGATTATTTACGATCTTTTAACTTTATTGTAATCTACAGACTTCATGGCAGAGTTACTCAGCCTGAGGGACTTAGGTAGTAGGAGCTAATAGAGTCCTGCCTGGAGCCAATGAGAAATGGGGAAATTTCTTTCCAGAGAGCCATTCTTCTGGAGCCAAACATGTTAATATAAATGAAAAATTCCTCAGTGATTATTTATGAATAGAACCTGTTGGTACCAAATGGCAGCCTATACAATAAACCTCAGAAATATTTTATTGCATTAGTTGATTATACTATAGCTAAGCCCTCTTTGTATCCCACCCTCTTTGGTTGATTTATCGACTGGATAATTATTTGGCCCTTTATTTTAACCCTTGATGTGGTTATATCGTGGCTCATCTCCTACATACTTAATCTGGAGAGGCTAAAAAAAGAAAAATAACAGAGGTTTTCAAATTTCATTGGTGAGTGTTGCTGCCAAACTCCTTTGTGAACTTGGAAAGGAAAGGGGTCTGAGTTCTCCCCGTATACCAACAAGTTGCTCACAACCCAGAGTCAGTACTCTCTGAACTGTAAGCCATTAGACAGATCCTGCCTAGTAAGGTGTGGTTAAATAGCTAATCTTTGGCACATTAATGAGGCAATATTCAAAATAAAACTTTGGAGCTCCACCAGGATCTTATTTAATTAATCTTATCTTTTTTTTTTTTCCTTTGCCTCAAAATGCCAAGGCACGATAATTTGCCATGGGAACTACTAATCTTAGCTACACGATTATCTAATGAAGGCAGAGTGAGGGGCAGGGACCCAATGCATGAGTTTGGTCGGCACATCAGCCAAGCTCAGATTTTGGCTCATACCCAGGAAGCTCGTTTTTCCTTCTCTGCTCAGATCTGAGTCCTGTTCCTTCATTTTCTATAGATGATAAATAAGTTTAAGCTGAACAAACACTCAAGGACAATTCCTGCCACCCCAGCTTCTTTAGAATCACTGCATGTGTCTGAAATTTGTTTAACCACCTAATTGTATACATGGTTCTAATCCTTTCACTTTTTTTTTTTTTTTTTTGGTAAATACCTATTAGCAAACTATGTATTTTTTCAAACATATATTTCAGTTTCTTACTTGATAAGTTTGGACTTCTCACATCAACAGCCTATCAAAAGAATATACAGTTTAGAAGCTCAAACATTCCAATACAGATTTTTGATATAATCTCTACCTGTCAAAAAATCAGGTGAGAATAATGTAGAATTGTTCACATCAGTTTTTCCTTTTGATCCTGAGCCGTATTAATCTGTATAAACCACCAGCAATAATGCTCACACAGAACTTACGCTATAGTATTATTACAAGAATCTAATAGAAATCATTTTTTAAATCATTATTTTCTTAATAAATCAAAATCATTTGAGATGAGTGAGAGTCAAACCCTCTCATTATGGAGAATAGAAAGATGAACTATTGATATGAATCATGGGGGCGGAGTGGATTTAATTGGCCACTGGTCGTGCTACCTAATTAATTTCCGCTAGGGAAAAGGATAATAATGGAGAGCTAGGCACTGGGATTGACCCTCATGGCCTTATGATAGTTACTAAAATTCTGTTCCTCTTATTTGTGGAAAGACACTAATAACATTACTTAGCTTCATAGGGTGTTTTGGAGGGTACATAAATTTGTGAAGTAATATAGGAAGTAGCAGAGTGTCTAACACATACCAAGGGTCAAAATTTTATTAACAGTTATTCCAAAATGAATGGTTTCAGTAACTGCTCTGCAATTTTTATGGGCTTGGTGTTAATAATCTGCTAGAATAAAGTACCTCATTTCAGCTGCCAGTTTATTTTATAGGGGGCACTAGGAAGCTGATTAATCAAAGACTCAAAATTACTTTCTCAGGGGAATTTTGTCCTGCCAATACTTCCTTGGTTCATTTTTTCTCCTGGAGAATGTCTTTTTAAGCCTTTGGTAGAACTATCTAGTTATAATTTGTCTGTTTATTTGTCTTTATTCCCCATTAGCTTATAAGCTTTTTGACAGTACAGCCGGGGTTTAATTCATGGTGTTTGCCACACAGTAGGTTCTCAATAAGCGTTTGTTCAATAAATGAATCAATAAGTCAATCAATGAGTAAGCAAGTGATTGAATGAAGGTGAACATCCTTTCAATTCAAGAAATATCATTTTGGGCCCCACAATTTCTAAAAGAGGATGTCATTTCTGACCCCATCTCAGCTGACCATTTCTACCAGAGAGCTCTGTGCCTAACTGGACTCCAAGAACTAACCATGAGTATTGTCTTGGGCTCAACATTTAGCTTAAAAAGCTTGGCTGAAAAGAAGTATATCATGTAGGAGTATCTGAAATACAGTCCATTTCTCTCTCAAATATATATCCCAAAATCCTTCCTGAATAAAGTGAGGTCAGCAGAAAGCCACATTTCTAGACTATATCACGTAGTCCTAGAATTGCTTTTATTGAATGGCAGGGGTGAGGGTGTGTGTGACATGATGCTAATGACTTAGTTTGGGAAGATTTTATAAGAACCTCTCATGTGAAGCTTATTACTGTATTTACTGTCAGATTACTATTGAGGATATTTATTACTATATCAGAGAGTATGTGTTTCTGCATCAGGAATATTGACTCTTGCACTGAACACTGGTCTTGTTTTTACTCCATGGATTCTATGTTTCTATGAATGGTTGTTTTGACTACCAAAAAGGCTAGAGCCAAGTTCTTTGTGCCTCACCTCTAACAAGTGATTTGGTAGAATGTTAGGGCATGAATTGTGCAAATCAACCTTCCCACTTGTTTCCCTTAACTTCCCTTTACCCTATCTTTCCGGTTTTTATTTTAGTGACTCCTAACACAACATATTTACCTTCTGAGCTACCCTAAATTCTTTCTGAAATGCGTCGGTACTAAATTAAATCAACAAATCAAAAGAAAAGTAATCAGACTGATTCCATAAAGGCCCTGAGCAGTATTTCCAGAGTTGGTTCCATAGACCATAGATTCAATTTTGTAAGCCTTAAATTCTTCTAGATACTTCTAGAGCACTTAAATCTCTGAACAGGCTGCTCATTGGCTATAAGAGAGTAAATAATATCATGGCAAATGAGGACCTTCATCAGGTCTCTATTACCTTTCCTTTGACAGCATCATTACCTGACATTCCCCCCATCCCTACTTCCAGTGGACACCCAACAGTGGTTCTGATTTGAGGATTCGAGAGTCACTAAGGAATCCTCCAAGCTCAGGCCTCCATCCCTTAGCAAACTGGGCCCTTCCCCCTGCTTCAGCCCCTACTCACCTTTTAATACCTACTGCTCTGTCTCCCAGGTGACAAGCTGCTCTTGACTCCTCAGGCAGAAACTGTCCTCACGTTGTATGGATCTCTCTTTTAGTCTTTATGCTACTCCATCAGTTGAATCCCCAAGTCCTGGGACTTGGCTTTATTCACAGAGTTCTTGACACAGAGTAGGTGTTTAATAGATGCCTTGCTGAGTGAATGGACAAATAAATGAGGGAATGTATCTATCTATATATGCTGGCTGCTGTTTAAGGTTAATTTTTAAAAATAAAACAAGTTAAGTATGTCCCACCAGTTAATAGTAAATCATCCAGAAAAGGGACCAAGAATTCATTTATTTACAATTTTATACTACTCTAAAAGGGAAAGAAACAAAATCAAATAAAAATTTGTATCTTAAATGGATATAGCTTGGTATTTTATTAATATTAAACATTATCTGTTTTCTTGCTATAATTTTATATTATTATTAAATATTAACTATAATATTTAATTTAACCATATTTATTTATTTATACTCCAATTTCACAAAGAATTTGTATGAAATAGTTGAATTTTTTAAAGTACGTAAATAATTGAGAATATATATATCAAAATAAGATAGCAATAATTTGGGAATCCACATGTCCAAGATGGCAGAGCCTTCATTTTAAGTACATTTTAAGTCATAACTTCTCATACAATAGAGTTGAAACAAAAATATAGCTTTGATATTCCCAACAGCCAAAGGCAAAATGGGGAAAATGATCAGATGAATAGTTCTTATATTAAGGGGAGGGGATGTTACTAATTATTTTCTAATGAGTTAATTTTGAAATGAGATTTTGTGTTGGATTTCATACAGAGAATATTGAGAGATACAGTTGAGAGAAAAATCCATCAAAATTATCAGATCAGCAAATGCAATAATGGATTTTACATGCTGTTTCAGTAATTTCCAAAAAAAAAGAAACCAAGGGCATAACACATAAATAGTTCATCTTTTCCTATTGTAATTATAGTCTAGTTGGTATTGCATATTTTTTAAATCCCCAGCTCTTTATCATAAACTAGGGAAAATGTATTTAAAGGCCACATTCCATGTAAGTAATGTGGAAGAGGGAAGGTGACCAGGACAAGTCACGTGGGTCTGGAGAGTGCATGACTTACATAAAATAGAGAATAAAGCCCAAGTCATTCAGATATTCCAATTTTTCAGTAGATGGAAATCAAAATTTTGCATGAAATTTCCTCATTTATAAATGTTAACAACTAATTCAAATAAAATAGAATGATCCATGTGGCAAATAAAATACATTTATAAGTAATCTGAATATTAACTTTATACTGGATTTAAAGTTTAGAATGCTATTGTCTTACATCTGTTTTACCATTTGAAAGATGTTCTTTACAAAGGACAGGAGTATGTGGTGATCGTAGATGAGGGCAGTTAGTTTTCTTTAGTGGTGGTTGTTTCAGTCTCTCTAAGTTTATTAGTTAGCATAATGCTAGCTATGGTAGCAAATGGACCCCAGAATTTCAGTGGCTTAACAAAACAGAAGATTATTTCTTGTTCATTCAATCAACAGTTTACTGCGAGTGTTCCTGCTGGTGGGCAAGATCCTCTCATTCATCGTTATTCAGTGTAACTCAGTAATAAAAACTGAAGGAGGCTCTGCCATCTTGGACATGTGGATTCCCAAATTATGTGGGGTCATCTCTATTCCAGTTGGCCAGAGGGGAAGAGGTTAACAGTAGGGTATATCTGGAAGTGGTACCTCATGTCTGCTCACTTTCTGTTGGCTAGAACTCAGTTATGAGGCCATATTAATTGCAAGGAATGCCAGGAAAGGTAGTCTAGCTATGTAACCAAGAAGAAGAGGGGAGCATGGATTTTGATTGTCATTCATCTTATCTTGTATCTGTAAATGTTGAAAATTTATCCCGAATGAAGGACATTAACATTGGTTTACTATTGTTATTATTATTGTTATTAAACCAGGTGAAACTTGAGATTAAAATTTATGCAATAAATACCAAACAGCATGAGAGAATATACAGTATCTCTTCATGTCTCGTTCCATAATATTCAATGGACAAAAATACCGCATTCCTTTTTTCATTTTTTTTCTTTTTAAATATATCAAATCTGACTCCAGCCTCTTTTGTTATTGTTAGAAGGAGATTTGGTCTCAGTCATATGGCAGAAAGAGTAGTCTTCTCTCCTCTCTGGGGTTTGCTATCCAAGAGTTAAGGGACGTTGTTTTCTAGTCAATTATGGCTGCCCTTCCGTCTGCTCCATGCCCATGCCTATGGGCCCATTCAAAGACTTGTGGCTCTTATTGTTCTATGCTAAGGCTTAACAGAAGATTTATGGGAGCTTCTACTTTATATATAGTACTCAGGGGCCAGCCTCTCTCACACACCTGCCTATCTGAGGTCTTATTACCCAGAGGACCTGCATAAAAGTATGGTCCTTGCCATTTGAAGAACCCCCAATATTTCATTGTCTTTGTTTTGGATGAATACACTTCTTCCCCTTAGGTTTGTTTACTTTCTTTTCCTTTTCAAAGCACCAAACTCTATCTCCTCCCTACTTGAGGTATTTTTAGGTTGTTTTATTAATGAGAATGGGCCTCTCTACCAAAGGCTTTCCAGGTGCTCAAAACCCCATCAAAGAATGCTAATTTCTATGGCCATGCCACCCTGAATGTGCCCAATCTCGTCTGATCTCTGAAGCTAAGCAGGGGCGGGTCTGGTTAGTACTTGGATGGGAGACCACCTTGGAATACGAGGTGCTGTAGGCATTTAAAAAAAAAAAAAAAGAAAGCTAATTTCCTTTTTTTGCACGGGAGTTGGAGATGGTGTCAGTGTTGGAGTAGGGGGTAATTTCCCCTCATGAGATTGAAGTTTCCAGGTTGAATTTATTTGAAACTTGAGGGACTGCCTAAAGAGTTATATAGAATTGTATGCTTGGATAGTTGAGTAGATATATAGTATATTTTGAATTTTATTTTGTTGATGAATATGAAGTATTAAAATTATTAAGTAAAATAAAATCTGAGCTGTTAGTGTTAGCTATTAGCATTGAATTTGATTTTGATTGTTTATTCACATGTTAGATAGCTTCTAATCCCCAGTGGTCAATCTATCATCATTACTAGGTGTATTAGGTGGTAACATCCATAAAAGGAAATGCGAGCTCTTACACCAGTAATCATGAGGTATAATAGAGTCATCGGTAAGTTCTGAGAAATAAAGAGACAGGACAAACATCTGGCTTTTTCCTTCTTAATCTCTCCTCAGTACCCACACTCCACACACACACCCCTCCCCACCCCAGTACATTGGGTAAGTTGACTAAATTTAAGAAATGGCTTGAGCATCAATTTCTTATTTAAGACATTTTTCTCTCTGAGCATTAAAGAGAGACTGCCTGGGGTTAGAGCACTGCTCTACTAATCTTACCAGTTGTGTAGCCTTGGTAGGTTGCTTGATCTCCTTGAGGCACAACTTCCACATCTTCAAAATAATGAGAATAAATGTAGCTCACGGGGTTGTCATGAAGATTAAATGAGTTAATACTTATAAAATTCTTAGATCAGTACTTGCCACATAGCAAAACTTATATAAGTGCTTGCTAACTAATAAAGCAAAACAAAACAACAAAAACAGCAAACATTCCTATAGCTTGCTCAGTGCTAAGCTTTAACAGCATTCTTGGTTAGAGGAGGTTCTGAAAATTTTAACATCATGGTTATCTGTAAAATGGGATAATCACAGAACCTGCCTCATTAGGGTTATTGTAAGGATTAAATGGGATGATATAGGTAAAGGGCTTAAAATAGTGCCTGGGACATAGATAACCTTGATTAATGTTGGCATTAATTACTGCTGCTTCATTATCCGGATCATCATTTATAATATATGCTTTGAGATTTATCTAACAGTTTAAAAGTATGTGTTTTTCAGTACCAGACTCCATTTTATTGAACTTAACGCTAAAGTACTTCACTGTATTCACAATAAATACACGTTCCGGTTGAACCCAAAGAATTCCTATTTCTTGTAAGTACTTATTCTTTCTGCACATGAGAGGAGCATGTAGGAGACTGTCCGCACCTGCCAAAGAAGGCCCAGAGGAACTAATACGGGTGTTTTTGCTTAACTTCGTCTAAGTAAGAACACAGTGATTGCATTAGGCAGCTGTCAATGCCACAGGGAATGGAAAACTACTGCTGAGGAGTCTGCCAACCGGAAAAGATCATCTGCACTGTTTAGAGGCAATTCTGACCTCACTCCTGTCCCTCCACCTTTGCCTTCCTAACTTTTACTTTCTCCGCCTCTAATGGATGTCATTCTGCTTGATTCTCTCCAATTCTCGATTAACTGCATAAATAAACATCCCAACTAAGAGTCTTGATGATGCATGTTCCCCCTGTTGAAATGAAATGCAGCCAGTTTCTTGGACATTCATTTTTGAATGCACATTATTGGAAACATTAGTGCATCTTTAGTAGGAAGCCAGTAAAGAATTGCCTGGCACAGACCTTTCCATGAGATTTTTTTTTAAAACTTTATTTTTGTAGAGCAATTTTAGGTTCACAACAAAATTGACAAGAAGGTACAAAGATTTCCCATATACCCCCTGTCCCCACATATGCATAGCCTGTCCCATTATCCATGAGATGTTTTTTTAAATGCCTACAGCACCTGGTATTCCAAGGTGGATATCTTTTTGATGTTATTCTTCACTTTCCTGATTTCAGTGCCCAAGCTAGGGCTTAAGTTGTCCTTATTTTATTCTTCTGTCCTTTTCTGTTTTAGCTTTCTCATTCTCAAATACTGTCAGGAATGCCTCTAGAACAGAAGCACCCTCAATTGAACAGAAAGTGGAACCTCAGAATTGTCAAGAATTTACTTTCAAACAAGCAAATATTAATATAGTTTCCTAGAAATCATCGAGACTGTCAGCCTCTTGAAAAATTTAAAAAGGGAAGTTGTTTCTAATTTTAAATGTTAATTTAAGTAACTGCTTATGTGCAGATGTTTATCACTTCTAGTGTTTCAAATATAAATAATTCTATCTTTTGCCTAATCTCTTCTCTTTGATTTAAGTACCATTTTTTAAGAGCTGACATAAACCCCACTGGGAGACCGCAGGGAGAGAAAAGGGGTCCAGGAGAGTTCTCTTGAGCCTTTATAAATGAGAAGGTATTGTCATAGTCTCACAGCCTATAACAATAATCAGCAACCATATAAACAGATGATTTAGACAGACTTGTTTAAACGAGTGTGATTTCTCAGAGGATAACCAGGTCAGAAAGTCAACAAATGATTTAGGTATGAGTCATCTTAAATTTTTTTTTAAAAAAACCCTAAAATAATAATTCTACACCTTTTAAACATTTTTAACTAAAAAATATGTGGCAATATTGTATTGTGGGAACTAAGAAGGACCTGAGTTTCTCATAAGAATCAGTTGATTGCAGAAAGATGCTCAAGAATGCAAAACCAAAAGAAATAGTTATTAATTGTTCTCTCTTCAACTGTTTTTGCTGATCCTAACAAGCCAGTCTCTTATCCTTCAGGCGTAATGGGTGCCGGGAGCCTTGGTTGTGAGTTGTTATTGTCTGTCTCATGGAAGAACCAGTGAAGAGGAAGGATTAAGAGGAGAAGTGGGAGGAGGTGGTTTGGCGGTCACACAGGGAAGCTGCTGCTGGTGTAGAGAGGATGCAGAGCGCAGGGTGGGTGGGGGTGGGAGTAAGAACAATGCAGACAGTCAGACTGGAAGTGCAGAGGAGGGAACAGGCGGAAATGAGAATGGGAGGCATTCTTGTGCTTTGTGGAATCTTTAATGAGAATACAGCTAGATGTTTACATTAAGCATTAAAACAAGTTATGTCCAGTTTGAGTTCATGAAAATGTTTTCCCCTCAACACTCTTCCGCTACTAAAACACACCCATCCCCAGAAATACAGCTCATGAGGTAACCAAAGTAATTAAAGAGCTCTATCAGAGTAACCCCTAAAAGGCTGCATTGTTCATCTAGTCATCGCAGACGAAAATTACACTAGATGGAAACCTAGGGTTGAGGTGGAGTTCAGCCTTAACAACTAGCATGTTAAATGCTCATAAATGTGTAGTTTTTAGTATACTGTAATAATTCAAAGTATTATTGAGGAGAGACCCAGTAATATATTGAAGATAGTCCTATAACTTTTCCAAAAGTGTGTTGCCTGGGTGTTTGCCTTTTGGACAGATCTTGGATAAAGTCTTACATAGGCTTCAGAATGACTTCCTAGCAAACCAATCTTTTCCTGGTCAGTTTCAGATCTCACCTTTTTGGAAATTCAGGCCAATGAAATTATATGCTATTCTCTCATTTATGTCTTATGTGTCCGTATCGTCTTAAACATTGTTGAGGATAAACAATTGTACACAAAAATCGTCTTTTGGTAAATTGAAATCAACTGGAGAGCTTTAAAAAATATTGAATCCTGGGTCCCTCCTCCCAGAGGCCCTAATTTCATCAGTCCGGAGTGCAAACAGGTCATCAGGATTTTAAACATCTCCTTAAATCATTCTCATATGTAACCAAAATTTAGAACCACTGCCGAAAGAAAGAGATTAACCATACGTAGGTTATATTCCTCATTATACGAAATAGTATGATGGCAGTAAACAAAAATTACTGTTGGAACTGAAAGGAACCATCCCTAACCCAGGCTGGAGATAAAGATTGCTCAGGGAAGTGGCCTGTCAAAGGCAAGGAGAGGTGAAAGGGCCTGTTATCTTGAAGAAAGGACTAAGAAAAGCCCAATAGACATGTCATATATTTTGTAGCTGGCTGCAACCACTGGAAGTTTCTTCAGAAACCAACTTGAGTTGGAAACATTGGGACTTCAAGGTCATAGCATCTTCTTGCTTTCTTGCCTTTGAGGAAAGGCAGCAGTATCCTGCTATACTGTACTATGGACTCAGTGGAAGAAGAAAATCTAGCAGTGTGGTGCTTTTCCAATGAACTTATTAAATATTGAAATAGATGCTGGAGTTATTTGTTTATAAAGTATTTAATACATGTCTACTCATATCAATTGCAAAGTCAGTTTTCCAGAAATGCTTGAGCTCCTGATCCCAGGTAAAATCCTCTGTTGTCCTTAAATTAAGTAATCATTGAACAACTAAGAGGGCACAAACTAGGCAACTACTAGGAAACAAACTGAAAAAGAATTTCCTTACAGAGAAAGAGGCATCTATTTCTTTCTTACCCCTAAAAGCACTTTAGGGTTTGGATAGTCACCACCCTAATTGTCAACAGACCCTGCTTTAGGTTCCCAGTCCTGTACTTTTATTCTCTCTCAAGTCTGATTGCTATACAAATACAGGTGGTTCTCAGGTAGGGTAAACAATCTGTGTTATTGCCAGAGGACTACTTGAGATTGTAGGGAGATTGCCTTTATCTGATGTGGTGGAGTCAATGAAATGATTATATATGTTCTCTTTTATTGAAGCTGGGTAGTCACTTCTATAATATGATTTTAAAGATATGATATGGAAGGGGCTTGCATCTTGATAAACCTCTAATACCACAGTGAAAGTAATCATAGGAGCCAGGCCTTAGATAGCTTCACAAAATGTCTATACTGTATACATGATGTAATAGCTTCTGATATGCTTTCACAAAAAAGTTCCCTCTCTGTATGGATCCTCACAATTTACAGGGAGGTTCAACAGCTAATCCGAGGTTGAGGAGTCACTGGTGTCATACTTCGAATAGGTGGAAGGACAAACAGGCTCCTGCTCCTCAGGGCAAATGAATAGTCCATTGTCTGCAAGATGCCTGTGCTTAGTCAGGCAGACTGCCTCTGTTTTCTGGGATACCTTTATCCTTTTTTGTTTTCACAAAATATTATAAAGCACACACACAGACACACATACCCTCTAATATTTGTAACATAACCTTAGTATTTCATGTATATTAATCGACGTATTCTTATTGATTTGTGTTGCTTTAAAGTTTTTTATATTTTGAGTAGCTTATGCTGTAAATTTTGTGTATGCAATTGAATGATGATGATTTCTCTCAAAACTTTTCACGTACATCTAACAACATTTCATTCATATTACATTTCTAAATAAGCCATTCTTTAAAAGTCATTTTGCTTAGCCCCTGCTTTGCAATCCCAAAATGTAATCAATGAATAGCTGGCCAAAAGATCAATAATATAAAGGTTTATGAATTTTAAGATTTCCTTCTCTTTCTACTTTCTTATCCCTTATGTCAATAGCATGCAATTTCTATTCTCTATAATACAGAAACACATACACACATACATGTATTTAAGTTGAGATGATTTTTTTGTTTTAATAAAAATGTGATCTTGCATAAGTATCAACTTCAAACTATATGTATTATCTTTATAATATTATTTTAATGGTATACTCTTTATAACATTATTTTAATGATATACTCTTAAACTAGTGAAATTTATAACAAGGATTATTTTAATCTAAATATATTTTTAATATAAAAGTGTCTCATTGCATTTTAGACTATACTATCCATGCCCTGGTATTCACCATCTGGATAATACTTTTCCAAACATCTTTTTTCCCCTCTCATCCTCATAATATACACATACTACACATGTATACACGCACGCATACACACGCACACACACACGCACGCACACACACACACACACAGCCCGGGCAGGCAAAGTGTTCACAGTAATGTTGGGTAATGACTGCGGGCTAGTGGTGTGTTGGGGAATGTTTAACGACCAGCTCTTGGGGTTTGGGGAGGAGCCCTGATTCAGTGTTTGCCTATTTCAGTGGTTTAAATACTCCCTCCCTTTTAAAGCTAACAATTTCAAATCCACTGGTTCCCAACTTTCCTGAAATTTTAACAACTTGCTCTTATAAGCCTGTATGAGCTGGCTCCAGGATGTCACTGACTGAGGCTACAGTGCCAACAATAGAAGGTTCTATGACTTAAACAGGGCATTCCAGAGCTGGTGGAGAGACTCATCTAAGGAACAGCCTCTTTTTCAAGAAATCCAAGAAGTCATTTTAGCCCCTTTTCTTGATCCAAAGTTGAAGAGATTGGAAAACTCATCTTTTAAGGATCCCATGAATCTCTTCTAAATTCTCTGAGGATCTTTAATGGGGGTTGGGCAACAAGTGTTTATGGACTTTATGGGTTATCTCCATTTTATCAATGTTGAAGCTAAGAGTTTATCCAGGCAGTCTGATAAAAAGTCAAAAAGCCCAGTTCAGAACCTATTGTCCCTGGTGTCTGGAATTCAGAGTTACAGAGACAGGAACTTGAGAGATCAAGTACCTCCTCAGGTGATCCTTAACTCCACTGATGTTTGAAGAACCTTTCCTAATGGGCGACTACTTCTTCTGTGGCAGCATGGCTGTAACTGCCATAAAAGCTGTCAGAAATAAGATGGTACTCAGAAACCATAGAACAATAGGGTTAACAAAAAATCCAATTAATTATGAATCTTCCTATATAACTTAATTTTAAGATAAATACAAACATTTTCCAAGCTCTATTGGCTACTTTGGTTTTAAAAACTTAAATCAAGAGACAGTAAGAGACGATTTAAATAAACTAAAATATAGAGAAAAGTCAATAACTATTGGATTCTGGCATTTTTCCAGGGTCACGTTTGAATCTGTTGTTCTGATTCTTTTTCCCAAAGAACCAGAAATTTGTCATTGACACTCCAGGGAGAACATTCTGGTAGGACCCTGCCTTAGAAATATAATCAAGAAACATTGAAAACTGATTGTCATTCTCATATTGAAGAGGCTTTCACTTTGCCCCTTGTGTACACTGATTAGCCTTAGGACTCTGGCCCCATTCAGAATACATTCTTTGCAAAGAAAGCCTTTTCCATCTGTCACTCACATGGGGGTGAAAACTGCCCATGGGTCTGAAGAAATTGAGAGAGATTAGAAAGAGTTAATAGCTTTGCTGAAGGCCTCACTTATTCATTTCCCAAATATTTACAGGATGCCTATGGTGACATATAGCAGTAAACTAAACAGGCAAAATCGCTGCCCTTATGGAACTTATATTCTAATGGGGCATGAAAGACGATAAGTAACTAAATTAGTAAGTACATAAATGATCAGATAGTGAAAAGGGCTAAAGAAAGAAATAGAATATGAAAAGAAGGTCAGCATCCTAGATGAAGGGGACTATTTGAAATAGAGTGATGGGGAAAGACCTCACTGATAAGATGATATCAAAGCAGAGATGACAGAGAGTGAGGGTGTGAGCTCTGAGAATGTCAGAGGAAGGACATTCCACCAGAGGCTCCAGAAGGGCAAAGACTACATGCTTTGTTTCAGAGCACAGATCTCTGCAAATGAAGAGTCCCCCAAGTGTGGCAGATAAAATGGCCCTCAAGAGTGAAGTCTTGCTGCTGCAGGGTCAGGTGCTGGTCCTCAAGCCCCTGAGACTCAGTGAATGACACCTAGGTTCAGGGTTAGACTGTATCTGTTTT
Organism: Eidolon dupreanum; assembly: GCA_028627145.1. Lineage (NCBI taxonomy): Eukaryota > Metazoa > Chordata > Mammalia > Chiroptera > Pteropodidae > Eidolon > Eidolon dupreanum. Next base: position 26,833,634 of record CM053501.1, on the reverse strand, counting down.
GTAATCTGGATACATGCCTTGGTGTCAGGCCTGAAGGCAAGATTTCCAAGAAGAGAAGGAACGAGTGTTCCTCAACACTCCTTAAGAAGTGCCCCTAATCCAGCAAAATACCTTGCCTATCAGCTCTGCATTGCAAGAGGGAAATTCAGGTAAATCTGTCCTTTTCCTAAAGGTGCCTGTTATGGTGTTTGGTTAATTTGGGCTTGTCCTCTGAGAGGTTGCTGACAGCAACAGTGCAGATGGTAATCTGACGGTATAGATGTCTCTCCCACACTTTGTATGGATGGGTAAAGTTTGTCTTTCTGTGGTTACAGTTAGTGTTGACAAAGCCTGGGTTGTTTGAAACCACACCTCTTTCCTTTACCATCTGCCCAGGCCTTTGGTCAGAAAGGATCTCTCTGCCAGGTTGATCTATACGCCCTTGGCATAGTCCACATTATTGGAATTCACAATTTTGCATGTCCTTAACATGTTCTTCTTCTCTCTATATTGATTTCCAATTCAATTTCCCACACTGAAGATCATTTTACTAGTTAACTGACTTCTCTCCACCATATGAGTTAAAGACTGCAAATCTATACTGGACCAACTTTTCCTCAAGCTAGCCAAGAAATTCTATTCTCAGGCCTTGAGGTCTTTGTCTTACTTCTAAAACAGTCAACGAGAAACTGTAGAACTGCTCTCATTGGAAAAAGCCATCCCCAAAGCTCCTTTCCCTCTCTAACCTCTAGAGTCACCCTCAGAGTCCTTCTTATATGTTTCAAAAAGTCATAGGATTTTCCCCAGTGCCTCCTTACAATCATGTTATGGAGGCTTTATTAAATTTGGTGAAAGGCTTTCTGTTCCAACTGTGCCCACATAAAAGGATCATTATTGATTCGATTCTAGTTGCCTACTAGCCATTTTCTTCTATGCTGTGGAAATCATGGGCATTTCCAAAATGCTCATTCCTCATGCCACCCAGCACACCAGGCCGACCAGGCTGTAACATTGGCTGTGTGTACTTCACCTGACATTAGATTCCTAACCATGAACATACTTAGGAAAGAAGCGAGGGCAAACTAATGAAGGCTAAAACTTCTAATACCACCCCTCACCCTTTGAGAAATAATAGCAACACCTAGAAAAGCCCACTTTCAAGGACATGACTAAGGCTGAAAGCTCTGCTTCACTTAAGAAAAAGTTAGTGGCTGTAGTTTCCTTTGAAACACTAACAATAATATCAACAACTTCTTTCCTAGCCTCTTGAAAGGGCAGAGAGAATAATATAACCTTTAGTTTTGATCGAGAAGGATACCGGAATTGTTCAGTGTCCCATGAAATTTATTTGAATGGATCCTGTTTAAGTGTGCCAGCTGGAGGAACTATTATTTATAAAAGCAAACAAACAAAATTCAGTAAGGAGACAGAACCTGTAAAATAACGTGGAAAAATTTTATTTCAAAACTCCTGTTCTTAATGCTTTCCTCATTGAGGGTTCATAGAAATTAAATACATTTTGTTTCCAAACTCCCCAAATCTTTCACTTAATGGAGTTCTTTCTGAGCACTCTTCTCGTGGAATTTCACAGACCCAAGGACAAAGACACAGTTGCCTAGATTTTGAATAGCATTTAATTTCAACATTTTCTTGCATAGATCAGGATGAAATCAGAATCTGTGTTTTTTTTTAAAAAAAAAAAAAAACAACAGTTGTGATTCATAGAGATGGGAGCCTGTGTGTTATACAGAGTGTGGGATCACCGCATAACTCACCTACCTTCTCTCCTCCGGCCCCACAGGAGATGTTGTCCTCTAGTCAGGGCCACTGCCTCTCGAAAAACAGAATGTTCAGGAAGTCACAGAGCTCCTTAAAAAGTAGCCTCTTTTTTTGTCACCTATGTTAAGATAAATAAGGTTATGTTGGTACCAAATCTTTGAACCCAAACACACTTGTTTCAAGAGAAACAATGGAAGTTTTTATTAAAAAGTTTTAATATAGGACAGGAAAAATCTGATAGTTGTTCAAGCACATGAGCTGATCATTAAAATAATCTGTATATCTTGACAGGAATACCACAACAGAGTTGTCTAGCTCTTTGATCAGATTTTAATACTCTTATAAAACTAAAACGAAGGTATCTTCATTAAGTGTTTGCTTGAAGAGCTTTGTGGAGAACTAAGAATAGATAGCCTTTTGGAAAGGGATTGCTGATAGCACTTATTTCTGTTTCATTTATTAAAACTCATTCTCAATTTATGATGAGTATAAAAAGAAGTTATTCACAATGGATTCAGAAACACAGCCCAGAAGCCAGCAAGTGTTATTAGTGGTCTCTCTCTAGAACATAGAGTAGTTATTGCAATGAACTTCAGTGATGGGGAATAGAGGAAATTTGGCCAAATTAAAAAAAAAAAAAAGAGAAGAATCACTGCTTTAAATCACAATATACTCTGAAATGCATTAAAGTCAGAGAGGTATGAACATGAGCCTTAAAAAAAAAAAAAATAACTGAGGACATACTCAGATTGTCAAAGAAACTATTTTAGCATTGGTGAAACTAAGTAAGTGACAAAATTCTCATCTTCTTTTGGCTACCCTACTCCCAACCTGTGTGTTTTCTGGACCACAGATAAAATGGGCTGTCCATTTTCTTTTGAAAGTATTTCAAGACTTTCATAAGGATTTAGCTTCAAGTATGTTTAGAAGTTGTGTCTTCTAGACAACTGTTCCCAGTTCTTCTGACATTTAAACTTGGTCAGTCTTTTTCTTGCTGAGTTTTGGCCCATAGTGATCTTGAATTCTGTAATGACTTAGAAATAAGACCCTTTTATTAGAACAAGAATGAAAACTCTCTGAAGTTTTTCTACATCCAATGTCCTGAGGACATCCTGGTGATAACTTTAATATAGTAATTTTTTTAAAGAATCATGTTTGGTCAGCATACTTTTCTAATTTGAAATCAAATATTGAAACATTTATATGTTTTTAAAATATGATAAATCAAGATAAAAAGGAAATGCTTAATAAATCATCATTCGCAAAGTGGATGAATTAAGTCACCTATGTAGTCTTTCTGCGGTCTGTGTTCGAAGATATTGGCAGTAGGAGAAGCAAGGTGTGTATGGCTGGGCAGTCTCCACAAAGTCATGAAAATCCCAAAATGTAGAGCCCTTTCCAGAAAAGTCCATGTGCTTCTTCATTTCTTCTACAAAAAGTAAAAGGAGTACAGGTTTCTCTGTGGGCACCAAATGCCCACTGTCAAGACACTGGATCCTGTTAGCAAACTTCAAAAAGCAATTTCTAGTGCTTTATTCCTGCATCTGCTTCTGGGCCCCATAGTACATCACTGTTTCCTTTGGGAATAGAGCCTGAAAGAAGAATGATGCCCTGGAGTTCTTTTTACTTCAGATGTTCTTGACAGCTGCACCTAAAAACTCACTCAGTTTCAGCACTTACGCAGCAGGCGTAGTGAAAGTAACTTGAGTTTTCTCTAATCCTCTCTGGAAACGCGATTGCTGATGGAACCGCCACGTGATCGTGACGTCAGCTCACCTGCCCCGCAGTCCTGCCGCCCTCAGCTGCGGTGGCTTAGCCGCTTTACGTCACTGTGTTGTGGCATCTGGGGTCTTTTCCTCCAGACTTTCGGGGCCTGGTCTCGGATTTGACAATGCACCAGGACAGCAGCCGGAAACGGCCCTGAACTTCAGCCAGCGATCACGGAGCAGATGGCACGACTGCGGGCCGACGCCAGCCGTGAATTCAAATGCAAAGTGGTAGTGAATGGGAAAGTTCTTCCAAAACATCCAGTCTTTCTTGAGCCTCGTGAAGAAACGACGCTCTTCAAAAAGATGAGAAAAGATGATTGAAATTCTGTTCAGTGTTTAAGCCAGCAATGCCAAGGGTATAGCTTGAGTGTATTTCAAGCATTTTTATCTTAATGACTCAGTACTGGAATATCACCCCTGGATAATAATACTCACTTGTGCATTTTTAGCCTGCATAGTATGTGAATTCAATGTATCTAGTCCACAATTTGTTGGACTAGTACGGAAGAGTCCTCTTGTACAGGAGAAGGTACTCGAACAGATTTTGGAATAGGAACTGTTTCTTACGCAGCAACTTAATTTCCACGGTATTGTCCATAATCTTTATACACCGCTTGAGGGCTTCTCGTTGACTTAAAGAGCTGCTATCCCACACTGGAGAAACCAGAGATTTCGAGGAAAACAGCTGATGACTTTCTGAATAGAGTTGTGTGGACGGAGGCTTACATTCTACATCCAACTTTCCAAATCACCCCAACTGCCATTTTATCTAGTGCATCCAGAGCAGGAATTACTATGGAAAGTTATTTATCAGAAAGTCTGATGCTGAAAGAGAACAAAACTGTTTGTGGCAGTTACTAGATATAATGAAAAGCATGAGAAATGTGGTTAAAAAAAAAAAAAAAAAAAGAACCACCAGATCTGTTCTGAAACAAGTTAGAGAGATGCAAGTCTGCTGCATTTGCACTTACTGTGGTTACCAAGAAGAGGAAGGCTATGAGGATGATGATCATGTCTCAAAGAAATCCAAATATGAGGAGCTATGTTCTCCAAAGGAAGAATGGACTGACAATGAACTGGAAGATTCTCTCTAACCACTTGAAACTGATATTAATCAGTGCTAACAAATCTACAGAAGAATGAAGCATTTGGCATTTCGATTTATTTAAAAGTGAATTAATGTGAAAGCATCAAAATATAGTAAACTTTTCCATCTATTTCAAAGTTTTTCCTTTCAGAGTAACGTTATGTAAAATAAAACATCTGCAAGGGACCCTCCCCCCGCAAAAAAAAAAAAATCAGTTTCTGTTTAGAAACTTATTATTATAATGGTGAATGATTAGTGTAAAAGATTGGAGATGTCTGGCATTTTAAAACTTTTTGATGTATACTGGCATGGTTTATTGTGTCTTTAAATACAGAACCTTTCTTTTCTTAAATATTTAATCAGTGTAAAAGAATTAGGTGCGGTCAGCAGAACTCCTTGTGCTGCTGATTGTCCTTAATGCTGGCAAGTGGCCCCAGCACCGGACACAGCTGTGCAATGTACAGGGATTGTCCTCAAGTATAGACCAACATATAAAAGTTAAAACAATAAAGAAACTCTTGCCTTCAACTTATCTTTCTGTCAGATAGTAACTTTCTACTCCTTTGGAGTATTCCCAACTGTTCCTGGAGAGAAAAACAAGAAATGTATTATATACCTGGACTTTCCCTGTGTAAAATCCTTGACCAAGGTTGGTCATTTCTCATACATTTATTTGCTAAGAATTTGCAAGCTTGACTCATAATTCATTTTTAAATCTCTATCAAAAATTTTCAAGAAATTTTGAGTATCCTTCACTTTCTATACTTGTATTCTGGAAAAGAGACTAGACTTCTTTTGAGTAATTGGAAACCATTGGGAAAAATACATTACATTTGAGAAGAGCAGTGAGTCATGGCACTTACTTAATTGCTCTATTATTAAGCAACAAGAATGGCCTAATGAGTCAACGTTTTGATCCATTTGGAATCAGTACCATTTAACTTTCCTTTACTGTCCATGAGAGTTGTATGAATAATAAGATTAAGGTTCAGTTAAGGTAACTTTTGAATTTTTCAAGCACATTTGAGTGATCTGTTATACTACCAACACATTCAAACAAAAAGACAAAATAAGGAGTCCATCAGAAATAGTGTAATCTTTGTTTACTAATTGCTTTTTATCTGTTCATTTAATAAATGCTTATTAATTACCTATTATATCCCAGGCTTTGTGCACCTATAACAGTGAACAACATATAACAGTGGCACTTTCAGACTGGTGGAAGACACAGTCAAGTTAAAAGGCATTTGCAATGCAATATGAAAAGTGCCAAGTCTGGGTAAATACACATCTTTGTGACAACACCTGGGAATAGCCCTTAATTGAGGCTGAGAACAGATTAAGAGGTTTCTCCAAAGAAATAACATATAAATTGAGACATACATAGAAGTACAGGTGAGAAAGAATATCAAGCAGATATCATTTCTTCGAAGAGGAACATGGGCATTTTCTGGAACAGAAAATATCTAGAAATAAAGCTAAAGAGGTGAGCATTGCCAAGAGCAGTGGTAGCCACTGAATGGTTTTTAGATAAAATCAGATTGATATTTTAGAAACATCACACTGGGGGCAATGTGGAAAGTGACCTGGAGAAGATGGGCCAAGGACACCTACGGCCGTAACCTGAGAGGGAGGTGATGGCTTCACTGGGACAGAGGCAATGGGGATAGAAAAAGGAAGCAGCATAGGTGGGACAGTGGCAGACTGGAGATGCTCAGAGGGAGCAGGGGAGAGCCTGGCATGATGCAAGAGCCTGGCATGATGCAAGAGCTCGGGCAATGAAGTGGAAGGTGGTGCCACTCACCAAAGGAGGGAATTTGTTGAGGAGCAGGCATGAGGCGAGATAATTCATTTGATTGTGAACACATTGCCTTTCATTTGCATGGACATGAAAAGTGCCCATGGTCAGGAGTAAGTTTAAAATGCAGCTCTGAAGTGAAAAGTGAGAACAGGGATGGAAACTTTTAAATTCAAGTAAACAAAATAGAACATTTAGATCCCCTTTTTACATTTTTTCCCAAATTATTTTGGAGTACTTAACTTTTTAAACATCTCTGGAATCTGCAAAGAAGAAAACACAAACCATCTTCCACCTTCGTCCTTCTGTGACAGGACTATAATTTCTAATGAGTTTGTTTATTTTTAACATCATTGCTGGTAACTAAAAAGAAAACATAGCAAGGAATAAATAAATTGCTATAGGAGGACCTAGGTAAAGAATAGCTACACCATGAAATGTATGTTTAAAATATAAAAACTGAAATTTTTCCAATTCATAAAACATTTGCAATAAAAATTAGATGCATGAAGTATAATATTTTACTGGGTTTTTATTTTTCAGTTTTTTAAAACGTTACTTTACTTCTCAGATTAGTAATTTCCAGAATCAGTGCTTTGTGTTTGTTGATTTCTATGGAGGCAATTAAATACACTTAAATACAGTTGCAGTATCCTTTTCTCAACTACAGCGCTCGCAATTGCTTGCTAATGGCAAAATAGACATAGACAAGGATCTTTGACAAGTAAGAATAACATACTGGTGGTTTAACTAGAGTAATAATGGAATTTTCTTTCAGTAAACTACTTATTTTTCTGAAAAATTAAAAAACTGCATTATGGAATAGAATGAAAAATAAAATGTGAACTCGTATGTCTTACCTATCTTTTATTCATTCCAAATTTATTTCTAAGATTCAAATGGCTTTTAAAGCAATCTACATTTTCAGATCATAATACATTCTATATAGCAAAGAAACAAAGAACAGCAAAACGCTCACAGTCAAAAGATATACAGATGCTTTTGGTGTTCTCAAGAAACTAAAGGATTCCTCTAGTGTACTGTGTGTTTTGCATTGATTTTTGGTTGAGAGTTTGGTGAATAGATTCATGTCCTGACAAGGCTTCTAAAGCCAGAAAAGAGAGTGATCCATTTATTACTGGGGAGATTGAAGAAAAGGAGTGATTACTGAATATTACTTCACTAAGGCTGCTATAACAAAATACTATAGATTGGGTGGCTTAGACAACATACATTTATTTTCTTGTTCTGGAGGCTGAAAGTCCTTTGAGATTAAGGTGTTGTCAGGGTTGGTTTTTCCTGAGAGTGCTCTCCTTGGCTTGCAGATGGCACCTTCTTTCTTTGTCATCTTGTGGTCTTTCCTTTTCATGAGTGCACTTTCTTCTTATAAGGACACCAGTCATATCAGGTTAGGGTCCACTCTAAAGATCTCATTTTAAGTTAATTACCTCATTAAAGACCTTATCTCCAACTACAATGAGGTCACATTCTGAGATACTGAGGGTTAGGACTTCAACTTATGAATTTTTTTTGGGGGGGTCACAATTCAACCCATAAAACCCGGTCTGCCTCAAATTCACAGGCAGGAGGGTAAGAACAACTCTAAAGAATTTAGATGCAAAAGAAAATGGGCACCGTTTCCTCCTATCCCTATGACTCTAAAAAATTCTTATAGAAAGGTAAAAATTTTAATTTATTTAAATACAGAATGAAATGATAGCTTAAAGACATAGTTTGGCAACCTATGGAAATCAAAATTAGTATCTGTTAATGCACTGTTTTCAGCAAACTCACCTAGCAAGCCTGGCAATATATGAACTCCTAGAAGTCAATAAACAAAGGTATGAAAAAGTAAACTTAAAGTAAAACTGCATGGCCAATAAATATATGAAAACATCTTTAATCTCACTAGTAATCAGAAAAACAGAAATTAATATAATAAAGTATAATTTCATATTCATCTGTTTAGATAAAATAGAAAAAGCATCAAATACTAAAGAGGAGAGAAACAGGAAGTCTCACAAAATGCTGGTAAAAGTTTACATTGGTACCTTCACTTTAGAGCCATCAGGCAAGACCAAATACAGATGAAAATGCACTAGTCCTATATTCTTACAATTTCATTTCTGGGTAGATTCCCAGAAGAAACTCTTGCACCAGGAAAATCACTGAAGACTAATATATATGTATATATATTAGTATAAAATATATGTGCGTATATATATGATATATAGAGAGTATCATTGTATTAATGTAAATTTTTAAAAAACATATAATAAAAGCATAAACATGTCTATAGTAAAAGTATATGTAAAAGAATCAATAGAACACAATAGAATAAAAAAGCTTAAATCTGAAGGAATCACTAAAGAATTCAAAGTAGTAAGTAGCTGGCTCTGAGCCTGGGCATCTTTGAATGATCTTGGGGAGCATATGTGTCACCTGCAGTTGCTAGCAGGTCCTGCCCAAGCCCCAAGCTTCTATGAGCCCTCTTGGGACTTAAACTTCCTGCTTGTTGAAATAGAAACCAAAATATCCAGACTTTTAAAGCAATTATTTTCAACTTAGCCAAAGAAAAGGGTTATTCTGCAGGCTGATAGATTTGAGGGAAAATTTTAATTAGGATCACATTAAAAAGGCTTGTCTGTTTTTTTGAGAGATAATCTTATTCTTTGGTTGTCTCCTATGTAGTTCTTACTCACAAAATATGACTAAGAGCAAAATTCAAGCATTAACATTCTCTTATGTCCTTTCTTCTCATTTCACAGTTTTGCCTCCTTCTCTTGCACTGATGGGTTGATAGCAGATAATTAGCTAATTAATGCTCTCACAGCACATACTTTATACTTCTATTCTCGTACTTTTATTATTTGAATTGTTTTATTAAAGTTGTATTTTATTAGAATTGTTTTAAGTGGTCATCACTTTCAAAATTATTTAAGCTTCTAATTCACTGCCATAATATAGAGTAGTGGGCACATTAGGTGCTCAATAAGTATATAATGATTTCAATTTTGATTTATTTTTTCTGGTCTTTGTTTATACTATATTATAAACATAAAATGGTAAACTTCTTGAGGGCAGGGTCATTATCTTCTGTGTACTCTGCTTACACATGTTACTTCTCCTACTTACATATAGCAATTGCTTCATATTGCTTGATTGATTGTTTAGGTAGAAGATTATGCTTAATTGTTTTTTTCTTTACTAAAACAAAGCTCTGTATCTATAGACCTTCAGAGATTTCCAGTGCTTGAAATTAGTACTTTCTTGTAGATAACCTGTTGTTTGTGCTCTTAGAATTAATAAGCCTATTAATAAAAAGCCAATTTCTTAGATATTCAAGGTCAAATCACTGCAGTTAGCCATAATCGTGTTAGAATAAGCCATATAAAGACAATTAAGTTCCATTTTTGTGTCTCAGGAAAAATCTTCATTTCTAACCAAGACCTCTAGGATCATGAACATTTCTATTGCATACCAAAACACTTACCCATATTTTACTATGCATCCAAAATTAAGAGAAAATTAGAGACAAAGTCAAGAAGATGAAAATCACAGTCACAAAAAGTAAAACTTTAATATCACTTGTTATAGTACTTAAACAAACTTTATAAATCATAAAAATTGTTTTATACTCTAATAAGCTATAATCATAGTATCTTTGCAGGCAAGGATTTTAAATTGACAAACAGTCCAAAATCACCACCAGGATAATTTTTTAAAGGGGAGCAACTGTTTTTTGCAAACAACTAGCTTTCCTGAGTAGAGCCAAACAAGATCATCCCTGAGGGTCACCTGCTAATTGCATAAGTCTCCAATGAAGTAAAACAACTGTGAGTGTCTTGAACCTATAATAATAACATTAGCATCTAATGAGTGAAGAAAATGTGATTGCACAATAATAAAGTGGGAGTAAATATGGTGTTAGGGACTCCACTAGCCTAAAGGGATCAGTGTATATTTTTCTTTCACAGAGCAGAGAAAAGCAGTTTTAAATTATTGGTAAACTTGATATAAAAAAATTAAAAACTACATAGTTCCAAAATATTTCTTTCTCTTCAGCCAAAGTCTACTAACTGTCTCAGAAAGCATCTGTAACTTGAGAGAAGAGATAAAAATAATGATCAATCCTTTAAATTCTCTTTAAGCTAATATAGTATTTTTTTAAAAAGGTCAAGTTTAGTTCTTTCTATTTGGTCCTATAGTATGTATTAGGTATACCCCATGTCATTCCACAAGAAATTCAGAGGGATTCTCAAATAAGTGGTAATTTACTAAATTAAAATATTAAATGGTTGGTCTCATACACACATCAGGAAGCATTCCATATTGTTCAAGCAGTCCACCCAGAATTTGCAAAGATTCCCAAATTCTCTCTGATATTTTCCCTTTTGGAGTCTTTTCTCATGATGTTCCTTTTGCCAAATTTCTAGGGTTAAATTCTTAATCAATTTTCACAGTCAAGTTTCACAGTTTTTTCTTCCCATGAATGCTGGATCTCTCTTATTGGCCTTCCAGATGATAACTTGGGTTATGGTGATTTCAGAGAAATCTCTCTCCCTTTATTAGAATGTAAATGCTTTGTGAGCAGGGATTATGCTTTAGCTATGTATTAGACCAACCTGAAGAATGGCACCCATTAGTCTCAAAACATTCATTATTTGATACCGAATAATAAAAATTAGGCCAGAATCCATACCGAAGTTTCTGAAATGTGAACTGTAAAAAGCCTTAGTTATCCAAATATATGTTATCCATCTGACTCTCATTCCCACATTCACTCTTTTGCTTCATCTCCCTGATCTCTAATATACTCTCAAACTTAGCCTCAGTTGATAGCCTCTGGGAAAGCAATATTTATACTAGAGTGCCTAGGACAGTGTCACACATATTATTGACATGTAGCAAGTATCAATGAAGACAAAATGGAGTTAATGGGGTGCTTTAGTTTCACTTAGAGAAAGATATGGATACTTAGAGAGTTCTAAGTTGTTCAGTTGAAAATTAAGAGATGTTACCGAAGACTTTTAAATGGGGATACTGAGAAAATATCTCTTAGTCTTCAGAAGACATTAATTTTCAAGACACATTTTAATCATAATAGTAAACATGAATGTACCCAGGAAATAAAAGCCACAATACAGTGGTTATTTTCTAAAGGTGGGACTATGTACAGAATGTCTTTCTGGGCGCTGGCGGAGGGCTGTCAGGAATGTGCAGTCGTCCCACAGCATCTCTTAAATCTCCCCTTTTCCAGTTCACTTTGCCCCTTTTTAAAGACTAAGCTCTGCTATGATGATTACTTGCTGACTTTTCCTCTCTTGTCAATACTGAGAAGAGATTAAAAGAAAAGTGAGACTAAGAAAATGAAAAGCCCTAAAAATGTTTAGATCCAATTTCCTAGTCTACAATGTCCATACACACTGCCCAGAGTCCAGCTTGTAGCCTCCACCTCAGTAATGTGACCATAACTGGCATGGAGCAAAGGCCCTATTGCTATCATAACTCAGCCTTGAATACACTGACTGTCTAGGACTTCTCTAGTGAAGGTAAAATCACCTCCCAAAAAGGCTGAACAATGCCAAGTAGCAGCTCCAAAAGAAACTGCTGTTGTTCTCTATACGGAAATGTTTCTCACCTGAGCTCTGGATTTTCCAGACACTTCACACTCACAGCTCTTCTTTTATATTGGAGGCACATACTGTTTTCATTCTACTGAGCAGCTAAGGTGAACACGATAACTTAAAAAGAAAAATAAACAGTACATGTAACCTTAAGGCAATAAGAAGGCAGTCCACTGCATGTGCCTACAGTGAAAACTTTGCAATAATCTAAATGTTCAATAATAGCACAACTCTATGATGGTAAGTTAGATAGCCATTCGAAGTCTTGTACTCAGAACTTAAAATAACATGGGAAGATGCCCATCATATGATAAATGAAAGAGAGGGATTCAAACTGAATCACTGGTATGTTACCAATGCTATAAATATATACAAACGTGTACAAGGGAAAAAAGCCAGGAAGAAATATACCAAAATTTTGGCAACAGTAAAATCTTAGTAAGATGCAAGTTGATTTACATTTCTTCCTTAAATTTTCTGCTTTAAAGATTTTTACAATGAATCGTGTTTATTTTTAAATCACAAAATGAAAATAATCATTGAAATGGCACATTTAAATATGATGATGAAAAGGAAACTATAAAAAAAAGAAAAATAACAAGGATTACTTTCCCAAGTTGCGAGGTAGAGGTCAAGAGACTGGGCTCTGGAATGAGACTGCATGGTCTCATGGCATTAGCTTAACTTCTCTGAGCTTGTGATTCCTTGTCAATTGATCAGAAACATTATATTTCATCAAATCTAAGATTTCATGGATTTTAATATGCATACGCCATCAGTTTATATGCCAATAAGGTTTTTCTAAGTGTTGCCAATACTCCATTTTAAGCTGCATTACTATTTCAGAAATGTGAAATAAAAGTGTCAGAGAATCAATGAAATCTGATAATATTTGTACCTACTTCATAAGCTTTTGTGAGGATTGAATAAAATATGTAAATTTCTTGAGACAGTCCATGACATTTAATCAATGCTTAACAACTGTGAGCCATTATGGCAGACTCACTGAAGGAGACTGAGACAAAATCTAAAGGTGAAGGCAGAGATTTTAGTTTGAGAGGCCAGAGGATGGCAGGTAGATTGACGTGGAGAAAGGGTAAAGGTGGTTGAGCATTAGCGAAGGCCAATTCCGGTCATGAAGACCCAAAGCCAGAGTGCCCCACCTTTGCTTGAATAGGTGTGGTAACCACAAGCAGAAAATAGAGCCATTGTTTTAGAAAGCAATATTACACAGAGTCCTACAACTTGAAATTCTCAAATAACTGGGTAAGAAGTTAAATGTTGAGGGTTGAGGAGAGAAAAAGAGGAAGAGGAAGAAATTTAAGGCTGAGTAGTTTAAGTATTACAGTTATCAAATTATCTCATTCATTTCCAGTATCTGTTGAGTAACAGAGGCTACAGAGTACCCTGCGGTCGCATGGGTGTAGTGGAGATGAAACTGCAAGGAAAAAACACATTCGTAGTCTCTTTTCTTAAGGACTTCTCAAACAAATGAACAAAATAAAGACGTATATGTAGGAATAATTGCAATTTACATGCCTATAACAGTAAGCATAAATTGCAGTAAAACCAAATAAAGATAAATACAAAACTGGAGACAGGCTAAAATATATATTTAGCTAAATTATTTTACATTTCTTGAGCTGCAACAGGCTCTAGGAAATTAATTCTCTTCTTCAAGAACTTTTTTTAAAAGCAGCTATTGTGACCAAACATAAAGTATTCATAATTGTCTTGCTTAAGGGCAATAATAATGAAAGAGAAAGTGTTATTAAAAGCATTAAAAAACAGTGTATTTCATCATATTGGTCACTTAAAGGATATCTTATGGTTTTATTTACTTTTGTATAAAGCACTTATCGATAGTTATCATTTGAGGGCTTAAGTTAGATGAGTGCAAAAGTGCTGGCAACAGCTACAGCTAGGAAATGAAATAAAGAATACTGACAAAATGGGAAAAATCTGGCAGAACGAGTCAGCCAGAACCCTGACCATTGAACCTTTTCAGGCTTTGTATAGAACAGATCTTGTACAGAAACAAGATCCGGACTGGAAATGGTCCAGAAAACTGAAATTGCAGGAATTGCAATGAGGTCAAACAAAAGGAAAAGGAACTATCAACAGAAAGATATTCCTTCAGTGTTTAGGTGCTCTTAGCAGGCCAATCCATTTCAGAGTACAGAACAACTACAGTAGAGTCCATAATGAACTTCAAACTGATAGTAAATTTTGAGCCTCAGGAAAACAAAGTACATGATTTTGGAATATATTACCATTCAGGAAGATCTAAGCCCTTCAGATTTATCCTCCAAATTGTCAAAGAGCATGAAGTCTTGTCTTTAGGAGAAAGTTTCATCAGAGCACATCAGATAGGGTCAAAGGGAATGACTGATATTCAACTCTTTGCATGGGTGTTGATTTAAGAGACTGCTTTTTTAAATGAGCATTTGTGTTTGCCAATTTTGTGTTTTGTTTTAGTTTTTAGCACAGAATTTTTCAGGTTTTCATAAAATGACAGACTTTTTTCGAATCCTAGAGTGAAAGAGGCTTTGTCCATCTTCCAGTCTTGCATTATTCGGTGTAATTCTCCCAGAGGAGGAAAGCACATTGCATTCATGGAAGAGGGAAGCCTCTGTGGGTCATGCTGAGCTGCTTTAACATATGCTCACCCTTCTCCCTTGGTTGCACTGTCATAGAACAAAAAGAGTTCTCCAGCCTATGGGTGGGCGACTTCTACTCTCAATGATCACTAAAAGCCTTATAGCAGGTTGCTGCTTCCAATGGGTGATCAATAAGTGTGTCTTCATATGGGCAGTTTTAACTTTTGGACCAGAGGGCACAAATTCATATTTCTATAGGGGCCAAGCAGGTGGTATAAATAAGCTCAGTGAATTCAGGGTGAAAAAAAATCAATCGAGCAAGTGCAATGATGAATGTTGACTGACATGTGGCCTCAGTGTAGGAGGTAAAGGGAGTGAAGGAGGCTGTGGTGACCATGCTTCATTTTATTTATTTTTTATTTTATTTTTTTAAATGCCTACAGCACCTGGTCTTCCTAGATGGTCTCCCATCCAAGACCCTGCTTAGCTTCAGAGATCAGACGAGATCGGGTATGTTCAGGGTAGCATGGCTGTAGATGACCATGCTTCATTTTAAAGGGGCAGCCACCACTCAACTCCCACTGATTGCTATCTGAGAAACATGGGCCTGCTTGGCAGCCCCTCTGAATTTTGACTGATGCTGACTTCATGGACATACAACCCATGCAGTCACAGCAGGCCTGCACTTAGAAGGGCCTATATTTGCTTTAATGCTTTGCTGTCACTGTCATGAAATTCTTACTAATTTTTGAACAGGGGTGTCTGCATTTTCATTTTGCAATGGACTCCCAAAATGATGTACCCAGTCCTGTTTCCATAATCTTCTGTAATATATTTTAATTTTTAAATATCGACAATTCAAATTTTAAAATGTAGTAAATGCTATGCATTTGCATGCTACCTAGTCTAGAAGCAGGCAACAGATTTTAACTCTATAGATCATCTCAGTAGATTATCCTAGAATTTTGGAACTCGGAGCTGTGAGTGTGAGAGCTTCAGTGCAACCTAGCTAATCCCCTTATCCTCCAGATGAGGGAAGAGTCACAAGAGCTGAAAATAGAAACGAGCTGTCATATATTACACCTACTGTACTGGGCCTGTAGGAGCAGCTTTTCCTGGACATGCTTCCCATACGCAAGGAATGTGAGTTTTAAGGCATCTGTGACAGTGCATTCTCTCTGCTTTATCGCCTCAATTTCTTGGATGGCGGTTCTGCCAAGAAAGATTCTTTCAATTTTTGGTGTATTATATTTTTCCCCAAGGATTTTATTATGATTTACACAGAATTATCCAAATAATATCTCTTGACTTAGCCAGTGGTACTTACATGTCTAGGGCCCAGTGAATAGCAGGAAGTACACTACCAGATCCCACCCCAAGGGCTGCAGGCTTTGTGTAGGCAATTTCTTTCTTTCCTCTTTTCTTTATGCCACTGGGTTTGGTGACATTCTATGTGATGTAAGAAGGGGAAAAAATAGTATGTACAAATGCATAATCATATTCTGGCATGACTGTTTTCATCTCCTTTATTATCAGTACATTAGAAAAGTGTGCATTCCAGGGTTACAGACATTACATAGACTGGATATTTTTATGAATTTTAATTTTCTTTTGGACCTGGCCCTATTTTTTAGGAATGTGAAATAAACAACATAATCTCTTTTTAAGAGTTTCCCAGTTTATACTTCTTTGCCTGTACCTCCCCGTGCTGTGTCCTTCTCCCTGCCCTGTTCTTTGGCATCCTATTCCTAAGAAAACTCTGGTGGGCTATTAGTTATTGAATATATACTTTGACAGATCCTGCAGTGGGCAGTGATTATATTTCTAACAGTGAAATTTTATACTCATAGCCACTAGTGTAATCATTTTATCCCTGTGTGCCCCAAAGTCTCATTTTCGAAGTAGCTTAAACTTTTTAATGGAGTAGCAGGGTTTAGAGACAACTTAATTAAAAGCTACTGTGATGAACAGTTTTCAGGAACGGATTTGACAGACTACAATATAAAATGTCAAAAACAAACAATCTGTGCCTTGAATAGAATGAAGTCCTAGTCCCAGCCAGATTAAGAGTGTGATTTAATTTAAGCCATTTTTCTTTGGAATGCTCGCCCTGCCTTGTTAGGGTATCTGTGCCTCCCCAGATCACTCCAAGTGATCCAGTGGATCTTTTACACCCAGTGCTAGACTGGGTTTCCCTCTCATAGAGACAAAGGCTGAGAAAGGAAGGCTGTGTGACAGACAAGTGAGATGTTTTGGGGACGCAGCAGGATGTGAATGGTGTGGCTGCTCTTTGCGCATTCATGGTGGCAGCCTGCCGGGCTGCTTGGCCAACAGTGCCCTTTGTTGTTTTGTACCATGTGGTGCCAGCAATATTCTGGCAGCTGATACCATCAGCAAGTGCACCTAAAATACCAAGTAGCCCTGGGAAGACAGGAGGAAATAAGGTTTGTGGCCACATAAGGCCTTGTGCCATCATTTCACAGGATATTGGCTTCTGTTATTTGTTTATTATTTTTAAGCCAAAGGGTGCCACCCTTCCCTTTGTGGTTCTTTGAAGACAGCAAGATTCCACTGCTTTCCTCCATTCTTAAAAAGGGTCAAATGTGAAAGATAAATAAATCCAAGATAATAAGAGGGAGCTGGACTGACTTGAAAAGGCCACATTTGGAATAAAACAAATGAATACCACTGTCCAAGCAAAGCAGGAAAGATGGAGTTTGCATTTTAAGAAATAGTTGTTGTTATCCAAAGACACTATATGACATCTGTAGGAGTCCTTAGTGTGTCTGTCCAGCATGTTATTCCTCAAGGATGTATGATGTTCACATGCAGACCATAAGGAAAATTGCAGTCAGGGTCCCGCCACATAAGCAGATCTATGTCATTGTGTATATGACCAGAAAGCTCTTCCTATTTACCTATATATTTTATCATTGTTTTTTTAGTGAAAAATAATGTCAAAAATAAGAGTGCCCTTCAAGCATATCTGTGACAGGCACTGACTTCTACTGGGGAGGAAATGCTTGAGGTTGAAAGCAAATTCAGCCATCCATAGTTTAATTCCATCTCCAAAATATTAGGTATGGAACGGAGTCATTTTTCAGTCAAATTCTGGTCTACCAAAGGAGAGTATTTCTTTTCCCCTCCAAATGCTATTAAATAATCAGTTCTGAGAGGAG
Organism: Eidolon dupreanum; assembly: GCA_028627145.1. Classification (NCBI taxonomy): domain Eukaryota; kingdom Metazoa; phylum Chordata; class Mammalia; order Chiroptera; family Pteropodidae; genus Eidolon; species Eidolon dupreanum. The sequence goes on along the minus strand of CM053501.1, from coordinate 26,815,816 downwards.
AAATGCTTTAGATCAAAAGAATGTAATCCAGTATTTAAGATGACTTACCTAATGTAAGTTTTCCCCAAGGAAGACCAAAATCTATATTTCATATGGAAAAAAACTGAGAATCTTATGACTTAGTTAAAACCTGAAAGTTACCTGGATTTTATTCAGTTGGTTAAACATATGTTCATTTACTTGACACCTTCCGATCAGTCATGGAGACTGGAGCCATTCTGGAGAGAGTTGGGGGGTGAGTGGGAGATGACAAGTAGACATAGCGACAGTGGGCAACTCTTCCAAGAAGTTTGGTTTTGAAAGAAAATAGAGGGTGGTAGAGGGATATGTGGGATGAGCAAGGTGGTTCATTCGTTATTTGTTTTTAAGAAACAAAAGTCTTATGCATATTTACAGCTGTTCAGAATGAACCTAGACAGGGACATTTTGAAGATACAGGAGAAGGGATGCTGAGAAGGGAAAAGTCCTCATGAAGGTAGGAAGAGATGTGATCCACAGTATGTAAGGGCAATAAGGAGGATTAGGCCACATGCAAGAGGAGGGCTCCTCTTCCACTGTGGCTGCAAGGTGAGGATGAGAGGATGGAGGCCAACGCAAGTAACCATGTGGACTTTGTGGCCTCAGTTCGAGGGGGGCTCCTATGCGAGTTGTTTACCCGAATGAGTTTTTTGTTTGTTTGTTTGTTTTTCCCTCTGTGTAGTAGATGATTATCCATGGAGGGTGAGAGGAAATTAATTTGTTTAGGAGATTTGTGAGTAGTAATGAGGGCCTGACCTGGCCACTGTTGAAAATAAGAGCAAGCTGAAAGAGAGGCTCAGAATTGCAAGGTCATTTCAGGAACTCAGTTGAGACTGGAAAACAAGACTACATGATATCATTAAAATGCAAGATTGTGAGGTTTTCTCCCACAGAACTCAGCAGCACTAGTACTGGTCCCAGAGGGACAAGGATCAAGGGAAACGTGGGGGGAGTTAGACACAGCAAGATGATGGAGGAAAACTGAGAATGATATTGAAAAGAGAGTTGAAGTGACAGGACAAGGACACCACATGGGATAGACTTGACTTAGCCCAGGGAGGTGACATCCGAGGTCATTTATACAACCTCCTTAGTTAGCAAATAAGCAAACAGAGGCTTAGGGAGGTTATGTTTAATCACCGAGTGTTCTGAAGACTATGTAACCAAACAAATTGTTATAATGTATTTCCTAGTTTCCTATGTGACTTTGTAATAAATAAGGGTGTCACTGCTGAGCAAAACCTTGAATTCAAATGGATAAACAGAAACAACAGTATGTAATAAAAGAAAATGGTAAATCTTCATAACATTTTAATATACAAAAATTATGCTAAGTAAAGGACATATATGTGCTATCCATATTAACTGTATAGAAGATTTCCAAGGACCTCAATGTACCTAGCAAGTAAAATATACTTCTTGTGCCTCTGAAATTATTATTCTAGTTACTTTCACTAAAATATAACCTCTGTAAAGGTCAAGACTTTGTCTTTCTTACATCAGTATCTCCAGAATGTAGAACAGGACCTGAACAAGTAATCATTCAATAATATTTATTGAATGAATGAATACATTGAACAAGCTGACTCTTCCCCTTGACCTCCTATCGGTAACTTAAAGTAAAATTGGACTTATTTTGCACAGTTTCTCACTTCACATAACCCTGTACCCCCTAAAAAATATCTGATTTTTCTTTTTGTTCTCTAGTTCAGTTAAAGATGTTTCCATCCACCTAGTCAACAAAGCAAAAAAAAAAAAAAAAAAAAAAAAGATGGGGGAGCGGCAATGACTCCTCCCTCATCCCCATTTCTAGGTCTAGTTGGTTCTCATAGCCTGTCAATTCTGTCTTGGAAAAAGTACGATTAATACTTTTCCCACAGAATATTCCACAGTCCTGCTCTGTGTAGGCCTTTATCATTTCTCAACTTGATTATTACATTGGTCTTATATTTAAGTTCCCTGACCCAAAATTTACCCACATTGGTCCAGTGTTATTTCCAAATGCCCATTAACTGGACAAAGATATGACCCATTATTTTCTACAGAATAAATTTACTTAGTGTGGCCTTTAAGAATTTGCATAATCAAATTCCTTGCTGTGTTTTGGCTTTTATCTCTTTCTACTTTGTAATTTTGGTACTTAGTTATTGATCCATATTTTCATAATTCTATGCCTTTTTTCACACGGGCTTCCTCTGTTTAGGATATTTATACCTCCTGGCACATCTGATAAAGTCATAATTATTCTTCACATTTTCCTCTATCATGAACTCATCTTTCGATGAATTGCTTCACTCGAAATTTATGTAGAGACTACTCGGTTACATTTTTGCTACTGACGGTATTTCTCACAAAACCTCCCACTATTTTTAAAAGCTATAGAACAATATCAGTGAAATGAGATTAAGGGAAAATTTCAAACAAATATTTAAACCTAGTATAATAATGGACATAAAATATAAATAGATACAGTGTCTGACTTTCTTCGTAATTAGATTAAAATAACTATAAGTAAGATGTCATTTTGTACCTTTCTGGTTGGCAAAATATAAAAGTTTGATTTAAAAAGCAGGATAGGTTCAGAGGTAGGCACTATTAAAAATCTTGTGAGATTGTAAATTGGTATAACCTTTGTGAAAGGAAATTAAACATCCTTCACATTTTTAAATTCAGGTCTGATTGGTGTTTAAGAGTTTGTTTCTTTTGCAAGCCTGTTTGTTTCTAACTCCTCAGTTACTCACCCACCCCCTTTTTTTTTCATTAGAAATTGAGATTCAGACAGGAGTGGGATCCTAATGGGAATGAGTAGGTGTTTCAGTAAATAAATCTTGTTCATTTTGGTTGTGTGCCAAGAATTCTCTTTTTCTGGACAATGTGGTTTGTGTTTTTGAAAGAAAAGGAAAAAAAAAAAAGCCCATTAAGCGTTCAAGTGAACAAGCTATCTGCTGCAGCAAGATTTGGAATGTCTGGTCAGGAAATGTGAAACAGGATTTGTCTTCAGGCAACGCGCATTAACGCATATGTGCTGACCATGTTTGAGAAGGTTTGAAGGAAGTGGTTGAGAGACTAAAGACATTCCTTTTGCAGTATGCGTATCAGTGGTAGCAGCAAAGGGTAGCTCCCTCATAGCCCAAGCCACCTATAATAAAAACATGAACCAACCTTAAACAGTGTGCTTTCTATGCAAAAACAGGCCTATACCAGTGCCCTGGCCACACTCTTCCATCTGGATTACTGGCCCCAGATCCTCTCATCTAGAAATTCTGGAGCCTCTACTGTGAGGTTCATTAAGACCTGAGGCTAACATCTCTAACAGCATCACTGGAGGATCAAATCATAGGACATAACAAGAACTTAAGGAGATCTGACCTTTTTGACTGTATCTTATTTTTGACCTGATTGGAACACAACTCAGGGATTTGAATTTAGGAAGAAAACATATATCCACTGTAATTAGTCTTCCTTTAATAACTCCACTGTAAAAGAACAATTTTCTTTTGTTCTTTTCTAAGTTGATTTTCTTTTTCTACATATTTGATGCCAAACTGTTGAGTGACTGCTCTTTTCTTGTCTTTGCTGCTCCTGAGCATCAGTCTGGTTCTTTCTTATGGTTATGATCTAGGAAACATTCCTGTGTCCTCCTGGAATTGTCCTGTAGTAACCCCTCAAAGTGGTCACACACTTTCAGTCCCTTTATTCTGAGGGTCACAAGACAATGTCATAGCAGATGGACTATAGAGGAATTCAGCCACTGTCCAACTTCCTTAGTTCCCTCAGTCTGATTCCATTTTCATACTTTTCTGGGCCCATGTTTACTTCATGCCATTTGGCTGTACAATATCTGAACTTACTCCCTCTAGCCTTCATTTTCTCTCCTTGGAAAGCCTGGGTTGCTTTCCTTCTTGGACCCAGTATGGCACAGCAATTAAAATCCCTGACCTGGAGCCAACATTCTGGGATGAAAACCCATCTCTGCCATTTACTAGGCATGACCTCTAACCTAAACTCTGACACTCACATTGGCCATTCTTTTGTGCCTCAGTCTTTCAACTGCAAAATGAGGATGCTAATAAGAGTCTCTACCATGTAGAATTCTTATGAGATTCTTTTGAGTTAGTACATATAAGTAAAGTGCTTAGAACCGTACCAGACATAGAAAAAACACTGAATAAGTGTCAACTCTAATTATTACTTCAGAGACACTTAGTTCATTCTGGGAAGGAAGGCAGTATCTATTTTTTAAATTAGAATAACTCTAGTTATATATATTTTACATGGAAGACAGAACATATAATAGGAGCAATGTACCAACTACACTGAGATAAAAGCTTCTGTATAAACTTTAGTATTTATCTACCTGGTATCTTAAATTTAGATGAAATTAATAAATATAGATTGCTGTATTGTGTCCTCATACTATAGCCCTAATTTTCACCTATGGTTTCACCACTATGGCACTCCCAGCCCAGCCATAGTCCTAGACCCACAGGGCTGGTTGCTGACTGCATCTGGCCCATTGCCAGGGGCACACTCTGGCCTAGGTCCAGCCAGCTCTGGATCATTTCTGTTCTAGAGAATTTCTGGAAGATAGATAGGTAGCCTCAGCAATCCCAGAATATAGAAAGAGCTGACTTTCCTGAGATGTGCTGATGATTTCTTTGTCCCTGAGAGAATTTTTCTCTACTGCCTGCTAGTACCTAAATTCTATTATTAGAGATTTATCCTTTTTGGCCTTAGGCTTCTACAAGTTGTGAAAGTCAAAATGCCACTAAATGATTCATTTATACCTGACTTGGGTTAAAGACACACAGACCCACAAGAGGTGGGGAGGGATACAAAGTGTGGAGGGAGAGGAAACGAATCTTCAACTTCTCAGTAATACATTTTCCTAAAACCAGTTCTGTTTCCTAGACTGAATGAAAAACGATGACTAAGAATTTTCTAGGCTAAGGAAAATTCCTCATGAAGAAGAATCTCTCAAGACAGGACTCAGAAAATCCCAATAAGATCCTTCAAATCTTGAGTCAAAATAAGATCACTTGAATTTGTCATGCTTTACTCAGATCAGGACCTGGAAAACAGCAATAACAAAAGAAAAAAAAGGGAGTTTATCTGACTCTTCTGATAAGATCTGCCAATTGACTGTGAATCAATAGTTTATGGCTTTATGACCAATTGTAAAATAAAGGCCTTATGGATGATAGCCTTTGGGATCAGTGCTGCCGCCCAAATCTGCCACTTCTTGCATGTGGTTCATGATTACATTTAACCCCCTTATCTTTGGCAGGTGCAGAGCCATCAGGAACATTGCATATAGTTGGGTAGCTTATATGGTGAACGAGAACACTCATCTGAGGGGCAAGTGGAAACTAATATTCAGCTACATTCTGCTTCCGTAGCTGAGCCTTTGACTCAGGAAAGGATCCACCTGGAGGAAAGGGTACTTAAAATTCTTTCAGAGGTACTCCAGAAGATAATGCACAAAGATGCATTTACCTATACCTACATGCGGCATCTTTTACTAATTCCCACAAAGGTGCTCCATGGGATGCAGTAGCAATCTTAGTGGACGATTTTAGCTGCCCAGAATTACAAACTCCTTACCTATGATGGGGGAATTCTCTATTACACAGGTCTTCAAGAGAAGCAGAGCCCACCATATAAACCAAGCAGGCCAGAATATTTTCTAGCCTCTCTTGCAGCCAGGGTGAAAGACCAATCAAATGTGCATTCCCTGGACTGTGAATTGAGAATTGGAGATGCTCAAGAGATGGCATGGAGAATCCCTTGGGGCAGCAGCAAATTCCAATTTCCAAAGCAGCAGAGGCAGGGGTAATAGGAGCTGTGGGAAGCATCCAGCACCCAGTGTCACAGTGTAGCTGGGCTGCTTGTGACTCAAGACTAGTTCCGTCAGAGGGTGGGTCTATTGTCCTGGCTACTGCATTGCATTCCCTTGTGTCCAGCTTGTTTCCCAGCCTGATTCTCTAAGTTTCTCAGCAGTAAATTCTTTCTGTTTTTAAATTGGTCTCAGTGGCTTACACATAGAAATCCTGAGCAGAGGTTACGATAGGGAGTGCCTTGATGCTGATACCTCTATCATTTAGAGCTAAGACTTATTCTAGAAATGTTATCAGACAGCACCCTTCACCTTCCTACCAGCACAGATACGGGTGTACCTACTTCTAAGTGTACCTACAACCTCACCTAGCTTTGGATCCAATTCTCTCCCATTATCTCAAGAATCTTAGAACATCAACTATTTCTTTCTTTCTTGTATATTTAAACTCCCATCCATCCACCCACACACCTCAACTAGATCCTTCCTGTCAGCATTTGAATATGATCACATAGCTCCCATTTAAGAATGATTTGCCTTGAGCCCATATGTTTATCTAACTATTACTCTGTCTTACCATTTACCAACTGGAGTGCCAGAGTACTGTATGTTCCAAGAATGGGTTATAGGTGTGCCACAAGATAGTGCTGGTTGTAAATACTCATGGTAATGACTATTTGGTGAATTAGACTCTCCAGGAGTAAGACCCAAGGTGCTAATTTTAAACTTTTCTTGCTGGAACTCAGTGTAATTTTTAAGACTGAGGAATTACGTTGTCCTGTATTCTGGAAATTTCTCCACCATTTTGACCTCAAATATTGCCCCGTCTTCATTCTCTCTTCTTTCTTTCTGGAAAGCATGATAGACTTGAAGATTCTCCTCCTACTCTATACCTCTTAAGTGTTCTTCCATATTTTCCATCTCTTCATTTCTCTAGGTTGTCGTAATTTCTCCCAGATTGTCTACCAATGTCCTAAGTCTCTTGTCTACTATCTCTATTCTACAGTTTAGCACATATATTTTTCAATGATTATAGTTTTTATTTTCAAATGTTTACTTGAGCCTCCAATAAGGGCCTAATATCCAAAATATACAAAGAACTCATACGACTCAATAACAACAAAAAAACAAACCATCCAATCAAAAATTGGGCAGAGGACCTGAACAGACACTTCTCCCTAGAGGACATACAAACAGCCAACAAATATATGAAAAGATGCTCAACATCACTAGCTATTAGGAAAATGCAAATCAAAACCACAATGAGATACCATCTCACATCTGTTAGAATAGCTATAATCAACAGAACAAGTAATAACAAATGTTGGACAGGATGCAGAGAGAAAAAGGAACCCTCATACACTGCTGTTAAGTCTTCAAATTGATATGGCCACTATGGAAAACAGTATAGAAGTTCCTCAAAAAACTAGGAATTGATCTACCATATGATCCAGCAATCCCTGTACTGAGTATTTACCTCAAAGACTTGAAAATCCATATCCAAAAAGATATTTGCACACCGATGTTCATAGCACTATTCACAGTGGCCAGGACATGGAAGCAACCGAAGTGTCCTACGATAGATGATTGGCTAAAGAAGCTGTGGTACCTATATACAATGGAATATTACTCAGCCATAAGAAGAGATGAAATACTGCCATTTGCGATAACCAGACAGAAAAAGTCGAAAAATCTCATGATATCACTTAAATGTGGGATATAAACCTAAAAGCAACAAATGAACAGGACAAATAAACAGAGACTCAGGGACATGGGCAACGGTTACCATGGACTAGTGGTTACCAGAAGGTAGGGGATGGGGGAGAAGGGATGAGGTCAAATATATGGTAGCTGAAGGAAACTGGGCTCTGGGTGGTAATTGCACAATATGTAGATGTCAAATTATGTACACCTGAAATATACACCTGAAAATTATATAGTTTTATTAACCAATGTTACCCCAATAAACAAATGTTTATTTGATTCTTTTTAATTTTTCATACTTTTTTTTATCCAAAATGCCTTATTCTTGTCATCTGATTTTCAAAGTTATTTTTGAACATTAAAAACCCTTTCAGATTCCTCTTATTAGTAGTTCCTGGGTATGAGTTCTTCTGTTTGCTATGTATGCTGATACATCTGCTCTCAATGCAGTGTCAACTTTTGTGCTTCTGTAACTTTAGTCTATGAGCTTATCTTCACTGGGGATTCTTCCCTTGGAAGCTCCTAAGACTCAGTTCTAAGTGTACCTCTCCTAGAAGCTTTCATGTTTCATTACATAAACCATTTTTTTAATGATTTTTGGCTCATAGTTTCTATATAAGATAAATGTGAGTCAGAACCACAAACCATATATGACATGGATTTGGGATTCAAATTCTCCAGGGTGTCTTCTTTGTCACCCATTTTCTGCATTCTTGCAATATCTCTGAGTTGGTGGGTGATGTGTCTTTAGCCATTTATCCCAACTGAAAATCCTCTTCCCAACTCAAGTTTACATTCAGGAGAAGGACAGCCCCATCTCAGTCCCTTATTATGCACAAGCCCAGTTAGGTTTGACTCCCATGCCAACTGACCATTATAGCTCCCACTCTAAGGTTTATGTCTTCTCATAATACCCCTGCAGGCTGTTTCATTTCTGCTCTTGTTAAAGATTGCAGACTTGCTTTGAGTTCCCATTGCATTTTTAATATTCAGATATTTTACTTTCCTGCTTTGGAGCTTTTTATGTATGTTTTTAGGTCTGTAGTATATGTTTCTATATTACCATATGACTTGAGTAAAAAAGGATGTCTTTCCAAATCAATCAAATCTGTCATCTTAATCAACAATCTGGATTGGCATTTTTAACACTCACTAGGTAATTCTCAAAGAAATTAAAGTTTAGAAATCATACATAAAAGTTTTAAAATCACTGCATTTATGAATTTAATACTTTTTTTCACCACTGCGCCCCACTTGCCACCCCACAAACACAAGTCAATTGCTCAAATTCAGTTTTACTTCCTACATATTTTTGTCTTCTTACTACTACCCAATTCACTTGAACCATTGGAATCTTTTTCAAACTGAAATCTCTGTATCTAACATTCTCCCTTAAAATTCTACCCACCTCATACTATCAGGGTAGTCTGTCTATAGCATGTATTTGTTCAAGCCTAAAATCCTTCCTTTCTCTGCAAGATAAAGTCCAAAGTTCCTAGAACTATGTAAAAGATCATCCATGACCCAGCCTTTATCCCTCCTGCTTTTTATCTCACTGTCTTGAACTTGACCTCATGAAGTTTCCAACATAGACTATGTTTATGAACTTCAGTCTTGTGCATACTAAAATGACCTTATTCCCGTACCACTTTCTTCCTAAACTATCTAACTTCTATTCATGTTTCAAGATTCAGCTCAGGCATTATCTCCTCTAGAAAGAGTCTTTGACCCCCTAGGCAGTGCTAAAGGCTCCTCCTTTGTGCTCCCAGAGAACCCTATACATACTGTGCCTTAAAACATGTTGTCACAAGACAACGGCTACCAAAAGGAAGGGATTATCCTGTATCTTTGTATTCCCAGCATCTGGCTCAGAGTCTGGCACACTGTAGATAACGTTTGTTGAGCTTAACTAAATTATTAAGAATCTCAGAAAACTAGCTCTTTCTCTAATGAGCTGGATTCTCTCTTAAAATTTTATCTGCTTTGGAATGTTTAACCTGGTCAGAAAAACATGTCCTCAAAAGTTTTAGACTAAAAAGTTTTTCAGTAGATTATGTGCTTGGAAAGTTGGGATCAGTCCAGTAGAAACGTTCAACCCTTGTTGATATGCTCATTTGGTTTCCCAGGTTGACAGAAATACCACTTTAGTATAATTCCTTAACAAATTTACAGACTTTTTCCCATTTACTCTAACATAGAAGACAGTAATAATAATCCCATTGAAAAATAAAGATTGACAAGAGAGAACCAATTAAACATATTTTCTCTTGTTGAAAATATACACAATGACTCCAGTTTTAGATAGGAAAAAAAAAAAACAGAAGCAATACAAATGATCAAAAACTGACTAGTAACTATACTCCATATTAAACCTTTTCAGATGATTTAAGAGTCTTCCTTTTCATATATTAGAATACCTTGTAGTACTTTGAGTTTCCATAAAAATTTGCCCCCTATAATGGACAAAAATTAGGCTAGGCAGCAAGGACCTTTGAGATATTTTATGCCACAAAAATGACATTTATTTTTATTGTCTGCTGTGTGTGTTAAGTGCACACAGGGATTATGAAGGGATTTAAAATATTTAAAAAGTGTGAGTTACTTTTTTAAAAAGCATCTTATTACTTTTTAAGTAATAAGCTTAAAAAAGCTTTAAAAAGGAGATTTCCTTGAAGTACTCTTTTCATTGTCTCTGTTCTCTACCTGTTACTTTGAACATTTGAGGCTCAAAGCATTTAATCGGGGTGAGTTAATTCATTCATATGTAAACCCTGAGGTGCTTTAAAAAATTCCATTTTTCATTAGAGAAAAGGAAGATCAAGGCACTTGCCTCAGATTACTATGATGTTGACAGAGTTGGGAACACTACTTAGAATTTTCCTACTGGATTTCTTTGAAGCTTATGAAGTCATTAAAATAACTTTGAACAATGCAATGAGTATGAAAACAGGTATGGGAATTTTTCTTAGCTGTTGTGACCTGCAAAGAGTTCCCAGGGAGTTGTGGGTGGGAAATAAGTTTCAGAAGGACTGAGGTGTTCTCCAAGTAAGAGGTGGGGGAGTGCTGGAGGTTTGAATGGCTTGGTGCAGTTTGGTACTTTGATTACTATTTCTTCATATGTACCCTAAGAAAGAGATTATTCCATAAATTCTTTTTTTTCCCCTCTTTAATTCTTCCCTTCCCCCTTGCCCCCCTCCCCCACCACACACACTTCTACCCCTAACCTATGAATGTTGTCATTTCCCCTTAAGAACTGGATCTCTGAAGGTGGAGTGTCTTCTCCTACACGTGGCCTGCACCCAGGGCCTGGCACACCAGGCTCACTCAGGGGGCCTGGTGCACCTGGGGTATGGTTCATGGCTCCACCTGGGGCGCAAACCCAAGACCGTCTGCATGTAAAGCAGACATGCTAACCCCTACACTATGGAGCAACCCTAGTATTTCACAAATTCTTTAACTGTATTGCCATGCCATAATATAATTCCCAAAACCTAAGATTCCTTTGCTCCCACTAAGTCTTTTCTTTCTGCAGCTGAAATTGGCCATCTATGTAAAAAATGCAGACATTTTCTTGACAGATCGTCACATAAACCTCCCCATCCGCAACTTCTGGAGTTGCTGCTGTCTGTAGTCCCCCAACTCACACTCATGCCTACCTAAGTGCCCTCCTGTATAGAAATAAACACGTGTCCACAGGACTGTTATACTGCTTTTGTGGCCAGCACCTGGCTCTTCTCTATAGATACCCCTCTAGTCTACCTTTACAGATGTGCACATCAGAACCAACCAGAAAGCTTAAAAGCCAATTGATTACCAGTCCCACACCCAAACTCTCTCAAATTCTGATTGAACAGGACTGGAGAGAAGCTCAAGCTGATGTATTTTTTAAAAATCTTTTCAGTTGGATCCGATGTGCAGATGTTAAACTATAGAATAGGAGGAGAAGCCTTAACAGCCCCGTTTTAAAAAGGGCAGGTGAAAGAGAGAGAGAGGTTCATCACTGAATTCACTTGTCTGATAATAATCTCCTATGTGTTTCTTTTCTAACAAGTACTGGATATCTATCAAAATTTACCTATTTCTTAGGCTATTGCATTCTTGAGCTATGTCTGCTTGAAGCCCCCAAGCCTGTTTGTCTGCTAGCAGGGTTTTGCATTTCCTATTGACAGTAGACCTTTTCTTTATAGAAAAGAAGGAAGACCCTATACTAGACATAAAAAGAATGCTTAATTTAGAAGTCTGTTAGAGAAATTATCATACCAAAATTATTTAATAAGGTATGAGAAAGCTTCTAATTGTTTTCCCAATTTGGAACCAATATACTTGGCTGACAGTAAAAAATAAAAAGTGAACTTTTCTGGAAATGAAAATGTAATTTGAAATTAAAAGATGAAAAATTTCAGTTCATCTAGGAAAGGCAAGTATTGCAATTGTTGTACCACTATGATCACTATTTCAGGAAATGTCTTCTGCACAATAGCCAGTAGGTAGAAGCAGCCCATGTGTCCAAGAATGGATGAATGGACAAACAAGATGTGATACATACATACAATAGAATATTACTGAGCCTTAAAAAGGAAGGAAATTCTGACACATGCTAACCATTGGATGAACCTTGAGGACATTCTGCTAAGTGAAAAAGCCAATCAAAAAAAGACTAATACTGTTTGATTCTACTTACATGAGGTACCAGAGTAGTCAGATTTATAGAAACAGAGTGTTTTCCAGGGGCTAAAAGGAGGAGAAATGATAAGTTGTTATTTAATGGGTAGAAAGTCCCAGTTATCCAAGATAAAAAAAATTCTAGAGATTGGTTGCACAACAAAGTACACATACTTAATGCTTAGAAATGTTTATGATGGTAAATTTCATGATATATATTTTACTGCAATTAAAAAGGAAAAAAAGATGTCTTCTGGTTGAAAAGCCAAGGGCAGTACATTCGTGACTAGGTAATTGACATTGTCAGTTTAGATAGGTCACCATAGAATTGAAATTAGAATAAGTACAAGTCAGTTTTGACTTTAATACATGATACTTGGGCAAAATTAGGGAGCTTCTTACTCATCTCTTCATTCTTTTAGACTGTTGAAAAGTATTTGTCGCACATCTCCTAAGCTTTAGTTTCACAGAAGCTTAAATGGCTTTGGTCAGCCTCATTCTTATTTTGGGGGCAGGTTCAGATTCAGTCTAGAGTGTCCCAAGGATGTATTTCTGGTGACCTGACATTTCCAGATCTGGGTGACCTCCTGTCAGGCCAATGCTTTTTCCACTATTACTAAAGATTCCTTAAAAGTTTGAGTCTAAAGCAGAATATATCAAATATGGCTCCTCTGGGTTTTCTGGGTCAAGACCAGAACAGGTAACTCATCATTTGTCAAACTTGGAATATCTTCAACCTATTCCTGATGAATAACTCATCTGATTATTCCTAAATCTTATAATCTCAGACTCTGGGAAGCTATGACACCACAAGTCACTAATGAGAGATGAGGCAAGTCGGCATGCTCCCCTCCCCACCAGTTATCCTTGCATATCTTAGAGACCAAGGGCGTGTTGATGGGAACAGGCTTAAAGGTCTACCAGACAGGACTTTGCGATCTAAAGATTCCTGTTTAGGAGTTCAGATTTATGTGTTATCTTTTTACTGCTAGCTTTCTTAAGGGAATTAAAGAAAGCACCTTGCTAGAAAGTGAAGTAAGAGACAGATTCCTGAGTCCAACAAAACCAAGTTACAATTCAAATTTAATGACTTGTTTTGTAGCAAGGACATTTGTCTAGACTTGTTAAAATATGCAATCTGAAACTTGCTAATATCTACATAGCAAAAATTCACATCATCACCACACCTTTTCCTACCTGACTGTTTGCATGCTATTTGCAAGTGACAAATGCTTCTTTTATTGGATTATACCTTTGCCACCTCATCTTGCATGCACATAATCCAACTTACATGCAGTATCAGATTCAGAAATTAAATTTTTGTTCTAAGGACTATTGAAAATAATGATATATAAATCCAAATATCCTCGTCTCTCCACCTATGAAATGTGGCTTCTCTAAATAGTGAGAAGGACAAGACAAAATAATTAACTAAAGTTACAGCTGGAATGTTGAGTATGAAGAATAAAAACTGCTTAATATTCAGACCATTTCCCCAAGCGCTAAGCTGCCTCCACGGAACTGGGCTGACAACTTTTAGTGCAGAAGTTAGCAGGTGTGGTAAACCACTGCTATTTCTACCATCATCTTTAAAGGTTTATGATATACTTTTTATTTAGTATTGGTGATGTTGTAATTTGTGGCCATTCGATGACAAGATAATCAGGTTTCTAATATTGCAACAAAATCATCCCTTGTGTTTCTTAACTAAAATCTTACAATCTGAAAATGATTGGCTTAGTCTCTCCCTTAGAGCTTTCCTGTAATTCCATCCTTGACTACTGTGGCAACTTACACTATAAACCTTTTTTTTTAATTAAAAACTTTTTTCAATTACAGTTGACATTCAATATTATATTCGTTTTAGGTGTACAGCATAGCAGATATTTATATAACCTATGAAATGATTCCCTCCAATAAGTCTAGTACCCACCTGACAGTTACTACAATGTTATCTACTGTATTTCGTGTGCTATACTTAACATACCTGTGACTATTATGTAATGGAGATATAATGTGTCACATGCATCATAAGCACACATTGATAAGAAAGCATGAATGAGAACAAAATTGTGGAGGGGTTGTAAAATGCCTTTGCACTTAGACCCCCTGAAGTGACCTGGCCTTGTAGCTCTTGGACCAATAAACTTAAGGTAATTCAGTTTTGATCACTGTATTACATTTATAGTAGTGAAGACTGTATGTTTGTAATTTATTTGAACATCAACTTTTTTCTTTGCTTTGTACTTATATCATCTTGAAAAACTTGGTTAATCCAACTGAAGGCTAAGACACAGTTTCAGAGGCATTTGCTGTCCCCTCTTAGTCTTTTTTACAATACGATTTTCTCTTTATTACAATGGATAGCTGAGAAGGAACTGAGAAGAGGAAAAGCAAGAAAAGGGAATTTTTAGGGTAGCAATAACAACTGAACTATTAAATACCATTGAGCTTCTGGTTAAAAGTAATTGGCCTCAGCATATGCAGACTACATAGCACTGGTTCTGTGGCTTGGTGTAGTACTAAATGGTTCTGACTTCCCACCATCTGCTTTATTAACTTTTTCTATCCACTTGAATTTATATTTCCCAATTAGTTTAATATTCAAGTGAATCTTCCTTTTCAAGTAAGAGTCAAAAAGGCAAATCACATCTTGAGCTAGGAGTCAAGTTTGATGCTTTAATTTCTGGTGGTTTCTTCAAATGCATTTCACCATCCTTAGCCAAATTAACTGTCAAACATTGCTTGTGATGAAACTAATTAGAAACTTTAAATTTCTTAGGGGGAAACTTGACTTGAGATTCTTGCCTCTTATGAAACTACTTTTGTTTCCAGATGTATACCAGATTAAAGCAATTGAAAAAAGATTGACAAATTACTCATTTAATTGCAGTTTATATTTAACTAACAGATATTACTATAAAGCCCTGTGCTCAACAATTCATTGCCAAGAACCACTGTCTCAGAAGTTCTGCTGATAAAGAGTAAAGATTCTAACATCATAATAGCAGTAACAATATTAACTAATATCATTCCTCTCAGCAGTTTACAAAACATTCACCAGTACCTTCACTCTTTTACTTTTAACACCATACTTCTTTATATGAAATCAGATCTATTTCACTTTAAACTTAGAAATTCTTGCTGTAAAATTGTTTCAACTCTGCATTAAGAAAGCAGCAGCTTTTATAAACATTGTGTTTCATGGGAAAAATAATACATATCACAGAAAACTTTCCACTTTGCTTTCTCTAATTTCTCTTGTATGCTGTTTAAAGCCATTCAATGCCAAATGAGAATCATTTCTCTTATGATAATTTTCTTTTTCTTTACTTATATTTCCTTATCATTTAAGGTCAGCTCTTTATGCTCACTGAGCCTGTATCACCTTTAATTTCCCTGTTTTCAGGGCAAAGCAGAGTTTCTGAAGGAGAGCAATATTTACCAAGAAGATTAACTTTGATTTTCTTTGCCACTAGGAAATCCTTCAAAGCGATTTATTTAAGCACTATAGTGCTTCAGAGTCACAATTTTCCCATTCTTAAACATATGCCTTTGCTTTATGATTCAAGATAAGTCACAGATGGCCATTAGCTGCCAATCTCCTCCCAGAAGGCAGCCTCAGTCAAGTTCAAAAGGATAGATGGGCACAAAACAACAACAACAAAAACAAAAAAAACAAATATCTACCCAATTATAAAGTTTTTGTAGAGAAAAAGCTCCTCATTTTTTATAATCACATTAGAGGAGCTTAGCAGCACTTTTATAAGGCAGGTATGGGAATTCTTTCTCAACACCTATATATTCCATCCTCTCTGGTTTCTGTTTTTTGCTTTCTTCTGCCCACATCACTTCTTGTGGCTATTTGCCAATGATGCCAACGCTTGTTGAGGTGGGGCTGAGAAACTGAAATTGCTTCATATACAGCTTTGGCCCTTTGGGCTCTCTCTATCCCCAGGGAGGATTGGACTGGAAAACAGCTTCCTTCGTACCAGGTTCTGTTAGGTGTGACAACGCACTTTGCTCTGTTCTCAGGGTGTGCTTTGAGATTGTAAGACCAAAAAGTAGATTTGGCTTTAGCAGGCACTTACTATTTTTCTTTTCAGAAGATCTTGGTATCGAACACTTGGGTTTATTTTGTGCCATGCTTAGCCAGTAACATAAAAACTTATTTATTGCACCATAGCTCCTTTCTCTCTTGATTGTAAGCTTGATTAATGTTTATAGATAAGAATGAGGGGGCAGGGTTACACTCACACACACACAAAAAGAGCGTACTAGCAGTAGCCCTTAGTCTCAGAAATGGCTTATTTGAGTACAGATATTCTAGTGCTATACGAAGGCAGGTCGGCTGGTAGACATTGATCTAGCTTATTTCTTTGAATTTAGCAGGATCTCAATTACCTAAAACCTCTTCATTCTTTCAAATATAACCCTGTATGTACTATATAGAATGACCCGAGGCCAGTCCTTCTTGGTTCTCTGTGTGAGGATGACTTTAAAGAAAGGCTGTCTGCCTAGATAACTGTTGTTTTTAACATTGGGACCTTAGCCCTCAGGGATCTTAGCTACTCCTCCAGTTTCCAATCATGTATTTGTTTCACTGAACTTCATCTCTGATGGCCAAGGAGCAACATGATATAGTAGAGAAAAAAGAAAAAAGAAAAAAGAACACTGAGCTAGAGAGTCAGAAAACCTGGCTTTGAGTCCTGCTTCTGCAGTTTTATTAGCTGTGACTTTGGGCAAATCATGTCATTTTTCTCTGCTTCCACTTTTGCATCTCGAAAATGCTAAGGTTGGACAATCTGGTTTTCAAAGATTGTAACCAATTCTGCGTCATTTGAGATTTAATGATTTTTGTTTTGATTTTCTAATTTGTATTGAGGGTCAGCCCATTGCTCAAAAACTTCATGATTAGAAGTGAGACATTTCTTGCCTTAAGAAATGGATTTTTAGAGGAGGAACTGTCATCTTATTCAAACTCCCCACAATGTAGGACGCTGGGTGGGATGAGGCATGTGCAAGTACAGCACGGTGATGGAAGGCGCAGTCTGGTGCTGGACTGCTCATATTTGAATTGAGTCAGTAATTGATTTTGGGAAAGTTACTTAAAGCTCTCTGTGCTTCAGTATTTGCATCTAAAAATGAGATTAATGATAGTCCTACATCATTAGTTTGCTACAAAAATGAAATGAGCTAGTACATATGGATTTCCCAGAACTATGCCTATCACATTATAGATGGTCAGTAAGTGTTAGCTTCTCTGGATTTTTCCCAGTAATGGCCTGTATACCATATGCAAGGAAGGGCAACTTATTGTCTTTTAGGGCAGAAATTCAAACTTTCTATTGTTAGAAAGTTCTACCTTATCATTGGAATTCACTCCAAGGTAAAGTTTATCTCTTTATCTTGCATTAATTTGTAACTTCTCTTTTATAAACACTTACACAGGCATTTCTGGAAACTAGAACATATACTGGCAAACTCCATCTCTATCTTTAATAATTAATTACCTCATAGAGGGAAAGAACTGAGACTTGACTCCAGCTACTAGTAAAGTCTTCCCTGTAGTGAGTCAAGATGTTTGTTTAATTAGTGGGATTTTTGTCTTATTTTTATTAGAAAATCCAAACCTTCTGGGTGGGGGAAACAGAATTAAATTGTATTCCTATAACATGTTATAACATAAAATAAGGGAGGGATACTGCAAAGAACTGAAAACTATCAGCTGTAATTTTTAAAGTCTGACTCTCTTAGCCATTAAATATGAATATTGGTCACAGGGGGCCTAGCTCTCAGTCAAAGTTGTGATGAGGCCTGAGAGTTTGTGTATCAACTAGTTCTCCTATGACTTTATTAAATGAAATAAGACTAAGCTATATTTTGCTTTTTTTTTTTTTGGTCTGTCATTCAAGGCATTTTGTAAGAAAGGTTCATATGATCTACTCTTTGTCACTTCAGATGACTCAGCTGACTAGAATGGTCACAATTTTCAGGATTGATTCAGGATCCTCTGAAGAGAGACATTAAGAGGGCTCAGAACACCTGGCACAGGTAGCCCTTAGCTGGGTTCATCAAGTCTTTCCTTTATTTCCAAGGTTCTCTAAAGATATGATTGCAATCCCTGCTATAAATGCCTCGCATCACATTTCAATGGTACTCTTAAATCCAAGTCTGTTATATTGCTTTTCTATTTCTACTAATTAGAGCTACTCAAACTTAAATATCAAAGAGAACTAAGCATTTGGAATCAAAAGAGCTTTGTTCAAATCAATTATCTACTTACTAAGAGACCATGACTAGTTTTACTCAAACTCTCTAGAACCTCAGCTCTCTCACCTACAAAATAGAGACACTAATATAGATGGTAATTAGGTTTCATTAATGAACAGTGGCTGCTGAGAGTGTAGGTTAAAGATTGTGAAGACAGGTGTGCAACCTAGGGTGAAAGAATCCCCAAATCAAAGATCTGTCATGGAGAAGGAAGAACACACATGGCACAATATGTTAGCCATCCCTGGACTTTTAAAACATTCATCTGAGGATAGTATAAATATAAAACAAGAAACACAAAATTTATTTTTTAAGCCAAGTTTTATTCAAATGCTACCGTCAGTTCCATTGGTTTCATTATTAATGATGGGCTACTAGAAGAGAAATGAAAGGAGAAATCTGCCTGTGTCTTTGAACCAACTTATTTTTGTTTTGTTTTTTGTCTGTTTGTTTTGCTTTGTTTTGTTGTTGGTAATTTTTTTTTGTATGTTATTAGTAGCATTATCAGTGGCCCTCTGGAGATAAAATCCATCTTTATTCTGTATGTTCTCTAAGTGAATGAAAGTAGGTTGAATGGGATAGGTTTTGGACAAAGTGGGAAGAAGCCATGTGCTGGTAGACCCAAGACAGAGGTGCCACAGGAAATAAGAGGTAGGGCCTTAGAGTGTTTCTCACATCATTCCACACAGGCAGCCACTTACTTTGCCTAGGCATTGGGCCAGCCCTGGCAGAAGATTGGATCAAGGTTATTTGCATGTCTCTTTTCAGAACATTAAGTTTAATCTACCCATACAAAATGAAGAGAAGATCAGTGCAATCATGCAGATAACTTAATTTAGGAGAAGGAAGAGGAAGAAGGAGAAGAAAAGACAGATTGCTTGTTTTCAATAAAGTACAAATCTTATTTTGTGTAAAATATAAAATGTGACATCTTTGGAAAAGATATGTTAGTGTTTTGGTGGAGGGTTGAGAATGTCCCTGATGAGTTTCAAGGAATAATAATGACAAAAACAGAAACACATATCTACTACATTGCAAACATAGTACTGAGTACTGTCATTTATGTCATTTAATCACCACCAACTCCATGAAATGGGATCTAGGGCCTAGAGATGTCATGTGCCTGGCCCTATTTCTCATGACAATAACTGACAAAGCTTAGCCTTAGAATCTGAGGCCATGATTCAAAGTATGTGGAAAGACCAAGAAATTTTAAACAGTGCTGGCAATTCTGTGTTGAAACTCTTTTATAAATAGTCCCCTGATTAGTTCTAATTCCCATTGACTTGGTATAATACAAGCTATTCAGCAATGTGATACAGATAGATATTTCCTTTTCAAAATATTGCACAAATACATGATTTCCTCCCTCTGTCCACCATGCAGGAGAAGGAGGAAAAGAGCAAGGTAATAGGAATTTATCTGCAAGCTATAAAGCCTTCCTATCCTTTCAGTAATCACCGAGGGGGAACTCCTAGTTACTAAGGAGACCATAACAGACTCCATTAGGTTCAAGTACAACACTTTGGTTGCCTGGATAGAGAATGCCAAAAAAGCAAAGGAAAATATTATCATTGCTGAAATCATTTGATGTCTATGACTAATAAAAAACATGTTGGCAAATTGAATTTTTAGAAATGCCCAAAGGGCTTGGTTTGAGCTATAAATTAATAGCATACAGCAGTTCTGTCTACAGAAAAGAAAAAAAAGACAAGGATGTTAACCTATTTTAAAATTTATCTGAATAACCAAAAGGGCCAACAGAAACCTTAAGCAACCAATCTATGTCCTTTATTCAATTTTTTTTAATTTAAATTTTTTCTTTCTCTCCTTTCCCTTACAGCTAAATGATAAAGTCCATACATTTTGAGTCACTTATCCTTGAATTCTAAGGGACCTACAGGGCTTCTCGGCCTTCTTATGTAATATCTCATGAATACCAGAATTATCCTTAAAGAATCCCTGAGAAACTGCACCCACCTTAGAGACTATGAAGACTGAGGTATCCATTCATGTATGTGCTGTGCCCATCAGCAGCTGGGGGAAGCCAGAGGTAGAAAGAGCTGAGGGTAAGCTAGACTTCTGATTACCCCTTGACCCAGGTCCCAGAGGTTACAGTGGGCCTGCCTGAAGATGTTCATCCAGTCTCTGCTTGAGCATTCCCAGAGCTCGAGGCCTTTGCCAAGACCCATCCTGTCTTGTTATGGATGCAGCTCTGACTGTTGGAGGTTGCTTTCTCATGCTATGCCAAAATCTACTTCCTAGTGTTTTCTTTCCATTGTTCCTCATGGTATTTCTAGCACAATGCTATTTGACTTAACTTCCTCTCCTCTGGAATAGTCCCTTAGATAATTGAAGCCAACTGTCATGACTCCCCTATATACTGTCTCCTCCAAACTAAATATCCTCAGTTTCTTTCTGAGATCATAAGGCAAATATACAACAATTATAACAACAATAAGAAGCAGAACATAAAATCACCATAAAACAAAAAGGTGGTTTGGAAATCAGAATTTTAAAAAATGAGTTTATTTTTTTAATTTAAAAACAAAAATATTCAACTAATATTGAGAAGCACTGTCTTTCCAGAGTTCCTGCACTCTATCCAAGTCCTCCTGTCAAAATGGCAAGGCAGTTTGATAAGACTTTTCCTTAGTGACATAATGCCAGCACCTAGTGATCATTCAGCAGTTCTCACAAAGTTGCGTTTATTTTTTGCTTTTGTTTATTTACTATCCATGACTACCTTGAGAAAAGGTTCTAGAAAAATACTTATCTGCATACAAATAGTTGTGACATAATTTCAAAATCTGAATTCCATCTATTAAGAGTTAAAGTAGGGGCAAATTAAGAAAACTAAATCTTTAGTTCTTTTTATTCCCTATATTTTATTATAAAAAATTCTAAACATACAGAAAAGTCAAAATAACTTTATAGTAAACACCCTTATGCCTAATAACTGGATACTATAATTAATATTTTTGTTATCTTCAATTATCACATATCTATCGGTTTCTCTAGCCATCATCTACCAGTTTTAATTTTTTATACATATCAATATAGATTGCATTCATCAGTACACCTAATTCCTACACTTCAGCATACATATCATTATCAGTTCTTGTCTGATACTTTAAATTAGACTCTCTTCAGAATCCCTCTTTCTATTCTTTTCCTCATTCCTTCCACTTTCTTAATTTTTATTTATGTATCTTTCCTCCCACTTTCTAGCCCCAAATTCTAAGTGGTAAAAGGAAAGTGTGAAAAATCTGAGCATGGTGCAGTCTTGAAGTAGCATTGGGAAAGGTTGCTAATGACCACACAGGGCCTCATACTTGTTATCACCACAGGCCTGGGATGGACAAGATTCTCATGAATGAGCTGATGAAAACCAACTTACAAGAGAGGGAGGTATAGATTATCATGACAACTTAATAATTTACTATGAGAAACACAGCTACCAAATACCCAGGTGCGTGCATTTCTTTATCAGCTCAGTCTCTCCCTGAACTAATCTATCTATAGGAGAGGCCAACTTGTGAAGGGTTTTGGTGGATAGAGACACAGAGGAAAGGAATTAGTTAGAAGGTCTTAGCAACATAAAGCAGAGACCTTATCAGCATTGATGTTTCAACAGCTGGCCAGCACGGTGCCTGACACCAAAGGGGTATTTTATACTTAGTACAATGATGAAATGAGCATATGAATACTAACTACCACCGTAGTAGGACTGCCACACAGACCAAGCAATCATGTTATGGCTCAGGGCACCTCTCACCTGGACTCCACAGGGTGAACCCTGCCAAAGTCCACCCCTCCAATTTCCTTTAAAGAAGTTCCATGACTACGATTCTCTGAGTAATGCATTCTCTTTCAGCCCTTCTGTATGCCATTTAATAAGCTTTTGTGAAGTCCTAATCTTCCTGTTTGGGTCTGGAAGAAAATCTGTCTTTAAAATGGGAGGTCTGTGTCTATCTAATCCCAACTTTGATTAACTGATTTCATTGGCTTTACTCTCAAAAAAAAAAGGGAGTGATTCCCTACTGCCCCAGTGTACTCCTTACACATACTGGAGAACACCGTCTTCCCTGATGAGTGAAAATCATTCCTTTTCCTATCTTGAGATTTATGTCTAATAAAAACTGTGAGTGATTTATTTGCTGGGTTCCTAATTATCTGCCCACAAAGACTTGGCAAGGTGAGCTCTTCAGTGGAAAGGCAGCAACACAAAAGTGGAGACGCCACATTTTTCATAATAGCCAACTTCTCCATAGTTGCAGATAAATCCAATTTTGACAAATCAAATTCACTTTGAAATCATAAAAGGAGCCTTCCAGCTGTAAAGTCTCAAGGTGAATCCTTTGGTTATATAACAACTTCTCAATGTAGCTGTTTAAAGGTTTAGATGCCATCCATTGGATTGTTTTATAATAAGGAATTCCTCTCGCCTATTGCTTGAACACCATTCCTAGCCCTGACCACTTTCCCTACATGGATAACATAATAAATATCTATAAACATCATCATTTCATAGTAGTATCGCACTCTTTAGAATTTATTTGAATGCAAGCCATTATGGTATTTGGATGAAAAATGACAGAATCAAGTCTCTATTTTGCGCAAGTCTACCTACAGATTGGAAAAAAAAATCAGATACTTTTAGGCATTGGTACCTCAGTAGCAAAATGCCAACTGCCAACTAGAGTTTTTCTCTAATTGCCTTTATTATAACCAACCAAAACACAAGGTTCATATCTAGATTAAAAAAACCCTTCAAGAGGATAAAAAGATACTATGATGTGGAGAGTAGGCTTTGCTCACTGGGGATTCGAATGCTCTGACAGCATATGTGCCCAGTTTCATGACCGAGGACAGGACTCAGTCTAGATAAACAGAGAGCATTTCATCTAAGCCTGGCTTCAAAGGCCATATTTGTTCAGACATCATTTGTTCTTTTTATTCCTTTTATATTTCTGTCTCCAGAAACTTTTATTATTATTATTATTATTATTATTATTATTATTATTTTTAGAAACTAAAGCACAAAAGGAAACTGAAAAAGCTACAAACTGATTTGGCAACAGCTAAGCAAGAGGCTGCCATCACAGTCCTGGAACTCAATGAGAAGATAAAGACTCTATTTGAAGGAACGCCAGCCCCTAGAGGTCAGTATTAGCACGTGACAGTTGCACTGGCCTATGGTCCTGGGTGATGTATATAGTTTTATTGGCAACGAAGCAAAAACAAGGCCACAGTGCCAGACAGCACACTGGCCCAGCAGCATGCTGACCTGGCCTGACCTCCATTCTGCATGAATAGACACAGCACCAACTACTAACTCTATACTGGGTTCACTTTTGCCACAAGAGAGACGGAGAATGAATGAATAAGCAGTTTTTTAAAGGAAAGTCTCTGAAGCTGAAGAGCTGGACTGAAATAGATCTGATAAGTGTCTTTGCACAAGCTGGGTGGCAGTGAGGGAAGGGCAGGCACGAAGGAGGAAGACCTAAGGCCTCTGGGGACGGGGCTCTGGAGTGGGGCAAGGAGAGGAGCTCATCTAAAAATGTTGACAGGCTTAAAGGCTAAGACACAATAGACAAATGAACCAGTAACAAGCAGGTAAGGCTGGTTGAAGATAAAATCTGGTGGTTCAGAAAAATTTTAACAGCCACTTTGGTTTGGATTTTTTTAAGCCTTCTCTAAAAGACTCTTAGCAATAATAACAACATTTAACACTATGTGCTAGGCATTTTGTTGAGTACTTCATGTGCATTTAATTCTCAGAAGTAAGTACATGTATGTAGTCAACAAGAATAAGCAGAGGCTTAGAGATGCTTATAACCTTGGCCCAGGCAAGGTGCCTGGGCAGTCAGCCTTCAGACAGGAATTTACCCTACCCCAGGGTGTCTGTGCAGTTCTAACACAGTCAGCCCATTTCAATCTCTGCTATGCAGCAATGATATCAAACCACCTTCTGCCTGGTGGATCTCTTGCAAAACTGTGGTTCCCTGGGATAAATGTCTTCCTCTGATGAGTGGCACTCTTGTAAAGCCAGGAACATGCCATTGTTCTTACTCTGGCTTCCTTTATTACTCATAACTAAGAGGAGGACCATGGAAATAAATAGAGGAGGAGGAAAGTAGGCGATGGGGTGGCTTCAGAAAGTGAGACACTCCCAGGATCCTGACCACACGGTAAAAACTTTTAATGTGAGTTTGGTTTTAATTTTCAATTTTAAATAGTACTTTCCCAGGGCTGAACTGGCATGTAACATAGTAACCTTGAGACATACGCTGAAGGTCAATTTGTTTTTCTCTTTCCACAGAACAAAATATAGTTTATGATTTCACCTTTGCCACCATGAAACTTAAAAAAATAAAATCCTTAGAGAATATTATCCATTTAAAGGTCTTTATAAGACCTTTAAGCATCATAGCCAGATTTCAAATTAGTTGTATACTAAGAAGTTGACACTGATTATACAGCACATTGGAGAAAGTTTCCTAGCTCACTTGAGAGAGGCTTTCAACATCTACTCTGTATTTGTAATCTCGTGAAAAAAAATATTATTGCAAGATATCTAATTCTCATTACTCTCACTCTACAAAAATAATATCATTTGCTATCTAATGACAATTTTGTAACTTTGATAGGTCAAAATTAAAATAATACTGAGGTACCAGGACTCTAATAGTTTGAGAGAATATAGAAAACATTAAATTCCACCTTACCTTCTTTGCCCATTTTTTCTTTATATTTCTGTTTAAAAAACAACCAGTATGGGGGGAAACTAATGTTTTATGAACAGACAAGATTTAAATAAAATAAGTTTTCCAAGGTCAATTATGGTTAAAAACAGTGACTCTCTTTTGGACCTACATGTTGCTTCTCTCATTTGGTGGAGAAAATGAGTCAATAGACTGACATACAGGACTAAGTAAGGTCTTAAGTCAGGTATTTGCACATTCTGACTCTCACATGGGTCCCATGCAGCTTCACCCTGAATTCAATAGCCCAGGAGATTGCCAAGGCCATTGTGGCCCCAGAGTAATACTCGCTCTCATTCTCAAGGATTTTGGTCACCTTGCCCTACTTCTCAATTCACTTGAGAGTAAAGTCTGAAAAGCTGTCGGTAACTTTAACACACGACCCCCATTTAACCACAGAACAATTAGGGTTAACCCACCTCCCACACACATTCCTCAACCAGAACACCACCCCTCCCTTAGTTATCTTGTGTCCTTTTATAAAATGTTTGTTTTCAGTTCTCAGACCTTTGTTTGCAAATGACGGATGCCCCAGTCATAATAGCTTAAGGAGAAAGGGTGATATTGGCACAGTTATAACTGAACTAGGAAAGGGCAAGCTATTAGTTTTGAAGTCCAGTGCATTCAGGGTCTCAGATATTACTTGGCGTCTCTCATCTCTGCTTCTCTCTGCACTGAGACTTTATTCTCTTAAGTGGATGTCAGAAGAGACTTGGAAACACAGCAAAAAGCAGCTATGGGCTGTTTTTGTCCTCCAGAGAAGAGAAAAAAAAAGTTTTTTTCCACCAGCTCCAGTTGGAAAAGTATAAGGAAGAACTCTGTCTTGGCTTGTGCTAGGTACTAATGCAGGCACATGAACTAATCTTTGAGGCCAGGGATAGGGACAAGTTTGGACAAGTCTTGGTCATGGTGGGGTCAAGGGAAATAAGGCTGGGGAAGGAGAATGTTCTGATTGATAGCTTCCACCAGAAGCACAGGGCTGGACTGGGATAAAAGCACTCCCTTAAAGGAAGGGATAGCCTATTACTAGAAAGAAAGAGTGAAGGACAAAACCAACACATACAATACATTCTCACCTAGTGGTCGAATATAATGTAATGCTTAATGAGTCACCCATCCATGAGTATTTGCAGTTTTTAAGTAGATGCTTCTTGGTGGACAAAAGAATTTTATGATCCAGGAAATAAATATCCAATTCCAGACCCCATAACAGATTGAGAGTGAACTATTTTTGGAAAAGAGTCCCCTTCCACCCTTCATCAAGTGACATCATAGTCGCCTACTCTAAAGGCCTGCCTTACTGTAACGATTAAAATTGCAAGACAAGGAAAAAATGTTGATTCTAAACGACATATTAGCTGGATTAACATAAAGCTACTTCTCTGTTATATTTACAAACTGATGCCTACAATTCTAACAAGCAGATTAATGAGATATTTCCAAATAAATTAGAACTTCTTTTTACTCAAATGTGGGATAAATCTTCTTCCTTGTTTGGTTCATTTTCTAAGTCTATGTATATTAGGTTGCCATTTAACTCTTCTGATCAGAGCGATGTTCCAGAATATTAGAAATACTTTTAAGTATATTCAAATTGATGAAACAGTGAGGTTTCAAACTTTTTCTTTTTTTTTTTTTTTTTTTTTACATTTACACAGTAAACGATTTCATTGGCTAAGTACTTAAATTACCTCCAGGAAAATAAATGATTTAAGTCAATGGAAAGTTCAACCAAAATAGAAAAACATCTTATTATAAAACTGGCACAGCAGGAAAATTTACTTACAGCCTGAGTATTATTTGTTGATTCTACTTGGTGCAAATAATCACAGCCCAGGGCAGATTCTTTACTTCATTTCCATAGCCTGCACCTGAAGTGCTTACAGCTTTAGTTACTAGCAGAATTCAGTGAAATGCCTATTGTACCCCTTCAGAGCTTGATTCTACCTTTGGGTAAACCTTAGTATGCAGGAACTTAAGGTTAAATTTCAAAATCCTTGCTTCCTTTGGCTTAGGAGGACGAAGTTACTTTGAGAAAGACCTTATTGACTAAGTTCTTTTTATGGCTCATGAGCATTAAGTCACTTGCTATAATGAAAACTCTTAGGTTTGACTGGAACATCAGGGACCATGTTTACAGATTTTTAGTTAGCATATAAAAGGAATGCACACTTCTGGATTTTTTTTTCTTTTAATTTTTTTCTCTTAATGTGCACAGCTAGTATACCAAATAGGGTATCTAGTCCCTGCATGCATGTTCCAATTGTCCCAGCGAAAGCCATATCAACTTCCAAATCATTTGTTTTATTCCCATTAAGAAGACACTCTTAAGTAGTGCAGGTACAACTTTGGGTGGGCTTATCCAGGACTCAGTGTCTGAATTGAGCCAAACACATTTTGAGGGGAGGGTTGTAATAGGATTGACATCAGTAATTTTCAGTGACACAAGACTGTTTTTAAACATTATCCACTTAATTTTTAGAGTCAGGCTATTGTTGTCCTATATATTTTTTAATAAGAATTTATTTGAGCCAAATTGATGACGTATGTTGGGGAGCAAGATCTCAAATGCTTCTGTCCTATACTCTTAAGAAAGTACTCTTAAGAATCTCTTTGCCAACACCCCAGAGCCAACTCCAATCAATGTTTTAAAGAACATCTTTCATCAAGACATCCACCCTTAGGTGTTCAGATCAAACTTTCTATCCCTTTTGTTTTTATCTCTCCTCCTGCAGACTTCCTCAAGATTAAAGCTCCCATTGCAACTAGGTGTTAAGGAAACAGGGATTTGAGGGTGATAAAAATGTTCTGGAATTAGACAGTGACATTGGTTGCCTAACATTGTTAATAAACCTACTGAACTGTATACTTTAAAATGGTAGCATGGAGTTATGGTCTAGATGGCAGGCTAGGTAGAAATCTGGTTCATCTCTTCCCATGATCACATTAAATTTACAAACAAATTATAAAACAAACAACTGGAGAACCACCTGAAGTCTAACTCATACATCTGAGGAGATAAAGAAAAAGCCACATCGAGACAAGTAGGAGAGCGTGGAGACACAAAGTGGCTGGTCCTGCAGCCACAAATAGTGGTTGAGTAGCAGGAGAGAGCACGGCTGCAGGGGCTCCCCAGCACAGGATTCCAGTCCAGGAAAGAGGAGTTCCCACAAAATCTGACTATAAAAATCAGTGGGGATTCTGGCCATCTGGGTGAGACAGAAGGAACCTGAAAACCCAAATGTCCCCTTTAAAAGGCCCGTGCATAGAATCACTTGCTCACAGATACTCACCCTGGGTTCCGGTGGAGGGTCAGCAGTTTGGGAGGTGCAAGAGACATATGGGGAGAGACAAAGTTGTAGCAAGGACTGGAGGGACAGCCACCATTGCTCCTTTGTCAGGCCCCACTCTGTGGCAGTCTACAGATGGGCACCATCATGTCTATGTTGAGCTCTCCCCCCACATGGCCAATTCTGAAGCAGTATTGTGTCTCTCTAGGACCCTACTCCACCCATCCCACAAATTGCCCATAGCAAGGCTGTTGCCAGGCAGTCAGTACCACCTTGCGTCTTCCCTGGGTCACATGTTCATGGGCAGGCAGCAGCCTGCAGCTCATGATGCCCGTGCATGGCCCACACATTGCAGGAGAGAGTTTTGATAGTGGGCCACTGGCGCCAGCCCAAACTGCAGTGTCTCTTGGGTAGATTACTGGGATCTGTGGGCCCGAGGTGGCTGGTGGCTGGCCTCGCTGTGATTGGTGACTTTTGCAGGATCCCAGGGGCTCAGCACTGGCAAGAATCTTTATTGTCCTGATGGATTAGCTCGCTCCACCCTATGTCTCCCTGAGACCCTCACTACCCAACCCACAAATTGCCTGCAGTGGGCCCATTGCCAGGCAGCCAGCCCCCAGCCTGTGCTTTCCCTGGGACATGATTTTGACAGCAAACAACAGCCCTCAACTCATGCAGCCCACATGCAGCCCATGCATCCCAGAAGAGACTTTTGTGGGAGGCCATAAGCCATGTCCCAAACTATAATATTTCATAAACAGATCTCAGGTGTCTGCAGACCTAAGGTGGGCAGTGGCTGGCCTTCCTGTGACCTGAGATGTTTATAGGAAGCCACAAATTCAGCATGGGAGCAAAACCTGATTCTGTATTGGCTGGGTGAAATCTGCAGGCCTTACTTTGGTGACTCCCTTAGTGTCCCCCTACCCAACTCCTATACCAACCAAAGTCTCTTACAGCTGTGAAGACTTACAGGCAACTGACAGCCTTGGGACTTGAGGTGCATTGGTCCATTTGCTGAGCCATCCCAAGGCCAGTACTGGGTGTAACTCACCTCAACTTGTAGCATGGCTTCTCTCACTTGCCTCTAGATTCAGCACGGGCAGCAACTATCTGTGGATTGCTTTGTAGCTCCCATTAGGTAGCCCAAAACAATCAAAAGCAGAAGCTGAATTTGACCTACATGGGAGCCCCTCCCAAAGGGCCCCAGAACCAACACATCCAGAGGCTGGTGTCAGATCACAACAGAGTACCACCTGACTAGCCCCATAAGTGTCACCTCTAAAGAGTGGCCTCACCAGGTACATGAGCCTGCTGGAATGAATCCCACTCAGTGGGGTCAGTCCCCACATAGCAGCTCATGCCCATGGGCATGGCCAAACTCCACAGCCAGTTAGCTTGAGAGTCAATCCCATCCACTGACATGCTAACAGCAATCAAAGATTAGCTACAATAGAAGAACACACAACCCACACAAGGAAAATGTCCAGAGCCCCTGGTGCAGGTGATCAGGGAGACTGCACCACTGGGCCACACAGAATATTAACTACATAAGGCCACCTGGCCAAGTTTGGGAGACATGATAAATCTTTCTAATATGTAGAAATGAACACAGAGAAGCAACAAAATGAGAAACAAAGAAATACGCTGCAAATGAAACAACAGGCAAAAACTTCAGAAAAAAACTAAATGAAATGAAGGTAAACAATCTACCAGAGACAGAATTCAAAATGCTGATTATAAGGATGCTCAATGAACTTAGGAAGAGAATAAATGATTTCAGTGAGGACTTCAACAGAGAGATAATAAGCATAAAGATGGACAGAGAAACCATAAAAAAGAACCAGTCAGAAATGAAGAATACAATAAATGAAATGAAGAATACACTAGAAAGGATCAGCAATAAATTAGAAGAAGCAGAGGATCAAATCAATAAGTTGGAAGACAAGGGAGCAGAAAACATCTAATCTAAAGAGCAATAAAAAAAACAAGTTTTAAACAATGAAGAGAGTTTAAGGGGCCCCTGGGACAACATCAAACGTACCAACATTTGCATGATAGGGATACCGGAAGGAGAAGAGAGAAAGCAAGGGATTGAGAACTTATTTTTAAAAACAATGACAGAAAACTTCCCTAACCTGTCAAAGGAATTAGACATACCAGTTCAGGAAGCACAAAGAGTCCCAAACAAGAGGAATTCAAACAGAACCACTCCAAGAAACATCATAATCAAAATGCCAAAAGTCAAGGACAAAGAGAGAATCTTAAAAGCAGCAAGAGAAAGACAGCTAGTTACTTACAAGGATACCCCTAGTGAGAATGTCTGCTGATTTCTCAACAGAAACTTTGCAATCCAGAAGGGACTGACAAGAAATAGTTAAAGTATTGAAAAACAGACTCTACAACTATGAATACTCTAATTAAAAGGAAGGTTTTTAATTAAAATAGAAGGTAAAATAAAGACCTTCCCAGACAGAGGAAAGTTTAAGGAATTTATCACCAACAAGCCAGTAGTATAAAAAATGTTTAAAAAGAATTCTGCAAAAGAGAGAGAGAGAGGGAAGGAGGGAGGGAGGGAGGGAGGGAGGGGGAGAGAGAGAGAGAGAGAGAGAGAGAGAGAGAGAGAGAAATACAAATAATAAATGGCAGTGACATATATACATATCAATAATCACTTCAAATATAAATGAATTAAATGTTTCAATTGAAAGACATAGGGTACCTGAATGGGTAAGAAAACAAGATCCATGCATATGCTGTCTACAAGAGACCCACTTCAGATTGAAAGACACACACAGACTAAGAGTAAAGATATTCCATGCAAATGGAAATTAAAAAAAAAAAGCTGGAGTAGCAATACTTATATCAGTCAAAATAGACTTTAGAACAAAGGCTATAATAGAAAGGAAGGACATTATTTAATGATAAAGGGATCAATACAACAAGGGGACATAACCCTAGTAAATATTTGTGCACCCAACATAGGAGCATATATAGAAAAATTATTGACCAACATAAAAGGAGATATCAACAGTGATACACTCAGAGTAGGAGACTTTAATACCTCATTGACACAAATGGACAAATCTTCCAGACAGAAAACAAACAAGGAAATAAAAACTTAAATGACACACTAGACCAGATAGATTTAACTGATATTATTTTCAGAGCATTTTCACCCTAAATCAGCAGAATATACATTCTTCTCAAGTGATATGGAACATTTTCCAGGATAGCCCATGTGTTAGGTTACAAAACAAGTATCAATAAATTTAAGAAGACTGAAATTATATCAAGTGGCTTCTCCAACCACAATGGTATGAAACTAGAAATCAATTACAAGAAAAAAACTGAAAAATACACAAACACATGGAAGTTAAACAACATGCTACTAAACAATAAATGAGTTAACAATGAGGTCAATGAAGAAATTAAAAGATACCTAGAAACAAATGAAAATGAAAACACAATGCCTCAAAATCTTTGCGACACAGCGAAAGTAGTCCTAAGAGGGAAGTTCATAGCAATATGAGCCTACCTCAAGAAACAAGAAAAATCTCAAATAAACAATCTAACCTTACACTTAAAAGAACTAGAAAAAGAACAGCAAATAAAACTCAAAGTGAGTAGAAAGAAGGAAATAATAAAGATAAGAGAGGAAATAAATGAAATGGAGTAAAAATACAATACAAAAGATCAATGAAACCAAGAGCTGGTTCTTTGAAAGGATAGACAAAATTGTTAAACTTTTAACAAGATTCATCAAGAAAAAAAGAGAGAAGACCCAAATAAGAAGGAGAAGTAACAATGGACTCCACAGAAATACAAAAGATAATAATAAAATACTACGAGCCATTATATGTCAACAAATTGGACAATCTGGAAGACGTGGATACATTCCTAGAAACTTACAATCTCCCAAGATTGAGTGAAGAAGAAACAGAAAATCTGAACCAACCGATTATCACCAACAAAATCGAATTGGTAATCAAAAAACTTCCAAAAAACAGAAGTCCTGGACTAGATGCCTTCATAGGTGAATTTTACTAAACATTCAAGGAAGAATTAACACCTATTCAAGAGGAGAAAGTCTCCCTAACTCTTCTTATGAGGCCACCATTACCTTGATTCCAAAACCAGACAATGACAGGCAAAACAAACAAACAAACAAACAAACAAACAAAAAACAACCCTGTAGGCTAATCTCCCTGATGAACATTGATGAAGAAATCTTCAACAAAATATTAGCAGTACATTAAAAATATCATATTCCATGATCAAGCTGGATTTATTTCTGGGATGTAAGATTGGTTTAATATCCACAAATTAATTAATGTGATACATCACATTAACAAACTGAAGATAAAAATCACATAATTGTATCATAGATGCAGAAAAAGAATTTGACAAAATCCAGCATCCATTTATGATAAAAACTCTCAGCAAAGTGGGAATAGAGGGAACATATCTCAACATAATAAAGGTTATATATGACAAACACACAGCTAACATCATACTCAATGGGGAAAGGCAAAAAGCATTTTCCTTAAGATCAGGAACAAGACAAGGATGCCCACTCTCACCACTTCTATTCAACATAGTATTGGAAGTCCTAGCTACAGAAATCAGGCAAGAAAGAGAAATAAAAGGCATCCAAATTGGAAAGGGAGAAGTAAAACTGTCATTATTTGCAGATGACATGATACTATACAGAGAGAACCCTAAAGATTCCACCAGAAAATAGTTAGAACTGATAAATGAGTTCAGTAAAGTAACAGGATACAAAATTAATATTCAGAAGTCAGTGGCATTTTTATACACCAATGATGAACTTTCAGAAAAAGAAATTAGGAAAAAAAATCTCATTTACAATTGTATCAAAAACAATAAAATACCTAGGAATCAAATTAACCAAGGAGGTAAAAGACCTGTTCTCAGAAATTATGTCACTGAAAAAATAAATTGAAGAAAATACAAATAAATGGAAGCATATATTGTGCTCATGTGTAGGCAGAATCAATATTGTTAAAATAGCTATACTACCCAAAGCAATCTACAGATCCAATGCAATCTCTATCAAAATACCAATCGTATGTTTCAGAGAACTAGAACAAATAATTCTAAAATTTATATGCAATCATAAAAGATATCAAATAGCCATGAAATCTTGAGAAAGAAGAACAAAGTTGGAGGTATCACATTACCTGATATCAAACTATACTTTAAGGCCATAGTAATCAAAACAGCATGGTACTGGCATAAAAATAGACACGTAAATCAATGGAACAGAACAAAGAGCCCAGAAATAAACACCTATATGGTCATTTAATCTATGACAAAGGTGACAAGAAAATACAATGGGGTAAAGATAGTCTCTTCAACAAATGTTGTTGGGAAAACTAGACATTTACATGCAAAAAAATGAAACTAAACCAACTTCTTATGCCATATACAACAATAAACTCAAAATGGATTAAAGATTTAAATGTAAGACTCAAAACCATAAAACTTCTAGGAGAAAACGTGGGCAGTAAACTCTCTGATATTGCTATTAGTAATTTTTTTTCCTGGTATATCTCCTTGGTCAAGGGAAACAAAAGAAAAAACGAACAAATGGGACTACATCAAACTAAAAAGTTTTTGTACAACAAAGGAAACCATCAACAAAACGAAACACAACTTACTGAGTGGGAGAAAATATTTGCCTATAATACATCTATCAAGGAATTAATATCCAAAATATATAAGAAACTCATATAACTTAACACCCTCCCCCAAAAAAATGATTAAAAAATGGGCATGGGACCTGAGTAGACGTTTCTCCCAAGAGGACATACAGGTGGCCAATAGACATATGAAAAGATGCTCGGTATCAGTAATCATCAGGAAAATACAAATTAAAACCACAGTGAGATATCACCTGACACCTGTGAGAATGGCTATCATCAATAAATTAAAAAACAAGGGCTGACGAGGAAATGGAGAAAAGGGAACCCTCGTATGCTGTTGATGGGATTGCAAATTAGTTCAGCCACTATGGAAAACAGTTTGGAGATTCCTCAAAAAATCAAAAATAGAACTACCTTTTGACTTAGCAATCGTACTTCTGAGTATTTATCCAAAGACAACTAAAACACTAGTTCATAAAGATCTATGTCTATGGCAGTGCTATTCACAATACTCAAGATATGGAAGGAAACTGAAATTCAAGATATGCAAGCAACCTAAATGCCCATTAATAGACAATTGGATAAAGAAGTTATGGTACATATACACAAAGGAATATTACTCAGCCATAAAAAAATGAAATCTTTCCATTTGCAATGACATGGATGGACCTAGAGGGTATTGTGCTGAGTAAAATAAGTTGCAGAAAGATAAATACCATATAATTTCACTTATATGTGAATCTAAAGAATAAAAGAAACAAACTAAATGAAAACAGATTCATAGATACAAAAAAACAAAATAGTAATTGCCAGAGGGGAGGGGGGTTGCAGGGCTGAGTGAAAAGGTGAAGAGATGAAAAAGTACAAATTAGTAGTTACAAAATAGTCATGGGGATGTAAAGTACAGCATAGAGAATATAGTCAATAATATTGTAATGGCTGTGTATTGTGCCAGATGGGTGCTAGAGTAATTGGGGGTATCATTTAATAAATTATATAAATATCTAGCTATTATAATGTATATCTGAAATGAATAATAAAAAAAATCATTAGGACACACTCCTCAAAATTAAATTAAATTAAATTAAATTAAATTAATTAAATTAAATGGTTAACATAGTGAGTTTTATGTTTTGTGAATTTTATCTCAATTAGGAAAAAAAGTTATTAAAACAATACTCACTAAGATGCAATTACTAACACCTGGTTAAGTGTCTATTAATGAGAGTGCTTTGGGCCTAAATAAAATCTTGACTTGATAGAATTTCAAGCATTTAGAGAGAGGTCATATTAACATTTATTGGAGTAAGGCTGGTCTGGAAGAGTCCTGCATTCGAGTGTAGGTTTCTTGAACAATGCCATCCTTTCCTCTCCTACTTTCTTTTAGCCCTGTTCTTTGAAAGGCTGCTATTCCCCTGGCTAGGAAACAATTATTTGACCAATAGTTCTACACAGAACCATCTTTCACCACTGAACACAGATATTTATTTTACCAGTCTACCTAGAGTGTCCTAAGAAAGTGACAAGGGCCTGGGATCTTACTGTTTCAACTTTGTTTAAAAGCACCACTCACCACCCACATCAGACTGCAAGGGCCTCAGTCTGATATTAGGCAAAGCACAAGCAGGCAGCCTGTCCTCTTTCCTGCTGCTAAGAGTGTTATAGCCTTGACAGAAAGTGATGAGAACTTTAGGAAAACAAAAGATGGAGATTCACCCCATCCCCGCCCTGCCCAAGTGAAGTCAATCATATTTGCTCTTTTTTCAGGAACTTGAATCTTGAAGTGAGTGAAGGAGGGCAGTAAAAGACTAGAGCTGATGCATCCTGGAGGTTGGGCCCTGGCCCCTGAAGAAATTGTCTTTTAGCTTTTGATATCTACATCCCTAAGGCTACCTTTAGGAAGTCTGGTTGTTAAGCTTTCCTTCAATACTGAGAGCTATTTTATATCATTCCAATAAACTCTTTTTTTTTTTTTTGCTTAAAGTAGTCAGCACTTTCAACCAAACAACCTTAATTTATACACAGCTCCAGGAAATAAAACTTCTTTCTCATAGAACTTACATAGAAATTTCAGGGAAGGAATTTGATTGAGCCTACTTGTATCACATTCTCACCCATGAATCAATCTTTGTGGCCAAGGCAATGGGATGTTATCATGGACCACACCAGAGTCATGTGCCAGAGGTCAAGGGCTAGGAAAAGTTATCAGATAAAAGATGGGAAAACTTTCTGGACAGAAGACAAAAAAATACTTCTCACTGCCCTCTTTAATTTATTTTAGTTAAAACTTATAAACTTGGAGAAGACAGCCATGAGCTGAAGATCAGTTTTATCTTGTCAGGAAAGTACAGAATCTCTCTTCATTTTCACCCTATCATTTCCAAACTGCATATTTAGGCCCTTCCTTTGCAAAAAGTCTGGAAATCTATTTATTTATAATTAACAAAGGGTAAGAAGATCCATTCTGAAATTTTTGGTTAGGGTCCAGTATTTGCTAGCTACACCAGCTGTGGGAATTCAATGTCAAGGTCCCCTCCCTCCTTTGTTTATAAGGCTAATTTTGGAATTATATGATTATCAGGAAATGGTGTTCCCTTCCTTCTGTCTATTCCCAAGGAATGGGGTTTTCGTTTCTTTTTATTTTGCTGTGTTGTGTTTTGTTTTATTTTTTAAAGTCTCCTGGTTTCTGTATCCAGAGAGGTTGGATGAAAGGGCAAGAACCAGCTAAATGTCAGACAAGGCACACGAGAATTGGAGCTTGATCAATTTCAAAGGTTTCCTCCCTAACCATGGAGACTACTGTGATCACCAGAAGAACATGTGCTCTTTGAAAATGCTACTGAAGAACCCGGACTAGAGCTGAGAAGGAAGATGCTTCCTTCCGGGAAATTTGCAGAGAAGTAGTGAGCACTCCTTTGCCAAACATCAGCAGATGCATGTCTATTTGTCAACATGAGATGAATTAGAGAAGTCGGGGTTGCAAACAATGGTCAGCCAGCTGTTGATACACGTCTAGCTATTTCTGGTACAAACCTCTTGGTGCCAAAGGAGAAAAAGTGAATGAATGATGTTCTCTCCTGCATTCCTTTCAGGAAACATTGAGGTTTCTCAATATTATTTTATTTAATGACACAATGTTTCCTGAAAGGATGTTGAAATTAGAGGTTAGCTACGTTGATCATATGAAAATTTTTGGAGCAATGAGTGGATACTTTGGCGGGGGCGGGGCCTGAGCTCATCAAATCAAATTTAGAAAGAATACATAGAAGATTCTGCTGCACAAGTGAGTGCCTTCTGTTTGAAAGCACGGGATTTATTTCTGGCCAGTGGGATAGTATTAGATATATGCTCTTACTTACATATTAGATAATACCAGTATGTGCATTGTGGTAGTTTGGAAGAATATTTGTTTTTAAAGATACACTGTCTTGGATCAGATTACCCTACAATGTCTCTAAATTCCTCTATCAAATAAAGCCACAGATTGATATTGAACAAAGAACATATAACTAAGAAGAAATAAAGAAAATATAAAAAAAAACAGCATTATTCCTGATTTGCTTAATATGCAGTTGTATCCAGCAGAAGTGTGTTAACCGTGCTCGCATAATATCAGTGCCTACAAGACCTAAAAACGCTGTTGCTCTTCTGTAGATGCTTTCCTTAATCCCAGAAATTATGGCTGAGAACATTGCTCTGATTTTTCCAGTAATACCTGGAAGTCTTTCCAAGCCAAGATGTCATCTCAACCTGGGCATACTGTTAGAACATCTGCTCCACAAAGATGGTCTAGACATAGTCCCAAGGCCACTTTTTTCCTTTGGACATACCTAGTGAATAAGGAAAGAACTCTGTTCCTGTTCCAGGGAATTTTGAATAGAACTTGGCAAATAAAGGAGGGAAGAGCCCTCAACCACAAATTGAATTTGTATTCTTATCAATTGATCAATTTTATACCCCTAAAAGGTGAATTTTTGAAGCCAAGGAAATAAAAAGATACATGTCCATTCATGTATTCTTCATGAATGGACAAAAACAAGAATTCTATGAATTCTCAAAGACAGAAGAAGCACTTATAAGATTTAGGTCAATAAGATAAAACTTACTTAGTTCTATAGAATTCTAATATTACCCTAACTCTTAAAAGTTCCTAAACTTATAATAAAATGACAAAATTTTTGTCACACTGAGCTGTCTATAATAGGATTCTGACTTCAAGTAATAGTCTCTTCCTCTAAGTTGACTCACAATATGTTGACTCATTTGACAGTCTCTTGCAGTTCTTTTATCTCAGTTGACTAGAGTGACAAATTTAAGGTGAATAGGTCTTTCTAACTCTGGTTAAGTGTCAAAACCTCTGGTCTTATCACAGGCTGCTAAGTAAATTTCTGACAAAAAGTAATTAAATTTCAATTTGCTTTTATTTTATTTTTTTTTTTGTAAGGTATGCCACCACCAGACACATTTTCAAGTTATATATGTTAATTAATTTGTATATAATTTTTATTTACTATTTTAAAAAAATTACTTGGAGATTTAAAATGAGAACTTTTAAAAAATACTCTTTTCACTTCCAAGTTTTAAAGTCTCATATGTCTAAAATGACATTATTAGAACAAAAATCAAGACACTGCCTAACATAAATTCTAATACATAAAATTACATTCATACTCAAAAATATTTGAAATCAGGACCAAGCTACAGAATCCCACACATATTATTACTCTACTTATAGTTTAAATAGGATTGCATGAGAGAGTGGAAATACCACATTTATCTGATTTTACTTATGGATCATAACTAAGAGCCTTGGGGTCTTAGAAGCAAATGTTAGTAGAATGTAATTAATGCCAGAAATCCAACAGACTGTCAGGAGTAACTGAGGGAAATACAGAGCCGACTACTATGAAAGTGAGAATCAGTGTTTATCTTCATTAATTGTATCAGAAGATAAAATATTAGAACCAGACATTGTATGATTCATCTATATTAATGCTACGAACAACATTTTCAGATGCATATGGTTGATCTTTTCTTTTTCATAGCCATAACTTTCCTGTATGAGTCCCAAGAGTCAGTAATTGAACTTCAGAAAAGATGTCCTTCTTTTGAGATTGCTTTTGATCTGAAGCCAAAGGGAAGTAATTTATTTAGCAGAAGCTGTGAGTTCTAAACAAAATGTGTATGTGGGAATACTGGAAAACAAAATTAAATATACCTTAATTTATATATAAATATAGCAGTATCAAGATTCTAAGATTTCACTACAGGATAAATCTTAAGGAAATGGAAACTGGTTAGAGGTTTTGTTTTTTTCTTCCCCATGAGCATATGCTGATAAACACTCATATTTATATTATGTGAAGAGGTTTTGGTTCTTCTCGGAAAACATTCCTGAAGACAACTGATAGATCTACCAATCTTTTATTGCCTCAATTACATCAGCTTTCCTTTTGGTTAATTTAATCAAATAAAATAATAAATAAACACTCTTACTCCTTTTTTAATGACTGATTTTACAGATATATTTCTATTTTGGTTAAAGTTTATTTGTTTTATTCCTGGATTTTACATGCATCCATTATATTAAACACTATCTGGTGCTCTTGAAAGTAAGCAAGAATGAAAAAAATCTTGATTAAACTTCAAATCAAGGGAGGAAAAAAACAAAATAAACATTATGCTAGAGAAATAAAATCCACATTAATGAGTAAAATTTAAACCTAATCGAAATGTTATAGTGATATGCAACTGCTGAGAATTTCCCCCAAAGTACCATTCTGCTCAGTTCCTGAAGGGCATTGTACAAGTTATTTCCTCTTTCTGAGATGCCTAAACCCTTTACCCCTATTTGCAGCTCTGCCTTTTTCTTCTTCTGATCTTTCAGAAAGTCCTATGGAACTATCTCCATCTCTGCTACCATCTGCCCACCCACTCTCTGGCCTTCCCATGAGTCATGCAGCCATAAACCTTGTGCATACTGCAGTCATAACAACTATTATAAATACTTCTTTGCTTATCTTTCTTTACTAATAGACTCTAGGTTTCTTGAAGAGAAATAAAAATGGTGTCTTTTTTTCTTTGTATCCACAACTTAGCACAGTGCCTGATGCTGGATGGTCACAAAATATTGGATGGACGGATATTGAATAAAACTTAATGGGATTCTGTCCTGATGTTCTATTGCTTAATATGTTTATAAATTACTAGGTGATGGAGAGTTTGCTTATTAAATTAAAAACTGTAAAGTCAATCCTAGTGGCAGGTTTACCATGGAATAGATTATGCTTTCAGATTGCAAGTGATGTCCATGGGATCACGAGCACAGCTACTGGCTCCCAGGTTGAAGATGATCGAATCTTATGGATTGATTTGAAGTATTACTAATTTTTCTGTGCAGTATAGTAATGAGCTGATATGACTTACTGACAAATGTGTTATTTTATGAATTTTCGCTTTACCTTTTCAACTCATACGAATGCCATATACATATATTTAGATGGCATAAAATTTAGCACTCAGGGTTTAAATCAGAGCTTTGTCATTAAATTGGCCAATCCTGCAAAACTAAACTGAACATTAATTCTAAATTCCTTTCTATTCTCTTTAAACTGGCTGGCCCCCTGCCCTATTTAGTATGTTAGGCCAGCACCCAGCATCCTCATGTTGGCCATGATCTATGCCTTCAGCCACTCTGACACTGCTCATTGTTCACACCACTTCCTAAACTCTTCCTCACCTTTTCTGACCCTTTTACTGGCGAACAATTATTTATTTCGTTCTGATACTCAAGGTGACTTCTTGGATTTTCACTCTTTCTGTGATTAATGGATATGTCCCTTGATGTATGTCTGCTTCCAACTGCTTTAGGTTACATCCTACCTAATCCTAGTCCATCCAGCCTTTTGGATTCTCTCTCCTGTGGCCTGATGTTCCCATCAAGTTGGTCTGGTTCCTGTAGATACAAAGATCTCTTAGGAATTTAATCTTCAATGGTCTGGAGGTTACTGTTACTTACTTTCATTTAGATCTTGATATCTAATCCCTGGTCCTTCACAAATGGTCTTCTTGATTCTTTTCTTTAATCATCACAGTTCTTTACATTAAAGGTGGATTAATTATGCAGGAATAGTTTTGGTAATGTCACTTTCAGAGTCACAAATACTTCAATAACTTCTCATTGCCTGTGAAATAAAGTTTATATTTTTCGGTCTGACATTCAGAGCCTTCTGTGAACTGGTTTCAACATATCTTTCAATATATCTTTCTAGATTTATTTTATAAAACTTCCTTTTACATATTTCTTCTTTCCATCACCTGCCTGGCAAAACATCTGATGGAGCCCTCTATCATTCTCCCCACTCCTGCTGACAAAATAACAAAACCCACTTGATTGGTTTCACTGTGCATGGTTAGACCTCAGATGAGCATTTAACTCTGCTCAGTGAACAGTCATGATTTTTTTCCCAGTAGGTTGCTGTCTTACTCTCCAAGGCAGCTATTCTGTACCCTCATATCTCTTCTCAAACTTCCTTCTCCTCCTCCACATCCAGCTAATGAGCTCATCTATAATTCACTGAGAATACACGGGTCGGTTGTCAAATGGAGACTCTCTCATCTCATCAAATCTAAATTCTTGCCTCATGTTGTCACTTGTGTTCTCCTGATTGTCTTTTGTTGCCAGTGAAGTAAGTCTCCTTCCTCCCATTCAAGGTTTTATCCTTCTGCTAGTCCTCCAGACCCTGTGGTTCTCACTTTCTTACATACTTCACTTGTTTACCCTAGCTCACACTTGCATCATACACAGGAACATGTTAGTATGTCACATCCCTCAAAAACTTTCTTTGATTTCTCATTACTTGGTACCTTTTTCCCACTCTTATTCTAAGGTAAACAACCCCATACAATGTCTTCATTTCCTTGCCTTCCTCACATTTGCTGTTTAATCTACTTCAGTCTTGTTCTTTCCACCCCATTTAGATGATGTTATTTGACTGGAAGTGCTCTAATCAAGGTCCTCAACAACCTCCATGATGTCAGACCCAATGTTAACGTGTCTGTGTTCATCTTACTTGATTTCAGAGCATCACGCAACACAGAAGGCCACTCCTTTCTTCTTGTCACATTTTCACTCTTGGCCTGTGTCAAACCACATGGTCCTTGTTTTTCTTCCTTGTTAGCTACTTCTATAACTTGTTGAATTCTACTTTATAAAACCTCTAAAGATCTTCAAAACCTAATCCAGGGTCCTCTCTTCTGAATCTTCCATTTTTTTCCTGGATTGTCTCATTCATTCTCATGGCCTTAAATAACACCTGGAGTCTAATAATTCCTAATTTGTATCTTCAGTCCAACTCTCTAAGTCCAAATTCGTATGTTTGCAGGTGAACTTTATATTTCTTCTTGCTTACTTAACCTTCCAGAAGAGAAATGTTCAATATGCATCCCACTTTTTGAGAAAAGAAGTGCCAAGGAGTGCAGTAACTATAGGACCTTCTTTCTCATTTCCCATGCAAGTAAGGTGACGCAACAAAGGCTTTTATTTTATATGAAGCAAGAAATGCCAGCTGTTAAAGCTGGATTCAGAAAAGCAGGAACACTAGATATCTAATTGCAACTATTCCTTCAATAACGAAGTAGTCCAAAGAATTTCAGAAGATGATTAGTCTATTTTATAGACTACAGTAAAGCTTTTGACCGTGTGGGTCATAAAAAGCTATGGGTTGTTCTGAAAAAAAAATAGGTATGACTCAGCACTTTATTGTCCTGATGTGTAACCTGTATTGTGGACAGAAAGCCACTGTCAAGACAGAATATGAAGAGACAGAGAGGTTTTTCATAGGCAAACATGTCAGACAAGGGTGCATTTTATGTCTCCATTTGTTTAATCTGTATGCAGAACGTATTATATGAAAAACTGGGCTACGAGTAGTAAAAATTGGTGGAAGAAGAATCAGTAACTTAAGATATACAGATGATACCATCTTACTGGCTGAAAGTAGCAATGATTTGACATGACTTCCGATACAAGAGGAAAGTGCCAAAGCAGGACTGCCCTTGAATATCAAGGAAAAAAATTGTGACTACAGAAGAAATACACAACTTTAACACAGACAACAAAGACATCAAAATTGTTAAAGATTTTGCTTACTCTGGTTCAGTCATCAATTCAGGGAGAGATTGCAGTCAAGAAATCAAGAAAAGGCTTAAACTTGGAAGGGCAGCAATGAAAGACCTAGGAAAGATCTCCAAGAGCAAAGGTATGTCATTAGACACCAGGGCTAAGATCATCCATGCCCTCATTTTCCCCAATTAGTATGTAATGGATGCAAAAGGTGGACAGCAAAGAAGGCTAATAGGAAAAAAAAAATGAATACATTTGAAATATGGTGTTAGAAGAGAGTTCTATTGATACCCCAGATCTCCAGGAAGAAGAACAAGTGACTCTTAGAGCAAATTAAGCCTAAAATATCACTGGAGGCAAAAATGACAAAATTGAAGCTGTCCTACTTTGAACATACCAGGAGAAGGCAGAGTTCTTTGGA
Source organism: Eidolon dupreanum (assembly GCA_028627145.1). Lineage (NCBI taxonomy): Eukaryota > Metazoa > Chordata > Mammalia > Chiroptera > Pteropodidae > Eidolon > Eidolon dupreanum. Next base: position 26,772,055 of record CM053501.1, on the reverse strand, counting down.
AAAGACAATAATGCTGAGAAAAATAGAAAGAGCAGGAAAAGAGGAAGACAAAATATGAAATGGGCTGACTCCATGAAATAGCCATAGATATGGGTTTACAGGAGCTGAGTGAGGCTGTTGAGGATAAGACATTGTAAACATCGCTCATTGTTGAGTCTACAGTAGTCTAAACCAACTCAGCACATAACACACACAACTCTAATATTTCACTTGGCAACGAGTAGTGTGGTCCTCTGACACCATTTTATCATTGTTGTCCAATTTCGTGAAGATGTGGCATTGTTTTATATGATGTCCTAAAGAGAACCTAGATAATAATAGATTTTAAAAGGACTTTGAAATCTGTATTCTAGTTCGTCATATGTGCAAAAAATTTCAACAGTCTAGTTAAATATAAACTAGGGTTTGGAAAAGAAACAGTATAGAATAGGTTTATGTGAAAATAAAATAACAGAGAAGATAATGCTGTTCATTGTTTCGAGTGACAAAGAATTGGCAGGAATCCAAATACCAAGAGAGACAAGATTCGTGTTAAGTATATCTGTCAACATCCTGTTTGAAAATCTCAGCCAGGATCAGAAGTATCTGAAAATATCCAAAGGAGTTTTCACCTAAGAGTGAGTCACATTCTCTGCAGGAGAAAGCCCTGAAATATCAGTATTGGATCTTAGAAGTCAAATAGACCTTAGTGACCATCTTGTCCAACTCTCATGTTTTATAGATAAGAAAAATGGAGCCCAGAAAACCCTCCTTCCACTGTGCAGCCCTGGGAGGCACTAGGAAGTAATGGACAGAATATGGAGTTTGGAACCATACAGAATTACTTTTGAATCCCAGCTCGGTCATTCAAACAAGTCCCTCACTATCTCTGAGCCTCAATTTTCTCAACCGTAATATGAGGATAGCTACTTTGCAGAATGATTATGAGATTAAGAATAATGTACATAAAGTGTCTGGCTTAGAATCGACAATTGCTTAGTCTTGTCACTCAGAATCCTGGGATTCATGGCAAACAAGGAAGCCTACCTCAGTCTAAATGTGTCCTCAATGTACCTTTAGAGATCCCTGCTCAGCAGATCTCTTCCCCCAAAAAAGGGTGAGCAGAGAGAGTGGTACGTTTTTCTATAAATACTTAGGCCTTTAATAATCTTGAAATATCAAATGAGTCAGTATTGTATAAAATGCCAGATGGAACTTCCAAATTTTTCCAAGACTTCCACATAGCAAAGAATAGTTCAACACAAGGAGCCAAAATCTAATAACTTTAGGAAAACACTTCTAAATACAACTGAAGAAATCTTTCTAAACTGAATCTTCCATACTTAAGTATGTGTGGTGAGAGTGTATCAATGTTTTATGTATGTATGCCAAAGTACACTTTGTACATTATACAATAGTCTATTTTTTTAATTCAGCAAAATTGCATTAGATTTATCTAACATTTAAGGCAGAAAAAAAATGGCTAAATCTTCAAGGTTGAATGAGTTATACAGAAAGGTAAAAGAAGATTCCTGAAGACTACAATTTGTAAAAGAATAAGGCACAACTAAAATAATTATTTGTCCTAGTTAGCTATCTCCATTGTAAGTATACATGACATGGAAATATAGGCCCTACCACTTGCTGGATAGACTTCATGAATCACAGGAAATCTGATTGCTCAGACCTTTTAGTCTTAGCTATTTCTAACTCACTTGTATAGACATAGTCATTAGCCATGACATGTTAAATGAGAATGGACAATTTAAGTTTCTACAACCAGGTATCTGCTCTGCTAAATATCATTTTAGGATTATTACTCTGAAACTAATATGAATGTTTTACATGAGGCAAGATTAAGTCTACAAGGAAATACCCTGGAAATAGCTTCTCCTGGTTCCTACTTAGGTTGTCTCCAGGTGCCTACAGTTGACAATATAGTAATGTAGATCTGGAAAGCCGAGAAAGGTAGGAGATGTTTATATAGGATTTTTGGAACTAGAAAGGATCTAAACAAGGCCAAAATTAGCCTACAGGTTAAATCTAGCCAACCAAAGTGTTTTAGCTGTTCTTTAAAATTATTGGCCTATGTTATATGGTAGAGATTTTGCATTGGTTGCAACCATTTAACAGTCAGAGTTCCCATTACAAGTGAAATCTCCAACTTTTTATTACAAGTTGGACACTGGCAATCCTGTGTCTGAATTCTTTCCTGGCAACATTCGGTTTGAGCAGAACAGTGACGTCCCCCTTAAATACAATGAGTTCTCTTTAGTAGCCCCATCTCACATCACTCCCGATGTGTTGCCTAGGCCAATTCCACTCACGGGTCTTACTTTCACAGTTCCTGATCCAGTCCAAACCCATATTTGACAGAAGAGAAAAACCAAAGCCCAGTGAGATCAAAAGACTGAAGTTAGCTCCACCCAGATGTCCTAGTCAACTAAGCCTTTTCCTATTTTAGAAAGTCTTTAATGAGTATTAGTTTGTTGGCCACTTTCTAAGAGGTAAACACAAAAATACAATCTAGAGCAAGATATATAAGAAGTGAAATACTTAGTAAAAATTAGTGCTGCTTCACATAGAGTATTATTGATCACTACTTACTACTTAGCTTGATCCTAGATTACAAACATTCTTAAAAGGAGGACAATTGGCTTTGTATGATTTCTTTTTAAATTTGTAACTTGGCTTTATTTGGATTTCAACTATTAACATACATAGGAGTCACTTAGAGAATTAATGGAATTTAAGTTCCTAGGCCTTTTTTTAAAAAGTTCTGATTTAGTATGTCTGTGTTGAGATGCAGGAATTTGCATTTTTGATGAATATCACAGGTGATTTACAACACTTACTCATTAAAGTAAGAGGTCACTTTCACTTCTTCGATTCTGGTCTTAAGTTCCAAACTTTAATCATGGTACTCTGTACCTCTTCATTCAGAGAACAGAAATTTCTCATCCCTGATTCTCTTCCTTCTTTTTCGGTGTTCTCTGCTTTGTAGTTTATGAAAGAAGATATCATGACTGGTACAGTATGAAGGATCTAAATGTAATTACCTAAATGTAATTGCTCAATCCAAATATTATTACCATGGTAACTAGGTTATTAATATACAATATCTCCTACCCACTCCACTGACTTTGCTCTTTTTTCCAAAGAATGCTTCCTTTGAATTGACAAAATAATTCAATTCAAATTGAAAAACAATTTCCTTTATGAAACAAGTCTACCAGAAGTTTTATAACTTTAGTTGGATCAACTTGTATTGTGTTTCTTCCTTGAAACTTGTGGTCTTTAAAGGTTTTCTACTTAATCTTCTATACCTTTTAAACAGACTTTTAATATAACCAAATATGCAAAACAAATACTATTACACAATAGTTCCCTCATATATAACCATTATTTGATTCCACCTAATTAAGCTACCTCTTATATACCATATTATATCAGAATCAATTTAAGGTTTTTTTTTTATTATTTAAAGCAATTTTAGAAAGAAAATGTCTATATTTGGTTCCAAAAAAGTGAAAAAAAAAATCAAAAAATCAGTTTAAGTCAGACAGAAAAATTTGAGAACCATAAGGTTTCACTTATATGTGGGATATAAAACTGAAAGCAGCAAAGGAACAAGACAAACAAAAACTCATAGACACAGACAACAGTTCAGTGGTTACCAGAAGGAAAAGGAGGGAGGAGGCGAGGCAAATAAGGGTAAAGAGAGTCAAATATATGGTGACAAAAGGGGATTTGACTTTGAGTGGTGAACACACAATGCGACATACACGCGTCCCTCTATTTTATGCAGTATTTATGCAGTATTTTTTTTACACAAGTTTTTTTATATGCGGTTACTATTCCCCCATTTAAGCGAACTTTTTAGATGCGGTTTCCATTTTCGCAGTCTCGTGTTGCCCGGTTCTTTCTTTTTCATTTCCTTTATTGGCGATTACTCTTTCTGAAACACAATAGCTTAACTCAGTAATGTACAAAGAACTAATACTTATTAACCCACAATTATTAATAATCTTCTCTTTCTTTGGATGGCAAATTAAAAAGCATGGATGACTACTAATGTTTTTCAGGGTTGGTTTTGCTATAGAAGCTAGAAATTATATGAAGAAAAAATGTATTCCTTTTAAAATACATTTATTTATGGACATGGACTGTAGACTAGTGGTTACCAGAGGGTAAGGGGTAGGGGAGGAAGGAGAAGGTAGAAGGTTAAAGGGGGTCAAATATAGGTGAAGTGGGTAAAGGGGATCAAATATATGGTTGCTGAAGGAAACTGGACTTTGGATGGTAAACACACAATAGAATATATAGATGTTGGATTATAATGTACACCTGAAAATTGTATAATTGTATTAACCAATGTTACCCCAATAAACTTAATTTAAAATAAAATAAAATAAAATAAAATGTTAAAAACTAAAATAAAATACTTTTACTTTTGGATAACACACCTGGTCATCCTCACAATTTAGAACATACAAATATAAAAGTCATATATTTGCCACCAAATGCAATTAATTTCCTTGATCCAACCTTTAGATCAAGGCATTATTTCCACCTTTAAGATTAATTATATTAAATGGAGTTTTAATAATATTTTTAATAAACTTGAAGATAATAAATCACTTACAGTTAAGAAACCTGGAATAAATATACAATTTAAAATTGCATCAGGAATACTGCTTTAGCCTTGAGTGATATAAAGCCATCAGCTTTAAATGCTTGCTAGAAAGCAAAATAGCCAGAAGTGGTTATACCAGGGAATATGGTTCCAACAATGGAAGAGGAATTAACTGGCATTATTAATTTATTAATAAATTTAAAGAAGAAGGCTCTGACAATTTGAATGTAGATGATATTAATGAATTACTGGTTGATCACAAATTAACCAATAATGAATTAATTCACTTAATATTTGAAGCCCATCCTGCCAATGAATATGGCAGTAACCTTGAATCATTTTCATTCACTGCAGAAAATATTTACAAAGCTCTTACATTGGCCACAAAACTGGAAACTGCAATTCTAGATATTGATCCAAATATCCAATGAGTCTTAAAATTTTGAAAAGATCTTTAAACATTTTGCAGTGAATATAGAAGAATTTATGAAAACTTAGCAAAAGATAGATTGGAAAAAGATCATTCAAAAACATGAACATAAATAATGAAACCAAAGTAGTACTTCCAAATATTTTGAGAAATAAAGATAGTGACTTTTTGCCAATTAAAAAGAGAAGGTTGGTTGCTTTAGATTACAGTACAGACACCAACAACTAATAATATTTATTTTGTTTTTTTTTTCTGAATTTTCATTAGCATTTTTTTGTGAAAATATGTGAAATAAATATTTTTATTACTTATATTGGCCTATGCCTTTAGTATTTTTTTTTTTTGTACCAATGGGCTCTTTTTACACATCTTTCTTCAGTGTAAAAAAAAAAAAAAAAGACATGTAATTGACAATCTGCGTACATTGAGGGATGAGTGTACAGATGATGTATTATTGAATTGTACACTTAAAACCTACATAATTTATTAACCAATGTCACCCCAATAAACTTAATTTAAAAAAAAGAAAAGAAAAGAAAAAAGAGAAGAAGAGTTAAGTTTCAAATAAACTACAGGCCCAATAGAAAAAAGTTAGTTTCTTAGAGGGACAAGGTTGCTAAAAAGGGATATAATGTCTGTCCTCAATTAATCCACATCGAAACTCTGCAGAAGTAACATTGCATTACAGGAGATAAAGAAGAAAAACTTCATCAAAGCATTGAGTTGAATTGCCAATAGGATAGTTCTAAATGTGAAAGTTAAGGCTCTCAGGTTATGAGTGCTTACGATAGAGCAATTCTTGATGTGAAAGCAGGTATATCTAATCAGGCCACTTTAAAGAAGAGGTAAGGCCTTGAAGAATTTTTAACATTTATGGGAACCAAAGTTCTGTATTTATGGAATAATACAATTTTAGAAAAAGGGCATATGCATATACAGTGGGTTTTTTTTTTTTCTAGTTTTTCCACTAGGAATTAGCCTTTAGAGAATTTTCTCATTTATTTTTTATCTTTCAAAATTTTGCATCAGAGTATTCTACTTTATGAAATTACTTTTTTAAAAGTCATTTGAGAATGTAAAAATATTTAAGAATCTTTCAGCTTCTAATGTATTTTACTTCAAAAGTAAGTTTTATCTCACTAGAACACAGGTTAACGTGCTACAGAAGTAATTGACATAATTCCATCCAGTAATTAAGATTCTCCCTGATATCAAATGAGAAGCTTAATGTACTTGGTAGTATAATAATAATGTCTTAAAAGATTTAACTTCAGCTTTATCATTAACATAGGAATTTAGGAACTGGATAGCTTAAAAAACATGCTAGAGAATATTTTAATGGCCTGAAAGGATTCCTAATATGATCCTCATATTTGTTAATAGAGAAGGAAAGCTGGGTTAGTGATTTGATTCAGAGTTCCCTATGTAATATAGCTTGTCTATATGTGCAATAATCTAAGGAAAGAGAAAAAGAACTGAAATCATGCCCCACTTTAGGTCACAATAAGTAGTTCTGCTTAACAGGAGTGAAGAGCTAGGACAAGTAGGATAGAGAGGAAGGAGATGGGCATGAACACAGCACAGAAGCAAGAAGGTTGTTAGACCCCTGAAATACCCAGGATAGGGAAGGTCCAGCCTTCCTGCTACCAGCTCTGCACAGCACACTCTTTCCTCAACATTTTCCTGACTGAAATGGTTCCAGGGTAAATCTGTAGTGATTTAGTACTTAGGACAGAGTTATGGTTTCTAAATAAGTCCTGTGGCCCCGGCGCACATGGGCCAGATCTAATGAGGACAGATTTTCATTGTGAACAAAGGTCTCTGACCTCAGTTTAGCTTTATCTGTGGTGCCTGTGCTGGATTCCAGGCTAGTGATAACAGCCAGAGACTTTTTCTTAGAGTCAACTAGCTTTTTAGGAAGAAAATAAAATTTTTATGAATAAGAAATGAGTCACAGACATGTTTTGAAATTTAGTTCCAAACGTTATAGAATGCTGATAATTTTAAACTCCAGAGTAAAAGATAGAAGTATATTCTGTATTTGGGGTGGGGACGTCTTTCCAAAAAAAAAAAAAAAAAAAAAAAAAAGAAAGAAAGAAATGCTTTCTCACAGAGATGCAAAGAGTACCAAAAAGCAACCTTTCTAAACAGACATTTGCCTGAGGAGAGGAATATGTGCAAGACAAGCTGTAGAGAGGCTTAAGCAACTTCGGAAGTGGAAACACAGTCCCCTCTCTGAGATTGAGCCCTGTCAGGCACACATGTTTGTGGAGAGAGGAGAGAGAATGTTTGAGAGAGTTTCTGGGACAAAAGGGGTCTAGCTTCATCATAAAGCTGCCCTGTCAACAAGCCTGGGGCCTGCTCCTGAACTTAAAGGGCAATAAACACAGCCTTTTAACTGCCAGCCACAAATGCAAAAAGTTGTCACATACACACAGAGAGGGGGGGTGGGGAGAGAGGGAGGGAAGGAGGGAGGGAGAGAGAGAAAGACAGAAAGAGACAGAGAGAGAGAATCTTTAAACTGCGGTTTATTCAAACCCAATCACCCAGCAGAGAATCTGCGAGCTCAAAGCTCATTTGTGGGCTTGGGGGAGCTCAGCTTAGACTCAGCCCTGATCTTCTTGATCTTGCAGGACCAGACTGACAATTTGTAGTGCTTTCAAAATCATAATAATGTCTCCAAACGACCTTTATATTTATCTTTGAACATTTGTCCAAATATCTTGGATGTGTGTATGTCCCATAGGAACAGCAAAAGGCATAACAAGGGAGCATGGGCTCCGAATTCTGTATGGGACAGCAGGTCCCCTCAGTAAATACTCTCAAGTTCAAGTTTCCACTGACGCTTAAGTAACGGCTTCAGATCCCTCTAGAAAACTGCCCAGCCAGTTCCAAAAAAGCACCTGCATTCACAGCTGTTTGGTATAACATGCAGGTTTCCATTACTTGTCAGAGGCATTTGAACATTTGCCTTGAATATCTAGTTATCTAGAGAAAGAATGGAGATAAACAGAAAAACAGGAATCTGAATCCCAGAATCCTAATATTTGGCCGTATCTTAGTTTCTTTAGTGCTCTAAAACTGGATTAATGTCATAAGATTTTGTTGAAAAAAGAAAATATGGAAACTCTCACACCGCGAGTTTTTCATTCCTTCCTTTTCCTGGAGGTGTCTGTTCCTTTTAGAAAGGCTACACACATAAAGCAGGGTTGCATATTTCAACTCATCCTAAACTCAGATGTATAAGTTAAATGGAATTATGGTGATTCTATTGGTTATAAGACAGTACTGAAGCCAGTCCAGATTCAAAAGGAAGGGAATTCCACCTCTTGGTGGGGTGTGGCCAGTTCACATTTCAGAAGAGCATGTGGGGATGAGACACACTGCTGTGGCCATTTTTGGAAAATCCGGTCAGCCACACATGCCTTGCTGCATAACCCAATTTTGAAGGTCAAAGCTGAGTATAGCCTGTCGGTACTTTCTTTGTAGCAAATTCCAATTTCTCCTCAGGCAGACAAATGCTCATAGTGGACTAGTACAAAGGATTTTTGGATTCAGGAAAACAAAAGAGAAAAACACATTAAGTACTGTAAAACATTCTCACAAATGCACCTATGACTCAGATAAATTGACAAGGTTTCTGAGCCAGGACCTCATGGACAGAATTGCTTGGCTTCCTGCAGGCTCAGCTTAGTAAGAGAGGTAGAGCAAACTCTTACATTTATTTCAATTTCTTTAAAATTATTTTTTATTAAAGCAGTACTGTATAAAAGTCAATATTGCTTTGTGGCTCAAGTCTTACTAAATAGTTGGTCTCTCTTCTGAAAAAGGAGTGATTTGAGAAAAAAAAAACTTTAACCTTTGGGTTCAGAATAATACTTTTCCCCCAGAGAACACATCATTTGATTTAAAAATGTTTAAGTCTGTACACATTATTCTTTTAAGCAGAAATGTAAATTAGTCTAAATAATGAAACATGATTTTGCACAGTGAAAGAAACAATCAAAAAAACAAAAGACAACCTAGTGAATGAGAGAAGTTATTTGCCAATGATATACCCAATGAGGGGTTGATATCCAAAGTATATAAGGAACCTATACAACTTAACACACATACATACAAACGATCCAATTAAAAAATGGGCAAAAGACCTGAACAGACATTTCTCCTGAGAGATGATCAATGGCCAATAGATATATGAAAAGATGTTCAACATCACTAATCATTAGAGAGATGCAAATTAAAACCCCAGTGAGATATCCCCTCACACCTGTCAGAATTGTTATCATTAATAAATCGACAAATAACGAGAGTAGGCATGGATGTGGAGAAAGGGGAATCCTTGTGCACTGTTGGTAGGATTGTAAATTGGTGCAGCCACTGTGGAAAATAGTTTGGAGATTCTTCAAAAACTTAAAAATAGAACTACAATCTGGCCCAGCAATCCCACTTTTGGTTGTTTATCAAAAGAAATCCAAATCATTAATTCTAAAAGATATATGCATCCCTATGATTATTGCAGCATTATTTACTATAGCCAAGATATGGAAGCAACTTAAGTGTCTATTGATAGATGATTGGATAAAGAAGATGTGGTACATATATACAATGGAATGGTCGCTAGTCAGCCGTTAAAAATAGGAGTAAAATCTTACCACTTATGACAACATGGATGGACCTAGAGGGTATTATGTTAAGTAAAATAAGTCAGACAGAGAAAGACAAATACCATATGATTTCACTTACATGTGTAGTCTAAAGAACAAACAAACAAAACAGAAGCAAACTCATAAATACAGAGAACAAACTGATGGTTGCCAGATCAGAGCAGGGTTGAGGGGACTGGGTTAAAAAGGTGAAAGGATTAAAAGGTACAAATTGGCAGTTACGAAATAGTCACGGAGATGTAAAGTACAACATAGGGAATACAACATAATATTGTGATGACTACAGTGCTAGGTGGGTACTAGATTTTGGGGGGATCACATCATAAGTTATGTAAATGTCTAAACATTGTATTCGCACTTGAAACTAATATAATATTGAATGTCAACTGTATTTGAAAAATAAAATATTTTAGAAATAAAGACCTTAATAAATAAAAAAATTGACATGACTTAAATTATAGTCAATTTTATTCCACACAATACAATTGAGCATCTACTTGCAGTAAACAAAAAAGATGTGTTTCTTGCTTTCATGAAGTTTAGACAACGAAACATTCTATGTTGTTTCACTGATATATTCCTCAAGAAATTAAACTGTTTTGTTAAATCATAACATTGCTAGGTAATGGCATGAAAAATCATTCTTTTTCCCATGGCAAAAATCAATGATTACAAAAACCAGAATGGCATGAATAATCATCAGTGATATGTGGTTATTTTGAATGAGCCTGGGCTAAATAAGGGATACTTGGGAGGTTAGTACCAAACCTATCTCTCATCTGTATTTTTGCTAATTATTAGTAAGTTTTTGCATATATGTATATATGTGCTGATGGCAATGGGTGCGTTGTAAAACTATATTCAGGCCCCTACTGAATTTGACTGATTAGGAAAGTAAACAAATATAAATAGTCTGAAAATTAATAGAGAAAATTGGAGAGTCATTAGTGTGTATATGAAAAGCAAACATAACCAAAATTAAGCCAAAAATAATTAAATAATTACTGAAGCATTGAGAGAAGAAGTTTATTTTTGTACCAGCTTCAGAGAAAGCTTAGAGAAAGAATAGGGCATCCAAGAATCTTCTTCTATGTTCCAAATTAATCAGGTCAGGTCTTTTTTTACCTTAATCTAACCCCATCCCACACATTTTTGATGGTTCATCTCAAACCCCAACACCCTGAAGCTACTGCAATATTTTAATGACATCCCTTACTGACCTACCATAGCCCAGATCATTTTGGCCATTGATTCCGTTTTATTTTGTATCATTTTCTAATTGTCGTGTTTATAAACTTTGTCAAACCAACTCTCAAGTGCCCAAAGTAACTAGTCCACCAGCAGGACTATTAGTTAACAAGAGACAGTCAGAGGAGAAATGAGTAACTTTGTTTTCTAAACATGGAACATGTCCAGTGAAATGAGGTACAAATGAGGGTATCAGGGTGAGCTGGATGAACTCTGTGAGCTTTCTTCAAGGTATTCTTTTTATAAAGATTCTTGAAGCACGTTCCTGCACCAAGGCCAAAGTCCCAAGTGAGTAATACTAACCAGACGCCATCCCCAGCCTTAGTCCAGCAAAAACAAACAAAACTCAGTTTCCCCTGACCTCCTTGCCCATACACATCTTGTCCAGGGAGATGGAGGCCCAGTGCTGCAAAAGAGGTTTGGCCTTTTAGGGGCAATAAATTGAGGGAAAGTAAATATATAGGGAAAACTAATAAAAGATAAGGGTCATTTAGTAAGGTGTGTTTATATGGATTGATTTTGGCATCAACTTCCTGTCTCCAGTGATGATAATGGTACAGAGAGGACACCTCTCTCTGGGAAATTTATGCTCTGCTTTTATGCAAAAAGTGGGGAGGGCAAAGTGGCCTTCTTGCGTCTGCTGTTTCTCAGTTTCCTTCAGCTCAAAATAATCAATATGCCAAAGCAGTATATTTTAGAGTGGCATGTTCTGATCCCCTTCACTAGCTACTAGTTAAAACCTGAAAAGTTCTGTCTAATCATTTATTTGATGACCTTTAAAGAGTGTTTTTCAAAGAATGATCTTGAGATCTGCATCAAAATGATCAGAGACACAGATTCAAGAATCCCAGGCCTACTGCAGATGAGCTGAATTAGAATATTTGGGGTGGGTCCAGAATCCACATGTTTAACAAGCTTCCAAGCAATTCTCAGATTTTGGATTTCTTTTGTGGACCAGACTGTTCTTATGCACAGTGAAGAATGGCGAGAGCTGTGTGGCAGCCTCCCTTCAATGATGTGTGTGTGGCAGAGTTCACTACAGTACTCACTAGCCCCCTTCACTCACTTACATTTACCTGACTGGCTCAAGCAGGAATTTGTATATTCAATGTCTGGTTGAGAGCCTTCTGGGTTTTGTGCTAAGGGAGTACCAGCAGCCTCCCAAATAACAGACTTGCTAACAGATGTTCCTAGAAACCTTATCAGCCTAATTTACTTTAGTTTAGAAAAAAATTTAAGTTAGAAATGCAGAGACTCTAATATGGTAAATGGCTACTTTTAGTCTCCTGGGACTCAAGGCAAGATTATGGCCCTCCTCTTTAAGTACACCAAGAGCTGTCAGCAAGCTGTCCAGACACTGATTTCCAGAGCTTTATTCCTGTTTGATGGCAGAAACAAGGGGATCAATATGAAATGTCTTTACGTCACCTCTTCTACAGCTGCTGAGAAGTCATAAGGGAATTTAAGAGGCAAAACTAAAACAATTTCCCAAGATCATGTTAATTCTGACCCTTGGAAACAGAGGTCAGGGAAAAAATCATAGGAGTAAGAGAAAGACAACTCTGATGGAAAATTAATGACAGTCTACTCCAAATCTGTGAGTCACGATGAGACTGCTACATATGCCCACGTAATCAGAGCATAGTCTGATAAACATTCTTACATATATGCTGATTATTCTTATCTCTACAAAAAATAGTATTTACCAAATATTTCATAAATAATATTAACATTTTGAAGAAAGATAAAAATTACCCTTAATCTTACTGCCCCAACAAATTGTTACTTTTCCATAATAACTCTCTTTGTACATAAATGTATTTTTATGCATACATAGTTTTATAATCAAAATACTATATTTTGTGTTCTGCTATTTGAATAAGGTCTTCCAAATTTTAATACTATGGGGATCACAAATATGATGGACAAATTGTATACATAAGTGAATAATTATTGAGAAATATAAATCTTCAATAATAATAAACAAATAATCTAGAAAGAACATAAGAGCAGGAAGCTATAAAACAGTCCTTTCCATTCTTGGATCTGGGTCCTGACATCCACAACATGCTCGTTAAAAAAAAAAAAAGAAAGAAAGACAGAAAGAACATTTCCTGCCCTCATTCAAAGTTTATTAAATACTCTTTGGTTTATTTTCATAAACATTCCTTACTTGATCTTCACCCCCGGTTTTCACATACCTTCTTCTATCTGTGTGCATTCATGGAATATGTGTCATACTTGGCAGTGAAAGTCAAGTGACGTACCTGTTACTAGACTGGTCTTCAGCAGAGTACTGTATACCTGCATGACTATGAAGTGAGAAGTAAATACCCATAAGATTTCTGCCTGTCATAGCTGTAGACAATTTCCTGGTTTATGTGGCATCACAGAGGGAATAACCTACTGGGTAATTAGCAATGGTATCTTTATACATGATGGCACCAGTTATTCTGGGCAAGTAGAGCCTGCAAAGGACTCTAGTGCTTCAGCAATTAAATTGAGTATGGGGGTCAAAATGCTTATTTAGGTGGAGTTGTTCTAGAGCACGGGAATTTAACTTTTTTTTACCTCTGTTTAACTTTACTGCCTTTATCAATCAAGCCTCATGGGGTTGCAAATGTCAGGAATCCAAAGTTGCTTAAAGTTGCTTACACAAAAAGAGAATATAAACTTTTGTAATAGAAATCTCAGGCATGACTAGATGCAGATGCTTGGATTCTGCTCTTGTCCTCCACCCCTGCTTTCCTCTACAATGGGTTCATTCTCAGGCATTCTTTTCCCTCCTGGAAAGCAATGCACACCAGCAGCTCCACACTTGGGTTGTACATATTTAGCGACACCTGTGGGATAAGAACGCCTCTTTTAGAACAATCTCACGTAAGTCCTGCAATTCACTCTCTTGGGGGGATTTTCTTAATAAATCGTTGTGATTGGATGATGTAAAATTTTGGATGGGCATGCTTGGCTCATGTGCGCACCAGGCAAGCCTTGATAAGGTCAGCAGCACCTAAGTCATACAACCTGAGAGCAGAAAAAGGTAGAGCATCACCCAGCAAAATTGGAATGGTATTACTGATAATTAGACTATCTGATAGAAACAGATGAAAAATAACTGTCTACTACAAATAAGAATCCTAAAAACTTGGTCTCAAGTCCCGTCTTCTGAAATTATTATAAACTAAATAATAAATCAATAGTTTTTAAAAGAAAATCCAAAGAAGTAGAAGCTTCTTTTGAAAACTGTTTTTCTTTAAAGTGGCAGCCAGTTATTAACATTATATTTTAATAAGTGAATTTCATTATAATAAAAAGTAACTGTGATAGAATAATAACCACACATATTCCACCACCACCAAAGATGTTCTCATTCTAAGCCCTGGAACCTGTGACTATATAACCTTATATGAAAAAAAAGATTTTTACAGATGTGATTAATGTTAAGGACTTTGAGATGGGTAGATTATCCTGGATGATCCTGTTGGGTCCAATGTGACCACATGAGTCCTTAAAAGCAGAGAACCTTGCCTGGCTCAGGTTAGATGGAGATGTGATCATAAAGAAGGAATAGAGAGATGTAACATCGCTGGCTTTGAAGACAGAGAAAGGGAACCAGAAACCAAGGAATGTGGACAGCCTCTGGAAAATAGAAAAGACCAGAAACAGATTCTCTCTTGAAGCTCCCAGAAGGAAGCTGCCCTGCCATCTCCTTCATTTTAGACTAGTGAGGCCTTATTGGGCTTCTGAACTACAAAACTGTAAGACAGTAAATGTGTGTTGTTTAAGCTGCTGTTTGCAGTGATTTATTAGAGCAGTAATAGAAAACTAACATAGCAGCTATTTTCATATATCCTGTGGCCTAAATTCTTGGGACTTGGCTCAGACTGAAGAATCTAATTGTGGCAGAGACTTTTAATGCCCATTGAATACATGTGTCACCCACCTTTCTTAGCCTCCATGCAGCTAGGTAGTAGGTAGGGTCATATGATCTTCTCTGGCCAATGGGTTGTGAGTTTAAGTAACACATGTCACGTCCCAGGCTGAGACAATGAAATGCCCCTACCTATACTCCTCCACCCAACTCCAGCTCCTTTGTTCTCTGCCTGTGCAAACTGGAGGCTCACGCTGAGATGGTGATGAAACAAGATGTAAACATCCTGGGTCCCCGAGACTCTGCTGAAAAGAAACTGCCTGGAGAACTACTAAACTTGCAAAAAATTTTGCATGAATGAAAAATAAATTTTTATTTTTTTAAGTCACTGACATTTTTAGATTTGTTTCTGCAGAATCACCAAGTCTATCTTGAGTAGTATACTTACTCAGAGTAAGGCTGTCCCGGGAGACAAATGACCCAACCTACCAAGTTTAACATGGAAACCACTTTCTAATTCTATCTCTTATTAACCTATTAAACTGCATCTTTAAGCTTCAACTTCCTTGTACATTGAATTCATAGATAATATTACACGACACTTGAAAAAACATTGAATATTATATAAATGACTATTTCTTTTATTCGTGTTATTTATATCATATCACAATGAATTTTGGTTTAGAAGATAAAACAGTTTTAAATTTTATTAAGAAAATATTTTTGTTTTTCTGTCATTGACTGGTAATGACAATGCAAATATTGTACTTTTGTGTCAAGTTTATCTGATGAAAATTTATATTTAAATGATGAAAATTGCTTTTTCAATAAATATTTTACATTTAAGACATTTGCCAAGATATTCATAAACTGTAACCAAACAGCATGCTCACAGTCTGTGATGCTTTACCAAGAGAATTGGAATGTAAAAAAGTAAACTGATAGTATAGTCTATTTTAAATAGAGTAATAACTTATTTCCATTTAATAGCTTATTTCCATTTAATCATCCACAGTGATAAGAACAGCTTAAGGAAAGCCAGAGAATAACCAATTTCTCTTCTTTATTTGATGGAAGAAAAAATTCAGGACTGCAGAAATTAAGTGGTAATTTATGCCAAGTAGCCAACAGGGAGACAGAAAATACCTGAGGGCAAATCCAAGTGTAGGTAGAAAGCAGTTACTTTGTTAAGGGCAAGCTAGATTTACATGATCAAAAATTACATCTTTGTGTGTGTGTGTGTGTGTGTGTGTGTGTGTGTGTGGTAAAATATACATAACATAAAATTCACCATTTTAACCATTTTCACATGTACAATTTGGTGTCATTACATACACTCACATTGTTGTGCAACCATCACCACCACTATGCGTCTCCAGACCTTTCCCCTATCCCAAACCGAAACACTCTACCCATTAAAGAGTAACTGCTCTCCTCTGACCCTGCGTAACCACTGTTCTATTTTCTGTCTCTATAATTTGGCTATTTTAGATACTTCCTATAAGTGGAATTGTACAGTATTTATCCTTTTGTGACTGCTTTATTTCACTAAGCATAATGTCTTCAAGCATAATGTCATCCATGTTGTAGTGTATCAGTATTTCCTTCCATTTTTATATCAAGTAATATTCCACTGTGTGCATACATCACATTTTGTTTAACCATTCATCTGCCAATGGATAGTAGGGTTTTTTCCCATGTTTTGGCTATTGTGATTAATGCTACTATGATCACTGGTGTACAAATATCCGTTCCAGTCCCTCCTTTCAGATCTTTTGGGTATATATCTAAGAGTGGAATTGCTGGATCATATGGTAACTTTATGTTTCATTTTTTGAGAAACTGCCATACTATTTTCCACAGCTGAACTGTCTTACATTCTCATCAGCCATGTGCAAGGAGTCCAGTTTCTCCAAATCCTGGACAACATTTGGTATTTTCTGGGATCTGAGGGGCTGTTTTGTCTTTGCTTGTTTTGACAATAGCCATCTTAATGGGTATGAAGTGTTATCTCACTGTCATTTTGAAAAAAAATCACATCGTTTTACCACTGAGAAATCCTAGCCCTATCTTTTTTTTAATGTGGCATTCCTATTGAATTTGAAAATATTTGTTACTTACAAGAGGAGTCACACCAGTGAACAAAGTCCAACTAACTCACAAGTTAGCAGTCATTTCAAACCCTTTAAATCAACACAAACAAATAGAAAAAATAACTCATTTGTTTAAGGGCTAATTTTTGTTCAAATTATTTCTTTTAGAACAAATCGAAGGGTTTTACCTAACTTAAAACCTCAGATTTAGATTATAAATTTAGCTCAAGAAATTTAAATTATTAAATTAATTGAAAAAATTGTGGATATTATGTTTTTTAGCTTTTATAATTTAGTGTCAGTATCACAGTATTTTTAGATACATGACAAAATCTTTTAATTATTTTCCTTCTGGAGAAACTGATAAAGTCTGAGGACTATTTCAAATGTTTACTTTATATTGACTTTATCTTAATCAGTTATTTTAAGTAATTAAAAATGTTATCTCAATTTCACTTCAGGAGGTTTTGTGTTTTCATTAAGTACACAACCAGCAACTAAAACTGGTAGATACAACATGAAAAATTAAGTCACCAAAAATTTTGGGCATGATGGTGACTCTTCTCTAAATGGCACAACCAAGGAAACCTCTAAAAATCTTTAGCCCTTCTGTAATCAGCTGAATTAATATGAAGTGATGTGCCAGACATTTAATTTGGCAACCCATAGCATTCTGCCTTTCTTGACACAGTAGTAATGACGTATAAACTTTGCAGGTAAGATAATCAGGTTGTAATAAACAGGAAGTGTATTTATGAAGGAATGTAGGAGATTATTGTCTACTCAGGTTTGGCGCTTTCTAAGAATATAATCACAACTTGGAGTGGTTTAATGCTCTCATTTTGCTCTCTTGTCAAAGAATTAAGCCATCTAATGTCTCATCTTATACACACGCTGACTACACACCTCACATTGTATTCAGCTGTGGGATAGCTTTAGGGTTCTTTTCCAGGATGGGTGATTATTTGGAGGAAGGAAATACTAATAGACTAAGCCCAGTCATGTAATTTAACAGCTCTTTAACTTGGGCCAGGGGTTTACAGATTTTTACTAAAAACTAACTAAATGAAATACAGTTTGTGTGAAGAGATTTTTTTAATTATAATTTTTACAGAAGTATAAAGAAATATTATTCTTATAATTACATTACCAGTCATTCTTGTCTCATCTTTCACGTTCCCAAAACAGAATAAAAAGCTTCGAATACATTAGATCATAAACAAAATTTAACATCATTTTTTTCCTGATAAAATATAAGCTCATTAGTGCTGTCATATCATTTTCTTCAAGAAAACTTAGAATTATTACATGGATTTCTGACTTGAATTTTTGTAGTGGTAGAAAAATAATATTTTGAAATATACTCTGATGTAATTTCTAGTCTCTGTAATTTATTTTTATTTTTATTTCTCTCTCAAATTTTCTTTTGCCATTAATTGTAGGCCTTGAGACTAGACTATTTTCAGTATGGGACAGAGTAGCCATTGTATAGTACAAAGAATAATTGTTTAACTCTGACATTAAAATTGAGATTTTTAAGCTCCATAGAGAGATAATAGTTTTAAATATTAGGCTTTAAGGAGAAAGAATAATTTTCTCAGGCTCTCAAAATCATATTTTTATAGATTAAATCACATGAAACTTCTAATATTCAACCATTTTAAAGCTATGATTTACTGCTTTCCCACACAGCCTGAGGAGTCTGCCCTCCGAGATACCCCATGCTCACTGGTCAGAAGTAGGAGCACTTCTGGTTCCCAATGTTTCACACATACCATCAAGGAAATACAGAAGTTCTCATGTGCCCTAACTGGGGTAGGGGGTAAAAGGCAAAAGAGCTGAGACCTGAAAAGGTCTAGGGTTGGGATAAGGAGATGGCATTAACACCTAGAGAAGGTGGGCCATGTCAGAAACCAGAGTAACATCTGAAAAACAGGTAAAACCAGTCATAGCTCAACAGACATCAATCAGCAAAGGACACAGGAGAGCACTGGGACAATACTGACCACAGCAGGACTACCTAAGTATCAGGCATCTTTCTGTTATATATAGCAGTATGGTATGTGAACTTGTGAAAGACTTTATCATGGAAAAGTATAGGAGAAGGTGGGTTCTCAGAACTGGCTGACTTAGATCCTATGGGGGGGATTAGGAAGTGACTGTTTTAAACTGCAAGGACATACTTACCCTGAGTGGGCAAGTTCAAGTTCACATTTTTCCTCTGCTAACAAGTGAGAATAGGAGATTAATAAAAAGAAGAAATCAATTAAATTTTGAGGTATACCACACTAGATTTAGATAAACATGTTCTTTGAAATGGGTTGCATTAAGAAACAATTTTTTTTCATTTTTAACGTGTTTGAAACTTTTAAATTTGCTGCCTGATTTGTGGTTTTTTTGTGCCCTAGTATATGATGGCCCCAATCTCAAGAGATATAAAAGCTACAAAATTAAATAATTTGCCCACTATCACTAGCTAGTTAATGAAAGAACTAAAAGCAAACTCATATTTTCTGATGCCTGCTCCAGGGAGCTTTCAAACAAAGAGAGGGTTTTTGTTGTTGTTGTTGTTGTTTGTTTGTTTTAGTTATAAAATGCTAAGACAATCATGCACTGAAGTTTACTAAGCTAATGATAAATGGCTTTTCAAAAAAATTCTGGCCAATATAGACAAATAGAAAAGTTCAAGACTTGATAGAATGATAAATATACACATCTTACTTCTTAGAGAAGACCAGAATCTCAATTTGACTCTAAGATGGTTTTTATTGCCTCTCCTATGAAAAAGAATCAATACGAGGATCAAATTTCAGTATTTTTGAGTGTCCTTATTTCAATTTGGCACAGTTTTTTCAATACCACTGTGTCTACCAAGAGAAATACTGTATAAAGGTTATGTCTAACTTATACAAAACAGAGGGCTTGCCTATAAGAAGATGAAAATAGTCAAAATGCATTACAAACAAAAGTTGACCTTTCTGAGGCTCCAAATTCTCAAATCCTTCAGTTCTGCATTTTCTGCCTGAAGGTAAGGGCTAGACCCTTCCTATCTTGTTTGTACATCTGAAAAATGATGTATTTCTTATGGCTTTCAAGGTGATGTATTGTAAAATCTTCTATTTACCTTTAAACTGGATCACTGTGTATTAGGTCCTTAGAAGCCTTTGGCATCCTCACTTTGCATAGAAAATGCAAAAGCTCAACAGACAGAATGGGTGGCAGCACTTTATACCGGATTCCTACAGAATTAATGTTCAGATGAAACCAATGCTCTACCTTTCTCAGGTTTGTTAGTTAATATATCCATTTTTTTTAGCTAGTGATTGGTATAGAATGATATAATATAAAAGGAGACTTCCAGCTGTGCTTCTAAACGGTTGGGTGTGTAACAGGGAAATTCATACAATAAGCTCCCGGTGTTGAACTAGTAATTGTTCAGATCTGAATAAATATACAGGAGTTTAAATAGTTGTATGTAGCACAATTCCCCTAACCATTCCCATTGTTTTCCCATTGCAGTAAACATGAAGATTTCTTTTCCCATGCAGGAGTCATAAGAAAGGTGGTATCCAGTAGTAAACACTGACTGTCCAGATCACAACATTTCACATGACCCCATACACAAGCTAAGAGCAGTTTCTGCCAAACCACAACCCATGGGGAATAGGCCTTTGAGGTTGCTTAAAAGTGGCAGGCTGTGAGAGAGAAGCCTATTTCCTTTCTTGGAGCCTAATTTAGCTGGAAAATGAAGATAGGCAGAACGTGAGTTTCCTGTAGCTTCGTGCATTGTGTAATTTTATTAGACATAAACAAACTTGCTCTGAATGGCTTATATTAGCCAACTGATATATTTACTTTCACGTAGAATGTGCCCTTCAAGCTATGTATAGCACATCATCCAATGAGAATACAAAACAGCTCCCAACGATGTCCCTTTACAATCAGTCCAATCATCAGATCCTAGCACAGAGATCACTTTCTTTAATTTGACAAGACATATGTTGAGTCCCACAATATTGCTATGATATCAACAAACATTTGTGGAACACCCATCGTGGGCCACGTAACTGTGGGAAACCTGGAGATAAGAAGCCAAGTGACATCCGTCTCTATTCCCAAGGGTTTTACATGCCAGAAGAGGAGACAGAGATCCAAACAGGCAAATATTAACAATAATCCAGGGTGTTCTGATGGCTGAAGAAATGCTGGGAAACAAACCTACTGTGCTGTATAAATGTGGGAAGGCCTCACGATTCTGGAGCTACTAACACTTACTCGTATCTAAATGCACATATCTTATATCTTCTCCTATAAATTGATCACAGGAAACTAAAAATATGTATATGGTATCCTCTCAGCACCACAAGTAGGTATGCTCCATAATTTATACGTATTTATTGACAGATATGTATATAGAGAGAATTTTTCTTCTAGGTCCATAGAGGGGATAACAATGTACAATAAATGAGAAAGAGGGGGAGAGTTAATACCACAGTTCCCTATTTTTGCCTTAAGTCCTTTACCCTTTATTTTAAGTCCTATTCCCACTTATGCCCCAACCCCACTGATCACCAAAAAAAGGTTTTGTCAGGAAACAACATCAAGTAAGGAAATGCCACTGACCTCAGATAGCATGTCTTTAGGCTGTTCCTCCAGTAGCCTCCCTTTAAAGCATAAACTGTTTGTCCAGTGAGTTACAAGACTGTTTTCCTGTCATTTCCAATGAGAGTAAATTCCTGGATTTAGGAAAAAAAGTTGTACTTTACACTTTATTTAGTGTGGTATTTAAAGATTATGTCAAAGAGATTTGGAAATTTAAAGTCTTCCAGGAAGCCAAGGGCTTCTGCGTTTATAGAAATCACTGGAGAAAACTAGCTTCTAGAAACTGGGAGGCTTCTAGCAACGGATGCAGTCTCTGTGTCTTGAACAGATTACTTTTGCCGATAAGGTGTTCATTGGAGCTATCATATCCCATACACCTAGGATTGCTCAGGAAGAGGGACTTCTCACTCTCTGTTTAGATTTTTTTAAGCAACTGAAATTTCTGCTGCAGTTTCTCCTCTTCTCGGCTCTCAGTGAGCTCCACAATGCTTCCAATGAGACTTTCTGAGGTTTGCTATGTGGTACCTCATAACTAGGTTTACATCTAACGGTAGAAGAACCACAGACAGCTTTGGATTGCCCCTCCTGTCACCCTGTTACTTAGGATAAGGAAGTCTTTTAAATTTAACACTGCAGCCATGCTCTATATGTAGCCCTGATCGACACCAGGTCCCATCATCAAAAGTTAAATCGTCCAAAAGTTCTTCCACACTGTATTAATAGCTAGCTAGCTGTGGTGATTTAGCAGTGGAGGGAATATTCTGTTTTATAGTTGAACTTTCTAGAGACAGCATGATGGAAAGGACAAGATCAGTGTTTTTGGAGTCAAACAGATAGATATGTGTTTGAATCCCAGCTCAGTAATTTTCTGTTGTGACCTGGGGTAATTCTAGAAAAGCAGGAACCATGATGCCTATGGTACTGACCAAGAAAATAAATCACAAAGAAGTTAAGGGATTTGCTCCAAGACACAGAATGATGAGTAAATGACCCAGGGAGAAATCAAATGCAGACACCACTTTACTGTATTTCCTTCAAAATGAGGTCTTCATCTCACTAGAGCTGGAAGGCTCTGCTTGATGGGATTGATATCTGTTATAAACCTACATTTACCTCTTTACTGTTGGCCACCTTGGTAACTAAGTAGTTCTACATCTTGAGGCCTCTTTGACCACAAAAGAGAAAGAAAACATTCTGAGTACACTGGAAAAGAGGTTTTCAGGGTCAGTTCTACCTAGACTGCTGCTTTCTGTTAGTACTGTGAATGAGAGCAGATTTTTAAACCCAGCTGTAGTTACTGTGGTTAAATTTGATGTGGAGATTAAATTTATTTGGAGAATTTTAAAACATATGACTTTAGACTCCCTGAATATAGAGAGGAAGGAATCTTAGAATTTTCTTCTAGATAGCTCTGGAGATCTTAGGCATCTTTAACAAAAATAGGTATTTTAGATTGTGATCTACTGTCCACTTCCTGAGATAAAACCAGATGAACTGCCTGAAGACTAGACAGTTCTTTTCAACCAGTGGCTCAGGCATAGTAGGACATGTGCTGAAGGGCAAAATGGAGTTAATGTGCTTGGCAAGGCTCATCCTCTTTGATTCCTTGACTTATCCTAGGTGGGGGAAAATGGAAATAGCTATCAAGAACAGGGTTGAGGGGTTACATACTTCCACCTAACAATTCAAATTTGTTTGTCAAAACACCATACTTTATGGTGTATGAATGTGGACAGAGATTGGGTGAATGGGCTAAGGCATTAAAATAATTAGAGGAGAAGTAGAATTATTATAACTTGATAAATGTTTCAAAATCAAAATAACTGCTCCTTGAAAATTATAGCAGAGAAAACAAGTAGGAGGGAAGATGGACCTAGTGATAATAAATATCATGGGGAAACAAGTTTCACATTTTTTGGATTTGGAGAGCTGATTGTTTCAGGATGTTTATAATTGAAAAACTCACATCCCTGCTTAATAAATCTTGCTTACAGAGCCAGAGATGGAAATTTCTTCTATACTGACTAATATAGATCTCTACATTTTCTTATCTAAACCCTGGAGGTCAAATATGTTTGAGAATAAAGAATTTTTCACATTTGAAAGGTAATCTCAATAAGGTGTGGGACAATATTCCATAATCGAATATATTAATACTTACACCAAATGGGGTATATAAAACTATTAATAGCTTTCCATTAGTTCAGATCAGATTTTGCTGCCAAATAAATTCAGGTCAGATCAGGTTAGATTTTTCTACCGGATGGGTCATGAAAAACTCATTTTGCAGAGCTTTTAGGAGTTTGAAAATAAAGCTGTAAAATTGTGAACCTATACAAACGGAAACTTCTCCTTGACCATGCTACTAAAAAGAAACATCAATTGATTTATAGGAAGATGAGGAACTTAGATTTGGGAAATGTGCTTAGAAATAGTAGGTAGACAATGGTAATAATATTGGTAACATTTCTTGCACAATATTATGTGCCAGGCATTATTCTTAGAGCTTAACATGAATTAACGCATAAAAGTCTATAACAATACTATGAGGTACTATATTGATGTACTTAGAGGCCTATTTACAGATGAAGAAACTAAAGCACAGAAAGTTTAAGTAACTGCCAAGCTCACACAGCAAGTGATTGGAGGATCCCTAGTTTAAACACAGATGGCTCCATTCCCTGAATATGAATATTATTGTTTTATGTTCTACACAAATAAAACAGCTCTTATATATCATTCTACTCACATTCCTTTTATTTATAGGAAACTAAGAGACATGTTTTACATTGAAAGATACTATAATACTTCTTGAGATGCTTGCTTTCTTCATGGAATGTCTTTTGTATTAAAAAACATCTGTAATTCTTTAGCTTGAAACTGGGCTGATTAACAGATTATGGAAACAAACAAGCTTATTATAATATAAGAAGAATTGAGCATTAAAATTTTTCCCTGGTTTATCATCACCGTGTTATCCCCAAGGCCTAACTTAGAGGCTTGTGTATAATAGGCACTTTGTGGGATGAATGAATCAGTCTAAATCTCCAAAACTCCCCAAAATAAATGAGTGCCATTCAGAAATGCTAATTTGTACTATTTCACTTATTTACATTTTTCTCTTAGTTGGTGTTAATTCATTAGAATTTTTTATGAAATCAAACTTTTATGTTTTTATATAAAAGTATAACAGTGATGGTTGGGAGGTTAACCACTTTGCATTTGGTTGAATGTATTATTTTAGCTGGTCTCCAGTGACTCCTGATCAGGCCTATGTGTGTGTTTATAATTTACTTAGAATGTGTGACACATCCAGATAGCATCAGGCCTTACTCAAGCAGTACTTGGGAAATGATGCTGCTTGTCCAGTTTTACCACTCCAGGTACTTGATTGCTAAGGTCAGGTGCTTCCATCTGGTTCCCATGTCTATCTCTAACAATATCTGAAGAGTTCTTTGACTAAGAACTTTGTAAAGATGAAAGGATTGAGAAGGCCTGAAACTATGCTCTAAAGCATACTATTTAAAGTTTTCTAAATTTATCTTGAGTGAATAATGTACTTTTTATATTAATATTCAACCCTATTTATTAAAGAATTTGTGGATAAAAAAAAAAAAAAACTTCTTCCTGGTCCTGTTCTATTTTATACCATTGCCATGGTTCTGCAGGATTCACTGTTCTCTCCTAAGTCTTGCACGGTCCCAGTTTCAGACGGTATATGCAAGTCAGTCTCACATGGGCTTCTGTGTTAAAAGCAGAGAATTCTTTATTCTCTCTCTCTTTAGCTGTGAAAAATTTTCCATCAAAGCACACAATCTCACTGAAGTTCTATAGCAGATTCTACTATGTTACTGCACAGGACAGAGTCACTATTTTTCAAAGCATCCTCACAAAAATTGCCTAGTGACTGCTCATTCCTGTAGCTTTTTCCTCTACTATGTTGCCTCACTAGACATTCCTCTCCCTTTCTCTCTCTCTTTCCTTCTCTCTTTCTCTTCCTCTCTCCTTCTCTCCCTTCCCCACCTCCCCTCTTTCCCTCTGACCCTCTGTTACTTCAATCTATTCTGTACTGCAGGAGCAGGATGGGCTATTTGGACACAGAGTGCAACTTTCAGGTGGGGTAAGCTCAGATAAAGGATTCCCCATTGAACATTAGTTACTGACCAAAACCCCCTGTTACTTTCTGTGTCACATTATCTACTTCTTCTCTGAATATTCTTCGACCACACCGACCTATGTTTACACATGTGGAGATACACCCACCTGCACTTCTATACTATCCTTTCGGAGAGATGATAATTTGAGGATTTAAGTTGTCCTATCAGCTTTTCAAACATTTATTATACTAGTTAGTTATTAATATAAAACTAAATTTAAGAATATTTTTTCAATTTTAATTGAAATTCTTATTTGGCAATATTCTGATTTTTCCCACTGAGGAGACTCATGCTTATATGAAAATATGTAACTTTGTGGTTGATTATCAATATTATCAATAGGACTCATAATTTTCAAGTTGCTGAAAAAGCTAAAGAAGTGTTGACCAAGCTATTTCTGCTGACATTTAGTCCTTTGGGCTGTTTTTCTATATGTGAGGTCATAGTAACATTAGAGGAATGATTAATAAACTACTCACTCCTACCCACCAGCTATTGGAGAAGGCAGAGTCATAATCATATCATTGTCTCCAATTCAATTCAACAAGAATCATACACTTACCATGTAGATGTAATATGGGCTGTTCAACCAGGCATAAGAAACTTAAATGCCAACATGTAAACTAACATCACATTATATTAAGTACCAAAATAGTTTAGAATATATGCCCAGAAGTCTAAAGTCCCTAATACAGTCATAAAATTCTAGAGTCAGAAAAACTTTTATTGACTATATAGATTAATAATTTGTTTTACACATAAAGAGGCTGACACGCAGAGGCACTGATTTGTCCAAGATTTTAGGAAATTATTGTAGTGACCATATATGTGACCAGAGGCCATGAACTCTCCCTTTGTATCTTTTGGGTGGTACCTTCTCTTCCCATACTGAATCATATAATTCATTTGCTAGCTCTTAGACACTATTAATTTGTCCAAGAATATATTTAAGAAAATTGATATATTCTTTTACTTTGTGATGTATATAGTAGCCTTTTTAGAAATGGTGACATTTCTGGCATTAAACATTACCGTGCACTAAAAAGTGCAATGTACTAAAAAGATTTTTTATTTATTTAGATTTTAAAAGTTCCTTCAAATGATAATCATCAGAACCAAATTTGAATCTAAACTAATTGAATCCCGTGTGAGTTTTTTGACCAAAATATAATTAATTCAATTTTCCCAATATCAAAATGTCACAATGAATAACTTCTTAGTCTTTTTTAAAACCAATAAATTGTATCCAAAACAATCATCTTATTCTGCTAGAATTTTGATACTGGTATGGTTTTTACTAGCTATTTCTTATAAACTTGATATTTATGATTTGCTTAATTTAAGCTATCTTCCAGACAACAATTATTTAATTTATTGAAATTTGCTAGAAAAATGGCTACAATATGAAACTCATAGCAATTGGAGAGGTCTTCCTTTATTTATCATTCTTTCACTCATTCACTTCTCTTTCTAACTTTCTTTCACTGCTGTCAGAAGATTACTGTTATAAATTGCATTGCTTTAAATGTATGACAATGTTATTAACCTAATTGCATAGCCCATCCATTGGCTCATAGATGAGTTTTTAATCTAACATGAGCCAATGGAATGTGAGGGATATTTGTTGACACTTATGGGAAAGAAAAGTCTCCAATCTTTCTGTGGTAGATAAAGGTAGAGATACTCTTTGACATTAAATCAAAGGAGAATGGTCCCTGGAAGACAGTGGCAGTCATCTAGCTACCAGGACAGTACCAGGCTTAGGAAGAAGCTGTCATTGTAAA
This sequence comes from Eidolon dupreanum, assembly GCA_028627145.1. Classification (NCBI taxonomy): domain Eukaryota; kingdom Metazoa; phylum Chordata; class Mammalia; order Chiroptera; family Pteropodidae; genus Eidolon; species Eidolon dupreanum. The sequence continues at coordinate 26,744,588 of CM053501.1, read as the reverse complement.
GAAAGAAAGAGCAGAGATACCAAAAGATCTTCCATTACATGTTTAGGACTACTCGTTCAAGTCTGGCCTGAAACTAGCCCTATCTCAATACGTTCTCTTTATAGGTGTGGGGGTTCAGGGTTAGTCACTCCAAAATGTGCTTCTGTGGTATGTGAATTGTTTGCGCTAAGGGTGCCTTTAGCTGCTGACTCAGGAGAAACTACTGCTCCCTCCCTTGACCACTGGGAAGAACTTGGATTAGGAGCCTTGCCCAGAATGGGAGATTATCAAAGATAACCTCTTTTGACCTGTCTGTAGGGCAGGACAAACTTCTATTTACTGAACATCTGTTCCTCTTATCATTCTGCAATGACCTTTTGAAGCCCCCAAGGCACCTTACCACATTCCTAGCTCAGAATGTGTTATGTACTCATGTTGCCTTTCTGTCTCTGAACCTTTCATGTGTCTGGGGTCTCTCATGTATGTGGGGTTCTCATACATATGTATGTATGAAATTTGGTTATTTTCTCTTGTTAATCTGTCTCATGTCTATTTGATTATTAGACCAACCAAAAGAACCTTGAGAATCAAGAGAAGTATCTTTTTCCCTAACACTACTTAAGCCAATTAGAGTTGGGCTTTCAGGTTTTTTGTAACAAAAAATAGTACTGAATGACACACTATTGTTGGCATTTTGTATAAAAAAGTTTTGTTCACAATGGCAGACAGTATTAGTCACCTACACAAAAAACATTATTCTTCCTTCTTAATGAGAACTCCAATTTTATTCATAATTTAGGCAGATAATGTGATTCAGGGATCCTTCCCAACCACCCGAGAATGTTAATGTGTATTAGTCTTAACCAATCACAGTGATTCTATTTCCCTGTCAAGAACTGCTTTAGGAATATCATATAACCATGGACAAAAATATACATATAATGTAAAATCTGCTGTGATCATCATGGAAACTTTCCTAATTCTTAAAAAGGCGAGACTTGACAAGACTTTCCTTTCTTTTCCAGCTTTTAGACAAAGGCCTGGGAAGAATACAGCCACCTTGCAATTAGAAAAAACAAGATAATCTAAGAGAAGCTAATCTGGCTTCTTTGAGCCACAGAATGAGCTAAGTCTGGAAGTCCCCAGACTTCACCTTATGTGCAGTAATAAACGCCCTATTGTTTAAGTTGCTGATAATCACATGTCCTGTTATTTGGAGTAGAAATCGCCCTGATATATCCACACACAATACTGATTCTTTGAGTCTAACTCCAAGTAAAAATCACATTACTCAATTGATTAAACCCAATCTGAGTCTTAAAAATACAGATCCTTGTACAATTTTAAGCATACTTTCTCATCTGAAGGTTTAAGTGGTTAAAAGAGAAGTGATCAGATAATACATAATACAGATTAAATTTAAATAATTCCTATATCTTAAACCAGAGACAAAATGAGAATTTGACCAGCTAAAAATCAATGTGTCCCTAAGCCTTTGTTTATCCAGGTGGTTAGAACCAGAAGACACTGGGAGGATCATCTTGGATAGCAGCCAGAACAAATGCCCACAAGTCTTCATGGTAATCCTGCTGCCAATTCCTAAGATTCCTATTATCTTAGCATTTTCCAGATCAGAAATTCATAATAGGAACAAAAAAGAATGAGACACCTAGTCTATTGTTTTATTCTTTTAAAGCCAGGAGTATTCCATAAACAATTGAGAAATGCTTGGAATATGACCTCCATGGATATGTTGTAACCCCAAATCAGGAGAACATGCTGATGAGATAGGCTTACATGGGCTTACATGAATATCTGACAGTGAGGTGGGAGTTTGAGGGGGTGGCAATGAGGTTGAAAAGTGTCCTAGATATTTCAGACCTGCTCCTATACAAGGATGCTGGTGGTATTGGTCATAATAATAGAAACAAGATGTGAACAGTTTTTCTGCTTTGGTGTGATTGCTAAACAAGTTCTTAATAAAATGACACAAAGTACGTGCTCTGTAAATGTTCATTTCTTTCCCCACTTCCCTTTCTCCTTCTTTTTTCTTCTCATCTTTATAATTATGAAGAAGGGGGCTAAGGACAAAGGGAAATCATAGCTATGGAAGTTCTTTGATATCTCTTATAAATATTCTTTTTCTAATATTTTTGTATAATACATCCAAATTACAACAAAATTTCTCAGTATCAGAATGGAAGAATTTTGTTAAGTATTTCACTAGTCTCCTAGACAATATTTTCTGCTTCTCTAGAGTGCATTGGATTTAAGCCCAACCTGAAAATAACTCCTTTACTGTTAGCTTTAATAATATTCTCAAGGCATATAATTTACATGTTAAAGTAGGTAACTAATGGGAAACCATCTACGAAAAGTAACATTTGTACCAGATATCAGAAGATTTCCTAAATAAACAAAAGCTTGTTTGAGTTCTCTCTTTAGAAATTTCTCTATTGCTTTCGAATTATGTTTTTTAATTTCAAGATGAAATTACACCTTGAAATTTCAAAAAAATATAATCAAGCTGATAAAAACTGAAATGGCATTCCACTGAGAGGAAGAATTGGAAGAACTGTATTCCATAGGCTGTTCTCAAAAACAGGGCATTTTTATGCTGCCAAATTAATAACATAGCAGAGACATCTTAGGCCTTCACCCATCCCAGAATCCATTTTGTACTGTTGTCTTATTACTATAAAATTTAAACTAACAGCAAGTTGCACAAAATAAAAGCAAAAGAGTGAACAAAAACCAAGTTACATACATTACCTGTATAGGAGGTAAGATTGATAAGCAGTCTTTGTTTCTGTGAGCTATTTCTCTCAGGTGTGCAAGGGCTCTCCCACTTTGATGTTTTCCTTCATATTTCAACTCTGCTATTGCTTCTTATGCACTTAAACCACTTTTATGGCGTCTTCTCTAACATTCACCTTTCTCTGGGTCTCTTTTGAATTGAACCCTGAAGATTCCAACAATAAATGTCCAAGTGCTCAGGTGTGCCACTATAATGACCATTTGTATCATCTGATAAGTGGTCCCCACCAGCTTGCTAGTTTCTTATGGCCATCTACTACATTTTCATAACACAACTAATGCCGAGGATAAAGTAATAGAGTTTGGAGAAGTCATTAATGAAATAGTAGCCCATAGAGTTTATGAACAGAATTTTTGAATGAGAATTACAAAAGCACAGAGGAGAAGGATGTTATAGGAGCCTGACAAAATGGGTATGAAGACAATTAGACAAAGTTAAGGGTTTAAATCAACAGGACCTTGTGATAAGATGGATGGAAGAGCATAGAAGAGCAAAAGAGAAATCTAAATTGAGCCTCAAATTTCTGACTTTAATAAGTTAATGCATGGTGATGCCATTTTATTCAGCTGGTGAACACTGGAAGAAGATCGATTTTGGAGACTGATAATGAGATCAGTTCTGTATATACAATACCTGAGTTATTTATGAGCTATAGCAATGGAGGGCGCAGGATCCAGAGCTCAGGTCTAATGTAGAGTTGTAAATATGGACATCATTCACACAAATAAATTGCAATCAAGGCTGCAAGAGCTAATGAAATTACCTATGGAGAAAAAGAAGAAAGTTTAAGGCCAAGAATGTAAGGATCTCCATGTAGTAAGTGATCTGAGGAGGAGCTCGCAAAATGAGACTCAACAAGAAATTAGGAAGTTTGGAGGAAAAGAGTGTCATATCACCAAAGTCAAGCGAAGGGTGTTTTAGGGGAAGCTGCCAACAGTGGTAAATGTTCAGAGGTCACGTAAGATGAATACTGAAGCAAGTCCATTCGATTTAGTAGCATCAGCAATCTCAGTAAAGCCAAGTTTAGAGATGTAATTGGAAGCAAAAGCTAGAGTGCAATGGGTAAACATGAGAAAGGCATGAGTAAATGGAGTTAGACTATAGACAACTCTTCCAAGAGATCTGACTATAAAGGAGAGAAGAGTGGATGAGCAATAGCTGAAGAGGTATTAAGTAGTGAAAGGGTTTGATTTCTTTTTTAAGATGGTGGCCATTAAGTTTCTATGCTAATGGCTTGGAGTCAGTAGAAAAGTTAACATTTACAAGAAAGAGGGACTAATTATAGAATGAGATTCTAGAGGATGTGGGAAGGTCTGGAATCCAGATTCCCCTGGATGTTTGGAAATCCTCAGTTGCCCTTATTTGAAATCCAAGTCTTTTGGCAACATTGCACCAAAATGAGCTTCCTGGGCCTCCTGTAATGGATAGATTATTTTCATCACTCAGGTATTAATTAGTTTTCTCTTCTGGAATCATTTTCTATTACTACTATAACAAATTACTATAAGTTAATTTGATTAAAAAACACAAATGTATTATTTTACAGTCTGGAGGTCAGAAATCCACAATAGGTGTCAGTGGACTAAAATCAAGGCTCAACAGGGCTGTGCTCCTTATAGCAGACCTAAAGCAGAATCCATTTCTTTGCCTCCTACCATGAGCATGCTTTGATTTGTGGCTTTTTTCTCCATCTTCAAAGTCATCAGTGCAGCATCTCCAAAAATTTCTTTCTGATTCTGACCTATTATCTCCCTCATATAAAGGACTCCTATGATTTCATTTGGCCCTTCCAGATAATCTAAAATAATTTTCTCATCTCAAGATCCTTAATTTAATCACATCTGCTAAGCCCCTTTTGTCCTATAAAGAAACATATTCACAGGTTTGGGAAACATCTTTAGGGGGACATTATTCTGCCTACTCTATCTTCCTATTTCTCAACAGCCAGGGATAAGAAGCTGTAGAATTCATAGGTCTGACAACTTGCTGAGAATTATGGATGAAGCCTTAAGAATTTCCACTACTTGATGTTTTAAATAAGTAAAAATCTTAGTAATCAATTTCAGCAATGTCATTCTCAAATGATAAAGTATTAAACACTTGGAGAATTTGATCTAGGTAATGTGAAGATCTCACTTGGCCCAGTCTAGCAGTAGTTGAGTTGATGTCATCATTTTTAGCATTCCAGGGCAAAATAAATGAACAACCCAAATAAATTCTGTGAGATCTTTTAGCTGCTATTTTTAAAGAAAATATTATTCTGACCCTTGTTAAAACAGTAAGGAAGACTTTGTTCAGGACTATCATGATAGTTTTGACACCTATCACGATAGAGAAGAGAGGTTGGCTCAACTCTGAATACAATAGGAAAAGTGGGGATTTACAGTGAAGGATCAGAGTGGTGGGATGAGTGAATAGAAAACGACGAGGAGAAAGCAGGTAGGTCAGGGTGATCATATATCACTTGAGGGGATGGTGGAAGATGAGAAACTGGGTCAGATATTGAGAGCGATCAGATACCAAGGATGGGAAATTCTCTCTAAAATGATTTGGCAGGATTCTTAATACAACAGGGCTCTTGAAGACTAGTCAAGAAATGGGCTTGGAGGAGCCTGACTAAAGTTTGATGAAAGAGAATGTCTTTGTAACTATAGTGTTTTGTGGGATTTTTTTTTTTTTTTTGCAATTTATTACATTTTATGTACAGACTCCTGAAATCCAGCCAAGAAGTACCGAGTCTATAACTAGCACCGTATCTAGGGAGCTGGTAAAATTCAATGGTGCTATCACTGTGGTCCTGGGGCTAATCAAAAGGAAAAAATTGAGGGACAGGGTAAGATTTAAGGAAGTAAAGGAGCCATGTGTTGTGAGATATAGTTGCCCATGTCACTCTAAATTTTGCAAACAAAAATGAGCATATCCAAGTGTCCTGTTGTCGGGAACATTACATAGCAGTGTCAAGTCAGCAAAATCAAAATGACTCGTACCTCCTCTTCACAAACCACATTCCCTTGCATAGTTTAAACAAGTAAATCTAGATCAACAAAAATGATGAATCTTTTATCCCATCTTTCTCACACACACACACACCAAATTTTCATTGTCATTATCAAAAAATAACTACCATCGCCAATACTATTATTACTACAACATCGTTTTATTTCTCAATGCCATTCAACGCTAGAAACTCTAACATCTTTCGAAAAATTAATGCAAATAAACTAAATTGGCATTCCTTATTTTAGAAAAACTTAGTATCACATGACCTCTGTGCATCAGAAAGTAAAGCAGGGACAAGTCTGTTAGACACTCTAGTGCAACAAGCAGTCCAAATGATGTAAAATAATCTCTACTTTCATTCCTCTAATTGACTTCAAACTCATGCTGATTCCACTTTAGATAAGCAAAGAAACAGTCCTTATTTATTGTCTTTTCTTTTCGTTCCTTTCTCATAATCTCCTGGGTCTCTCCTTCTCTTGAATTTCCTGTTTTCCTACCAGAATCCATTTTTACCTTTTGGCCTCTGGCCAGGCTGTCAGTCATTGCGTTCAGCCATCATTCTCTTCAAAGGAGCTAGACCTATTGGAGGAGATTTCAGGTCCTGCTAATAGGAAGAGGTAGGGGAGCTTCTAAAAAGCCTTTCTTCTGCTTAAATTGATTCCTCTTGGCATAACTCAGGTACATTGCTATGCTAACAGTGTTCGTGTCATTTTTCAAAGAACTCCTGTAGCACAATCTGATGTGATCTGAGACCCCGAAATGGCTGGGAAGAAATCTTGCCCAGAAAGGGAGCGGTGAGCTAAGTTAACCTATGCTGTTATACTCTCACCCTAGTAAAACACTTTGCCCTAGTGGTGTAGATAGAAAGTGGAAAATAGCACTGCACTCTGCCCACCAGGCAGTATCTGGCCACCGGAGATTTCCCCCCGCCTCCTACCACATGAGTCTATATTTATGTTGTGGCACCATCTTTGAGATGTCCTCACTTCTTTTCCACACACATAACCCTCCCAACTTCCCCAAGCTACTCCCAAGTTTTCACATGTCTTTCTGTGATAATAATCTTATGAGTCTTTGTGGACATATTAGCTGACTCCCGCAAGCTCCAAGAAGAAAACCCTGGACTCAGAGCTGCAGAAGGGGATTCATTCTCTCCCTGCATAGTGGTGGCAGCTGTTAAACTCCCCTGGAAGCTGGGGAGCCACTGTGCTTCCACCCCAAGGCATGATCTCTCCCTTCCTCTTCCTCTCATGCACTCCCTTTTCCACTCACTTTTCATGGGAAAGAAAAGAGAGACTCCTCTCCAGACCACTTGTGAGGAAAGGGATTCATCTATCCAGGGGGAAACAGAAGCAGGAGCGGAAGCAAAAACAAACTGCTCATTTTCCCTGGATATTCTGGAGATAATTTAGCCAGGTTAGAACTGGTAAGATGCTGCTGAGCTTTAAGCTAATTAAAAAGGAGTGGGTGTCATGAGGACCATGGATGCAGTCAGCCAGCGAGCAACATTTACAGGCAGAACCATGTCAGGTAACAAGGGAGAGGTACAAGGAGTACATTAGATGTGCTCTCTCTCCTCTTGCTGTGAATACTGCAGCCTTGTCAAGAAGAAGCTTCCCTGGAAGATTTCTGGTCTACCTTTTCAGGTTTAGCCAAAAGCTTAGTTTAGTTCCCCATGCCTATCGTAGGTCAGTAGAAATTCTCTTGTACAAAACCTGGCTGATCATCAGAATTATCTGGAGAGCTTCATAAAAATATAGATTTCCAGACATCCTCCTAGAATCACTCAAGCAAAACTTCAGCAGTGAGGCCTTGGATTCTCCGTATAGATGAAGTTTCCAGTTGCCCGCTTGGAGAATCATTTTCATAGCTAATACAATCTAAATCATAGATGTGGAAGAGACCTATTCTAAATTTTCCATTTTTCTATTAAAAAAACCCTTAAACTCAGAGTTAAGTGCAAAGTTATACAATTAAATCAGTTTAGTATCTGAAGAAAAATGCAATAGTGAAAAGCTTTGTATGAAAAAAATACGTGCCTAGGGAGAAAATTGAGAAACCATTGTAACAATACACCAATTGAAACCTTTTAACCAGCCACTGCTATGGTGATTTGTATCATATATGCACTTAACTTTCATTCATTTGTTCACTTAACAAATGTGCTTAGCACTGCTTTAGGCACAGAGGATACAGTAGTGAACAAAATAATCAAAAATTCTGTCCTCATGGAGCTTTCTTCATTCTAGTATGGGTTAGAGTCTACCAACAGAGTAGTCAGATATAGCATGTCAATAAAAATAAAGCAGAAAACAGGATTTGATGTGTTTAGCATTGGAGGTCAGGTTGAAGTTGTAGGCAAGATGGCTGGGAAAGGCTTCATTGTGTGAAGGTGACTTTGAAAAGGCCTGTAGGAATTGAGGGAGCTAGTCATGTATGTATCAGGGGATACAATTATCCAGGCAAAGAAAATAGCAAGTGCAAAGTCTCTGGGGTGGGGACATGCCTAGTATGTTAGGAATGAAGATAGTGGGAATGTAGCAGAATGAATGAAGAGAAGAGGAATAGATGTGTCAGTGAGGTAAAGGGGTGCCAGATCACATAGGACCTTGTAGTGTAAGCACTTGGGTTTCTAGTCTGTCTGAGATGGAAAAGTATTGGAGGATTTTGGACAAAAGAGTGTCAAGACTCAATTTATATTTTAATGGGACCTGTCTGTGCAGAGATAAAATCAGACTGAAAGGGCAGTAACAGAAGCAGGGGGGCCAGATATGAAGTTACTGCTGTGCTTCAACCACAAGGTGAGAGAATTAACCACTTCAATATGTGTTAAGCCTGGGCATCACCGTGTGTTTAAGCCTCAGAATGAAGATAGGAAGGAGGCTAGGAATCTGCAGTGCCCTCAGTGTGCTTAGCTCCCATGGCTTATAACGAAAGCATCCTTCCACCCACCACAAGAGTGATGCTAACAGTTAGAGATGAGGGATTCTCATCCTACCTGGTCTCCAAACATTAAACAAGTCCTCAAAGCATCCACACCAGCCACTCCCCTCACACTGGTTCTGGAGACTGGTGAGGGCACAGCACCTGCTTGAGGCCCAATAAACTTGAAGCAGTAAGCACTTCCTACATAGCCTTTCTCTCTCTCTTGTTTTTCCTAAGTGTTTTTGTTGTTATTATTGCTTTGTTTTGTTTTGTTTCACTAACTGTTCTATAGGCTCTCTGATCTCATTGTTCTCCACGGCACTGACTTCCCCATGTCATTAGGGCTGCAGCCTTTCCATCATAGTTGTAACTAAATATCTTCCTTCCTCCAAAGTACTTATTAAAATAAACAGATATTTTGAAGCTCTTAGTTATGGACCTGTTGGGCTCTTGCTAGGTGAAAATATATATTTACTCCAGGTGCCACTGCACCTAAAATTTTTCCTCTTAAACATAATCCTGTTATAAGAATGGTCATCTTGTGAAATGGAAAGTTTTGTGATATATATATGGAAAATTCCTAGTAAATATCACACTGTATTTTAATTCTTTTAACTGGCCAAACTTATTTGCCATTTAAATCTGTTCTTATAATGTTGCTTATTTTTCCAAATCAACAAACTTGCCAACTTCAGATGTATTCTAAGTGTTCACAGCATTAGTGGAAAGAAATTGAAACCCCTCAAACTCAATCATTTGGCACCAGAGAGACTGGTCTCTGTACAAATAAAAACATTGACATGAGAGGGTAGAGAAATCTTCAGGAAGTTAGACTAATCTGATTTTTAAAGGTAAAATATTTGTGCTATAAGAATGCAAAAAATAAGTGAATCATTTATTCCAGAGAATTATTGTTCTCAAATGTCATCATAAAAGTCTAGAGAAGGAGAGAAAACTAGGAAGGTTTTTGTCATCAGTTTTTTATGCAAGTAGTGAGAGGGATGTATTTACAAATGCCAGTTTTCAAGTCCAAGTATGGCAATAGATGAAAGTGGGCTCCCTGTAGTTACTGAGAAATATACACAGCTTTCAAAACCAGCATGATGGTGAGTCAGAGTGATGGGCATTTGTAGAGGAGGAAGCTTACATAGTCTTTTAGGCCAAACAGTAATCCTGGGTGGCTCTGGTGGAACGAGGTATTTAATCACCTCACCGGTAAGAGTCTTTCTTCTCGAGTAAATAGCTAGCAATCTTGGTCAGTAGCTTGGAAGGCAGAGAGAAAAGTAAACGTTCACAAGTGGGTACCCAGCAGAGGCGTTTGTTTAAGCTAAATCCTGAATGTTCTTTAGGGCCTAACTCAGTGCCGCCTCTTCCCTGCACAACTGTGGAGCTGCGACTGTAGGAGGCAGCGCTGCATCTGATTCATCCTCCATGTGTGTTCTTATGTCCCAGTGACTAATTACCGAGTGAACAAACGAAGAAGATGACCTTGGAGGATGCTTGAGATCACACTGAGAACAAATGTGCTTCCCATCGCTAGAGGTGTTTTAACCAGAAGTGGGATCAATGGTTCTCAGCATTCTCCACTCAGTGAACACTTCTGGCTTGTAGCATGAGTGAGGGAATTAAAATGGAACACACTTTTTAGAAATAAGTATTTTGAAAATCTAAAAAAAGCTTTCTAGCCATTCATTGGGCCATCCTTCGGCACAGTATCTCTGTTTACACTAAACTACTAACTTCCTGGATTCACCAGGCAGTATTTTCACATGTCGTAGGTCTTTTGACCTAGTATTACATCACATCTCCTTTCTCTGATTAGCAAGTTGTAGCCTGCTCTCCTCACAGTCTGACCGTCACAACCTCCCAATCCTATTCGATATCTCTATAACAACGTGGAGCTGTATGATGGCAAAAGGCAAATTCTATTGATTGATTACAATTGGCAGCTAATCTATGAAGAGCTTGGGAGACACAAATGTCTGAGAGTCTCTCACTTAGAAAATCATCAATTAGGGACATTGCAGAAATAATTCCTGTACAGGTGAGACCAAATCACTCCCAAAATGCACATTCCAACTCTTACGTTTCTAAGCTACTCCTTAAACTCTAATTACCTCTGCTATGAACTCTGTTGTCATTTTTGACATAACTCTCCTGTGGCACTTTGCTGAGAGCATAAAGGAACTTAGGGTATGAAGAATGAGAATCTGGAAATGGCCGAAGGCAAATGTCATGATTTCTACTGGGCCTTTCATCTTTCAAAGCTGACATAGAAAAGTGAGCCCAGCCTGGCCCTGCTGCAGGCAGAAGTCTCTTCTTATCTGTCTTCTTTCTAAACCTTTCTAGACTTGCACGACTACCACCACCCCTTCTCCTGTCTCCTCTTTGCCATGCCCCTAAGCCCTCATTCTCATTCCCACTTCTCACCTATTTTAAGTGGAAGCAGGAAGAAGGGAAATTATGAAAAATGGTATGTGCTTGTAAAAATCTCCACAATAGCAGCAATTTTAATGGGTTCATATGTTGACTGTAGTTAATCAGATTTGTCCCCTTTCTCTGACAGATAAGAGAAATCTCTCTTGTCTCTGGTTCTCCTTGAGCCTCTAGGTAAGGGGTTAAACTTGAGATTATCTGTTCAGATGACAAAACCTCATAGCTCAAGCAGCCATGTCCCTGGCAAGAATATCTGAGCTGCTAGTGAAAGCCTAGGAAAGACCACACGTATTTGAGATTTGGGGACACGTAGAGCTGTCAGGACCTTAGGGACACACATACCTTCCAGATGAGGGGCACTGAACTAGGGGAGAGTAGTTCAGAACAGGTCATGTGAAGGTTACCAGTAGAATCTGGAAAACTGTGGCCCTGGGCTATTTCCAACAAATAGGATGTGAGAATGTTGGAGTCCCCACTTTGTTGAAGTGTTTAAAACACTTTTGATATTTGTAATGCATTTAGAAATGAAACAAAAATATTTTTGTTTTATGTGTAAAGAAGTCATTTAATAGTAAAATGTATTTGTACGAGAAATTTCTTTTTTGGTGTATATATTCTTTAGCTTATCTCATTATCAACACTTTTATTTAATACATAAAAGCAATAGAGTAGGTATCAAAGGCCTCATGCCATCTCTCCTTTTTCAGCTTCATCTTCCTTCTCTACTCCTTTTCCAGTTGTCTTCTCCCTGTGCTAGGGACTGAATTGTGCCTCTGCCCCCATTCATATGTTGAATCCCTAACCCCCAACATCACAGTATTTGGAGATGGTACCTTTGAGAATTAATTAGGTTTAAATGAGGTCATGAAGATGGGGCCCTCATAATAACATTAGTGCCCTTATAAAAAGAAACATCAGAGAACTTGTGGTCTCTCTCTCTCCATCATGTGAGGATATGATAAAAAGTAGCTGTCTGCAAACCAGGAAGAGAGTTTTTACCAGAACTGGACCACCCTGACCTTGGACTTCCAAGCTCCAGAACTATGGCAAAAGAAAGTTCTGTCGTTTAAGTCACCCAGTCTATGGTATTTTGTTATGGCAGCCTAAGCCGATCAAGATACCCTGTCTTTCTTTCTCTACTACTACTGTCTTCTGAGAGGGCAGAGACAGAGGATGGAGACCTAGTGACTATAATTGCCTATGTAATACCACCTTGCTGCATTTTTGCCCCTTTATCATTCGAACTAGATGAAGAAAGTCTTATACTCATATTGTATTATTTAAAACAAAAAAACCTGTGACCAGTTTGCCTTCTGGAATGGCACTAAACTCCTTTCTTCATTGTGCAAATTGGTAGAAATAACTTTCTCTGAAAAGAAGAGGGAAACTGAGGAAAGAGAAAACTGAAGGAGAAGTCAAAGAGAAAAGAGAAGGTGACAGACAAGCACATACAAAAAGCTCCTGAGGAAGCCCTCCATCCCTGAGCCTCTCCGAGGCCCAGCCTTCCTGTTCTGCACGCTGTTCCTTTCCTTAGCATCTTCCCACTGCCTCCTGCTGCCACTGCTCATCTTTTCCTTCCTCTCCTGTTGAAACTCACTTTAACCCACAAGAATTTATTCTCCCAAGCCCAGATTTCCCTGTCTCCATCTTCTGGGGTAACAGAATGATGATCTGTGGTAATGGTTGAGGATCAGTGATCTTCCCTCCCAAATAACAGTTGTCCATGTTAATTAAAGGCATATACAAGGAACACATTCACTTTGGCTTCAGAGTGTTCATTTAAAAGGAAACTCTTGCCCAGTACTATTCAGCAGAAAAATAACGAGAGCCGCAAATGCAAGCTGCAAATAGTATTTTTTAAATTTTCTAATAGCCATATTTTTAAAATTTAAAAATGTGTGAAGTTCATTTTAAAAATATATTTTAACACAATATATACCAAATATTATCATTTTAATATTTATCAATTTTTTATATTTAATGAGATATTTCACATTTTTTTTCAAACTAAGTCTTCCAAATCAAATATGTATTTTATATTTACAGCACATCTCAGTTCAGACTACCCACATTCGATTGCTTAATGGCCACATATAGCTAGAAAGCACAGCCCTGGATAGATAAAAGGAAAGGTGGAAGCCCTGGCATACCAGTGGATGGGTAAGGCCTACTACATATAGACTCTCCATCCAGGGCCTGAAAGCACAGTCCTATTGCAGAGGCAACAAACTAAATGCTCCTTTGAGATCTGAGATTGTTTTCATTGCTTTTTAAGAAAGTTACTCACCACTATCTCCTTAAATAGTTAGAAGTTCAAATGTTAAGAACAAAATTCTTCATGGATTCTCGAAAGGTAGTATGTTGCTAGTAATAATTTCTAAGAGCAAAGTCTGATCTCTCCCCTCATCATTTTTGTGAGGTCAAAGCATCCTGCCCACTGTGCAGTTCAGTGCACAAACTTTCACTCTGTGATCCCTCAGGAAAGTGACGAGTGCAAATTGGTCTTATTTGCTGAGAAATGGGTGATTACATGCCTGCATGAACTATCACAGCAAAGCTGTCCCATCCTTAGCAGGTGCGTAAGTACACAATAGTAGCAGGCTCTTTTATCCTGGACTAACAGTTAGATTTCTCTGAAGTGTAGCTGTGGGGTTTGTTTTCACTGGGGGTTGAATAAATACTGAATATTCTTTCACTGGAGCAGTCAACTGTCAAGACCTTGTGTCAGATTCATCCATATGCTATTGACTTGATGGTTTCTACAATTTGTACCCAAGTTCTGATGTCCTTTCCTTCTTATAGCTGAAGACTGTCTTTTACATAACTCAAAGAAGTGATTTTAATGGTGGACATTTCAGAATAAGAGTGGTAAGGAAGATGGTACTGCTAAATCTAGAAGAATGGGCTTTGCTTTCAGCAGCTAAAATTTGTGATGATCTAAGTGAAGTTTATTTTCAAGGGTTCTCTGCTGCCAGCCACTAATATTTTATCTATTTGTTGGAACCTCTCTCTCCCTCCTCATTCAGGGCTTTATCCCTATCTGAGGGGCTAGCTGATAGAAATTGATAAAGGATAAGCTTTTATTTCCAAAAAGTATTAGTAATTTTATTAAGAAATGGTGAAAAGACTTCAGACTTAAAAAAAAAAAATGAATCTCTATGGGAGATATTATGCTGATAGAGTTTTCCTAAATCACCTAAAATTACACCCCTACCAACTCTAAAGCAGACTCGAGTTAAGAAACTAGTCTTTTCTCATTCACTTCTCCCAGGAAGAGCAATCACCTTTTTCTTTTTTTCCCCAGTCTAATTAAAATTCAAATTAAAGCATACTTCTACTTGATTATAACTCTTGTGAAAGATTCTTAGGGAAAAAGATAACATGAAACTTGGGATGGCTGTTATTTGTAGATTGGTTTTTTAAGGATAGCCCATTCCCATGGTTAATTGAAAGTTAAATATGAATAAAAAAGAGTTGGCAAAGACTGATTTTCCTCCCTCTCCAGAGGCTTCCAAGTTATTTTTTCATGAACACCCAGAATCTCCCTTCACTGGATTCAGATTCCATTCTCAGTATATCTGACCAGATGACGCAACATCTGTGTTCTCTTTTAAGAACGTGAGAAATGAAGCTTTTCATCTCTCTCTTTGAGTTCTGAGAAATTCAATTAAAAACTGCTCAGATTTTCCTTTTCTTGTTTGCTTTAGAAGGCAGCTCACCAGAAGAGTCCTGTGGCAATCTCCGAACTGTGGAAGAAGGTGATCGAAAATTTAGCCTGATTATGGAGTTGTCAACTCAGGTTTCCCTTCAGACTGAGAAAATAACTCAGCTGGAAGAAGTTTTAGAGGAAAAGGAAAAGAGGATTCAGCAGCTGGAAGCCGAACAGGGGGCCCTTCCTTTTCAAGAGGTCAAGGACTCTCCAGAATGTTTACGAGAAGCCCCAATTTTCTTTAATAATAGCATTACTCCTGTGGTCTCTGATGAGGATATGTAAAGATTCCCAGTAAGAAAATAATAAAAGTTTATTAAGTGTCATCAAGGTAAAGTCCAGAACCTTGGTAGGCTTCTCATTAGCAAACTCAAGTTCAAGTACATGGTTTTGAATATATCTTACAGAGTTCATATTGGAAGAAAACAAAACAAAAGGAAGTGTTCAGAAACAAACATTGAATGTTGCCCCTTTACACATCAGGAATCCCATAATCTGCACAGCTGTATATTTTCAGACAGTCCTGGTAACAGTGGGAGAGGGAACATCACAAAACTAGAGAAATGGTCAGAGAACTTAGCATCATCTTCTTGCCAGAGATTTGTCACACTGCAAAGGAGGGGTGGCACCAATCTCGTTTTAGTATGCAGCTCAACTGTGAACAGAATGCTGTCATGGAGAGCAAGCTTTAAACTGGGGAATGTTAGGGTACTGAAAAGCAGAATCATTGTTAGCAGAGTAAATAGCCATGAGGTCTGTTCTTTCTTGTCCTCTAGAATGTATTTCTTTACCGCATGTATTTCATTAACATTTAGCAAGAGTGGAAATGACATAAAACCAAAGCAATCAAAAGAAATTTAAAAAATGGATGAATCAGAGCTCCAGTCCTTTGGGGAAAGTGTCCTGGGACAGCATCATCTCCTTGGGAAAACACAGAACACTGATTTTTCCCTTAGGAGCAAGACTAAGACCAAAGCAAAATACACTTTTTTATTCTGATTGTACCAAGGAGCTGTGAACAGCACAAAATAATGTCAGGAAAAATAGAGAATGGGCAAAGAAATTAATGGAATAGAATGGAATATTCCTCTCTATGCATGCCCCTCAAATAAACTATTTCCCACCCAGAGAATACAGCTAGGCACTAACTTTAAGGAAGACTTTGGTACTCAACTCTTACTGTCCTGATACAGCTTGACTCGGACAGACAAATCTAGCTCTCCCATGACTCTAATGCTACTTCTTGATTTAATTCAGCTAGTTCAACAAATACCTATTTAATCTCTTCTGCCTACCAAACACAATAATAGATGTTAGAAATATCATAGCAAATGTGAAAATCACAACTTTTATAATCCAGGAATTCACAGATGCACAAGAGTCTCCTTAAATGTAGACACAAGAGCAATTGTAATGGCAGGTGGGAAATAGAGGAGAGAACTTGGGTTAACGTGGATAAACATGATTAGCACAGCTTTAGTAGAAGTTTTCAAATTTACTAAGCCTGAGTGATCGGTAAGAATCCACATTCATGTGTTTGGGTGTATAGCCCAGGAATATGCATTTTAATGAACATGTGTGGTATTCCTGATGGATGCATTCCAGGAACTACACTTTAAAACGCATTAGTTTAGAGCTGGCTTTAAATTAAAAGACTATTCCAGAAGTAGAACTGCTCCTTACAAATCAGGGTGAGGAGTCTTCTATTACAGTATGTAACTAGCATATACTTTGATTATGGATCCTGACTATCTACAAAACAAAGTTTCTAAACCTGATTCTTCTTATTTTTTTAAGGAGGTAGTTGAGTTTTGGACTCAAAATAGGTTTGCCAATTATATTGACTCTAGTGGTTCACCAAAAAAGGAAAAAAAAAAAAAGATATGAGTTCTTCCTTCCAGTAGGTTCTGTTTTCATACAAAACTATAATTTTCCCATGTTTATAATCTCAGTTTAACCTGAAATGTCTGTATGTACAGGTGCAATCCATTATCAAAAATGAAACCAATGTACAACTAACTCCCTGATTATGAACACACACCAACCCCGGAAAGTGACTGAAAGCACTTGTGTATGGTTCCAAAAGAAACTTTTCCATGGAATCTACTTCAGCCCTTACAAAATCTACTTCAGAAATCCCTTCTGTCTCATTCCTCCATTTCACCTCCTCAAATCCTATAATTTCCCTTGCCTTTTCTATTTCTCTGATACCAACTAGGTCTCCCAGTTCTGGTCTTGAAGTTCTGTCCACTGTTTCTGACATCATGGTGAGTTTGAGGGTTGGCAAATCCTAACTATATATTTCTGTGAGAAAGCTTTAAATCTTTATATCTTTTAAGAGTGGACTGTCTCCAAGACATTCTATCACCTTTACAATTTTGATGTTATTATGATCATCAAGTCTCCATCTCTTTATTTTACCAAAGATTGTTTTAGCCCCATGGGATATTAAGGGTGAGCTACATGGAAAGTAGGGAGGAGAGAAAAAAAAGTCTTATCATATCCCAGACAGGATGATGGTAACTTCTACATCAGTTTCCCCAGGCTAATGCCCTCACTAGCCCTCATCAGCAAAGCAGGCTTTCAGTGGAGATAAAGTGACAGAACTGAAACTGATGTTAATAATTAAATGAGCCTGTCACCTGTAAATAGTCAAAGACTAGCCACTGAAGAAGAAAGCCTCGAGGGTCATGTTACCCTGAAAAGCCACCTTTACAACAAGCTGATCCTGATTCAGGTCTAGGTTATCTTCATATTGGAAGTGGGAAGAAGGTTTGGCCCAAAGGTGACTAGACTAATTTCTGTTACCGACGCCTTAATAATAAGAATTCTTTTAATGTCCAGGTTTATTGAGGTGGGGAGAGGGGTAATAAGAGGCACTACTGGACTCCAAGGCATTTCTAGGTGGAAAATTTCACATTCCCAGCTGAATATTTATGCCATTGTAGGCCCCCAAGGTTTAGTTCCATTTTCTGCCATTCCTCCAGAAAATTGAGGAGTATGCCTCCAGTTGTGCTAAAGGCTTGATTCAGACAAGGTGAAAATAAGATTATAGCCTCTACTCCAGGCCTAAGTCTCATTTTCTCAGAAACAGGTTAGGTTGTTCAAGTATTCTACTGATCTTTAAAGTATCTGGTGTAGATATCACAAGGCAATTAGCTTTCTAATGACCCTGTTTCTTTAACAAAAATTTAGCAAATCATGAGGTTATATATCTGATTCAAAAACAACTGGAAATCCAGAAAAATATTTAATAAGGACTCAAGCTGTTCTCTAATATTCTCAAAACATTTGCAAAGACATATGTAGAGTTTTAATCTTTTTTCACCAGTTAAATTGAATATGTGATATATATAACCAATTTAAATAAATATTGGATTTAACAATTTAATTTTACTATTGTGTACATGGGAAGTTGATATCATAACAACAGACTTGTTAAAGACTATCAAGAAAGCAAGTCATTTGAGAAACAGGCCAAGAAATCTGAAGGGGGTACCCTAGGATTCAGTGAGGTTCAGCAAAAGCAAAAAAAAAAAAAAAATTATAAATCTATCTGTCTAAATGCATTTCTGGGAAAGAATGAACTCAATTAAGCTTTAATTATCTCCTAAACTCCTCTGTGCTTATCCCAAGACACAATCATTTGTTTCTACATTACACATTATACTGAAGTAAAGAATTTTTGCTTTAATGTAACAAATAGAGAAGTGTTGATGAATGTTGCAGGCCTGAGTCAAAAAATATTTATTTGGCAATTATCGAGTATATAGACTGCAGAGATGAAACTATTCCAAAAGATAAAAGAAAACACTTTTCAGGGACTATGAAAATCAAATGCCCGAGATTCAAAAAATCTGACTCGTAATTTGAAAAAATTAGACGAAAACCATAAAAATAAAAGAAAAGGTAAATTGTAAAGAATAAATAATTATAATAATTTTCCCCTGCTATTACAAAAAAATCTTTAAGATTCCCCAGATACAAGATCACTTTTTTGCTAATAGGGGAGAATCAAATTCAAGAAGGAAATGACCTTTTGAAAATAAAAATACTAATATACTAGGATAAAGTTCACAGCAAAAAACTGGGCGGCCACAAAATTTCACATACCTAATGAAATTAGGCCTACTATGACAAAACAAAACAAAACCAAAACCAAATCTTATTTCCAACTTCTCAGAGAAATTGATCATCTGGAGTCAGATACTCAGTACATTTCCAATAACATGAATCTGTAGCAAGATGACATTTAATTGTTTGACCATGTCCATCAATAAGGTTTACATTTGCTTTTTGTTTGTTTAACAAAGAATGACCCTTATGCTCAAATCCAATAATACTAAATTCTTTGTTTTTGGATGGAAAAATCACACAACATATGATCTAATAAATCTTGAGTCCATTTTCCCAAATGTGACAAATAAGTTTCACCAAGGTCATTATCTGATGTCATCTTTTTCATAGAAAGATGATATCACAGGCAAAGGATGACAGCAGAATGGGAGCGAAAGAACTAGCTCAGCACCAGCTTTTTGTCACATGGGGTACAAACCATGACAACAGTGAATTCTAGTTAAATTAAAAGGCTGATAATATAATCTGTGGCCTTGAATAAAAAGGTGTGCCTTTTTGGTTAGCTCCTATTTGAATGAAGTTGGTATGGTGATGGTGAAAGAAACAACACACAGCTATAGTGGATACCCTATAATCTTGTTAGGGACCTGTATTTGCTAATCACCAGTTATATATATAGGAATATAATTAATATTTCCATAGCAATTTATAGTTAATTAAGACATTTTCAAATTATTATTTTATTCATATAGATTATTTTATTTCATCCTCATGAGGTAGGTTTTAGCTGGATAACTAATCCCAGGTTTATAACTAGGAAATCCCGGAACTAGGGCCTGTGGCCCCCAGGCTAATGTAACTTTCACAACACCTCCCACCCTTGTGCAGTTATATAACAAAGACGTTCATTGTCTACACCTCTCTCTCAGGTCAGCCTTCATTTCCATTTACAGGAAAAACAATTTTTCATAGGTGCCTTCTTTCTAAAACTTATTCTACAACAAGAGTCATAAAGCTATCCAGATTCAACTGGTCAACTTAGGTGGTTTAGCCAGTACAGCATTTGGGTTTTTGTTTGTTTGTTGTGTTTTGTTTTGCTTTGTTTTAAAATTAATGTCTTTTTTTTTTCTTTTATAACTGGCAATTTGTACTTATAAAAATAGTCACGGAATATAACGTACAGCATAGGGAATATAATCAATAATATTATAATAACTACGCGTGGTGTCAGATGGGTACTAAATTTATTGGGATGATCACTTTGTAAGGTATATGAATGTCTAATGACTATGTTGTACACCTGAAACTGATAATATTATACATTAACTGTAATTAAAAAATAAATTGAAAAAAGTAATAAAGTAAATGTCTTTAAAAAGGATGGGGCTGCACTCTGCAGTTTGCCTTGGGCCTCACCATTTCCTATTGTCTTATGCCTGGTTGCTTAAGACATTTTTCTTACCTGTGTGGCCCTGTAGGTAAATAGGTATGGAATCCCTGCCTCACAATGTGTATACCAAGTCTGATTTAGTATGTTGTGGTTGTCACCATAAATTCTAATGTCTTGAGCTCTTGATTGATCATTTAATATATACATTTAAAATGAGTACATTATAACTTACCGTCAGCGTTCATGCATACTCCCATGTGCATGACAAAGATCTAAAGAAAGCAACTAACCGAGTTTGCTGCATCTTCCTCATCAGTTCAGGACACTTCTAAATCTTTCTTTTTTAATGTGTGTTCTGTGTAGGAGGAAATTGATAGTAAAAAGTGATTTTATCCAACACCACAAGCACAAGTTGGTGAATGACAACTACCAAAACTGGCATTTTCTAAAGGAAGACATCCCACACAGAGATGTTTTACTTAATTAATCTACAAAACTCCCCTATGAGGTCAGTGGCATCGATTCTATTTTACAAAGATGGAGAAGCAAAGACAAGCAGTTAAGTGATATGTGCAAACATGGTTCATTCCAGCTCTAGTTGTTTTTGTCTTCTACTTAAATGAAAATGTAGGCATTAGGTCTTCTTCGAACATTTAGTGTATATGGTAATAATGCCTTAAATTTATAAAGCAAAGTAAAAAATTATGCCATCATTTGTCCTGAAAACCCTGTTAAGTTATTTGTTTCCCTTTTACAGGTGAGAAAACTAAGCTTTAGACTCTTAGAGTCCAGAACAGGTACTACAACCACAGGCCAAATCTGGCTTGCACAGCATTTTTACATGGCTGGTATTTTAGAATGGTTTTACACATTTAAATGGTTGAACAATAACAACAAAATCAAAAGATAATACTCAGGACACACATATAAATTCAAATTTCACTGGCTATGAAGTTAAGTTTTATTGGAATGCAGCCATGCTAATTTGTTTAGGTGTTGTCTCTGGGCCATTTTCTTGCTACAGTGGCAGAGTTGAGTATTTGTGACAGGAACCCATGGCCAGCAAGCCTAAATATCTGGGCCTTTACGGAAGAATTTGTCTAAAGTAAATTAAATGAATTGCTTAGAGTTGTATAGCTAGTAATTTTTAGAACGAGGCTTGAGTGTGGCATTCTTATTTCAATTTGACTACTCTTTGTGACCAGAGTACAACCGCTTTTACATAGATTTTTCTCACCTTGTCATCATAAGGAAAATATGTTACCCAGGAGTCCCCAAATCTCACCGGGCTATGGCTAAAATATAAGCTCATATGTCTTTTATTATCATGTAACAGAATCCTTTTTCAGATCATTAACACATTTTTCTCCCTGTATTTATCTCATTCTCTTTCCACATTGGCTTACTCTATGTTCCCTTGCCTATGATCCAGGAGCATTGTGTAAAAGCAACAGAGTCAAAGGAGAAGCTGACCAGGAGATACTTCCTTTCTAAGCTTTTGCTTCCATAGCCTAAATCCACTGAGGAAAGGAGGGTTGGAAAAGTGCATCTGAAAGGAACTTGAGAAGACAGAGATGGACTCTCTCCATCCCTGAGGAGAGATCAAGAGAGGCATGTGTGTCCCATCAGCAGCCGGAGCCTGTCCCTGATCCCTGGCACTGCTTTAGGGATGTAGCAGGATCTCAGAGGGATTAGCCATGTGAACCCCAAGCAGGTTAGATTCTGAGGCCTAGGACTTCAGGCCCTTCCAAGAGCTCCATACCCATGTGTGGCTCAGATGTGACCAAACAGCAGACCTGAGGGGAACAAGCTGACTAGGACAATAGGGGCTCAGCATCAGATGACAGAAGAGTCTCAGAACCAAGAATCCTGGCATGAAGCCAGAGGAAAGAAGTCTCAGAATGAATGGGGTCAAACTTCCTGCCTCCCCAGTGGAAGAGGGGCTCAAAGTCAATATTTAGATGAATTATAGAAAATAAAAGGAATTCCTGCAGACTTGAGTTTGCAGATTGAGATTCATATGAGTCATACCATTGAAAGTCCTCATTAAAAATGCAGATCACAAAGCCTCCATACCTCCATCCAGAAATTCTTGCTAGGTCCAACCTTCTACTGAGTTCTGCTCCCCAAGAAGTATGAAAATACCATCATGGTGGTGACTCAGCACCTCAGCCTGTCTTTCTCCCTCTGAACCACTGCAGCTTCAGAGAAGCTGTCATCTCTAGCCACATTCTGGCTGCCCCACTCCCCACCCTTCAAACTTCCACTCTGATACCCTGATGAGCCCAGAAGCATCTTCCTTAACTCCCTGAAGCATAGCCAAACCATGCTACAGTATTTTAAAAAACTTTATTAAATTCTTGGGAATAATGAAGATATGGTGCAAAAAATCACACAGTTAGCTTAAGTTACTCATAGGCCTAAACTTCAGTTCACAAGTTCTTTGTTCTCAGCAGACACCAGCTCAGCTAATACCCTTCACATTTCACAATGGATATCCTACCCCTTCCTTCAGAGAGAGGAACTACTTCCCCTCCTAGTCCAAAGCTTTTCCTTTTGAATCCCAGGATGATTAATGGTGACAATATTCTTCTTCAGGGGAGAACTCCACCCCACCCACAGAGTGTGATCTGACTTCATGACCTCCAACCATTTGTTCTAGAACCTGGGTTATTCAACCTTAAATAACACCCTCTGTGGGATACTGACAGTCCTTTAAATATCTTTGCTTAAGAGGAAATGTTCTCAATATATACTACTTTACAGAATGCTAAGTACCAGTCTGCACATCTGCAATCATATATATGGCAACTTTGTCCTCAAGAAAGAGAAATAGGTATTTGCCTCACATCCTGTAATTAAATAACCATTTCTGTGATTTTTCTAATATAAAGGAAGGCTTCTCTGAAGATGAATTAAAATCATAACTCTAGAAATCCAGCTGCTGATAACTTACATGGGAGTTCTTAGGGAAAACAGTCACTTTCTCTGCCTTACCCTCCTCTACCACTCTGAAATCTATACAAGCAGCACCGCTATAATTCAAAATAGAAATCTTCTCTCTACAGTCATTTCTGGTAAAAGTTTTCATTTAAAAAAGATAGATTAAGAGCCAGAGTATATGTTTCCTCATTCATTCAACAAATATTTACTGTGTACTTATTATGAGCTTGTACTTATATGCTCTATCGGTCATGTCAGATGTCTGCATTTAGCCCAAATTTATATGTAGATAACAGAGTTGTTGCCTCAGAGATGTTTACTATACCTTTTAAGCTTGTTAAATAATAAATTCAAGAAATGGCAGGTAAAAAACAAAGAGGAGACATTTTCTACACCACAATTCCTCTTATAAATACATTTGAAATTGGTTAGAGAGATTTTTTTTTTAAATCCTACATGGACTTCCTTGAGTGGATGAATGCTTTGTAGAGGTGAATGACCTTCAGAGAATCAGGTTATATACAATCTGCCACAGATTGCAGGTTCAGATGCCTGGATGAAGGTCTAGGGATGGAGAAAGGCTGTGGCTCCCCTTCTTCTCCACTGCACCTCTAGCTCACAAAGATGCCAAGAATTCAAATTAACCTGATTATCCTCTGAGTGTAACTCAGTCCCACTATTTTACCACAGAAACTTAGACACTTGCCATGAGGCTGTTCTCTAGATTGCTTCTTGCTAAGAACTTTAACAAATTGAGATCCTGAAAAAAAAATCATCTTGCTGTTTGCTCCAAAATTTTTAAACACAGTTGTTATTTCCTAAGATATTAGAGCGCCTTTGAATCAGGAGGTCAGACTGTGGAATAGTAGGAGTTGTTTCAAGCTTCAGAACACACTGACGAATCCCCTATATATAATCAAATATTAAAATTGAATAGGACCCTAGAGTGATGTATAATTTCAGGGAACACATTTCTATCTGCTACTTTTTTAGTAAAAACTGGAGAACTCAATACCTATTGAGAAAATAGAATTAGACTTAAAAAAAGAGCCTGTGTTTCTACTGAAATTTCTTTAGTAATTAAAATCAGAAAATATTTGCATTACAAACCAAAGATATGCAACATTCTTCTGGAGATTGAACCCCAAGAAACCCCATTTTTCTCTTTAGTAATAGTGTTAACCTTTAATGGGTTGGAATATTTGTGAGATTTTTTTTCCCCAGGAAAATGTATAGTGAATCTTTAAGAGTTTTAAGTCCCAATACACAAATGTTCTATTGCTTTAATAAACTCTCTAGAGGAGTAATAAATCCTTAGATGTAATGAAAAATTCTGTTACTAAGTGGAAAATAAAGACATGATTTTTTTCTGGTACTATCATAGTTTATATTTTTCATTTGATTAAATTATAGTTGTTTCAGAAGTGTCTTTAGTTTGATTAAATTATGATTGTTCTAGATGTGTCTTGAGTAGATTCATAATAAGACTTAACAGAGAATTGTCAGTCTGAGTTTAATGTTTTGCATTATTTCCAGCCAGCACTAGTGATAATGAGGTTTGTTATAAGGTGAGTTTGGTGGAATTTTCACCAGAATAAAGTTGAATGTTCCCTAAAGTAAGACATATTGGGAAAGCTCATGTCTTACATATTATAGTCGCTTACAGATGCTTCTTCATTCTTCCTGGTGACCTAAGGTTTTTTGGACTAAAGGGAGTATTATGGCAGCTTTATAAAATAAGCAACTTAATTTTCCTCCTAGTTGGAGAGCACTCCATGAGACTTTTCATTCTATTACATTTCTTTGAAGAATTTCACAGAATCAGAGTAAGTTGGATAATAAAATGGTACTAATGTACCTTTCACGTTGAAAATAATTCACACATGATTAAGAAAATGATCATTTAAAAGCATTTAATAAACAAGTGGGACATCAAACTTAAAAGCTCCTGCACAGCCAAGGAAACATCAACAAAATGAAAAGCAACCTACTAAATGGGAGGAAATACTTGCAAATCACATATCTGAGAAGGAGCTAATATCCAAAATACGTGAAGAACTCTTAATTCAATACCAAAAAAAAAAAAATCTGATTAAAAAGTGGGCAGAGGATCTAAATAGACATTTTTCCAAATAAGACATACAGGTAGCCAAGAAGTACATGAAAAAATGCTCAGCATCACTAATTATCAGGAAAATGTGAATCAAAACCACAATGAGATACTACCTCACACCCATTAGAATGACCATCACCAAAAGGACGAGAAATAATAAGTGTTGGAGAGGATCTGTTGAAAAGGGAACTGTTGTGTACTGTCGGTGGGAATATAAACTGGTATAGAAGACTTTAAGTCTGATGTGGTTGGGGGAGTAGGAGAGAGGGTATTTTAAAGAACTGATTCATGTGACTGTGGAGGCTGGCAAGTCCAAAATCTTCAGAGTAGGCTGGTGACTTGGAGACCCAGGGAAGAGTTAATGTTGCAGTTTAAATCCAAAGTCTGTCAACTGACAGAATTCCCCTTCTTTAAGGGAGGTCGGTCTTTTTCTATTAAGGCCTTCAATTGCTTGGATGAGGGCCGCCCATATTATGAAGGGTAATCTGCTTTACCCAAAGTCTGCTGATTTAAGTGTTAATCTCATTTAAAAAATACTTTTACAGAAACATCTAGAATAATGTTTGACTAAATATCTGGATACTGTAGTTTAGCTAAGTTGACACATGAAATTAACCATCACAAGGAGAGAACACTTTCCAACTCATTTTATAAAGTTAATATTATCCCAATGTCAAAATCAGACAAAGAAAACAAAGACCAATGTCCCTCATAAATACAAACTCAAAAATCCTTAACAAAATATTAGCAATATAGTATTCAGCAATAATGAAGAATAATTATACAATATGACCTAATGAGATTTATTCTAGGGATGCAAGATTGGTGCAATATTCAAAACCCAATCAATAGAATCTACCATATTAAGCTAAAAAACAAAAATCACATAACCATATCAACTGATGAGGAAAAAGCATTTGACAAAATTCAATACTCATTTATGATTAAATACTCTCAGAGAAATTGTGGTAAAGGAAAACTTATTCAACTTATTCTCTGATGAAGAACTTATTCTCTTGATGAAAAGCATCTACAAAAAAAAACTTATAGGTAATATTATAGTTAATAAAGAGACACTGAATATTTCCCCCCCTAAGACTGGGAATGAGGCAAGGCTGTTCAGTCTCACCACTCTCATTCAACATAGTACTGGGAATTATAGCCAGTGCAATAAGGCAGGAAGGAAATAAAAGCATACAGAGTGGAAAGGAAGAAATAAAACTAGCCCTATTTGAAGAGTTTTGAAAATCCCAAGGGTCTACCAAAAAAAAAAATCTAATATTAATAAGGGAATTCAGCAAGATCTCAGGATATAAAATAAAAATACAAAATTAAATTAATTGTATTTCTATGTAGTAGCAATGAATGTGTAATGAAACACTGAAATGACAAGTGCATTGCCATTTACGTCATTTTATTTTTTTAATTTTTTAAAAATTTCTCATTGTAAATCTAACAAAACATGTACAGGACATATACTAAAAACTGTAAAATGCTAATGAAAGAAATAAAAGAAGGTCTAAATAGATAGAGAAACATATCGTGTTCATGGATTGAAAGACTCAACATAGTGAAGACATAGACTCTTTCCAAATTAATATACAGGTTAACACAATTCTTACCAAATATCAGCAAGACTTTTTAGATCTATAAAAAAAGAATATTCTAAAACTTATATGTAAAGGCAAAGAAATTAGAATAACTAAACAATTTTAAAATATTTGAAGTAATAATTGCTGAGAACTTACCAAAATTAATGATAGACACCAAATCCAGGAAGCTCAGCGTATAGATAAATGCAACACACACATACACACACATACACAAACATACTCTTATGCATATTGTATTCAAACTTCAAAAAGCAATCAAACAGAAAATCTTGAATGAAGCCAAAAGAAAAAAAATCTTTCCTGTAGAAGAACAAAGTTAAGAGTTATATTGGACTTGTCAGAAATCAAGCAAGCAAGAAGAAAGCAAGAGTGAAATATATAAAGTGTTGAATGAAAAAGCCACCAATATAGAATTTTATATCATCAACATTATTCTTCAAAGGTGAAGGAGAAATGAAGACTTTCACAGAGATGCAAAATAATAGAAATAGAGAACAGATTAGTGTTTGCCGGATGTTAAAGGTTAAGAGGAAAGGGTAGATATAAAAGGGCAATATGAGAAATTCTTGAGGTGATGGAAATGTTCGGTATCAGCGTCAGCACCCTGGTTTTGATATTATACTGCAATTTTGCAAGCTGTGGCCATTGGGAAGACTGGGTAAAGGATATACAGTATCTCTCTGTATTATTTCTTACAACAGCATGTGAATCTACAACTGTCTCAAATAAAAATATTTAATAGAAAAAGAAAGTCAGTCTTCTCAAGAATGCTTCTTCTTTATCCTTGTCCTGGGTTTGATGCTAATAAGCTCTGAGAGGAGGGAAGCAGATGGCAATCCTTTAGCAGCCAGCAGGAGGTGTTTATTTCTGTGTCAGGTCCATGCTGGCCTCCCACTCCAGTGTGACTCATCCTATCTTATTCCTGTGGCGCTTGGAGGGGCTGCAGACTTTGACCTGGCTCCCACATAGTACCTTGACATCCATCTGCTGGCGTGTGGCCTCAATCCCCTGGTGGTGATGTAACCCAGTGGTCCCCAACCTTTTTGGCACCAGAGACTGGTACTCCTATGAGAATCTAATGTTTGATGATCTGTGGTGGAGCTGAGGCAATGATGCTAGTAGTGCTAAGGAGCAGTTGCAACTTGTCTACCACTCACTCTTGCTATGAGGCCCAGTTCCTAACAGGCTATAGACCAGTACCGGTCCATGGCCCAGGGTTTGGGGACCCTTTATGTAATCACTCATTCCTGCCACAAGACCTATAAAGCCCAGTGGCTTCACTCAGCTTACATCAGTGACCTGCTTGGGGGACTTTTGACTGCCTTCGGCTACAACTTCGAGTTCACATAAAGTTGAGGAAACTGTCTCTGCCCCCTACTGCCTACATACACTGTGCCACCAGTTCTCATCCATACCTACCAGCTGTCACATCAGAATGGCATAGGAGGGAGGAGTCATTTCCCTGAGAATCGCTATTCCCTAGTCCAAATCCTGATTATAAGTTTCTATTTTCCAAACTGCACACACACATACTCATGTCTACCTTCTTCCAGACTTGACCACAAGAGAAACTGGTTCTACAGCTTGTGAATTTTTCTGTCTTCCATCTAAACTAGCAGTTTTGAACGTAAGAACCCAGAATATGCTACCTTCGTTATTCAGGTTTCATAACAGCTACCTTTCCCCAAGGCAACATACAACTTAGTATCTAACTTATCCAGGCTGAAGGGAAATCTCTGGGTAAACAGGTGAAGAAAAGAAAGTTAAAGAGCCTGGCAAAAAGGACAAAGTACATCAATTCATCCATTGGGGGTGAGAGGTTACACCATTACAAGAAAGTATCTGAATTGTAAAACAGGCACACATCAGCAGTGCTCCCAAGATACCATCCCTCGACAGCACACAGGCCTTCGGCTGCCAGGCTTCGGGTGCGAATGCTGCATACCATTTATCTTCCAACAATAGTCTGATTCTGCCATGGATCTTAAGACTCAAGAAGCTCTTTGGAAATACTTTTAATGTGAATGTTTTCATGTTTCTTAAAGAAAAAGGAAGAAATACATGGGAAAAAAACGAAGCAAAAAACTGAACACAAAACCTGAGAGAAACAGACCATTTGCAAACCCTTGTCTTAATTTTATCTTGACAATAAGGCTTTCCTTTTCCTTTCCTCTGTGCCATCCTCCAACTTCCTGATGCTTTTCACTGCGCACTGAACCTCTGTTTTCATGCAGACCCATTGTGATGCCTTCGTGCTTCACACACACAAAGGTCCTTTTCAGAAACTCCAGCAATATACTTGTTTGGTGCTAACCAGCTGCTTGCTAAGTCACCTCACATCCTGGTGTACAGAGCACTATAGATAATTAAAGTTGTAAATTCCCTATAAAAATCCAAGCCAATGTCCCCTTGGTCAAAGATTTGAAACACAAGAAAATCCTTTGTGTGAACAGGAAACTGCGTACTTACTGTTAACTAGACAAACAACTTGTAAGTGAATTGCATTTGTTCTCTTGGCAGCTGTTTGTATAAAGAGGCTTAACTGAAGATTAAAACAAAGTCTATCTTAAAATATTGTGCCATAAAGCCACACACCTGCCCAGAGTTCAAAGGACTATCGTTATTGTAGGTTGTATAAGCATCAGGAAAAATTTACTCAAAAAACAGTTCAGAGTAACACATCTGGACATCTAAGGCAAAATCTTTCAAGTCCAAGGTTTCTTGGGCTGGCGAATTGAAACGAGAAAGTAAGACTTATCAAATTCCTGAAGGAAAGCCATCCAGACTGATAGAGTGGAGCTTGAAACTTGTAAGTACTGTTGATAAGAGGAACTGATGAGTTGTAAAGGGCAGAGAAAACATAAAGCCATTTTTGGATTCTATGAGAGAAGGCTTTTGTTAATTCCAGAATAATTGTGACTATGAAAAAATGCTGCTTCCTTTATAACCTATGTGGTGATTGCCCTTTATTTTCTATCAAAGATAGGTATGGGCTGAAAGAAAGAGTAGATAGGAAATATAGGAGAAGTTTTAGAGAAGCAAAAGAATGCTCAAGCTTTCACCAAGATTGAAACTTTCTGGAAACTACTCCCACACAAGCTAATGTTAATATAACCCAGGTGTGCAGTGGCTGACACAGGGAAAGGACCATTCATCTAGATGCTGAGAAAATGGCTGTTTTTATTAGCACCTGCAATTTTCAAATTAATGACCGAATGCTGCACAGGATGAATAGACCACCTCTTAGAGAATAGTTGGATTGTTTTTTTTTTTTAACCCCAAAGCAGGAAATGCTCTTTTTGGGCTCTGTCCATCTCCTGAAACTGTTCTGGGCACCCTGCCAAGGATTGCTCACCAGGCCCCTACTGCCCTTTTTGGTCTCATCCAATCTTTTTTGCCTTATGCTCTCACATACTGTATCTCCTGCAAATTGGGAAATAGAAGCAACCTGCTTTCCCTGGCTATCTGCTTAGAACAGGGAAAGATAAGCTCAATGGGTGTAAAACTCAGTTGTTGGCTTTTTCATCAAGACCCTGGGACTCATAAAAATCCACTTAAAGTTGAGACTAGACTAGGCATTCGTGGGGCTCTGGGGTGATTGCCTTTTTCTTAGATGAAACAAATGGTCTCTGGGTACTTGAGTTATTCCTGTGGCCCCTTCCTGTGCAGTGTGCAAACAGGTAGGTCACTCATGGGCTCAATGCCAATGAGTCTTACCCCAGGGGAATTCACAGAGTACCCAGTGGCAGCTTTCAATCTCTGGTCTCTTATAGAACAATGTACCCAGTCTCCTGGTAAATTAGGCTATGTTTCTTTCACGTTAAGAATTCTCTTAATTATTTACTTTCAGAGAAACTTTCTTTACAAAAGCTTCCAAGTTTAAGCCTCTTAGCAGCAGCTTGTCAGTTTTAGCAGAGGTATCCAATAAGCCAAGCTCAGAAACACATTCATTATTCAGTCTCTCTCTCAAGCTCCCTTTCTTTTCAATTGCCTGTTTTGCTTCTGAGTAACTAATATATTTAATTTTATAAATCCAACTGAAATCCCCCAAAAATAAAACTTGCAGGAGTTTAGCTCAGGTAGGTGGAATCAAGACAACTACATAGAATGGCACCTGTCGGAGTTTTTTCGCTTTCACTGTAGAAGAAATCTACACTGTATGAGCTGTTCTCCAGGAAGCTCCCTCAACATAGCATCACACTGTCTGCACTTTCGTTTCCTGCTATTTCTAGGGCAGCAAAGCACCAATGTTCAAATCTCGATTGCACCACTTCCTAGCTGTGTAACCTTGGGGACAGATCTCCTTAGACAGCTAAGCTTTGGTTTCTGGCTTAGCACCACGACAAAGTTTTATCTGGTCTTCCTCTCTGGATTTTCCCTTGGAGTCCGAGGCCATTTCCACCTAAACTGAAAAAGACAAAGTGTTGCTGCACAACTAACAAAGAATTGATGGCTTTTCCTTGACCCTCCCTTTAGAAGATTTCCTGTTTCCTGCTTCAACTACTGAAATGAGGGATTCACTGATTTAAACAGTTGCTATTGACTCATTTCTCATCTTCCTGTTATGTTCACAACACTTATTTTATACATATGTAAATGACTTTCCTACTTTGTGACACTTTGTAACCAAAATTGCACATCAAACTGACCAACTGACTTCATTGAAAAGATTTAGTGTTTGGAACTGGAATTTTCCTCAGCCATTAGGTTTCTCTATCAATACTTTGACAATGTTTGTTCAGTGACAAACCCAGAGAGGCCTGATTTTCCATGTTGAAGGAAAGTCAAGTTGTCTTGTCTATGACATTTATCAGATGTTTCCTTTTGCCATGTGTCAAAGGCTATTTTTATGCAGGCTCAGAAGTCTTTTGTTGCTAAAGAATAATAGAACAAAATCCCAAACATGAAATGATTTAGAAAACAGTAAAAGTATATAAACTGAAAACAATAGTTACTTCATATGGTCATGGCGAGGATTAAATGAGATCATATATGTTACATATTGAACACAGAGCCTAATACATGGTAAGCACTCAGTAAACATTAGTCATTGTTATTTTTACCAAAGTGTAAAATAGCATTTTGAAATCTCACAGAAACTGCAACTAAGCTAAAAATATGCAACTATGCTTATAAATATGTACTAATGACTAAGTGTCTGCTGTCTTTTAATATCATATCATCCTAAAACATCCTTCTTAGTAGGGATTCCTGGGTGTAGGGCCTGCATCAGGGAATTGGGGCCTGTGGATTACTGAGAGTGACCTTCAGGAAAAACATATGAAGGGGCTAGGAAAGAGAGAGTGGGGAAGGGTAAAAGCAGAACAAAGATATGGTCTCAGATTAAGTCTAGACTTGCCTTGACCCACAGGGAGGGTCTGGAGCTTGACCCCTTAAGACAAGAGGGCTGGCCAAAAGGCCATGTCCATCAGTCATTTGCTGTAAACTGCATCTCCTTCCCTTCACATTAAAGAGGGGGCATAGTCTTAGGATAAGGCAGCCCCCTTCCGCAGAGGATAATTCACTAGAATGGGGATGCACCTGTGAGCCGTTAGCAGCTAACACACAACAGCTGAGGCATGTGAGCAACAAATGGATTTGGTAGATTGTTTGCAAAAATGAAGCCAATTATTCTTCTCTCTGTATCCACACCCCTTCAAATATGGCTTTGCAGCTCTCTACCCTTTGTAGCTGGACTGGCCTTCTGACTTATTTTGACCAACAAAATATAGTGGATGTGAAATTTTGCCAGTTCTAATCCTAGGACTCAAGAGGTCTGGTGAGCTTTCACTCACTCCTCAGAACTCTGATGCTACCACATGAACAAACTTGGGTTGACCTGCTGGATGATGAAAGACACTGCTCCAGCCAACAGCCAGCCAGCCAACCATCAGACACATGAATAGGGTAGCCAGCTCCCAATCAACACTCAAGCTGAACACAGATACTTGAGGGAGCCCAGCTGAGATCAGCCCAGCCTGGGCAGATCAGCAAAACTGCCCAGCTGACTGATAGACTTGGGAGCAATAATAAATGGTGGTTGTTTTAAGCCACTGAGCTTAGGGAAAGGATGCTTTAAAAAAAAAAAAACAACGAAAGATAACTGATTCTCTCAATAAAGGGAACCTTACAGAAATATAGAGTTAATGCAAATGATCAAGCATCTTAAAGCAACAATTTCTACAATCATGCTTAGAATTATTTTTCTCAGGTGAGCTTTATAAAGAAGTAATTAATTCTATGACTTTTTAAAATGATATAAAAATCTGTCACTATCAGGCACATTTTTTTTTATTTCAGTAAATACTGAATACAACCCCTATAGTCTAGTTTAGGAATACATATATAGACTTAAAATCAGTTTTTATCTGAGGATACTGGCTCATCTCAGTCATTAAAGAAAGCCACATGAGACGTACTCAGAGATAAAATTTCAGGGTTTGATATTTCATTTGTACCATTTGGCAAATAATCTCTCTGAATCGCGTGCTACATTGGGATAATACACGATAACTACTGAGAATCTTTGTCAAGAGGCTCAAATTAAATATCAATGTGAAATTCAAGGTAAAGTGAAAAGTGCTCCACAAACATAAGTGAATTCAAAGGGACCAAATTTGTGTAACCACCTCTGAAAATGGGATGAAAAGATAAACATCCTTGTTGTATGAAGGTATTGAAACCTTCTTAGATAAATGTAAAGTAGATTTGGAGATGTGTTCTAAGTTTGAGACTTCATGATTATATTCCCTAAAAGGTGAAGTGAAGGGATCTCCCAGTTTTCACCCTGAGGAAGAGAACATGTAAAATGTGCCTTAGCAAGAGACTCTGATGGATCATGACCAGGGAAGAGCCTTTGGGGCATAGCCCAGAGTACCTCTGACCTGCCTTTAAGACATTTGTTCTAAATTCTTCAACAGAGGGAACAATAAAATTGAAAAGTCCTGGTTACACATCGAAGGCTTAAACAAAGAGTGGACTTTCTAGTTACTAACTGAATAGAAGGTATACTCTTAGGAAAAAAAAAATCCCACTAAAATGAGAGAAAAGCATATATACATATAAAAAGAATAAATC
Organism: Eidolon dupreanum; assembly: GCA_028627145.1. Taxonomy (NCBI): domain Eukaryota; kingdom Metazoa; phylum Chordata; class Mammalia; order Chiroptera; family Pteropodidae; genus Eidolon; species Eidolon dupreanum. Next base: position 26,710,508 of record CM053501.1, on the reverse strand, counting down.
TTAGCAGAGTGGTAAATTTGAAAGAAGTGCCAATAACTGAATTTCTGGAGGACATATAGCTGTTCAGAGCAGATTGAAAGTAAAACCTAAGAGAACTAAGGAAGTCACAACCTCATACAGAAGAAATAGAAAGTCAAATACGGTGTATTTTCCCAGCTGTGCCCCCAAATAAGCCAAAATGTAAGAACTAGGGGAAAGAGCAGAATGGCAACAGTTAGCGAGGTGATTCATTAAGGGTGACAAAACATTTACATCAGTATCCACTCACATCCCTTTTGTTCTGAAGGGAGTGGTTATTTAGAGCTACAGACTCTTGATTGGTCCGGAGATTCAAGCCATGAGGGCAGCTCTGTAAAATGGGAGTTGAAACTTAGGAAATTCCAGAGGGGTGGGAAGCTGGAGAAGCCGAGCAAGTGTTTTGGACAGCCTGTGCTTACTGAATGGACTGGGACTCCTGAGGCACTTTCTCCCACAAACTGCCAGGGCCCAGCTCCTGTGATCAGAACCTGTTCTGGTGTTACATGAATAGCGTTGTTCATTTTGGCTAGGAATCACATCTACAGCAGGGAATAGATATCTAGAATGTCTAAATATTTGAGGAAAACCAATAGAAAAAACATCAAGTGTAATTTTAAAAAACAATATCAGAGTTCTAAACACAACAAGTAGAATAATTAACCCCTGGGAAAATGATGGAATCATAGCAAATGAAGGAAAACTATAAAATGATATAAACATAAGAAATTAAATAAAACTGCAAAATAAACAATTTATTCAAATCGGTTGGAAGAGGATCGTGTTCAAAAGAAAAAATAGATTGCAATGAAAAATGAAAGTTAAAAATATGATCAAAATATAATGGGGTGAAGGGTTAAAGAAGTACAAATTAGCAGTTGCTAGATAGTCACGGGGTTGGGGAGCATTGCATAGGGAGTGCAGCTGGCATTAATGTACTGGCTAGGTAGAGAGCCAGAGGAGAGAAAGAGCAATTAGGGAGATTGTTTTATAAACTATATAAATGTCTAACCAATGTACTGTATACTTGAAACTAATAAAAGAAAATCTAAAAAATAAATAAATAAATAAATAAATAAATAAATAAATAAATAAATAAATAAACAAAGGCCCAAATAGCAAGATACACATGGCTGAAGAGACAAATAGTTAGCAGGAAGACAGAGATGGGTGATTCTTCTACCATATAGTGGAGAAAGCAGAAGATGTGAAAAATGTTGGGGAAAATCTAAGAAACATGAGGAAAAGATCTGGAAGAATAACCATCCATTTAGTAGGAATTAAAAAAAAAAAAAAGAAAAACAGAAGAGAGAGGATGGAGGGGAAGAAATCGTAAAAATAATAGAGAAAAAGGCTCTTATTTGATCTTCAGAAGAAAAACACCAAATTAAATAACAAAACAGTAGGCTCATCCTGGTGAGATTTCAGAACCCAAACAATAAAGAGATTATCTTAAAACACTTCAGAAAGACAAAAAGCGTACCAGTAAGGAAACAGATCAGATTAACATTGAACTTATCCAAAAATAGAGTTGCTAAAAGGAAACAATATCATCACAATTTTAAAAGCCATTCTGAACCTCAAATTCTGTCCTAGTCAAACTCTAACTGGAAGAAAAGAACAAGGGAAATATTTGGGGAGCCTGTACTTAGTCAAAAAAGGTACCACTGAAAAAATTCTTTCCAAAAGAATATCTGAATGTCACAATAAATGTGTTTCATTTAATATATGTGGAGAGAATAATATACTTAGCAGTAAGAGAATATACATTCTTTTCGAGCTTCATGGACTATTTACAAAAATTGGCTGTCTGTATTAGTTGACACATCCACATACACAAATGCTCATTAATTTCAAAATGAAAAATGTATTTCAGCCACATTTTTCTAACTCTAATGCATAAAAAATTAACAAGAGAAAAATAATCAATTTACTTGAAAATTGTTAAGAATCTTTATGTAATGGATTCTTAATAAATAAAATTAAAAACCAAAAATATAAACAAGTTAGAGCTGAATGAAAAGGAGAACATGACCTATTCGATGTGGCCGAAGGAATATGCAGAAGAAAATCCAGAGCCTTAAGAAGATTTATAAGAGAACACTGAAATTGAAAATAAGTTATCTAAGTATCAAATTTAAAAAGTTAATAAAGAAAAAATACAAAGGTATCAGAAGTAAAAAAAGATAGTTATAAAATAGAAAACCCAATGCAATATATATGACATACTATTGAGTAGTACACTTGAAATCTATTTGATTTTATTAACCAATGTCACCCCAATAATTTTAATTTAAAAAAATAGAAAACAAAAAAATTAGTAAATAAAGATTTGGTTACTAAAACATACTAATGTTGTCTTTTTGAAAGACAAATTTGTGAAATCTTCAGTAAATACAAAAAAAAAAAACAAACAGGAAAGAAGGCAGCACCACTGGAAAGGTAGTCACAGACAGATGAAAAAGATCTTATAAGCTGAGCTAAGAGTCTTGAAATGCATTGCAATGGCCATGAGGGAGCGGCTGTAGAGATTTGTAAAGAGAAGAATAACATCATGGTAAGATTTGTGGTTTTGAGAGAAATCCCTCTTAGAGCAATCTGGAAGGAAGAGAGGACAATGAAGTCACAGATATCAGCAAGTAGCCTTTGCAAGAACCCAAATTAAGCAGAAACAGTAGGGGTAAAATGTACCAGGTGTCAAGAAAGATTCAAGAACAAATAAAGCACAGGCTTTGGTGATCTGTTGGATTCTTCTTAATTAACTAATTGGATGGTAAGTATAAGGAAGACAGAGCAGAAATAGGTTTGGGGGTAAAAGTAAGGATTTTTGTTTGGATATGTTGAAATTGAGGTACTCTTAAGTCATTTAAGTAGAAATGGGCTGTCAGATATTCAGATACATGGCTTGGAGGAAATCTGGATGAGATATGTAAATTTGAAGTTAATCTGGGTCTGAGATTGATTAATCCTTTTGATCAATCTGTGATATTAGATTGAAAACATGTATTCGGAAGTCAAGTTAAGGTTGAACAGTAATGAGTACAAGGACAAACCACGGCGAGTGGAGATAGCAGACATGCAGTATGTTTGCTCACCCTGTTATAAAACACTAGTTGATGTCACAAGTGAGGATGAGTTTGCCCCCAGACAGCATGTAGCGTGAGAATAAAATAGTGATTAAGAAGAATCCAACAGATCACCAATATTAAAGAAGTGTATAAAATGTTTGCCTTCATACTGGTTCAGCAAGTTTTATCAACCTGGGTTTTTAAGAATTTCTCCCTTACCACAAGGATCCACAAAGGAGGTGTGCCTATAAATTAATGAGGTATAAATTGACTTCATTGCTTTATAGCTACATCCACGAGAATTTGAGCTAAAAGACTGTTAATAATAGTGATTGGGTTAATTGTCCCAATTTTTATTAATAGGATGGAACAGAATTCTTATCCATTGCCTATGCCTTCTATCTAAGCTTCATATATTTTAGATCCAATAATTATGGTCCCAAATGAATTTCCAAAACACATGCTTTCTTTGGCTATCCTCAATATACTTTATTGATTTTTTCTCTAGCCAGTGAAGACAGAAATAGCCTACTAGCCTTAGTAAGTTTAAATTAGGTTAAAATTTTATGTGCTAATGCTGAGTTCTCAGGGATAGATAAATAGCATAAATCAGAAGTTGGAGAAACTTTAGAAAATATCCTAGAACATAAAGTCAAACTGATATTGCACTATTCTAAAATCTTAATATGCTGCTCATGAATGAGGAAATACTTTTATTGGATTATGCTATAAGGGAAAAGACATTATACTGGAAGTCAGAAAGCATGGGTTTCAGTCTGTAATATATCAATAACTGCTATGAAACTTTGAGTTAATTAATTGGTTGTTGGGGTGACCAACTTATTCCCATTTTCCAATTTTAGCATCGAAAGCTTTGCAGCCCAGGGTAAATCAGGATGGTTAGTTGGGCATCGTATCAGTTGCTATCTCTGAACCTTCATTTTATCATTTGTAAAATGGATGACTGTAATGAATGGCCTGTAAAATCTCAGTTAACTCTAAAATTTTAAGGACAGATAAATTATATATACCAAAAATTATATATACCTGGCTGCTTGCAGGGTATAGTTTTCCCTGCATCAAAAGGCCAGCCTATTTATATATACTGCCTCTGCTATGTAACACAGTATTTTAAATCCCCAAGATTTAATATGAGATTATATAGGTGGGTCACAACCTCACTAACAAACAGAAGGATTAACATTTTTCAGAGACCTAAGCTAGGAGAATCTAGGAACTGTAGAAGCAAGGGGCAATGCGTGGGCCAGGCAAGTGCCCAATTTTGAGACTAAGAGGCTTCCACGTCACAGTTCTGCCTATCCTGGCCCAGCCAACATCAGATCCCTTTCCTTTTATTTGGTGGTCATCAACAACAAAGGTCCTGAATAGAGATCAGCCTCCAGTTAGAATGAAAGCAGGGCTTTTGTGAAGCCATGAATACAGGGTGCAGTGACCTGGTTAGTAGAGAGCTGGTCAAAATAAAAGGGGGAAGCTTTCTCTAGCCGAGACCAAGAGGTTACTTATCTCTGTGACTCCCAGTACTGAGTCACTCAGAAGTCACTCAGAAAGATAGAAAGTCCAAAAGGGGTTGTTTTCCTGCTCCCCTTTCTGTGAACAACCACCTTCAGACAATCTTGTTCTTCTGAGACAGCAGCTCTCAGTGGCATCACCTGAGTTTTACTAGTATCATCTCTATCGGAGGCATTTTACCGCACCAAAACTGTCCTGTTGTTTTCCAATAAAGAGTTAATCAAATCTAAATCTACTTTCTACAGGAAGAATGTAAAGAAAAATTAAACACCAGACATGAAGGTCCTATGGTTCATGTTTCACAGCCACTGACTTGTTGACTCAGCTTAATAACTGAGAGTTGAGTCAGATATTCTTACCTGAACATCTACAGCAGCAAAACAAAGCAACAGTGTATTCTCGAGTCTCTGAATTGCAGTGAATAGCCTTTAAAAAAATGGGAGATGGATTCAGAGATGTATCTAATTCCAGGAAGAGACAGATATCATTTAATAATTAACATCTAGTAAATTAAAATTTTAGTACATGGGAGACAAAAGCTAATAGCAATCTTTTATCTACTGAAAACCATCTAGAAAGCAAATTTAAATTGGTCATGTTTCTTTCCTGCTTAAATATAGCATTCTATTTTTGCTAAAACAAATTCCAAATTCCCTGGACAGGTAATAGTCAAGTTCTACGACCGTTTATTCCACTCAAGATTTTTAATCTCGTCTCCCATCTCGGAGCTCAAACCTTGCTAACTACTCTGTTCTAATCATCATACGCCTTAATGTCTCTGTGCCTCACTTGTACAATACCTTCTACTTGGACTGCTCTCCCACTCTGTCTTCCTCTTGGAAACCTATTTATCCTTTAGTCTCCATTCTGTCACAAAATTTTTCCTGAGTTTCCACAGTGATTTCTCCTGCTTCTGAATTCCTAAAGCACATATTCAAAACCCTACATTAGGTACTTAACAACCCAGCGTTGACTGTTTTTACACACACATGTGTCTTACATCCCCATCTAGATGTTTATGTCCTTTAGGGCAGTGACTTTTGTACCTTGCATTTCCCTTCACTATGATTAAATTGAAACAATGCAATTTACCGAGACCTGAATTAGGACATAAAAGCATGCCCTACCCTGGAGATTAGAAGACTTTCCCATTAGTCTGAAACAATTTAAAGGAAGAATAATTGAAGCTAGAAGGATAATAATAGACTCTAGAAGGATGATATATGATAGATAGATGATAATAAATAATGATACTAAACTCCAGAAGGATTCTAAAATTCTAAAAGTATATAGATAGATGATAGATAGATATAGATTTAGATAGATATAGATAGATAGATAGATAGATATAGATATAGATATAGATATAGATATAGATATAGATATTGATAGATATAGATAGATATAGAGATATCTGACAAGCCACTTGTCCTAGGCCAGACAGAAAATAGGATGGGAAAATCTGGTTTTATATGACAGTATCTATTGATTGAGGAATGAAAATACTTAGCCAAGGAATCTTTTGGGTTGTCAAACACTAATTTGCGGGTATTATTATTATTATTATTATAGTGAATTGGCATAGTCAACTAGTAATAAAGGAAAATCAGATCAAGGGCTCTATTGCAAACCAAGCCAAAGCTAGAGTAAGTCAAATTTCCTCCTTTTACTTTTCTTCTTATTAAATTTATCTTCACAAGAGACTGTGTTTTGGCAGAATAATTTAGTGTATTTATTGCAAGTTTGAGGAAAAATTAGAATCTGCAAGCAGATGATGAAATTTGCTCATTCATTGCCTATTAGCAAATTTCAGTTAAGACATGAACACATGATGTAAAATAAACTAAAAATTTATAAATGAGCCTTCTCAACCTTCCAGTAGGGGCTCATTATGAGATATGTTGTTTCACCTAGAGCCCCATTAAGATCTCATGTCTTGCTTTCTCTTTTTCTCCCTCTATATTTAGTATCTCATTTTCTACAAGAAATATAGAGCTGTGCTGAAAAGCAAAAGTAAATTTAATATGCAAGCTCAGAAGTACCAAATATAAAATAGAATTACCTGTGAGAAAGAGTTTTTCAAAAGGAAATAAACTTGATGATGAGCAAGACGGAATCATTTTCAAGAAGGCGCATTTGATTGAATTTTTTAAAGACTTCTTTTTTTAGAGCAGTTTTAGGTTTACAACAGAACTGATAGGGAGGTAAAGATATTTCACATATATCCCCTGCCCCCACACAGGCAGAGCCTCTCCCATTATCAACATCATTTACCAGAATCATATATTTTTTTTAACCAAGGATAAGCCTACATTGACATATTATAATCACTTAAAGTCCATAGGTTACTTTAGGGTTTACTCTTGGTGTTGTACATTCTATGAGTTTGGACATATGCAGAATGACATATATCCACCATTATAATACACAGAGTATTTTTATTGCCCTAAAAATCCTTGGTACTCCACCTATTCATCTGTCCACAACCCCTCCCAGCATCCGGAAACCACTGATCTTTTTATTGTCTCCATGGTTTTCCATTTTCAGAATGTCATATAGTTGGAATCATATAGTATGTAGTCTTTTCAAATTGGCTTCTCTCATCTAGTAATATGCATTTAAGGTTTCTCCATGTTTTTCATGGTTTGATAGATCATTTTCTTTTAGCGCTGAATAGTAATCCATTGTCCAGATATACCATGTTTATTCACTCACCTACTGAATGACATCTTGGTTGCTGCTGATTTTTGGCAATAATAAATAAAGCTGCTATAAACATCCATATACAAATTATGTGTGGACATAAGTTTTTAGCTCCTTTGGGTAAATACCAAGGAGCATGATTGCTGATCACATGGTAAGAATATGTTTAGTTCTCTAAGAAGCTATCAAACTGTCTTCCAAAGTGGCTGTACCATTCTGCATTCCCACCAACAATGTTCTCGTTGGTCCACATTCTCACCAGCATTTGGTGATGCCAGTTTTCTGGGTTCTGGCTATTCTAATAACTATGTAGGTATATCTTATTGTTTTGATTTGCATTTCCCTAATGACATATGATGTGGTGCATCTTTTCATATGTTTACTTGCCATCTGTATATCTTCTCTGGTAAGGTGACTCCTAAGGTCTTTGGCCCTTTTTTAAAAATCGGGTTGTTTTCATATTGCTGAGTTTTAAGAGTTCTTTGTATATTTTGGGTAACAGTCATTTACCAGATGTACCTTTTACAAATAGTTTCTCCCAGTCTGTGGATTGTCTTCTAATAGAGTAGAAATTTTTAATTTTAATGAAGTCTGAGCTCACACATTATTTCTTTCATGGATAGTGTCTTTGGCATTGTATTTAAAAAGGCATCACTATATCCAAGGTCATTTTGGTTTTTTACTATGTCATCTGCTAAGAGTTTTATAATTTTGTGTTTTATTTTTAGGTATGTGATTCATTTTGAGTTAATTTTTGTGAAGGGTGTAAAGTCTGTCATTTCTTTGCATATGAGTGTCCATTTCTTTGCATATGAGTGTCCATTTCTTTGCATATGAGTGTCCGTTTTGCTTCATTATCTTGCTTTTGCTTCTTTGTCAAAAATCAGTTGATTATATTTATGAGTCTATTTCTGAGGTCTCCATTCTATTCCACTGAAATGTCTATTCTTCTACCAATACCATACTGTTTTGATTACTGTAGCTTTACAGTAAGTCTTGAAGTCATGTAGCTTCAGTCTTCCATCTTCAAGATTGTGTTTGCTATTCTGGGTTATTTGTCTCTTCATATAAACTTTAGAATCACTTTGTCGATATCCGTAAAGTAACTTACTGAAATTTTGGTTGGGTTTGCATTGAATCTATAGATAGTATTGGGCTTTTTATTTCAAATTATACTTGTTCATCATTGACTTTTGAATATTAACCTTATAGCCTACAACCTTGCTATAATTACATATTAGTTCCAGGATCTTTTTTTTCTTGGTCAATCCTTTTGGATTTTCTACATTAGATGATCGTATAGTATACAAAGACAGTTTTATGTCTTCTTTTATTTCCTTTCCTTTCCTTATTGTATTAGACATAACTTCTAGCACAATACCAAAAAGGAATGGTGAGAGGGGACATCCTTGTCTTGTACCGGATCTTAGAGGTAAAGCTTCAAGTTTCTCACCATTAACTATGATGTTAGCTGTATGGTTTTTGTAGATAGTCTTTATCAAGTTGAGAAAGTTCCCCTCTATTCCTAGTTTACTGAGAGCTTTTATCATGAATGGATGCTAGATTTCGTCAAGATTTTTTTTACATCTCTGATATGATCATGTGACTTTTTTTCAGTCTCTTGATGTAATGGATTACATTAATTGAGTCTTGAATGTTGAATTAGCCTTTTGTACTTGAGATAAGTCCCACTTGATCATGGTATATAATTCCTTTTATATTTTTTTGAATTTACTTGATCGAATTGTTATAAAATTATTAGACTTACATATAAAAGTGTATAGAAAAAACTTGCAGTTCATAGGGCTGTAGAACAACTTCTCTATGTTTCCAAGAATAGATTTTTGATTTCTCTCATGAAAAATGGAATGTCTACAATGTCCTACTAAAGGCTAAGTTAACTATACCTGCATAAAAATTCCTATAGAAAAAGAAATTGGGCTTCAAGACATATGGTTGCTCATAATCAAACAAATGCTAAGATAATTTAACACATTTTCTCTCTGAAGCTCCATATTCTTCTGTGCTATCACCTTCTCCTGACCTTGACCCTCTCCTTCCTCAGGGGAGAGGCAGACTTTTTGTCTGCCATATCAGTGATGTTTTTTTCAATATCCGATATTTCTCACCACTTTGCCCTACTACTTTGTCTACTTTTTAAAATTCCAAACTCTATACTAACCCCTTTTCCCTTGCTTCTCTGAAAGGAGCTATTGCAGATGATCTGGCCAGTGACCCAGTGGGTCATCTTATAAATCATTGCTGTTAATTTCCGATTGATAGTTCTTACCCTATCTCTTTCAGACTCCCACTGCAATATATAATCTTCAAGATCCCAGGCCAACTCCTGCTTTCTCAGCCCCCGGAGTGAATTATCCCGTACTGTACTTAGATCAAAGCCATTTGACAGGACATCCTAAAATTCCCTTTTTTCTCTCAAAATATTTCTGTATTTTCATCCCTCTCTCACTACCTCTCTCTCAGATAAAGTTTCGGGTATCTTTCTTAAGTGAACCTCATCTCTTGTCTTCTTGATTTTTCTCCTCTCATCTCTTCAACAACTTGGCTCCGTTAATCATTCCCTTTTGTACCTCTCTGGATCTCCTTTCAAATCACTCTCTCCTTCTTCTCTGCCTACAGTTGTGCATATGTCTTTCCATTCTCATTTTAAAAAAAAAAAAATATCTTTCGACCCTGCATGATATGGAAACATTTTTAATGTTATCTCCTGGTTTCTTTATACTCCCTGGCCTTTCTTCCATTTAATTAGCAAATGCATCCTATGTTTATTTCTTCAGAGAAGAAATGCTGTAACAATTTTAAAACAGAAAAAAAAATGGAATTCTTAGCTTTTCTACTTCAAAAGTCTAAATTAAATGGGGAAGAAACATGAAAATAAATAGAACATAGCAATAGATTTGGAAGAACACTGATGAGAAAATCCACAGATTTGGAGAAGATGTTCACATAAATATTTCTAACTTAGAATATATGTCCATAATATGTGAAGTATTCATAAAATTTCTAATAAAAAGACTGGCATACAAATTATTGGTGAAGATGTGGAGCAAAAAGAATTGTTATATGTTGCCAATGGAAATGTAAAATAGTAAAACTGTTTTGAAAATTGTTTGGCAATTTCTTATGAAATTAAACATAAGCCTATTCTATGACCCAGAAGTCCCATTCTACTTCTTTACCCAAGAGAAATTTTAAAAACGTCCATAAAGAGACTTGTATAAGAAGTATTACTATAATAACAAAAACAACTCAAATTGAATGGGTAAATAAATTGTGGGGTATCTATACAATGGACTGCTGCTCAAAATTTTAAAAAAAACTAATTATTGATAAACTCAATAATATGGATGAATCTCAAAAACATAATTTTAGGAGAAAAAAGGAAACCAAAAAGTACATACTATCTCATTCTATTTATGTGAAGTTCAAGAACAGACAAGCCTAATCTATGGTGACAGAATTTGGAACAGTGGTTATCTCTAGGACTGCAGGAAAGAAAGACTTGATTGGATGAGGAAAAGGAACTTTCTGGGATGATAGAAATGTTCTCTCTCTTATTAGAGGTATGTATTGTATAAACATGCATTTATCAAAATTCATTAATCTGAAAACTTAAGACCTATTCATCTTATTATCTGTAAATTATACTTCTATTTTTAAAAAGTTTCAAAATAAAATTAACTTAAAAGTTTTTTTTTTTAAGTGAAAATGTGTATATATGCCATATATTCCTCAAAGGTTGCATCTGGGTTTTACTTCTGATAGATCTTATATCCAATGATTTGCACCCTGTGGATAGTTCACAAAGCTTGATAAATTATTAATTTTGAGGTACATTCTTTTAAGCCAAACTGTTTCTGCCTTCAAGTAGTATTCATCATATTTGGGAGACTAGCACTGCTATGTTTGAAAGTATTCGTATCCAAGTCAAGAAATGAGCTTCTTCCTTTGAAGTCATTGACAGGCTGGTAAAAACAAAAACAAAAACAAGGTACTTAAGGAAATACATAGATATTAAGTTCTATGATGAGCTAGCCATGTCTGTCTGTTCACCACTGTTTCTAATGCCTAGAACATAACATTATGTGCTTGTAGGTACTCAGCATCTGTGGAATAAGTAAACAAGCCAGGATGGGTAGAAAAAGAAATGAACAGGGTTAGTGGGAAAGAGAAAAGGGCATAATACCCAACGACAGTTACTCAGCCAAGGAAATAATTAATATTAGATATGCAGTTATATTACATAGACTATGTTATAGATTTTGTATTAATGTCACTTTCCTAAATATGTTAAAGAAGGAGAAGAGTGCTAGATAACAGGAGAATGCCAAATGCTTTGGTTTAACAATGAAAGAATAATTTAAAGTTGATTTTAGGCACTCAGGACTGAAACATAATAACAAGACCTTTGGAATTCTTATTAAACTTGATAATCATACTGTGAAGGTAAAAGGTTGACAATTTCGTCCGCTATCATCCTCACAGAAAATGTGCTGGGTTATCTCTAAATCATACTTTGATCTTCCCTAGGGCTATCATAGCACAACACAAGTTTATCTTGCTTTGTTTGGGCTCTACCAAGACCCCAATGCTGGGATGCTCAGCCCTCCTTTTGCTACATCCTAATCTGTATCAAATTATCTCAAAAGGCATTCTAATTTTTTTAAGTTTTCAGAGAAATATTGTTTTAAAATAACTTGAAAACAAAAATGTCTTGCATTTAACTCTTTTGGAGAGGTATAAAACCTAACCCATCACTAAACCTATCAAGCTAGGAAAAATTTGCATGAATGTATTAGAAAGAAAAAAAGGAAGGAGAGAAGATTGGAAATTTAAATAGCTGGAATGGCCGTGCAGATAAATAAAGACAAAGATAAAAGAAGATGGCAGGCAAAAGGGAAAAATATGAAGTAGCCATGACATACGAACACAGCCAACATCCCTCCCCACGAAGCTACTTAAGGCAGCCATGCAGGAGGCAGAGACAGAAGATAAGTGAGACTTCGTAGTTACTTTATCTTTCCCATTTCTAAATCTCATTCCTAAATCTGGCTCTACGACCCATCATCTTAAGGGGAAGACACTTCACTAAAGGCTTTCTTTCAATGGTTCGAATCTCCAAGACGATTTACAGAGGTCAAGCAGTGGTGCTAAGCATTTGGGTGACCTTGGTCAAGGAAACAGGAAGACAGGGGAGAGCTCTCTTCCCAGTCTGGGGAACTTGGCTTTGGTTCCAGCTAAGTATCTTGTTTGAAATGTGACATCTATTTTGAATTCAGAATGCAATACCGCACACTCAGAGCAACTCACTGTGAGCTGAAGTAGCAGCTCCTGAGCTGGGGCTCTTTAACACCCATCTTTTTTTCTTCTTAAAAATTAGAGCTAATTTTCAAAACTAGCTCCTGCTGCAGGTGCGCCTAAGACCCAGGGCCAGGTAACACAGGAGACCCCACTCTTCAAGTGAGCTCCCCATGTGGCTCTTTTTCCCCCCAACGCTATCTCTTCCTCTTCAGTACTACACAGGATCCCACAGTGTACTCAAGGAAAAACTTCAAAAGCATTTCAATTAAATTTACAAAGGCACTCCTTTTTTCTGCAAGAAATATTTTGAAACAAATATTTTATCTCTATATGTATATTTTTTTAAACTCAGGTTTTCTTAAAATTTGAATCATTTGTAATGTTTATTTATACTCCCTTCTTTTCTTAATAAATATTCTGAAAAGGCCGCTTTCCTTAACCCCATAACAGCTAGAGCCTTAGCATATTACCTATGGCGTTTCGTAATCCATTTAATTAGGCTCCATTCCATCATCCACAACCCCTCAGTCAATTTGCCTTTTTTTCCTTCTGTCCATGAATGCCAGAATTATCTCAGAGTATTTTACACACGTGCTGAAATATCTGCAAGGGAATGTGTTTACATGCAGTAGAACAGTCATTACAAATTGAGTATATTTGCATTCTCTATACCCTAGGGCGAGTGTCCTTGTTTACGCTTTTTTTCTCCACGTTTTGCTTGACAAGCGGAGAATGTTGCTGCTTATCCAAAAATGGGTGACACAGGCTCAGATTCAATAGGAGAAGGAAAAAGGAAACTATTACTGAATGCCAGCTATGTGCAAGACATTGGTGCTAAGTGTTTTGTCTACATTTTTTCCATTTAATCCTCACTCTACCTGTATTAGGTAAATATACTTATTTCTGTTTTATAGATGCTGGAACTGGAACACTGAAAGGTTAATAGTTCTATTGATTCCATTACACTATGTTACTTCTTCAGTTCACCAGGCTGTTTATATTAAACCCATGCAAGTAGCAATAACAGCCTTAAAGACCTAAATTTGGTCCTTCTTTGGCTGGTGATTTCACAAAGGCTATGACAATGAGAAGGTACCCACATTTTCCTCTTCTAAGCTGAGTGAGGTCGCAGGGTAGCTCTGAAACTTTGTGCTGAGGATTTGAAAGGCACAGGTGTCAGGTCAGACAGCAGAGTCTGGGTACCCACTGGCTATATGACCATAGGGTTATTTGTGCATTTATTCATTCATCCATTTATTTTACAGGTATTTACTGAACACCTACTTATGTGACAGGTATTCCTCTAGATGCTCAGAATATAGCAGTGAGCAAAATAAGCCAGGCTCTCACAGAACCTACACGCTCAAGGAATGTAAAACATTTTGCCTCTGCTTGCTTCCTGTGTGAAATGGGAATAATAGTGCCTCCCTCATGGGAATGTGCTGAAGATTAAGTAGTCAACATATATGGTGCTTGCCCCAATATAAGGCACACACACTCGATAAATGACAGTTATGTTCTTATTTGTAAATGGAAATTCTTATCACTGTCACAAATTGAGCTAAAACCAACACGGGTGACAACAGTGGGACTTTTATATAGAGAGACGGGGTTGGGGGTAGGGAACAACTGTCCCTCCAAGCATCAGGAGTAATTTCCTGTCACACTTAGTTGAGATGAGAGGGCTCTAATATGAGCTGCTTGGCTATCATTCATTTGAACACTAATGGAAATGTCAGGTTGAATTGAGAGTCTTGTTGCCTTGCAAATTTCACCATACAAAGTGGTCTTGGGGTTTATTTTTGCTTACTACAAAAAAATGAGTTCTCCTCAGAGAAAGCAAAGTGCAGGTGTTATAATTATTTTAAATAATGCAAGCTTATGAGGGAGAGGATTTCTACAATACCCTTTGAAAATTAGACATTTTTTCCTCTCTCTATCTTTTCAAAAACCTGGAGCTGTTCCTAATCTGCTTTATAAGCTTCAGGAGCTAATAGGAGTGCACAGAAAAATTATCTGATTGGTGAACAGTTTTCTAGCCATTCCAAGGACTTCTTAGACAATACAGCACCAGGAGCCTGTGGGAGTAAATCCAAGTTTCAGATAATCAACTTCCTGGAGTCGGGGGCGGGGGATGGCGCACTGGGAAGAAATGAGCCACAGCTACAAAAACCTTATTAATCTTCCCAACACCTCCAGCAAAAAGAGATAGCCTCCTAACTGCCCAAGAAGTGATCCCAATTTCTCCATTTGATTGCAGACCTGAGAATTAAAAATCCATACATTTTATTCAGTTTATTTCTGAGACTATTTTGATGTTCTTGATAAAAAAAGAAAAAAAGTTTGTTTCATTTCTAACCTATTCATTGACATTTCGAAAAGAAGAAAGTTTTTTTTTTTAAACCCTTTCATTTAGCCTGTGTCTTAAATCAATATTGATTGATTGATCTACTTTTGGTTCAAGGTTAGCAAGTTAGTCTGGCAGTAATGGTTTTGATACAAGTTTCGATTCCTGCCCCAGAGGTCTAAAAAGACACAGAAATGAAGTGAAATCGGAATAGGAACAATGAGCAAAGACATAAAGGAATCCTTCCAGCGACATTTTCTATCAAGCATTCCTAACAATAAAAGTCCTGGTTATAACTTATTAGTTATAAGAGATTTCTAGTCATAGGAATTCCCTTTCTCCTTATACAAAATAATGCAACTTTGATTTTCTTATCTCCTCAGAAGTCTCCATGATAGAGCCAAGAGACTTGTACAGTTTTCTGAGGTCTGCAGTCCATACCCTCCAAAGAAGTAGAAAATATTTGGCTGAGACTTGGGGAGGTGCGTAGACCTCCCATACGAGGGACTCTGAAAGATTATTTTCACCAACTATGCATCTCTTTTGACTCTGCTAGTGCAGTTTACTAGTTCCTGACTGGAAATCGATGCTATATTGACTTTCAACTTCAGTTTTCTGAATAACAGGTAGTGTTCATGGAAGTCATCTTGCCGAACTACCTAAGTTGACTCCCAAGAGCACTAACTACCTGTCATTTGTACCAAAATCTGGATGCCAGCTAGTCTGCATCTTTGATGGGGGATCAAAAACCACTGAATTGCTCTGTATGTATATGTGTGACAGCACTATCTAGCTTCTCTGCCAGTACTCCTGAGAAATAGCCCAGCACTTTAACAACACATAAAGGGAAAGGGAAGGTATTGAGCATGAAATTCTATGAGGTCAGCTTATTTTAAACTGTGACTCTGCCCATAAACGGAAACTGTGAATACACAATAGAAATTCGACACAAAGAACAATTATTTGCTCAGGAAAAGTACACTCACATATTTGCCAAGGGTGAAAAATAAAGATGGGATTTTTTTTCCTACTGAATAAGAAGACATCATAGTTTTTTAAGATGACCTTTAGAGGTTGACATAATAGAGGACAGCTACCAGGCTAAGCCACAAAATAGCCTTTGTGTTTACTGTTCCAGAATGTACTCTTCCAAAGTCACCAATGAGAAAGGGGCTGATCCCAAGCTGTGAGGCCAGACAACGTATCTTTAGGGCCTAACTCCAGCTATCACACATATAAGCTCTGTGGTATCACAAGACCTGAGTTTGAATCCTGACCCTGTGATCTTGGATATGTCATTTAACCTCCTCCCTCAAGGTAAAATTAGGTAATGTAGGTGAGAAACTGTGTGTGAGGTGTCCCAGGAAGTCCAATTTGCAATTCAGGGTCTGGTTGTGTCTGAGAACTGGGGAGTCTGGAGATTCCCAAGTCTATTTCATGAATTGATTTCATACAAGCAAGAGGTAGTTATTAACTTGAGCAGGAAGGTAACTCAGGAGGGAGAAGGAAAATAGTATTATAAGAAGAAATTATGTCTAATGTCCAGCCTGAAGACTGTGGGGTGAAGGACTGTTTTATTCTAAACTTTATGAGGCCTAAGACCCATGCACAAGCATGTATAGTAACACCTGGGAAGTTTCAGAAATACCTGGAGGAAACTGAGGAGAAAGGAGTTTGTTGGGATGCTCAGCAGTAATGTTTGTAGAAGATCTGATCCAGGGAAGTTGGTATTAAAAGGTCAAAATGACTTCGTTTTCCCAAACATAGAAGCTCTTTAATGTCACAATAACATGAGGAGGTAAATATTATTATTTCCATTTACCTCATTTCTGAGCTTCAGAAAGTTTAAGTAGATAGCTGAAGTTAACACTATTGATATGCGTACAATACGATCTTAACCAAAGTCTTACTAACAAAAGAAAATGTCCTGTCCAGTAGATCACATGGTCCTTAGGCCTTAAATCTTATTCATTTGCCTATTCACAGCTGTAAAAATTTTAAAACAAACAGACAAATGGAAAGGATGCTGGATTGTTTTAGATGCAGTAGAATTAATAGAGTCAAAAAGAGGGTGAGCAGAAATTGGTTTTGAGAACACAGGCATACAAATCAGGAAGCTCACATCTTTATACTTTTTGTATAAACACTTTTCTTTCTTAGATTCTCAAGAATACAGAGCGGAAATAATGGGAATGAGATCACTGTGTCGCTGCCCTTCTAAAGGTCAAACACTTCCTTTATCTAACTCTGATTTTCTTGGGTTGCATAGAAATTGGTGAGCTTTTGCTTAATCACGGAAGGTTCTGGCACCTCATGTTGGAGATTTAAGTCATTTTGGCTGATGCCCTGGTTTACCTTGGAGTAACACAGTAAGCTCTCCCAACAAGTGTTTTTGTTTTTGTTTTGTTTTGTTTTTGTGGTTTTGATTGTTTAATGGTGACCTTAGGTTGTAAAGAAAAACCTCAACAAAGGTGAGATTGTCTCTAGCAGCTTTAGTTTTACCTCAGTCCTGTCTGAGCTATCCAGATTTCTTGAATCCTAAATGCAACCACACAATTCTTGCCTTTCCCTGAAGCAATTTCAGTCATTCATCATTAACAAGTAGAGAGTTCTTTTCATGTTTCAGATATACTGCATGCAATTCTCTGAGACCAGAACCTCCTTTCCTGCCTTGTCAGGCCAGCTCTGCCCAGGAAAATCATTAAGTCTGTTCAGGCTTAGAAAAAATATATATAATTTCTCAAAAGTTAGCTTTTATGTTTATGCACCTCTTCTTATTTATGAAGAATGCTTTACACTTTCACATTTATCTTTACATAGTGTCTTCACATTTATTTCTCACTCAATTCTCTGTGATTTAGGAAAGGCAGATATCACTGCCTTTACAGATAAGTCCAAGAAAGCTTAATGACTATGACAAAGGTCTTAAGGCTAACTAACGGCAGAGGTCTTACGACTCTTCATTCTATGCACTGTTTCATGACTGTTCTGCTTACTTATTGCTGTGCAAGAAACAACTCCAAACCTAGTACTTACAGATTCAGAGCATCAGGAATATAGACAAGGCACAGTGGAAATGGCCCATCTCTGCTCCTCGACATCTGGGGCCTCGGAACTAGGAAGAACACTGGAGGTGGCTAAAATGACTTGGTGCTGAAATTATCTGAAAGCTTCTTTACTCACATGGCTGGTGTCTGGCAAAGATAACTAAACCACTCATCTGGGACTATAAACCAGAAAACCTACGTGGTCTTTCCACATGGCTTGGACCACTCACAGCATGACTTCTATATAATGAGAGCATCCCAGTGGGGAGCGTCCAGAGGAGGAGTGTTTCAAGAGAACTAGGCAGAAGCTGAATGGCTCAGATGCCACGCAATGTCCTTTCTGCTATTAGTTATAAGCGAAAGGGAAGTCTTGGTAGAGAAGTGGCAAAGTTACATACAGAAGAATACATGGAATGCAAATGCTATTATAGTCATTTTTGAAAAATACAATCTTCCACAGTGAGCACAACTATATTTTTTATATAATGTGGGATGAAAGAAAAAAATATCTGAAGTAGGGCTCTAAGTGGTTATAATATAAATAAGAAAATATTAAGAGCTTTCCTACACACCAACAATAAAAAGTAAGGATATAAAGTGAAAAAAATCCTCCATTCACATCAGCATTGTAAAATATAAAAGAATTTAGAAAAAAGGTTAATAAAAAGTTATATAGCACTCATATAAAAAAACATTAAGTATTCTGAAATATATTTAAAAACTGAAGTAAGGGAAGACAGATATATTGTTTCTTAATAATATAATTTCTGACCAAATGCAATATTATCATGCTCATGAACAATATTATTTCTGCTACAAATGTAACAATTCCCAGAAAGAGCCCAACACAGAGTCATGTGAATTTGACAATACTAATGTAAATTTCATTTCAAAGAATAAAAGTGTTTGAATAGTCAATAGTTTCATTAAATAAAGAATAAAGAAGAAAATAAAAAGCATACATTATTAAAATGTTATGAAGCTTCAATAGTTTACATAAAAGAACGTCGGATAATTAATGGGGTAAAAGTATACCCAATTTACACCTCTTGTCCCAGTGTAATTATAGTTTCTTTAACTCTCAAAAGTGTCCTGGTTTGAATGATGAATTATTTGGCCATCCTACAATTAATCACATTTATTTATTTCTACTCCCTTCCCAAACCCCATTTAAATGACAGTGATATATTTTTAAAATATTAGTGACAAAGTCAAAGAAGAGATGGATGAATGAATGGAAGAGTGGATATACATATCATGTAGGTGGGTAGATAGATAAATGGATGGATGTATAGGTAGTAGAGTGGATATATAGATACTAAGTAGATTGATCATTCAACTAACAACCAGCTAATAAAAAGAAGGTCAACTAGTGATGTGTGCTGTGGCGTGATGTGATGATCAAAAGTTACCTTGGCTATCTTTGGAGGAAAATCTCTGAAGAGATTAAATTTAAATCGTGGTGTGAATGGCAAGGAACAAGTCATTCAAAGAGCTGGAGAGGATGTTTTTTACTCAGGGAGAATAAGTGCAATGGCTATAAACTAAGAATAAACTTAGCTTGTTTGAGAAACTTAAGTGCTTCTGTAGCTGAAGCAACCCATGTAAGATGAAGTCTGCGAGATGGGCTAGACCATTTAGGGCTTTATAAGCTAGAGTAAGAAGTTTGGCTTTCATCCTAAATGTAATGTGAAGCAATTAGAAACTTTTAAGGAGAAGAGTAACATCTGATAGACACTTTTAAATAGAGGAGGTGAAGAGACTACATTGTGGAGAGGCAAGAGTAGAAGCTGGCTTATCAGTTAGAAGTCTCTTGCAGTGGTCCTGCAGGAGGGGATAGTGTCTTAGGCAAAAATGGTAGAAAGAAAGGTGGAAAGAAGTGTTCCGACTTGGGAAAAAGAGTTGACAGTACTTGCAAAAGCCATAAAGAGAAAGACTGATGGATATGTTTGTATGGAAATGTAAATCTTGTATATCAAAAGGACCTTAAACAAATTAAGAGAAAAATAGGTGTAACATATATAACGAAGGACTTAGATAAAGTATGCATGGTATACATAAAAAGAAGATTAATATCCAAAATACATAAAGGTCTAAATCAATCAGAAAAAGACAACCCAATAGAAAAATGAGCAACAATATAAACCAATAATTTACAGAAAAAATACAAAGGGAAATTACATATGCAAAAACATTCAACCCACCAATAAACAAAGATTTATCAAATATCACTTTAGTTTTTCTGAAAATTACAAATTAAGATATAAAATTTAAAATATAGTAAAAGAGAAAAATGTACAATTTTTAAATATTTCATATTGGCCGACATTATGAGGAAATGTACTCTTGTCCTCTACTAGTAGGAAAATACTGAAATTTAGGGTATGTCTACATCTATCAATGTTTTTAAATGATGTTGGATTTCTCAGGTATTTATTTTAGAGAGATACTTTCAAATGTGTACATAGAGGTACATAAAAGAATATTCATTGTAAGGATATTTGTAATGAGACAAAAGGGAAACCATCTACTTGACCATTTTTAGTGATGCATCATGAAATATAATGAAAATACTATGAAGACATTTAAAAGATTGGTATTTATATATATTTACTTACTTGGAAACGTCTCTATGATGTTGTTAAAGGAGAAAAAGTCAAGTCATAAAACAATGTGAGGGGTCTGTTTTTATTTACATGGAGAAAACTAACACTAGATGTGGATATATACAAATACATAGAATAATATCTGGTAGGCCCACACTTTAGACGCTTATCAGTGGTTCCACAGTGGGCCACAGAGTTAGTTGGTCTTGCTCAGGGGAAAGCTGATGGCTAAAGAAGCACTTCTGCTTTTATTCCATGCATTTCTACATCTTCTGAATATTTATTAGCATATATTTATGCATTACTGAGTAATCATCTTAAAATATTTTTTATGGTTTGTTTGCTTTTTGAAATCTAAATACATTGGGTAATGAAACTTAGAGCCTTGGCAATCACCCATACCTTAGAAAAAATTATGGCAACACTCACAAAAGAGGCTTCAGTGCTAAATTGTGGTGACACTTTGCTGGCGGGGGGTGGGGCAGTGAATTTAGTAGATCTTTACTGACCAAGGTTCACATGAGCACAATGTAGAGTTTGGACAAGTGGTATTAAAGAAGTGCTATAAGAAGAATTGTCCGGGAACTTGGTGGGTGGAAAGAGAAAGGCAATGATCTCTAATCTCTCTGGGTCTCATCTTCCTTATCTAGAAAACAAAGTACCACGCTTGTTTCGGCAGCACATATACTAAAGCAAAAGTATTGGCCGAAGCAGCTTTTTTTTTTAACAGAACAGTTTTGTACCCCCAAAATGAAATGTTATGAAAATCTCACTATTTCAGACTCATAAAGGCAGCATTTCTCTGGTGGAAGAAGGTCAAAGGCCAGAGTCCCACCCCCTGGGCAACGTGCAGGCCTCCCCAGGGAAACCTGAGGCCTCACAGAACACTCCCGGAAAACCTCTAGTCCAGATCACTTCTAAACTCTTTTTTTTTTTTTTTTTAAATGCATAGTTTTCATCTACTAAGTGTAATTTATGAGACCCAGCCAAATGAAAGCCCCAGTGAGTGTTGTGTTACATGTAGGTAGAATTGGACTGAGGGACAGGAAGAAGGAGAAGCAAAAAGAAGCAGCATTTATTACACTATAAACATGGACTAGGCATTGTGTAAGGCATTTTAATACTTTATTTTGCTTAATCCTCACAACCACCCCATATTTTTAGCCTTATAAAGATGAGGAAACCAGGAGATAAGGAACTTGTCGCAGGTCACACAGTAAGTGCTGAGCTGGAATTCTAACCATATTTGCCTAATTTGAAAGGCCGCACTGTGTAGGCCTAGAGCACAGTGCCCTATTAGAGAAAAGAGGACACAACTAAAGATAGCAATTCTGGGGGCCTCAGAGGGTGGCGGAGGATACCATAAGAGGAGGTGGGAGGACTGCCAACACCAGCTCTTCGCACTTCCAAATTGTGCCTGGGACTATGCCTTTTATAATCTATTTGGGGAGCTAAGACTATCATATGTGAAACAAGTTAAGGAAAACATGAGGCAGCATGTAATTAGCAGTTCAACCACATGGTATATTCTTGAATTTGGGGAGCTCTGAATTACTTTTTTGGGAGTGATAAATTTATACTATTCTCGTTCTACCATTTCTGAATACCGGGCAGAGCTACGGTTGTGGTCAGTGCCTGTGATCAAGGCATCACAGTGTGTATTGAACACCTGTGAGCATGATACACTCACACATGCACACCACAACGATCCCATAATATCTGCCTCCATTACATCACCAATTGACCTAAATGACTAACTTAATAGGCAGGACTTTTCTGAATGCTAAATGAGCAGCACGCTAGTTGTCCCTACTTGTAAATTACTATTGTAATTTACATTATTTTCCAGGTAACTGATTCGCAGAACAGCCAGTCAAGAGCTATTGGAAGAAAGCCCAAAAGGCTTCCCTGTGCAGCAACCTTTATAAAAAGATCATTCTTTATAGAATGCAGACAAAGTGGCCTCTACAGTTTACTAATGTTCGCAGGAGTTATTATTATAAATGCAAACATTTTTATGCTCTAATGACTCTAATGATGCCACATGAACATGATATCTGCCTACAAGTTACTTAGAAACAGCCTGAGGTGCAACATAAGCTGCCAGGTCCTGTCAAATATAACTGGAAGCACTCTGTCTTCTGAGCTGGAAGGTCAGGCAAGATTAACACAGAATGCCGCCACAGTAACCAATGACTGATGTTTCACTAAGCCAGACTGTGCATTTTTCTGAGTCCTCAGATTCTATAATTCTAAAGGGAATAAAATATTGGCATATCCCTGATCCAAACCATTCATTCAACTGCTGTTTATATAAAAAGCAATTTAAAATAATAAAGAAGGAATTCACTAAGGCATCAAACATAATTTCAATTTTAATATCACCATCAATTTCACAGAAGAAACAGTAGATGTAGAAATGGACATGATTTTTTTTTTAATTCAAAAAGTAAACAGAAACTACGTCTATATACGTGTATATCCCCATGGCTAGTATAACCTGGCATGTAGTTGATGCTCAATGAATGTTGATTATGTAAATAAAAAATATTTAGTTATGGGATGTTGTGTGATTAGTATAATATACAGCTTTATTTGAAGACAAACTGATTTTTCTGTCGAGATTTAAAAGTTATAGATGTTTTTCCATTGTAGAAGACTATCCACCATAGACCAAATTTGTATTTTCTTTTCTCTCTAATAAAAGTTTATAGTAACCAAATATCCTACTCTGCCTCATTTGAGAAGAGTTCTTATGTAATGCCATAAAATAACCTTTATATTATTGGGGATTGTCCCCTGGAGGCAATGATCATCTAAATGATCAACTGAAAGAAGAATAGCTTTGAACATCTTGGAATCACTCTGAAATCTTCTTAGAGGATAAAATGCCTTTGAGTTACTGAGGTATTGTCCCTGAGAAGAGAGATTGAGCAAAGTTTTTCTTTTAGTACAAGAGAAATCAGACTCTTTGATCCCAAAGGAGAGAGAGGAGATGTAGTTCTGGGTCTGAAATGGACAGATGTCAGACCAGACCCACCCAGGAAACCTGCGGCCTAATTATGCCCTGAGAGGTGTCTGTGTGAGAAAGACCCAAGCTTAGTGCTGAAAGAGTGGTATTGGACACTCTCTTAGGACCCCTATAACCAAGGAAGAGCCTCCATCAGTCTGGAACCATAGAACAGGTATAACAAACACCACCTCCCTTGGGATCAGTCTACAATAATGACATCATGTGACAGTCAGTGACAATGAGAGCTGATCAGATTCATTTTCTCTCCTTGCTTAGCTGTGAAAGCTAGGCTCTTACCTCTCTTTTGCTCCCCAGTATTCTTGGAGACTCAAAAGAGACAAATAAAGCAGAATGGGCTCAAGAGATTATTTGAAAAGAATAAAAGGAAGATGGCTTTAACTTAATACCAAGTTTGCAGAGGAATTCACCCAAGGCAAAAAGCATAGGACCTAAATGACAACAAACAATTTTAGGTAATATTTTGAGAAGACTGTCTTGAACACAGACAGAATGTCCACACCTGGAGTTCTTCAAGACCGAAGTGGCTCACAGTCAAGTAAGCACGTGATTGACTTGAGCCTCATAGCAATGATAGGGATCTTCTGCTTGTAAACAACTCACTAGAAGTTCTCTCTGGGCTTAATAACAAAGACCAGAGGGCGATCTTCTCTGTCCAAAAAGAAATCTAGGCTGATGAAGAAATATCGATTCTTAGAAGTTTCAGGACAATGACATGATTTATAGAGCTTAGAATTGTTTTGAGGACCATCTGAAATTGAGAAGTTTTTTTTTTTTTTTCTATACATAGAGGTATTATCAGAATGGCTACCAGAAAAACTAAGACTATGAAAACCAAAATCCAAACTTAACAGAGCTATTGGGAATAAGTGCCTCTCTTTATCACCACTTACCATTCCAAAGAGATCTCCTTAGAGACACCATGACACTCAGTGAAGAAGAATAGATAAAAATCAAGAGTACTAGATAATTTATAAAAAAGACACATGTAAAAAAAGATTGATAAAACAAACAAACAAACAAACAAAAGAGAAATGCAAGGTTAAAAAAAAACAACAAGAAAGAAATATAGGAGAAGGAAGATTCAAAGAACCTAAAAAGCACCCCAAATATGGCACATACATTGAGAAAACATCTAATAGTATAACATGATTTCAAGGGAAGACTCCTCAAAACAAAAGGATCACCAAGAGATGTGAATGTGTTTTTACTGGAAAAAAAATTAGTGAGACTCTAAGAATAAAAACTCTAAATGTAGAACTAATATTTTTCCTTTTAGATAAAGGCCAGTATTTACATAGCTCAATGTCCACATTTACATTGCTTGTTATGTAACAAGCAATGTGGCACATTGAGTTACCCATGTAAGCAGTCATAGATCTGGTGAAGATGTGTAGTGAATTCTCTGATCTGTAAATGAACAGCTCCATAAGATGGCATATAGGAAATTTCCACTGCTTATAGACAGGACCAGCACCTGACATCCATGAAAAGTGAATTTATTTCTCTACAAAGAGCATGATGCTTCAAAGGGAAACCTACAGATTAAATCTCATCTCTTATCTCAATGAAAGTTGAAAATGGTTAGTTGCTGCCAATTATGAAATACTTCTATTGTTGGCTATTTGGTGGTGAGGTGTCATTTTTAAAAACTGGTTTCACTGATAATTATGCAGCATAAGGTTTATGTTCTAACTTCTCTGAGATTTGGTCAGCAGTTTCTCAGGTTTGAAATAGAAGTAGGTTCTTTGCAAAAGTATATTCTCAAGTACTTACTTACTGTATCAAGTTCTGATTTTGGAAATCGAAAACTCTCAGTAAAGAAATCACGATTGATTTAAATAGTGGATTGGATCCTTTTAAGAATTGTTTTGAGTAATACTTAATAAAGAATGAATCATTTCATTAATAGCCAGGCAAAAGAGCTTGTAGAATTTCACTCTACTCACCACCACCCCCCAATCCTCTGACTTGATTGGGTTGTTAAATACAGTTGCGAAACGTATTTGCAAAAACTAAACAAATTCAAACACTTGAAGAATGTGTTAAGCATCCGGTGAGGTATGAAAAAGTAACCCTTGTATTATAGAACAGAAGACAAAAAGAATAATTGTGGACTTATCCAAGTAAACAGGATGTGCTGTCATAATCAATTTCAAGTCAAATACAAAGATCTGGCAATCAGATCAGAAATGAAAACAAGGAAAAATTAATGCCAGCCCTTGTAGATGAATGTCAAGGGAAGCTAGGAGGGGGGCCTCACTGTTGCACAAATCTTCATTTCTATTCCTCACCTTGTTAAGGCTTCACTCTACAACACGGGCAAGATACTCATTCATTCAACAAATACATATTGATGCACACACTGAAAGAGGAAGAAAGAGTAATTTCAACTGCCTTCCACAAATATCTAGCACACTGAATTCAAATGCCTTTTTGCCTATAATGTGAAAAACAATAAATATCCCTGCTTGCCTTGCTTTAGCAACATATGGGGAAAGAACCTCTGATGAGACAAAACAACACAGTTCTAGTTCATATTCACTTATTTATTAACTATGTGACCATGAGCAAGTTAGGTCTTTCGTCTCATTTGTGAAATATCTTATAAACAACCGCCCATGTATGCCCAACATAAACTCTTATAAAATCATAAGTGATGATAAATATTAAGCAAATTGCTATGTTTTTCATCTAGAAGGATTCCTGAAAAGCCTTCTGCCACCCCTTGATGGTGATAGGCACACAGTGCAAGCCAGGCCTGTTGTGTCACAATCAGAAAGCTTTAAGATGGTAAGTCTGGAAGTATGGTAGCCATGTCCCTACCACATGAAGAAAGTTGGTCTCAGGAATTCTTTATGTCTCTCATCTCTCCTGGAGACTTCTCAGTCTAGCCTTCTGGAGACTAGTCCTAGTCTTCTGGAGACTTCTCAGGACTTGTTCCTCATATATTTCTTCAGTTCTATTCTGTGTGTGTGTGTGTGTGTGTGTATGTGTGTGTGTGTGTGTGTGTGCACATACACTAATTTGGATTGGTTTCTATCACCATTGCAAAGGCTGACCCATAGAAAAAGACAGAGACACTCACTCCTATTTTCTTCCCTCTTGGATTAAGGCTTGCTCTAAGAATGCTTGGGGCTGGGAAAGTGGCCAGAACTCTTTTATAAGGAAGATTCAAAGCCACAATCTCTTTGGTGGAGAAAGGATGAATGCTGATTTTTGGACAGAACAATGGTGGTAAGGAGGGAATGAGCCTGGGATTCTCTGGCCTAGATTTAAGCTCAGACCTCCAAAGCTACACAATCCTTACATTTAAGCCACAATTTAAAAATTAGAGGCATAAACAGGATATAAATCCCTGGCATTGCAACTGACTAAGTTTTGACTTTAAGCCATTCATATAGCCTTTCCAGGATTGATTTTCACC
Organism: Eidolon dupreanum; assembly: GCA_028627145.1. Taxonomy (NCBI): domain Eukaryota; kingdom Metazoa; phylum Chordata; class Mammalia; order Chiroptera; family Pteropodidae; genus Eidolon; species Eidolon dupreanum. The sequence goes on along the minus strand of CM053501.1, from coordinate 26,683,412 downwards.
TATAAAGTAAAATCTTACTTTGCAAAATGCTATAATTCTTGAAGCTCTTGTGAAAATTTCCTTTAAACTTCACAAAAATTAACTGTAAGAAATGCTGTACGAAGAGTGGATGGGTAAAGATTTAAATAAAAATAGCTCATTGAGATTATATTTATTTTTAATAACATTTACAATAGCAATAATAACTAAAAATATATAGCATTACTACATGACAGGCACTGTTCTAAACGCATTACCTATGTTAACTCACTTAATCCTCACCTCAACTCTTTGAGATAGATATTACTATCCCCATTTTATCATTGAAGAAACAAAGGCAGAGAAGTCAAGTAATCTGCCCAAGGCTACACAATTAGCATGTCAGAAAAAGGAACTTAACTCATAAATTAGAATCCTAAATCCAAGCTCTTCACAAGGATGCTACACATTTGTTGTTAAGCATATCTGCTTCTCTACCCTGTACAAAGTAGAATTCGACAAGTGCTTATTAAATGTTAGATGAAAAAAGTGACCTTTGTGAAGGCATTAATATTTTTTTAAAGTTATGGTGGAGGTAGTGAAGGTAACTGTCCATGGAACAAGATATCCTCTCTTGGGGATACTTTACAGCCACACTCCCAAACGCACAGTTGTTTTTGTCATGCTTTGCCTAGAGTTGTTGGCACATTCTGCGTAAGGGCTAAGTGAGTTCTGTTAAAGGTAGGACAATCGTTGTGTGATTTCCTTGAAAACTGAGTTATATCAAGCAGACTAGCTTTTGACAGGCAGTCCTACCTCAGGCCACTGGGTAAAATCATAGAAAAGGAACTACTGGAGACAAAGAGCAGAAGAAGAATATGGTCACAAAAAGATTCATTTTTCCCCCCATTTTTTAAATAAAGGTACTATTTCCTCTCTCGTCAGAGACCTACATAAAAACAGTCCTTTAAATCATGAGTTTCTTAGTATACAGAGGGTGGACAGAAATGGCTTCAGTAACTAGAGTCTATAATTTGAACAGTGTCCTTACAATAAGGCTTATTAAAGACTATTTAGTAAGTAAATTGGAATTTAGATCAGAGTAAAATTTTGATAAGTAATCTCACTGCCCCTTTAAACAAGAATCAGATTTTTCTACACTAACTTTACTGTGAAGAATTATGTTGCCAGAGTCAAACTCGGCAGTTTAATAAAACCACTCCCTCATCAGAATGCTGAGATCAAGTTTATTAATCCGTACCAGCAGAGCTTATCTAAGCAATGGAAAAGGCCATTGTAATGATTATCTACTATGTGGTTTTACAAAACAGCCAAAGTTTAGCAACTTGCACTTTTATTGTCTAATGGCTTCAAAGATCTAAGGAACCAAATGGCTTAAAGATTAATTCAAACTCAAATCCAGACAACTGCCAAGGTTTGGAAATTTTAGATTATAAGGAATACAGATAGATCTCGTGTGAACAGAACAATAACTGTGGAAAAAAACTATTAGGTCACTGTATGTACCGATCCCCCTGTCGGTTCTAGAGAAGCAATTAAAGACTCCCTTGCTCCGATGTTGTTTGGCTCCGTGCAAAGGAACAGCTTTAACTCCTTGTGGTGTAGCCAGGTTGGCCAGGGTGCGACATGGGACACTGCCCATCCGGACAGGAGGTGGGGCGGGGCGACGGGGCCGCCTGCCCGAACTGAATCCTGGACTGAGCCCAGGCGTGTGCTTAAACACTAACCTTCAACAGGACATCCTGGGACTCTTATTTTGCAGAACTTTCCCCCTTGTGGAAATGTAGCCTCTAGAGCAGCAACACCTCACCAAACCCTGAGAAGATGGAAACACTCCCCGCAGGGGACAGCTTACTGAGTTCAGCCCATGGAAAAGCCCTGCCTGTTTGAGCTCAGACGCCTCCCCAGTTGCAACAGGACGCAGGTGCACATCCTCACTTGTCAGATGGCTTTTGGATTATTTGCACAAGCAGTGGGACTGTGTGGAAGGAATACTTTCTAGACAGAAATACAGCGCTTTTCTTAGAGACTGGACTAGAGGTTTGGGGAAGCCCTTACCGTGAAGATAATCGTTATGTCAAACAGAGATTGTACAAGCCAGAAAATGAAGTTTGGAGTGATCCGAAGAGCTTACCTTTAACTCCTGCCTAGAAAATTAACTAATAAAAGCTGACTCCCTCTGCCCCTTCTGACAATTTGCACGAATAAGACTGATCTAGAAACTCTAGACTGGAAATAAATTTCTGACCTTGGGCCCCAAATCAGATGGCTTCAGATGTGTTCCATACGCTATCCTTCATACTATAGCAGAAACCTATGAGAGAGAACTTCGAGTTTCATATTGAACTTGTAGATAACTTACTTTAAAAAAAAATCATTATTCAAATATTTCTAAAGCCCACGTAGACTATAAAGTCCTTGAGAATTGAGATTAGGCTACTCCTTCCTCTGTGGGGTCACGCACTCCTTTAGAACAGTGCTCACAGCTGTGACTGCAGCCAGCCTCTAAGGCAGCACCCAAGGACCCCTGCCTCCTGATATTCACACACTGGCACGGTTCTCTCTCAAACTGTTCCAAAGTCGGTTTGTGTGAACAATAAAGTACGGCTGAAGTGAAAGGATGGCACTTCCGATATTAGTTAATAAAAGACTGTGGCTTCCTTTTGGCTCTCACTCTTCTTCTCCCTCTTTCACCTCCCTCTCTCCCCTTCTCTTTTTCTCTGCTCCCCACCCCTCAAACCACCACCACACTCAGGGAAAAAGCAGTATATCACGTTTGAGCAGAGAGGTTCACATGACCAAGACCCGCCGGCCTACCAACAGCCAGTGAGACACTACAGTCTAACAACAACCATGTGAGTGAGCATGGAGCAGACTCACTAACCCCAGTCTGGCCTTGGCATGACTGCAGCCCCCACCGGCTGTTTAGCAGCGTCCTTGTGAAGGACTGAGCCAGAACACCTAGTCAAGGTGCACCTGAATTCCAAAATAAGGGGCTACATTTTAGGGCAACTTTGTTACTCAGCAACAGATAACTAATACAACTACAGAGCCTGCACCGCTTCCTTCTCACAGTAGCTATTCTAATAAAATTCATCTATAGACATAAGGGAGGTGACCAGGGACATAAAGAGTCCAATTGTGTTTCTGGTCCTGATCTAAATGTTTCTATCCAGCTAACCCTGGACCCAAACCATCTTCCGTGCCTCCTAGGGAAGAACTGCATGGTCCTTTGAAGATGAACCGTGCTCATGTAGTTCGTTTTAAGCTGGTTCCCACCACCCCCTTCCTATCCCCACCCCCTACCCGAGTTACATGAGATGCCCCCATTACATGTTCATTTATTAATTCATTTAACAAATATTTAATGAGTGCCACTGTTCTAGGTGCTGGGGCCATAGCAGTGAACAAAACAAGAAGGCATCTGGCCTCTGGAGCTTACATCTAGCATACCTTCCTGATAAATTATGTCTCCCAAACCCCAGAGCTGTCTTTTTGACCTCTTCTACAGCTGCCTGGGCTCTGAATCCCTATCTAACTCTTGCTTATGGGGACCCAGCATTAGATAGCCTTTTCAATGGAAGCCTGAAAAATATACTTCTTCTATAAGAGGCAGCACTTATAACAACCTTTAGCAATGACTAGTAGTCATTTAGCCCATAATCAAGACAACTGAATAACACAGTTATGGGCACATTCAATGGAGGTAGGAATTTACCACAGATACCATCCCTCTAATGTATATGTGCAATGGCATTTAGCAGTGTTCTTTATACCATAAAGTTTTAATAAACAAATCATATTTTATCAGCAGATAAACATGCTGATGTGACGTTTCCTGTTCAATAGCCAATTGTACCTGGACAGTGCAGATCAGTGAGATACAACCAATACACTTAAATAAAAATTAGACAATAAATTGTGTCAAACATGCATGTATAATCACATGCCCATGCCTTAGATGCTTTTTCCACTCACCTGGGTTCATTTTTATTCTAGCACAAACTCATTTGAAAGAAAACTCATGTTTCCTAGGTCACTGCAGCTAGAAAACAAATATGTTGTCAAAACAAACATGTTTTCAAAACAATTATCACAAAACAGTATTCCTGACTCTGTCTCAGTCAGCTTCAGTTCCTCCTAAGAAATATGAAAAATTTCAAGAACTGCTGTTTCTGTGTTCTACAAGCCAGTCTTTGTGGTGGCCTCTGGCTTGTGCTCTTCTCCTGTCCTAGATATAGGATGATATCTGTTCCTACCATGGATTCCAAAAGCAGCAGGCACCACCAGTGCCCTCTAAAGGAGCAATGCTCCATACTGAGTGTAGAGCTCTGATCCAACGCCACAATCCCCTGAAGTTACGATGCCTCTTTTTGGCAAAGTTGCTAGAACTGGTAAATAGGAACCAAGGATTAGTCTGGGTGTTAGGGATTAATTCAAAGGGGCAGCCACAATGTGACCCCTTCTCTAGCATTGGTCCCCCTTTCTTTCTGAGAATGAAATTTTGCTCAGGAGACTCACGAACACAGCATATTCTCTACCTCCTCTTCACAAAATTTTCACTTGTTCACATGTGGCTGGATGCTGGGTGAACTAGGTTTAGGCTTAAGCTAAGACCCTTGATTTAAGGGTATCTTAGGAAAACTAGTTTGGGAGCCAGACTAACCTGCATATTTCCAGAATAACAGTTATTTGTGAAAGTCTCCAGAAAGCCTGGGAAGCCTAATTTGGAAAAAAGTATACAGACCAAAAATTGAATTTTTTTTATTTATCCCACTTGAATTCATCAACAAAAACAAAGTTCCTATCTTCTACATTTTCATTACAGTTATAAAATTTTCAATTAGAGTCAAACAGATTAATCACCGTATTCAGTAGGTTAATTTTTAGAAAGCATTTGAAATACCTGATAAGGTCAGCCTATGAGAAAGAAGCAAAAGGAAAACTTTTTGTTTGAAGAAACTGGATTTTTTAGTTGCTAGGAATAAAACTACTTCATACATATTAGGTTTAGCTGTGGTTTTAAAACAACAAAAAATAGTTTCTTTCTGTGGTTGAGAGAAAAGAGGGTTTTAATCAAGAAGTTAAAATTGTGAACTCAAACAGCTTTTTCTTTTACTGCTTATTCATTACTCAATTGTGTTCTATTTATTTCATTAAGGTTACATTTTATAAGAAAAATTTTTTATAGAAGAAAAATTTTGAATTAAATACACTTCAAGATAAGATAAATTCATTAAGATAATTAAAATATGTAACCCAGAGCTAGGAAAGAGAAAATTATGGAAATAGGTTCGAAATGAAGGTGTACATGGTATTTCAACAAACCTTAAAAAAATGTAAAAATCAGAGAGCTATAATAGTATTATATTATGCAACTAATGGAATAGATACACAATTCTGCATTTTCACAAAAGGACCATTTGTAATCTATATGCTATGCTGACATAAAGTTTGACTTTTAACTAGTCCTTATAGGCTTGGAACATTTCCTGACTGATGAATATATAAATTCCTTTAGGCAATTACATAATATATACAGAAGAATAAAAAATATAAATAATAAATCTTGAAAAAGAATAGATGAAAAAATTGCAAAGCATTTATATCAATTATTTCAGGGTGAGAGAAAAGGTCCTTTTTGTTTTCTTCTTTATACTTTGTCACTACATGATTTTCTTTGACAAAAAGATTGCATTAGAGGAGGAGAAGGGAACAAAGGAGAACATTTGCCCAGCCCCATTTGTGTTTGTCACTGTCCTTTGGTAGAACGCTGTAATAACGTGCTTACTCAACACTGGTTCCCTTAAGCCCGACTTATTCAGGTGTTGATACTGTGTGTCCCATGGGAGTATTTGGAATGCTACACACCTAGTGTCACGAAGGACCATGCAGGTTTTTCTCTTGGTTTTGTATGCTGACAAGTACCGCAAGCAATGGGTGTCCTTTTTCATTAATGCAGCGAGCAAAGGGTGGCTTTAAGCCTGACTTTCTTTAAGGAGAGAAGGTCACAACGCCTGGATGGACCATGGGAAGACAGGAGCAGTATTCAAAGGCAGCAAATACATATCTTCTCCAGAACTTTGGACTTTGTGGTAGGCAGTTTGTGAATAAAGATCTATGTATTGCTTTCCAAAATACCTCCATTTTTATCTTATATTCCATCTATGAGCTGTGAGTTCACAATACAGCCCCACAGGTCACTAGTCTTTTTTACCCTGCTTCCAAACAAAAAAGAATAAATAGAGCCATTAAATGCCTGTGGAAAGAAAAATAAAAATCTACATGTACAGGCATGTTCTATATAAATGTGAATAGCAGGATATAGGAATAAGAAAGGTATAAGATTATTTCAGTGGTATCCAGACATTAATGAAAGCCAATTTGCAATTAGGTGATTAACATAAGACCCAGTGGTAACAAGCAATGTGCTCTTATTCCAAACATCTTTGCTACAAATTACTGTTAATAGTTTCTCCCTGTATTTTCTCTTTGTATTTCGAATGCATGGTAATGATCTAAAGTAATTGCACAGCAACTGCAAAATACTACATGTTATTTCATGCAAGTCATTTAGTAACTGTGTCAGGTAACAATACAGAAAACCCTTTTAATTATAAGACAGAACAGCTTGCATTACCCAGCTACAGTCTCTCTGGTTAAACCTGAACTAAATGTTCATTCCTAAAGCTCCCATTTGTCCCAGGTTGTACTCTACCAGCTGCCAGGGTTGCACTGACACTGGCTGACTGCTCCTACCACTTTAGGCACACAGGGATGCTCCCTCATTTCTCTGTGCAAGGGCTTGGCTGTAATTGCTTCTTGGATCCACCTGGTTCTGGTTAACAATACTCAAAAGATTCTGCTAATCATCAATTCTACAAAGAAATAAAAAATATAATGATTTGGCTCCCACTGAAGAATTAATTAAATAGTTTCCTTAACAGCTAATTTAAGCAAATACATCCATACCTAAATATATTACTGTACGTAATATCAAGTTTGGAATTACTGTCTTTTAGCATTCTCTCTAAGTTTTCCTCATTAAAGAATAGTAACTCATTTTGCTACATGTGGCTGGGAATAATGTAGAGGCTATGATCTTACTTGCGTCCTCTTTTTTTTTTTTTATCGTCTTGGTTACGTGTTATCCACTGATATTCCTCTTTTTTGTGCTGTTCCACTTCCTACCCTAGTATGTGTCAGAGCTGTTATTTCCTTTGGCAAGGTTGACTTGCTAATTTACAGTGTATTTCAGTATCTTTGATGATAATTGCTCAAAATTCAATTTCTAAATCTACATAATGAATTGTATTTATAGCTCTAGCTACTACTCTTCCTAATTTGCTATGGAACAGATACTGAAACTTAGAGACAGAGATTTTCCTTTCCCGGGCCCTTTATAAAATATCTGCTTCTGTGAATGACTCCCTTATCAGGCACCCTAGCTTTTGATAATGTAAGAATGACTGACTTTCTCTGACAGGGTGGAAGGTACTGTGAGGGAGAAACTAGATCCTATTGTGCACAAATGGATCACCATATTGAGTGCTTTCTCTAGCTATGGGAGGCTTGTTGCTTAACTATTTCACGACCACAGACATGTCAGCTCCCACTGTTATATCTGAAAGAAACCTCGATCTTTTTCCAGGGGCTATGGGGTATGAACAATGACAATTTAAGTGGAACTTTGAGATCAACATTATAAAGCTTTTATTTTATCTGAAAATTGCATTCTAAAAGTTCATCAGCTTAAAACATTTCACATTGAAGAGAAATTACAATGTGTTTTTTCTCGACTCCAAAAAGTTTCAATTCTTGTTTTTATAAGAACTAATTGGTAATGATATCCTGCCTTGGGGCCCTGAGTTAAAGAGACATCCCAAAATACCTGTCCTAATCCACCTCACCTTCAGTACCAACTCTCCCCAGTGAGACCCTTCTCTGAACTTCCTGCCTTGGTAATACTCCCTGCCCCTCCACAATGGCCAGACCTGAACCTAGAGAGTTTTTCTTGACTCCTACTCACAGGCACCCATACACACTATTAGGTAGCAAAATCCTGATTTTTAGAACCACGAAAAGAAAAGACACATTCAGTTTTTCAAATACCTAAGTAGAAATTATGTATTTATCCATCCAACCACATGGATTTCTTTGTTTTGGCTGGAATTATCATACATCAGTATGGTAACTTATTACCTCAGGATTAGTAAAACATTCCACTGGCTTTTGATGGCATCAGAAGAATTCCTGAAACATGCATGTAGATCAGACTTAAATTTAAAATATTCATCGCATGATTTATCTTGGATATGGGCACAGTGACATTTAGTTCAGGTTTAACCAGAGAGACTATAGCTGGGTAGTGCAAGCTGTTCTGTCTTATAATTAAAAGGGTTTTCTGTATCGTTACCTGGCACAGTTACTAAACTGAAAGCAGTAAAATATTTTTAAATGTCTGCTCACTTGCTCAGATTTGGTGCTTCTTATCACAACTAGAACAGTGCTGTGTTTCTGAGCCCTTGATGATTCTGAACTGTTAGTTATAACCTGGATGTATTATAATGGGAAAAATAATGATCTCATGTGGAACACATTTCTCTTTGTTTAGTTAAATCCAGTTTGCTTCATAAACCAGTCTTTCGAATCATGAAATCACAGTTGGTAGGAAGATGGGGAATCACTAGTATAGCCTACTTACAAAATTGCTGTTACTTTCATCTGCTTCACCCCATTCCAACTGCACTTGCCCTAGTGTACTTCCTTTCCTTTTACTTGGGCTATTACAAAAGATTTCTAACTAGGCTTCCATCTTTCTGCCTCTCTTGATTGTATATATTGTTGCTACTGAATTGTCTTAAAAGTTATCAAAACATCTCTATTAACACCCTAAGTATAAAATCCCTTGCCTAGGCATTTAAGTTCTCTGAAAAATAGCTGCTACCTCCATCCTAAGCCTTAATTCCCATTACTGCCCAAGAAAATGCCTGTGTCTGTCAAAGTGAACAGCTTCCTACTATTAATCGTAGCAATTAGACACAATGTTCTGAGTTGCTGACTCCATGGGTTCAAATCCTGACTCTGGGGATTATTAGCTCTGTGACTTCAAGCAAGTTATTTAACCTCTCTAAAATTAATTCTCCTCATTAGCAAAATTGAAATAATTTTTTTAAAATAGGCATTATTAACATTATTATTTAAGTGCCTTTCAGTTTCTTACCCCTCAAATTTGCTCATTCTCTTGCTCTGGTTTAAACTCTCTCCATCCTTTTTCAGTCTCTCTCGAGCAATGGTTTTCCATGTGTTGTCTCTGAAAAAGCAGTATGAAGATCACCAAGGAGCTTGTTAGAAATACAGATTTTCAGGCCCCATCTCAGGCCTATTAAATCAAAAAGGTTGAGTGTGGCTCTAGCAACTAGTGTTTTAACAACTCTCCCAGGTAATCATGATGCCCACTAAACTTCGAAACTCAAGATCCCTGTCAGATGCTACCACTAAGATTTTTCCTTATCCCTCCCACGGCACTTGATCTCTTCCCCCTTTCAAACCTTCAGAATACTTCGTACTGTCCCTTAGCATTTTTCTTATTTGCATTGCCTTAACCACATGTGTATATTCACCTTTCCCACCTTACCCTTGCCAAATAATAAACTTTTTACAAGTAGGAACTTGGCTTTTTAATCTTCAAATAGGAAGTGAGCCTTAACAGAGTTTCCTTCAAATATTTGTTTTACTAAATTGAGTCAAATTATCTTAGTACTCAAGATATTAGAGACTGAATAAAGAACTAAAAATAGAGGAAAAACTTCCTTTTTATTACCTACAGGCAATCCTTGTTTTATTGTGTTTTACTTTATTGTGCTTTGCAAGTATTGTGTCTTTTATAAACTGAAGGTTTGTGGTGACTCACTATCACACTAGTCTATTGGCTCCATTTTTCTAACAGGGCTCAGGTGATGGTTAGCATTTTTTATCAATAAAGTATTTTCTATTTAAGGTATGTACATTTTTTAGAGATAATGGGATTGCACACTTAATAGACGTCAGTATAGTTTAAACGTAACTTTTATATGCACTAAAATGCATAAAAATTCGTTTGACTTGCTTCATTGCAATATTCGCTTTATTGTGGCCGTCTGGAACTGAACTATAATACCTCTGAGTTATGCCTGTATTAAGAAGTCTCGTGCTAGAAAACAGCAGCAACATACACTAAATGCTTCAAGTTCTTAATTGGAAGCAGTTTCAAGATAGGCAGAGGGTTTTTAATTCCATTCTTAATAATCACTTCTTCTTTCCTTGATTCTGTAATGCAAGCCGTCTTCTGAACATAATTTTCTAAATGCATGATGACGGTGGGGGACTGTAATATCAAGGGTTAAGGCAAAATGAATATGTAAGACTGATGTCTCTGTATAAGAGCTTCCTAGTTTCTCTGCCTACAAAAGGTATAGACAATGTTATTTCTTTTCCTCAGTTTGCTTAAGTAACTTTGAACTTGGAAATGAAGCCAAATTTGGCCTATTAAATTGAAAACCCAGTATAAACAACATGTAGTCTCTATTCTGAGTGCATGGAGTTTGTTATATACCAAGGGAAAAAATGAGTACTGTTTGTTAAAACATCATTTTACTATTAGTACCAATAAACAATTTTTTAAAAGAAGAAAAAAAGACTTTTTCAAATTATGTCTGTATAGCCGTATATACATTAATAAAATCGTTTTGAGCAAAAACACTTTTGAATGCTTGGATGCTTGATATTATCCAACTGATAATTGAGCAGTAGTTGAGCACAAGCCTAATTTTCAAGCAGTTTATCAGTTAGTCTGACTTTCAAATAATGGAAAAGGTATCCATTTTTACTGGTAAAAACTTGATGTCTTTCGATCTACTGTTTTGGCTGTACTATTTACTTTCCTTGGAAACATCTTTAAACTCACCACAACTTTAACAAATTAATGCACAGCTTGAACTCAGACATACTCAAAGCCCGTGATATCACCCTGCTCTAATCATCTATCAGATTGTTGTGTTTTTCCACTCTGACAGAGTCATGTGCTGCTGCATTGTCAGGTGTGAGCCCTCAGCCTATGAAACAAAATACAGGTAAAGGTTATTAAAAGGTGCTTTTTAAACTCTTTTACAACCCTAGCATCTACTCTCTTCAATAATTATTCGAGAAAAAATAATAGTCATTTTAATGACAGAATGCTAAAGAGGCAGTTGCCTGTCCTATAAAATCCAAGCAATACAACTTCTAGCAGGTACTTCTATCGTTTCCTATTTCTGAGGCCCTCAACTTTAAAGATGACTCCTAGAAGGATCTAGAAAGAGAGCTCTTGGCAAAATTCTAAGAGACACCTAAAATGGTTTGGGAAAGCTCTACTTGCTGTGGCTGGTCATGGAACAAGATGATAGCACAGATTTCGTGACGCCCGCACATGAGTCACAGAGTGAATAATCAGCACACAAAACTCGATTCACCTGCTAGTAAAGGACAAACAAAAGAAATAATTCTAGAATCCTTACCTTCATGATAGTTATACTTAGTTTTCAAAAAAAAAAAAAAGAAAAACAAAAGTGGGGAAATGTGATCATGCAATAAAAAAGAACTTTCTCATGGAAAGGGCACTAGGCAAATGCAAGTTCTATTGCAGAGATTTAAGAAGAAACACAGATGATAAAAGCAAGCAGGGATGAACCTTGAAAACACTATGATAAGAGAAATAAGCCAGACACAAAAGGACAAATATTGTAGAATTTCACACATATGAGATACCTAGAATTTGCAAATTCATGGAAACAAAAAGTAGAATAGAGTTTACAAGGAACTGGGAGGAGAGGAGAATGGGAAGTTTAATGGGCACAGAGTTTGTTTGGAATGATGAAAAGTTCTGAGAATGGATAGTGGTGAAGGTAGCACAACATTGTAAATGTACTTCGTGCCACATAATTGTACACTTTAAATTGTTTAAAAGAATAAACTTTATTTATACTTTACCACGATAAAAAAATATAATGAAAACAAACAAGCAAACAAAAAGAACAAACAGGAAGATTCTGTGACAGAAAGTGACGGATGCTAAAATGTTATGAACATGGGGAATAGAGAAAAGAATATTTAGAACTAAAAAAAAGGAATAAAACTGGATTCTCATCTGTAAGAATTATATCGTGTTTTTCACAGAGGAAAAAAAGTAATAGAAGATCAAATAATAGAACAGAATATCAGCTAGGACTGAGTAGTGCTATTTCTGAGATGGGAAGTGAACATAAGTAGGACCAATTAAATAATATCATGTCTATTTAGTGTTTTTATTATAGTCATGTATTCCTTAGATTTTCATCCTTACCTATGAAGAGGAAAAACAAGGAAGGGGCTATCACTGATAAAGAGCTGACTGAAGAGGAAGACAGAATCTTTACCACAAAGCACAGCAATACTACTGAGGGAGCACAAAGAGTAAAACTGTATGTTTAAAGCTCAATAAAGACAGGAAGAAAAGGAAGAAATTAGAAAATCCAGCCCTGTCCAACACTTGAGATTATGATTTGGTGATGTGGGGATCTTCAGAAATATTTTTAAACACCAATATCTAGCAGTAAAGAGTGATTGGTAAACATAATCCAGGATAACAGAAAAGGATTTGCCTTTGTTAATAAATAATTTACTATAAAAAAAAATACTTCTACTATATTTGTGAAAGCAATGTTTCTTCAAGAGTGGTCTTCAGACTCGCTACAACACCTCCAGAGGACCTGTTTGAAAGGCCAGTTTCTAGGCTTCATACCAGACCTACTGCATCAGAAACTCTGGGAGCCGGCAAGCATTCTGTGTTGCAACAAACCGGAGGTGATTCTAATGGTAAAGTCTAAGAACAAGCACTTTAGGAAAGAACTGGAACAGAGGTAGTTAGCAAGGCCTGCCAGTGGTTAGACAGACTGAACCCTAGGGAGAAAACCACAGGCAGGCTTCTTGCTGGAGGCAGTTGCTCTGGAAGGTGGGACAAGCACTGAAGCCCACAGGGAGGACTTTCTTCTCCTTTTCCAGGAGGTTTTTTTATTTGACTCAGGGGAACTAATCGTCTGTTGCTAGAGTTAGTAAACCAAAGCTGTACAGAAGTGATTCTGCTAATGAGACAACACAGGGACTCTCCCTGCTTTCTGAATACCTACTCCCTCTCTTTTTCTCCTTATTGGGAATAGATCTGCAACTTATTATGTACATTTTTTTTCAAATCTTTTGGAATGTATATTCGTATCTTACCATTGTCAAGACTTCAAATTAAGCTAACTCGTTAAGACTATCCAAGTATAGGCATACCTCGTTTTATTGTGCCTTGTCTTATTGTGCTTCACAAATGATTTGTTTTTACAAACTGAAGGCAAGACGCTCCACCAGCAAAAAGACTGCGACTCACTTTATTGTGGTGGTCTGCAAAGGTGCCCGTAATATCTCTGAGGTATGCCTGTATTTCTACAACACAGTGGTTCAGTTGCAGATTTAAGGCGTCTCATTAGATATGTGTTTGTTTGTTTTTTTTAAATCTTTGCTCTGTTTTCTGTCGTAAAATATCTGAAAACAAAAGCCATATATAAACTGGTAGTAAAGCCCTCTGTGCATCCTTAGACTAAGGTTATGAAATCACATTAACCTCAACACTCTATCAAATGTTAATATATTTTTTAAATCCATGTGCACATATATTTCTTTTATAAAGTTTAATGAATATTATTAACATTTTTCCTTTGTGTCAGAAGCATTCTCACTTTTCTCAAACTGGAAATTAAGTCTAACTTAATTATGCATTTTTAAGCCTATGACCTGCCCCTCACTCCTGTTGCCTGCCTGCCCCATCCCAACTATTATAGGCAGCATTCAAAAAGACTGAGATGTAGTACTCTTTATTGGTTCAGGGACTACTTCCATGAACCATCTTGTGTCCCACCTTACTTTCCAACTTCTTGACCTGCGGCCTTACCACCTCTCTAAAGCTTCACGCCAATTTCCATCCTGACTTGGTATTATTTCTTTGGTACATAGTGGAGGAAAAATTCTCCTCTACTCATTTAGAGCCTCTGGCTGGGAATAAGAATTAAACTAAAATAGGCAGATTAACAGGAGAAAAGCATTCAAGTTTCATTAGAATTTTATTTATACATGAAAGCTTTCACAAGAGAATGAAGACCTGAAAAAGTGACTGGTGCAGAAAGCTTTTATACCTTTTAGACAAATAGCAAACTGTAAGAAATAAAACAAAGTGTTTAGGATAAAGGTAGTAAATTGTGAAAAGTCACTAGGAGATATATAGAGGGGTAAAACTTGAAAGATAAGGTTATTTTAGTAAGTTTCTGTGATCCATTTCAGCATCGATTTCCAGTCTCTGAGGATAAGGACATTCTTCTCTTCCTGGTAGAGGGAAAGCATCTTTCTCGTGGGAAATTTATGCTCTACTTTTAGGGAGAAATAAGAGGTCAGAGAGCCTTCCTGCATCTGCTATATCACAAATGCCTTCAAGTTCAAAATAGTCGGTATGCCAACCCCTTCAGGTACTAACCCTTGCCATAATTTTCACTGGTTGCTTGAATTATATCTACTTCTGGAAGCTCCTGGTAACAATGGCACAAGATCTAGAAAACAGCCCATCAAGCTAGCACTTCTACCAATCTTTCCAAAGAGAGCTGGGCATCTGGAACCATTTTTAGAGTCACACAATTAGGAAAAAAAAAAGTGGTTAAATAGAGATTTTCCATGTAGTTTAAGTGATGGTTTATGCAAAAATAAAAATAGAGATATTCACCCTTTCTTGGTGACTGCTGATGGCTAAACTCTGAAGGTAACCTACAAACTGCCTACCTGAGAATCTACGAAATATGGAATTTATTCCTAATGGAGAAGATGATGCAAAACACTCTAATTAGGCTTTTTTTAAGGCATGGAGGGTTGTTAAGCCAACAAAAATGAGAAGAAAGAAAATATAATTTCTGAAACTACGTTAGAAAAGGACATTTTTTAATGTCATGAAAATATTCATTGACCCTAACAGGGTTTCAAGGAAATAAGGTAGTCTGAATAAAGAGGATTAGCTGGTGAACTAAATGGAAAATTTAATGGACTTTTTTCTCCTTACTATTTTATTTTAGTATGATATTTTTGAAATCTATGTCTGTGGAAGAATTACAGGTTTTACATGCAACAGCAATATTTTTATGTCTCTATTACTGAAGGCAGAAGCCAATATTTTAGCTTGATGTACCACTAAAAGCGCCATTGTTTGGGAGTAGTTCTGTTCAATTCAATGGTAGTAATAATAATGACAATATAATGCTAGGTTAAGCTGCAGTAAAAAAAAAAAAAAGAAAAAAGAAAAAATCATGGTGGCTTAAAACAGTCAACTTTTATTTAATGTTCACACAAAGTCTGATATAGTCCAGAAGCTCTCTTGAGAAATTCTCCTTTGATAGTGACTCAGAGATCTAGGCTCCTTACATATTATAGCTATACTATCACCAAGGTTGCTGCTGCACGGGTAGAAGATGCAGGAAGTACACAGGCTTTTAACTGTCCAGTCCCTCACACTTCATTGGCTGGAGCTAGACTCCAATCTAACTGCAAGATAGGCTGGGAAGTATAAAAGAGCACAAGAACATTTGGTGATCCTTTTCCCCAAGTAGGTACAATTTATTGATCAATGCTATCTACATTCTAAGCACTATGCTAATTTACATGCATTATCTCAGATTCTCAAAACAACCATTTAAGATATGTTATTAATTTCACTTCATAAATGAGTAATCGAGGCTCATAAAAATAAACCAATTTACATGTATTATCTCAGGTTCTCAGAGAAACCTTTTTTTTTTTAATTTTTTATTTTTAGGCAAGGCAATCCTTGGTTGACCTCACAGATTGCAAGGACCTTGTCAGCTTAAAATTCCTTAATTTTTTTATTTTTTTATTTTTTATGCCTACAGCACCTGGTCTTCCTAGGTGTCTCCCATCCAAGTACTAACCAAGCCTGACCCTGCTTAGCTTCTGAGATCAGACAGAATAGGGCTTGCTCAGGGTGGCATGGCTGTAGTCAGAGAAATCTTTAAAGGTGTGTATTATTAACTCGAATTTACAATTGAGGCTCATAAACATAAACTAATTTTCCAAAAGTCAAATGGCAAAAGTGGGGTTTGAACTCTAGAATGGGCCCATCTTCTTGCTTCTCCATGTGCTATGTGCCAAGTATAATGAATGCTGTGCTCTGGGATTACCAGAAACAAAAGGAAATATGGGGGGGGGGGGAAGAGAGAGATTCATTTCTACTACCATGACAGTAGAAACTACCATCGGCACCATCTCTGATACCTCCAGAGGGTGTTCACACCTGGAACAGAGATACAAAGAACAGTATTTCCAAAGGCAAAAAGCGTAGGCACTTGGTCAGACAGTCAGGTTTTCTGTAAAGTTAATAACACTTAAGGTTCAGAATCCTCATTTTCATGGGCACCTTCTAAGACCCTAGGATAAAGACAGCAATGTACTAAGAGGATATTACAGTTCTGTAAAATTTGGAAAGTGAGATCTTATAACAGCAATAAGTTAAGACGACTGTCTCATCCTGACTGTCACTTAACTTTTAATGTTGGTGATGGTAACCTGCCTGTAGGCATGTTCAAGATTCATTAAGGGGAAATTAAATAGAATATACATTTACTTTGGCTCAAATGAGATATATTCATGTAATTCACTATTACTTCTATGTATAAATAAGTTATCGATAGCCATCCCGGTGTAAGGAACGGCTTTAAGGAGTATCCCTAATGCCTCCTATGCTGACTCACCTGGCAGCACAACACAACTGTGCAGAGCTAGAGGTTTTACTATGACATGAACATATCCTATGACACCCAGTGACAGTAGTATGTGGGTGAAAAAGGAAACAGGGAGTCAGAAGCTAATCTTTGAAAAATTCTCTCAATCATCAGACTGGTAAATTTGTGAGTAAAGGATGCAGTTCCTTTAAATGTCTAGTCAAAGTAGAAGTTCTCTCTTTGTCAGGAAAATACTCTATAATATCGCATACAGAATTATAAACACGCCATAAATTTTTCTTCTGATGGCAATTGCATGAAACAAATCTTATCACTATTTCTGTGTTTGAAAGAATACTACAGAGAGTACATATGTGCATAAAACTTTTAGAGGTTTCCTAAATTTGACAATCTGTAATTTTCATGACTAATAATGCATTGTGGAAATGAAACAAATTTTTATAAATTATCAATAGTAAAAAACAAATTTCAATAAACCATCCTAGTAAAAAGATTAATTTATTCCATTTTCTCTACAGAAAATGGCATAAAAAATTTTAACTGTTGATATATGAAGAGGTATTCAAAAATATTGGGAAAAGGGCAGTTAAATTTCAGGTTTTAATGTAATTCAATTTGTGATATTTGTCAGCTCTTTAAAAATTATTTTTTGTGTGTGATTTCTTTTTCTAAACATATACTTACTATCATACCTACTTTGTTCTTTTTCTTGGAGAGTCCTCCAAGTACTAGATTGAATGTTTTTGTATCCTCCAAAAAAGTCACATGTGGAAATCCTAACCCCCAAAGCGAAGGTGATTAGGTCATAAGGATGGAGGACCATGAATGGGATTAGTGTCCTTATTAAAGAGACTCCAGAGAACCCCCTTCCCTTTCCACCATGTGAGGACATCGTGACAAGATAGCCATCTATGAACAAGAAGTAGGACCACTGCTGGTGGCTTGATCTTGGACTTTCCAGTCTGCAGAACTATAAGAAATAAATTTCTGTTGTTTATAAGCCACCCAGCCTATGATGTAGCAGCCCAAATAGACTAAGACAGGTCCCCCAAAACCTGAATCCATCCTTGTAACTAACACACTTCAGCAGGTGAAATATCCTTCCTACTGAGCCTGTAGAACTTCAATCGATATAACATTCTAAAATCATGAATAAATAAAATAATGAAGAATCAAAATGACAATAATGTGTTTAGTTCACATGCTAGCCATTTCAAAGCAAAATAAGTTTTGATATTTCAAATTGTTGACAACAGGAGATAAATATTTAATCTGCAAAGACACGTGGATTTGAAATTCTACTACCCAAAATAAAACAAAGTCTCTAGATTGTTACTGGTTGTATCCTTATGCAGATAATATTTATCAATTGTTTGTACAATTCAACTTTAAAAAATGCCTATGGCTAAATTAGGCCAGGGAATAAAGGTCTTTGGAGAAAAGTGACCTTCATAGAACTAAGAAAGACGTCCTCCTGATCCACGGCACACAAAATTCCCTAGGGAGAATTAGAGTTTCTATCTGGCACAAAGTGAAGTTACGCTCTTGTTAGTGGATATAGGATACTTTTAATCACCAAGATACGCAAAGAAATTGGATAGTCCCTGAACAAAAAGAGGAAACTTAATGCTAATGATTTGAAGCTTAATAAATAATATGAATGCTTATGCTTAATAAATAAATATCTGATTGATTTTTTTGGAAAACAGAAATAGCATTTCTGATGTTGAATGTTTTTAATAGCATGAAGAAGAAAGTGAGTCTAAAATAAAACATTGTCTTTATCATTTTTTTATTGGAACACCCCAAAACATGTTACAGAAATTAACTCGGCCACCCTTAGGTTCTAGACAATTCTGAAATCATACCACTGGTCATTAGCTGGGCAATCTGTGGCCTAGAGAAATGAAACGTTAAGTAGTAAATGAGTGCAAAAATAAAGATGGGGAGAAGAGGAATAGAAGCTAGAATCTTGAGCACAAATTCCCAGACTAATCCATTCCAGCAAGTTTTTTCCTAAGATAAGTGATTGTGTTTCTTCTTAAGGCCCTGTTTTCAAAAGAACTGATATAGTTCTAGAGACATTTTATGGTCAATCTGAGAGTCATCTGAGTGAATCTAATTATATTCCAATGATTCTAAATATACTTGTGAACTACAGATAATTGTGAAGAATTTGGTTCACAGAAAAATGAACAACAAATCAATGGAGAATGTGTTTCTGGTAGAAAACCCTTACTATATAAAAATAGTCCTGTTCACACTTTGTACATTCTCCAAATTCTATTTCACTCAAATTCTGAGAAATAAAAAAAAAAAAATGTAAAACTAGATGGAAAAAATCTAAGCATTTTTTTTTTTTTTAATTTGGAAGGGACTTCAGGTATCATCCAGATAACCTTCAACTTTCTTGTTCTACAGACAAGATTAAGTGGCTTGTTTGAAATAATCATTTAGCTAAAGGCAGAGCTAGGACCAGAAAACTAATCTCTATTCCTACTGCCACAGAAACATTACATATCACACTGCCTCTTCCCCACCTTCCCACGCCAAAAAAAAAAAAAAAAAAAAAAAAAAAGTGGATGATTATATTGAAAAAAAGTCCTAGGTTACATAAGCATAATTCCTAAGAGCCTAAATTGGCTTTTAATTATTTTTAATCAAAATGGAACTCATAATCCCAAGAGATAGAAAACAGGAATGCTATTTGGCTTTTAAGGTAAGGAATGGTGTTTGCACAGAGGTGTAAGAGAAAACTAAATGAAAGGGGAAACTACAGAGGCCTATGTACTCAGCAACCCTATTTGAGCCATATGCTAGATACAAAGGAAAAGGAAATGAAAAGCTTTGAAATACAGCTGTCCCACTCCCTACTATTTCCACTCAAATCCAACTATTTTTCCACCAGGATCTAACACATGTGCAGTGACACATGGAAACAGGGTGAGCTCATAAACCCAGGGGAATAGAAAGTCCAGCATTCCCAGTGGGGCACCCTGGAAGCACATGGCCACTCCCAGCCTCCACCCTTATGGATGGTAAATGTGGAAGAAGATCTAGTGATGGAAAAAACCACTTCACAGCAGAAAAAGGAAAGCCAGAAAATAACTCAGACACCTGCTTGCCATTTATTAATTATGCCAGCAGACAAAATCGTTAGATCTAAAATCAGTCTAGTTGAACAATGTCCTTGTTCATTAAAATCATAGTAAGGAACTCCTTTGAGACATTGCAAGATAGTGGTTCCCAAAACTGGTAATCAATGAAGACTATACAAACAGAGAAGTAAGTCGTTCTGTCAGTTTTCCTTAGGTAAGACTCATTTAGCAAAACAAAAAAACAAAAAACAAAAAACAAAAACAAAAAAAACCTCTCATCTGAACACAGGGCACAGCCAAGCTCAATCTGCACAATGGAACGAAATCTTCTATTATTCCATCTTCTCTTCATGTTTGTATGTTTCTGATATTGCAGTATTAACGTTTTAAATTGAATCTTTAAAAAATCATTATAATGAGAACCACATTATTGAGAAGCCAGGCTCAATAGATGACCTTAAGTGAGGTAGTCAGCTGCATGGTTTCCAGTAATTGGGTTTTGTGATATATCCTTCTTTTCCTAGGTATTAAGGTCTGGTTTGAATTAAAGTGTGCAACATGCTCTAATCTGTGAGAGTAACTGAAAGGACTTGTTTTTAGCTGGTGGCCAAAAGGTTTCCTTATAGTTCATAGCACACAGTTTACTCATTTAATTACTTATTAGTTTGATGAGTATTGTTTGACCATCTCTCACACACACACCTCATACCAAGCACCATGCTAGGTGTACATATAAAACATGACCTAGTTTCAAGCTCTGTTTCTGCCAAGTATTTATCTTACGGTTGGGCATTATATTTAACCTCTCTGAGCCTGTTTCCTCTTAGGTCCATTGTAAGAACTGAATGAGATAATATATGTAAAATAATAAATAGTGGTTTTAAAAAGACAGCCTCTGCCTTTGAGTAGCTCAGTCTGAAAATATGACAAGTACATAAACAACTAAAATGTAATAGGATACTTGCTACAGCAGGCAATGTATGTACTAAGTAATATCAGAATACAGAGAAAGGAGTAGCTAATTCTGTATGGAGTGGGAATGGAGGGAGGTCACCAATGAAGCATCAAAGAGTAGGTAGCCTTGAAGTGTGAATAAGGGGCAGGATGAGACATTCAGAATAGCTAAGAATGAATCCACCAGGTCCCTGGAAAATGAGAAGCTTCTCCCAGTAGCAGCAGAAGACTCATCCCTTCAGGCTGGCGATGTTCCTGGTCTTTGAAACTGGAAGATGCTCAGGTATAGGCCATTTACAGCTTTACCCGACACCACCTGGTACTGATGCCACTTCTTCTCACACCCAAAAGCATTCTGAAGGGCTTGACCCTCCCAAGGCAGCAATTTGGGAAAAGAACAGCTTGAAGCAGATGAGTCATAGAGGAAGCAGAGGGAAACTACTAGATAAACTTCAAGTTTAAAAACAAAGTAGTTAAAGTATACAATATACTCGGGGCATTTGGACTTAGTCTGCATTCTACAAGTAGAAAACATTTTTAGTCATTGAAATATTAGAGTGGCTATTTCTTCCAACATGTAAGAATAGTGATCTATAGTCACAAAGCAGTAAGTTTATCACTAATGAAACCATGACTAAGTATAAAGATGGCAAACAGAAGGTACCACTGCCTTCTCCCCATCCCTGGGCAGATATTAGTAATCAATCTTAGCATGCTTTTCTATGGAGCCTGGACATGACCTCAGAATTTTGGCCCTTGCTGTCACACCTGAACTAGTTAGCTGTGGAGAATATGTTAAGAACAAAAAATAATGAAGGACATTATACCATGCCTATAGAAAGATCAGATTGCAGACTCATTGGTCTCATTAAGAGACTCATACAAACACAAAATTCAACTCGACTCTAGATATTTACTGTAAAATGGAACTGAGATACTGTGTTGGATATTGTAGATTGGCTTATTCAACATTTGTGCCAACTCCCTTCTAAAATGCTGGAAGCTGCAAAGCTAAGAAAGAATATCTCCTGGTCCCTTTAAATGCAGAGTTTCTTTCAGATTCTGATTCAGAAAGACCCTCATGGACAGAAAGGCAGACTTCTGTGTACATTTTCTTGGCAAGGCTTATGACAGACACAGCATTGTCCCATGGTCAGCAACATGACAGGAGCCTCCTGACCCAGGGACTCTCTGGAGGAAGACTGCGTCATCTCAACACCCAGTTCTGTAATGACCAGTGGGGAGTCATTCCTAGAAGCTCAACCTAGAGTCTGTCTCTTCAGCTCTTTTCTCCACAATAATTTCACAAACCTTTTAACAGCCAAATATCTTTCTGCTTGCCTATAACTGAACTCTGACTGATAAAGGAATGAGAAAAAAAAAAACCCTACCTTAAACCACAATTGCTGGGAGAAAAATATTCAGCAAAAATAATTCTAACAGAATGAATGTTTTAATTAAAGATCTTATTCTTATAGCTTCATCTATTAGTTCTGTGAAAATAAATTAAAAATCTATATGTCCACTTTCAGCTTCTGACCTTTTCTGCTTTGTCTTATCTCAAATTATTTCCTGGACTTCTAAAAAGGAAGTCATATAGCAACAATTTACTTTTTCATCTTCTCTTTCATTATCATAGTCAACTGAACTCAAAATTTTAGCATTTATGATTTTCTTTTTTCTTACTTACCAAACCTTGACAGTTCCCCTTTTGCATAAACTCACTTTTCCTTCTTATAAAAGTGACTTTTTGGGTGAATGTAGTTGTCAATAAAGCCAGAACAGAACTTGGTTAATTTATCCAAGTGAGACATCCAGGTAGATGACTGGCTAGCTGAAACCCTTCATCCCTACCCATATATTTTCTCTGTGATAATTTTAGGACCTGCATCAGAAATGCATTATTCATTTTATCTATCTCACTAGGTGGCTTTGACTCTACTTGTAGAGCAATGAAATGCTTTTCTTTGCCTTCATCCTCTCTCCTCTCCCGCAGTAGGCTTGCACCAACAGGTAAAATGATTCTATCCCATGTTTGTAGCTTCTTGATACACATCACCTCTACTCTCTTCCCACCCTGCCACTACTGGAGGCTCTGGCATAGTAGACTGAGTGATGCATCTGAATTCACACTTGTTAATTATAGTCTAATCTCCCTTTGTTCACCTTGTTTGCTGTCTGTATCTATACTACACAATGGATGGATGTCTAAGGCTTCAAGTGTAATTTTTAATTCCTGCGAATTATCACTTGTCAAAATCTGAGATGTTCCCACAATCTTCTTTCCACGTCAACCAGCTCTTTGCCAGAGGGCTTTACCCTCTCTTCATTCACTTCCATATTTAGTTCAAAGAACTCTAGACCAGGCAAATGCATTCTTCTCTATTCTAATAAAATGTGTCCCTATCCCTAGCCAAAAGTCTATCATTATTTGCAACCATAATTTAGAGACCTAAATTCTACTCTCAGATCATCTTAGTAACGGGTTCTTATCTTTTAAATCCTTATTGCACAAGTGTGCATTCACATCCATTCCTTTTCCAACAGGGGGATCTATTCCAACTATTGTACTGGGGAAAGACAAGCCACATTAAATCTACATATAGTCACATACAGGAAATCACAGCTTCCATTTGTTCACTCAAAAGGTTAATTTTCACCTTTACTTAAGGTCCTCTTTGATAAATCATGATTCTTTGCAGGTCAACATTCCATTCTTTATCCCATAGTCTTTTCTTTTTTCCCTTCTCCAAGTCACATTTTTCCATCCTCCTTTCTCAAGAGCGAGATATCGATTCACCATTATTCTTGAGGTGTGCATGTTACTTCTCCAGATAGTCTAGTTGTCACATAACTCTCAGTATGACAAGGTACTCATTTATTGTGTTTACTTCTCCTTACAGTAGATTTTATCTCCTCTTCCTCTTGTCACATTCCTCTACTTTTTATTCTTCTGACTCAGGTTTCATTCTGTTCTATCTTATTGGAATCCTGTGTTTCCTTGTTTTCTTATTTCCTCAATTCTCTCCAAGAAATTCACATCCTTCTTTTTTTTTCCCCATTACCCAAGTCCCTTGACACTCTGCTCAAGCCAGATTGCATTTAATTCTTGTATATCTGGTTCTTTCCTCTGACAAGAAGATAAATAGCACACAGTCTCTACTTTACCCTCCGCTCCATGCCTAGGAGTTCAGGAATTCTAGGAGTTTTAGATTGGAATCCTTGTTCTTTGTGACTCTTTTCTATAATTGCTTTGTTTGACAAAATGATTAATTATATATTTCCCTGCCAAAGAAGCTGATAACTGCTCTGGAAATAGCCCATTGTACTTCATTTGCCTACTCAGCCACAAAGCTCAGGAGAGGTGTCTTGGGCCCCTTCAGAAATGTAAAATACTCCACTGTCTCATCTTATTAACTAGAATGATTAAAACCTTGGATTTCATCATTCATCAGGCCTACCCCAGTAACCCCTGTTATGTAATCTCAAGGAGCTCTGTACCTTTCCTTTATACACCTGTTCACTGTTGTTACCAATTATTTGAGTGATTTTCTGCTTAATGTCTGAATTCCTAATATTGACACCTACCATCACCCTCCAATTTGCTACTTGTTACCCCAAATATGGATCATAAGCAATGGGTTTCACAATCATCACACAAAAGAGTCAGCAATCTACAAAGAGCTAACATTTCAACCTGCAGCAAAAGCAAACAAGAATGATGATGCACTTGTAGGCATGTATTCTAAATGCAGAGCGAGTGCCAGTCCACAGGTGCTGCAGGGCACAAATGAAAGAGCTACTGCTCAGCTGCAGAATCACTGTAGAAGATTATAAACATCCTTACTCATGCCAGAACCTCCTGGGTAACAGAGTCACAGGAGACATCTCAGTGGAAAACACTGCTTGGCTTCAACTCTAATAACCTGAACACGATGCAGGGTAATTAGCCCCAGGCCGTGGCCCCTAGGGTATGCTTCTGGTCACTCTGCAACAGACGTGTCTTCCCCATGTGGTCCAGAGCTACCCCACATTGCTCTGCCATCCATGCTTCCCTCCTCCCCCAGGAAGAATCAAGTTTCTTTTCTCTTACCTCCAAATTAAAGATTAAACAATTTTTTTCTCCTGACCATTTATCAATTTTTGTGACTTCTTACAAATCTCTGTTGTGCTTCTTCTTCGGTTATTAAAATCACAAGTCGAACAATAAATGAAGTGTTCTAGGAGAAAAGAGAACTGAATTCTAATTCTGACTTTTGCCATGGGCAAATCACATTTCCGGACCTGTTTTTTCAGACATTAAATAAGGGAGCCATCTGCTTCAGGGTTTAGTCCGATTTTATTTTTGTCACCAGGGACCAGTGCTCTTAGGAGAATCTAATGTCTAATGATCTGAGGTGGAGCTGAGGCGGTGATGTTAGCGCTGGGAAGCGACTGCAAATACAGATGAAGTTTTGCTCTCGCACCCGCTACTCATCTCCTGCTGTGTGGTCTGGTTCTTAACAGGCCACAGACAGGTACTAGTCTGTGGCCCGGGAGTTGGGGCGCCTTGCTCTAGGACAGCGTTTTTCAAACTGGGGGTTGTAACTCACTTGTTAGTGGATCATAAAAATCAGTTTTTATAATGGAATGGAATATATCAGAGTATATTGTACAGAATAAGAGTATTGTTCTATGAAATTTTTTGTGTCTACATGTGCCTCTGAGTTGGATGTTGAACATATTTTTTATTGTGGATAGAAGTAAAAAAAAAATTGTAACTTTGCTCGAGGGAGACGGAAAGTAGATTAGTGGTTGCCTGGGACTGGGGTATGTAGGAATAGGGAGTGGCTATAAATGGACTTAAGATTTCCTTTCAAATTGATGGACACGTTCTATTATTAGTTTGTAGTGGTGGTTGTACAAGTCTAACTATACTAAAATTTATTAAATGGGACACTGAAAATGGGTGAATTTTATGGTATTTAAATTATATCTCAATAAAGTTATTTAAAATTAAAAAATATATATTACTCTAGAGGGCCATGGATCTACTTCAGGGCATCTATAGACCCTGAGAAATTATACCATAAATTTTATTTTTCTAAGAGGAGGAAATAGAGCTTTCATCAGATTCTCAAAGGGATCCAAGACTCACAGAACTTTTAGAACCAGTTGATCAAACTGTCAAGTCCCTTCTACACTAAACTTCTATGATTCTAAAACCTTAAAGTTTATTTTAACTTTATTTTCTCTAAATTGTAATGATAAAGTTTTGCCTCCAAATCATTTGTAAGAGTTCATTTGTCCAATAATATGGGTGGGTTGGATTATATGTATTAAAATAGTTTTAAAAGTAAATTATTATATAAATATAAAGTATTATTAATAGCATTATTATTATTTAATTATATTTGATATATTTTATTCTGTTTACTTACATTTGGTCTATATCCACAGGGTTTTTAACCATATAAATGCATCTATCATTTATATACCATTGCATAATGCAATGTGTTTGTAACTTGAATTTTCTTTTCCTATTGATAATCCATAATTCCAAGTTTGGTAGAGTTCACAGATCCTCCACAGTCCTTTCACTGGTGAGCAAAACCTTTGGTACTGAAGGTAACTGGAATATGTCACCCCAAAATATGCTATTTTAACATACCGATTACTTCAAATTAAAGGCACTTAAGAAACAATGGGTGCAAGAGAGACACTCTGACCCTCCTCTTACTTCCTGAAAGCAGGAGATAAAATTCCCATGTAAAATGTACCCTCCCCATACCAGCAGGAAAGAAGACATTCATATAGGCCCAGAGATGGCACCAGAGGAAGCTGCAAACAAACCTTACTCCATTAATTTCCTCCCATGTATTTACCTTCCTACAGTTTGTTGCCCTTGGAAACCAAAAACTATTTTCCTTTGTCCTGTCATTACCTTACAAATTTATTGTTCTTTATTGAAGATGCTATGTAAGCTGGAATTCTAAGCCACTGTTTTGAGTTACTTTTGGGTTAAGCTGCTCCCCCCGTGATGTGCACAGCACGTTAATAAAATGTTTGTTTTTCTCTTGTTAATCTGTCTTTTTGCTAGCATCCTAGCTGAAAACCTCAGACAGATAGAGGTAAACTTTTGCCTCTGCTGTAGTAGCAAAGATAAAGGAGAGCCAAGAGATATAAAGGGACCAAAAAATGGGAGGAGGAGCTCTGAGAGAAAGACATACTGGGATTTTTTTTTTTTTTTTTTTTTAAAGCCAAGTGGCAATACGGACACAGGAAAACACATTTCTGGGTAAGAGCAATATTTATGCAAGAGGTTGAGTTGGATTCTTGTGTACAGACTATGAACTGTTAGCCAACTATACTTACTAGGTTAAGAGTTTCTTAATAGCACAAAACATGTCTAGTTTATCTAATAATGCTAAAAATAGAGCTTTATACACAGTTAGTATTTAATGTTTGTTAAATTGCAATGTAACTTTACATTGCATACTGGTGAGTAATAAATGAAGGACTGGATATAACCTAACTGTCCATCAAGAGGGAACTAGTTAAATAAATGGATACTTCGAAATCATTTTAATGAAGTGTGTTTATATGTGCAACTATAAAATAACCTCCAGAATATACTAAGTGAACAAAGCAATATATAGAATGTCCCCATTGAAATAAAAAATAGAGAGAGATTTTATATGTAATATAATATTGCTGGAAGGATACAGGAGTCTTTTTATGGTGACTGACTCTAGGAAGTAGGACTGAGTGTTATAGGTAAATAGAAAATTGCTTTTCACCATATACCTTTTTATTCTTTAGATCTTTTAATTTATATATTTATTAATCTTTCATTTAAAATCTTTTATTGAAAATAATTCAGTATCACCATGTGTTTGGCTATTTCACATACCTTATCGCATTTAATGCAAACAACTTGTCTTATGGATGAAGAAACTGAGGCTCAGAGACCATAAGTGACTTGCACAGCATCTTACAGCTTGACAGTAAACAGTTTATCCAGTATTTGACCCCAATCCTTAAGCTCCATGTCCACTGATGCTTTTTTTCATAACTCCTACAGACCAAATGCATATGTATATAAAACCACAGTACACCTTAACATTGTTCACTCAGTTTAATTCCGTGCTCGAGGATGTTGCTTTTGCTACAAGATGGCAGGTCAAGCTTAAAACTACTATGTAATATTTTCTACAAACCTCCTCTCATTTCTTGCCCTTATACTTCTATCATATGGGGCCCATGCTCTTCATTTAGCTGGCTTTTATCTCTAGTTTCAATAATAGGGGACTGCATCTTTGTACCAACTCTTGTTTTCAGCTTATGTATTATTTCTATTCCCCCAGCTCTAATAAGACCCCAAACTCCCAATTTGCCATCTTAGTTCTCCCATGATACATTCATCATTCTTCTCCAAGATCTTTCATTCTCTCTTTTTTTACTGAACACTAATTTCTAACTATTTCTATTACTTTTTTCTAAGCACTACATTACCTCCTCTTTATTCTATACAACTTCTCATCCTCCAACTCATTCCCAAATTCCCCAAATAATCGCTGTTAAAAGTTTTTTTTATCCTTTACTGAGCTTGGCTATTTTGATACCTTTTACCCCAATATAATTATTTTGATATTTGTGTACATTATCTATTTTATAATTTTTACCACAATTTTAAGCAGCAACTAAATTGTACTTCTCTGAAATTAAAATGATAAATAACATACTTCAAGAATACTTTTTTAAACTGACAGTTATAACCCCATAGTAGACATCATTGCACAATGGTTAGAAGCATGACTCTAAAATTAGTTAAATGTGGTCTACAGCCACGCCACCCTGAACAAGCCCTATCCCATCTGATCTCGAAAGCTAAGCAGGGTCGGGCCTGGTTAGTACTTGGATAGGAGACCACCTAGCAAGACCAGGTGCTGCAGGTGTAAAAAATAAAAAATAAGGTATTGTAAGCTGACAAGGTATTTGTAGTCTGTGAGGTCAACTAAGGGTTGCCTCACCAAATAAATAAATAAATAAATAAATAAATAAATAAATAAATAAGTTAAATTTGCGTTTGAATCCTAGTTCTGACAATTAATAAAAATGTGAGTGTGGGAAATTTTCTTACTCATATCTATTTCCCCATTTGTAAAATGAGGATAACAGTACTTACATTATAGGGGTTTTTTTGTAGTGATTGTGTGAGATAATGCAAGTAAACTGCTTGAAATATTAGTGGATTCAGTGTAAGTGCCAAATAAATGTCTCTCCTTTTGTCCTTATATATCCAACAACTCTCTAGACCCTTGCAAAACACACTTTCTCTTCCTCAACCCCCATTCCACCTACTTTCAGCCTCAAAACCCATCATCTTCATGGAGACCAAGAAAGTTAATTTCATCATGCCATTTACATTAAGAATTTCATAAGAAAAATATCAAATGGACATCCTCTGGCAGACAATATTTTGTGCCTTACCCTTTTTATAGTAGGCTAAAAATTATATCCTAAATCACAAAACTCTAGGTTCTAATCTCAAAGAGTTAACCCAATTTTTTGGTAAATAATTAAAATCTTGTGCTGCATTAAAATTCACACACAAAAAGTTATCCAGTATTCATTTACATTAATTATAGCGGTGATTGCCTATGGCTCTGCCAGAGAATGTATTCCAGGCTCAGGTTCTATTTTTAGACATCTGCTCTGAGGATCATCAGACACCTGTCCTATTTAGCAACTGGAATATTTAAAGACCATAGTGCTTTCAAAATAGCAGACAAGTCAACCACAAAGTCATATTTTAAACAAGAGATTTTAGTATTAAAGACCATAATTTGAATTCTTTCAATGCTTTCTTAATAAAAGTATATTAAGATCTAAGGTAATATAAGGCTATGACTCCAAGCAAAGTCAGATAGAGAAAAAACAATAAATTTGCCTGAAGACAAATGAAAGGACAAACTTTTTCCCCACCTCTCCACTTCTATACCTTGACTACAGTTCCTGAAATCAAGTAAGAACAGACCTGGATCCCATAAAATTTCCATTGAAATGGGGAAGGGAAATTGAAAAACTGTAATATGCCGAGGTGTTTTATGAACTAGAAGGAATCTTTGGAGATTTCCCTGACCCTTGTCTAATTCCAATCCCTTGTTTTACAGAGTAGGAAACTGAGGTTCAGAAAGTTAAAGTGACAGTCCCAACATGGATTCCAAAGATTGTCAAAGAAATCATTGTAATAGTGATATTCAACATAACATGACCTGTATTTCTCACCCAATGCCAGGGTATAAAGCATAACTAGTCTAGGTGAGCATGGTAACCCATTCTTATTTGGTAGAGACTGAGTTAAGTGCAGGTATGTAACCCAGTATCTACTGAAAAATAATACTGATGACGTGTTACATCACCAAAAAGGATTTATTCAGGGAGAAAAGAAAGGTTTGCAACCCAGTGCATGCAAACAAAGCAAGCCAGTGCACACACTGCTCTGCGTGCCAAGATGGAGGAGTATTTATAGACGTGAAAAAGGAAGTTAAGGGGAGGGGTAGTAAAACCATAGAGCTTTATTGTAAACATAAAATTCTTCTTGTAGAGTTTTCACATTATAGAGTTTAAGAACAACTCCCATAAGCTCTAGCTCCTCCTATAGACCCTCCTGACTATGTTCATTTAAAATTTCAGTCAATCTTTATTACCAGTATCAGTCAAACAGATATAAGAGAAATTTTATTGTGGGGATGATTTCTGGAAGAGATTTAGATCCCTAATAAAAAGAGAAACAGTGAAGAAGACTGCATCTTCCTTGGACTGTGAATGCGGTAGTTTGAGGAAACAATTCCTGGAGCTGCAATAGCTATATTGAAACCTTGATATGAATGACATTAACATTAGAATGACATCAATCCATGGAAGATGGAAGAGAGGAAAGAGATGCAAAGAGTAGTGGTCACTGATAGTATTGTTGAACTGCCGCACCCACATAGAGATAATTTTCCTTAGACTTCTTATTATCTGAGATAATTAAATGTCTTTAACATTGAAATATTGATAATCTGATAGTCAAATATTATGTGACTTACAGTCAACTGCATTCTTGTCTTCTACAAGGCCAAAAAATCAAGTCCGTGATAATTTACTACATTTGTGCCAGACTATGTTTCTCTAGAAAGCAGGGACTATGGCTCAATTTTCTCTGAAACCACAGAAGCCAGCACAGTCTAGAAAAATAGTAGACTTCAGAACATTAGTTGTTGTAAGATTATAAATGACATAGCCACTTTGGAAAATAGTTTGGAAGTATTTTTTTTAAGGTTGGTCATAAGCTTATAACATGACCCAGCATTTTCACTCTTAAGAATCTACCCAAGAAAATTAGACATATATTCATACAAAGATTTGTACACAAATGTTCATAGCAACATTATTCATAACAGCAAAAACTGGAAACAACCCAAGTGTTTTTCAACTGGTGAATGGTTAAAGAAAATGGTATTCAGCAATAAAAAGGAACAAAACACTGAATATGCTACAATACAAACTTCAAAAACATTCGCTAAGTGAAAGAAGTCAGAGACTGTGTAGTATATAATTTCACTTACATAAAGTATCCAGAATGTGCAAATTTATAAAAACGAAAAGACCAGTGATAATCGAGTAATCAGTAGTACTGGCAGTAGGAATACAGTTTGGGGTGGTAATTGAAATATTTTAAAACTTGTTTGTGGCAAGGGCTACACAACTCTATAAATTTACTAAAAAATCATTGTTCTCTTTCAATGGAAAAAAAATTTTGGTATGTAAATTTTACTCAAAAAACTGTTAAAAATAAAAATTTGTCATTATTGAAATAAAACAAAACTTTCTGAGTTATTGAAATACTTAAAATAACCCAATCAAGGATTTGGGTAGATAAATGTCTACCCAATACTGTACCAGAAAGCATAAAGACGTAAAGATATTGCCTTGGGGTGGATTAAGAGACATTGTTCTGGTTGATAAATTATAACAGTTCGGTCCAAAGGGAATGAAGCAGATAAAAGAATATTGAAAGCTTAAAGCAGGAAGCAATATTTGAGAGCTGGATTTTAAGGAAGATATTCTGAAGAGGCAGAACTTCAACTGAGTTTGGAAGAAAAGGAAATATTTCGAGCAGAAGAGAAAACCATTTAGCATATTCTGGTAGTGAAAAACAAATTAGGGAAAAGAAAATGCACAATGTTAAGCATTAGGCTGGGCGTTTCAGTTTTTGTTCAGAAAGGGCCATTTACAGTTATTTAGTTTTCAAATTAATATTAAAATATTTTAATTTAATTAAGTCTTTGAAATAGACATCTAAATCTTCTACTTAAAAATCTATTGTTCTATAAAACAAGAAAAGTCATTTTCAGATATTCTTTTATTAATGTTTAACTCATGTTGAACAGATTAAAATCATGTAAGTAGTTCTGTTTAAATACTTAGTGAATTATATTTTATCGCACATTTAAAATTATACATTAAAGAGACTTGATTTTTTTGTAAATATTTCAAATCTTAAGCAGTGATTTTAACCTTAACAAGTAAGATTCTCTTTAGCTCCTGCATAACTCTTACAGATTTAATAAATTATACCTTTAAAAATGTGAGTCACAAATGTTCTTAAATATTGCAAAACAGATTTTTAAAACTATTCAAATTCTACTATACTTTTCCACTTATGTCACATGTCTAAACCAAATACATATTTCAAATGAAAGTCACATGTGTAATCTCTAGTTTAAATAACAAATAACACACATTTTCCTAATGATTGTATAAAATGTTCTTATGTAAAAGCATAAGTTCTATGGGCTCTATTTACTTCATTGTATTCATATTTAATTCTAAATCTTCCTGAATATCAAGACATTTATTCAATTAATATAGATTTATCATCTCAGGTAGAATAAAGTTATTAAATCAAAATTCTAAGAACTTCAGAGTTACTTATTATTCAGAAATTTAAGACCAGGAAGTGCGACTTGAGATCTATGTCACAATGATTTTGTTGGAATTGCAAATGGACTGCACCTTTTTTATATAAATTGTGTCAACAAGCCCATGCTACTCATCAAATTAATATTAATCACTTAACTGGGATAGCTAGAATTCCATACCCTCACCCTGGTTACAAATAACTTCCTTCATGCTTTGATTTGATTCCATTAAACTCTTTACTGCCTCCTGGGAGTCTGCAAACCTTCCTATTCTTTTAGTCCTGATTGGATCTTGCATGCCTCTCATACTTTGGTCTGGCTCTAGACAGAACCTATAATCTTTTTAATGACACGATTGGCATTGCAGGAGATCTAGCCCACAGTGCCCTATTTCCTTCAATGGAGATCTCTTGCCAAGAACAAGTGCCAAAGAAGAAGGTCTGTAAGGTCATAAAACTGATGCTCAAGTGATGGAAAGTTCAGGATGGAAGATAATTTACAACAATGAAATAGTCAGAATGGAAATCAGGCAGAGAGTCATTCAAGGGGGTCAAGGAAGAATTTACTGACTGGGTGAATTGATAATAGGTGCCTGATAGAGGAGGAGTAGAGAGGATAGCAGCCATGAGAATGTGGTCCTGAAGGGGAAATGGCTCTGTTCAAAGTCTCTGGACAATTCCGGGGTAATGCCATGCCCACATGCAGAAACTGTGCAGTGAGGTGATGATGTTACAAAGATTGAAAGATTTAGAAGGAGCCAAATGTTAACTAATGAAGATGTGAAACGCATTAGGGTTGATGGCAAAGATAAAGTAAAGAAAGAAATTTGATTCCAGAGCTCCAGCCATCTAACAGTAGAGAGAAACCTATGGCAAAAAGTCCTTTTTCGGGGGGGTGGCTCTATAGTGTAGAGGTTAGCACATCTACTTTACGTGCAGAAGGTCTTGGGTTCCCACCCCAGGTGGAGCCACGGACCAGGCCCCCAGTGCACCTGGGTGCACGCCAGGCCCTGGGTGTGTGGCCTGAGTGTGTGGGGGAAGACACCCTGCCCTTGGAGATCCAGTTCTTAAAAAAAAGGGCGACAGCAACATCCATTGGTCAAGGGTGGAAGTGAGGGGTGGGGATCAAAGAGGGGTAATGAAAGAGGGGGGATAAGAAAGTCCCTATTCAACTCATATTCTGGACAATCCAAGGATGCCTAAGCAACAAGGCAGCTGCCCCTTCATTTCCAGCAACATCCAAAACAACAAAATTTTCAACTAAGAACAAAAACAGAAAATACAGTCACTTTAGAACTGGTAACAATAATAGAATTTAATCTGTGGCAACTTGAAAAATAATTTTTTGAAAATAAAGTTATGACGAAGTGATAAAAGTGACATCCATAGACTTTTATCACATTATATTAATCTTATTCATATTGAAAATTAAATTCTAAGGTTGGTCTTCATAGTCTTATATATACTTATAAATGTTTCTGAATTAGGTGGCCTAAAGAAATGGAATAGACTGGGAAACTTTTCATTTGCCATAGAATTTTTAGCAGGAAAGAAAGGTAAAAACTATTGATGCTTAACTATTCCCCTAATCACTGTATAGCTTCATCACCCCGTTCTTAATTATTAGAGATTTAGTGGAAACAAGGGAAGACAAATTTAACCTGATCTCTGTTGGAGATATCGACTACATTTTTGGTGAAAATTTTAGTTCCAAATAGAGTTGTCATATTTATCTAATAAAACTTCAGAATACTCAGTTAAATTCAAATTACAGAGAAACACTGCTTTTTTGGTATAAGTATGTCACAAAAAATTATTCATTGTTTATTTGAAATTCAAATTTAACTAGGTGGGCTGAATTTTGTCTGGCAATACTAGTTCTACAGTGAGTAGAGTTTAGTGACTTGAAATCAAGGGGCCATGGATCAGGAATATTTATTTGACAAATACCACTAATAAGGGTAATTTAAATTTAATTCAAACCACAATCTAATTCAAACCACAAATCTCCTTCTACTCCTATCCCTGTAATATATTTTAATTTTAGTCCATATTCTCATTCAACCAATCAGAGAGTCAAGTGAGTAGTAACTTTGAAAAGCAGTTTGGCTCTAACAGAAAATCAATCCTTTTATCAGTCAGAAGAAAGCATTTTAGATTAAAATTCCTCATTTATTTATGTCTGCATTTTTAGTTAATAAGAAAATAAGCATAGTTTGTACATAGTTGTTACAATCTACTAAATCAGCTAAAACTCTACCTGCTTGATAACTGATTTATATATCATATAAATAGAAATAAGTAACAGTGGATTATTGACTTCACATCATTAATTGAAATTCAGACCCCAAATGCTCAATTCATTGTGCGTCAGCAATAAAAAAAAATTGTCCCCATTAAATGGGTGTGAAATGCATAAGAGTAAATGAAATTCTTGGAGAAGGGAGTAAAGAGAAGACAGAATGTCCATGATATCAGTACAAACAGGGAAAGGAGAGGAAGAAAACATGTTGGCAAATGAATGTCTACCATGCTGTTGTAAGCAGAAAAATGATTCTCAAAGATATCCACACCCTAATCCCCAGAGCCTGTAAATATGTTAAATTACATGATTAAATTTAAGGATCTTGAAATGAGAAAGTTATTCTGGATTACCTAGGTTAACCCAAACTGATCACCTGAGTCTTTAAAAGTAGAGAAGCTTTCCTCGCAGCACAGAACTAGAAAGATGGCTACATGAAGGCTCCGCCATTGCTAGCTTTGAAGATGGTGGAAGGGGCCATGAGCCAAGGAAAGCATATGGTCTCTAGAAGTTAGAAAATGGATTCTTCCTTAAAGCTTCCAGAGAGAAACTCAAAACTGCCAACACCTTCATTTTAGCTCACTGAGACCCATGTCTGGCTTCTGACTTGCAGAACTGAAAGATAATAAATTTGTATTGTTTTAAATTACTATATTTGTGGTTATTTCCTAAGGCAGCAGTAGAAAACAAATGCATAAGCCTTGACTATCTCCAATTAAAACACTCATGGAATTTAAGAATGGGCAGCTTCACAGGGAAGGTCTTAGTGCAGAGATCTTTATAAGAAAATAAAAGAATTTTCTCTTGATATCTACATGTGAATTTGCATGCCATCTCTTACCCTTGGCCACACCTCCTCCTCCAATTTACAAAGTTCCTAGGGCTCCTCAAAATGCTTGTTACCCATCTTTTTGCATTAGAATCTACCCACATGGCTATGGTGACACAGATACTATTTTTAAGTCATAAAATAAATTTTTTTTAAAAAAGAGAGAGGATTCCAACAAATATTTAAGTTCTGAAAATAGAAAATATTTCAAAATTTTGTTATTCCCTACACAGGAAGACTGTATGCTGTTAAGCATATATTAGGAACTCACAGCTTTAAATGATGTTTGAAGTTAAGATTTGGGTATGGCTATAAATAGTTAAGATCATTTAATGTGTGAGTAATCGAGCAAGTCTTACTTTCTTATATTTAAAAAAAATATTAACATTATATTATATATTATGTGTTACAAAGGATCTTAAAATAATCCAACATCATGTATTTATTACATAAAGGCCTTTTACCCATTCTTCATGTGAATTACTCTCACAAAATGAAGCCAGAATTCTAATTGGATGACAGTAGTATGAATAATTCAATAGCACATTGACACATTTATAAAGCTAGAAAAACCTTGTCTGTTGCCTATAAAATTCTCAGGTAAAATTGGAGAAAATCTACTCAGCAATAAAACGAACATTTAGCACTTTATTCTCAAATAATGAATTGGTTAAAGAATTTGGTGGTAGGTTATTAAATAATTTCCATTCACTAGCAAAATATAGCAGTACTATGGCAAAAATCTGACTTAAAATTAAATGTGATGCATTTGCTAACAAAGAATGATCATGTAATTTAAAAGCATACCTAGAAATTAGTATGTTAACACTACATCTTTTCAACATTTTGAATTCTCTTCTTTATAGATAGATTTGGCATAGTTTTTAAGAAAAGCCCCTCAAACTTGACTTCTCTCTTGCTTCTTCTCCAAGAATAAGCGATTAAATCATGGCAATGTTTCTAATTATGTCTGACTGTCACATATAAAATATGATATTTACCAATCGAGAATATATACTTTTCATGTACATCTGGAAATTACACAAACAAAAAAACAGCTAGTCGGGAAGTCATGCTTTTGAATAATGTTTTGTTCACACATTTGGGTTTTTTGCTTACCTAACTTTCCTTTCTTGTCTTCATTTCTCAACATCACAAGATTTTTAGTTTGTTCTACAGCATTTTCATCATTGCTCAACTTACAATTACAAGCCAAGCATGATTCAAAATGCCCTCGATTTTTAGCCCTCCACAGCCTTTAACTACCTAAAGTTTACCTATCTCTGATGTTTCTATCAGTCAGCTAAAGTCCGGAAACTATGATCATAAATTGAGATAATTTTCCACAGAAAAGTGAAGACAGCTGCTGGGTAGTCAGTCTGAAGCACTTGCTTTTGCATATAAATCAGGTGCTTCTTAAATTTCAGCTCTTCCTTTTCTTATCTGTATTCATTCAGCAACTGATGAAATTGTACTATATCTTTCAAATTATTTGGCACTGTCTCTGCAGAATTGTAAAGTTAATATAAATCAGCCAAACATTTTTAGAAGGGGCAATAAAAGTCCTAAGGCAAATTCAGTGAAATATATGGTTTTTGATGCATGATTCTGATTTAGGTCAGCTTTTAGGTAACTGCTCTTATCTGAAGGTGAAGAAAGAATCCATGTGAACTGATGCTTTCGTCCGGATGAAATCTGTAATAATTGGAACCTGAAGACGTTAACTATATTTATTGTATAACATAAACATCAACACCTTCCAAAGACAAAGATGAATGCTCTGCAGCTAAAAGCAACCAAGAAAAATTTTGTGGATAGACAGATTGCACTGAGTCCATGGGCCCCCAGGATTTTGCATTCCCTTGAGATGTCTCAGTGTCTGGTTGGCAGCTGGTGGAGGTAAGGCCATAGTGACCTGCATCATTAATCAATAAATAGTATAGAGGCAGTGTGGGTGGCTGGGGGTGGGGCAGGGAGAGGAGAGACTCAATAATGAAAACAAGAAGAGGAGTAGGTTCTGAGAAGATAAATTAATGGGTTCTGAGTGAGAAAAATAACACTGGGGGCTATAGGAATGGCTAATGTCCAAACTGAGTTTTGATGAAATCTAGCTCATCTTTGGAATGGTTTTATTTCTATAATTTCTGATAATCCAAATAAAGATTCCCATAATTCCAAATTTCTTCTCCAGAAGTTTAAGCATTGGTAAAATCAGAAGATATATTAATAGAGTTCGGCAAAAAAATATTTTAGTAATGAATTTGCAGAATTATGCATTATTTAATGAACTCAAAGTATAACTTTAGGTTATAATTGGTGGTTCTATATTTAAACTATCATCAAATATAAAATAATCATATATGATCCACTCATTTCAGAGAGATGATATGGATAGTGTTTTTTTTTTAAAACATCAATAAAGATCTACTTCAGATTCCCACAAAAATTGCTGCGTAGATGCTGCCATTTCTAAGGTTTGCAGTTTTAAAACAAAAACAGAGAAATTTTATAAGTTCAGTATACCAAGTGAAGAAAAAGGTATTTTTAAATATTGTAATTTAGAGAAAAGATTTAGAGATCTTTTAGTCTAATTCCCTTCATGCTACAAGTGAGGTGATGATGCCCATTAGTATCCAGGTTCACGCTGTGGATTAAGGTCAATCAGAAAGTGAATCCAGGTCTCCAAATTCCTGGTCCACCTTCCTTTCTATTGTATTACACTTCATCAGGAAAAAAATAATAATTTTTGAAAATCAGTAAATACTATAATGCTAAGATAGTGTCAGAAATGTTCCATTGATAATATTATGTTCTATCCTGGTCAATGTTTAATATAAGCAGACTATAATTAAAATTAGAGAGAAATAGAAAATAGGAAATACATGCTGGTATAGTTACTATATTTTGATAACATGTTTGTTAAACTTAGGGGGAAAACTCTGGGATTCAGCTGCCCAGATATGCTATAGTTAAAGAAGCATTACTATTCTGCAAGATTTTTCAAGCAACAAGAAAAAATTAGGATCAGTTTTGCTGTTATTATAGGAGTAGCAGAAATTCAGCATTTTTTTTTTTTTTTTTAGCCAAAGGAGATGGCTAACTTTCAAGACTTTGCATAGACTACTATAAAGAAGTACACATTTTCTCACATTCCTTTCTTCTCTCATGTTCAAGAGAATTAAGAATTGCTTAGGCATCTTTATCCCCAGGGCATAGATGACAACTGAATGCAGTGATGTTTGCCCCATTGTTTTCAAACTTGATTAAAGAGACTGGTGGAATAAATGTGTGTTATAGTTAATAGCCTTCTAAATTTGATAAAGAAAACTATAATTACAGCCAATCTTACCTGATGTTCTAAACATAATATTTATAGTATGCAATGAAGACATCTTTGTTCTATTTATGACCTGTAATATGGCTTAGAAATTATAGCTTAAATGGATGCTTTGATATGATTATATATATATTTAACTGACTACCTAAGGCTTGGATGACAAAAATAAAAATGTAAGCCAGTGTTTTCTTTTTCTTTTTCTTTTCTTAGTTTCCCTAAGAATTACTTATGTTTGAGTCAAACGATTTTTTTCAAGTGATACTTATAAGAGAGAAATGGAAATAAAAGATACTATACTTTTCTCAGGAGAGGGCATCTATAATTTTAAATAAATGCAATATTCGGGGACTTACATAAGTCCACATCAGAAAGAGAGTTGGAAAGACTAGAATAAAAGCTGCAGCTGTTTGTCCTATTTCGAATATAACCAGAATTAAGATCTTTTACTTAGGGTTTTTTTCCCCTCACTTTTTATCATCTTTAGTATCTTTAAATTTTTCCTAAAAACTTTCCTTCTACCACAGATCTCTCTTCCTGTAATTTGAGTCCAATTCTCATTTTCCATCTTCAGCAGAGAGAACCATTGGGTGGGGCCTATAATATAGAAAAGTAATTACCAGTTTATAAACAAATGTTTTGTACTGTTACGGATGGCTTATAAATACATTGTTTCTACTGAAATTAAGTGTGCTGGTGAAGGCTCAGGACTGTCACTGTGCTCACAAACTGAGGTATAGTTCCCTCTCAGGATCCTTTATTTTGATCGTACCTACTGACAAAGAACTCACTTTATTGTCACCTCCCAGGATCATTTTATCCAATGAGAGACAGGTAGGTGGTGGAATGTGGGGTAATAGTGGTTTGTTTCCCTTGCAACTGAAAGTTCAGAGAGAGTCACATGTAACTGCCATAACGGCCACTTAGATCCCGTTGTCCAGAACTGAGTTACTTGGCCACATCCAACTTCAAGGGAAAGTAAGAAATGCAGCCTTAATTTGGGGCACCCACATGCCCAGATGAATACTACGGGCTCTATTAATTGAAAATAAGCGGAAAATGGATTTGGGGGAACAATTAGCAGTCTCTTCCATACTCCACACCATACATATTAATATTGTATTAATAATCAAATCAGTGAACCTAGGATCTGTCAGGAATTTCTTTAATTTTAGTTGGACCCTTACCCAAACTAACATTATTCACAGTTTTCAAACTACTCAATTGTACTTCATAAAGAGAAAAAATAAATTGGCAGCAAGGTCAGTATAAGAGAAAAAAGTAAAATCTCTAAGCATCAGGTTACCTAGAATTTACAATAAAATATGCACATCATATATTTTAGAAGGAAGAAAATAATTATACAAATAGATTTTGGTATAGGGAAATCTCTTATTTGAACTTATTTTATTAAGTGCTTGGCTCTGAATTTTTTTATAGTGACTCGCTACAGGTTCTTAAAATAATATGAAGTGTTATATAAGGGGACAGGACTTAGTCACAAGACAGCTTTGTTTGGGAATTCTAACACGTGGTCAATTTATTATCATGCCAAAAGACTTCACGGTGCTTCACAAAAGATGTACAATTACTTACCAACTGTAATGCAATCTGTGGTCTCAAGATAAGGATTGAAAGCAGAAGGAAACAAGTGAGTCATTACAACTATTAGATTCTATTTTTGATCAGATTATAAAGGAATTGTCTGCCTTCAGTCTTAGCTGCTTCCTATGTGAATATGCACGAAGAATGTAGGTGTGGTAAATAAAACAGAAGAAGCTATTTTAATACATTTTTATAACATCTTGCACATACTTTTAAACTGAATTCATTGAGTGCAATCTAATCTTTAGAAAAATTATGTTACATTAAAAACTGAAAGGAAAAAAAGACAACTCTTCCGATTTTTGCTAAAATAAGGTTCTGATTTGGTGTCCTCTAAATTTTTATCTACTTATATCCTATATAGTATGATTTAGATTGTCTACATTGACCTTTTCAATATTAAAATATTTTTCTTTTCCTTTATGGCTAGTATTATTGGGTATACAATCACTAACACTTCTGGGTTTCTGGGCTTTGTGTAGGAGTTGGGAAAAAATTAAGTAAAGATAATTTTTACTTTGAAATTATATGCTTTTCTGACTTACTATAGCCTCAAGCAGAGAGTTCCTCTCTGATCCCCATTCTTCTGATGGGTCCACAGCTTCATCACTGACATCTTGGCCTTCATGGCCTTTGTATGCTTTTGACGTAATTCTTAGTATCTTTGGTAAGAATACACAAAAAACTGAAGGAATGTCTTGAAAAGATGACTAATGGTCAGAATGGTAAAAATGAATCTGGGATTTCCAGTAAGGATATTCTATGATGAGTTTAATTTAATTTGAAATTAGGAATCTCTAGCATCACCTAGCAGATAAATCTTACAATGAGAGTTCATAGAAATCACAAGTACTATGCTGCTGAATTTTTATACTCAGTGTTCAATACATTTTCTTTAGTGTAATAACAGTATCAATAGCTAACATTTATTGAGCATTTACTATGTATAGACACTATCGTATGTACAGTATATATTATCTTATTAAATGTTCACAACAATCTATAAGGTAGAAGTTATTTTCTTTCCAATTTTACTATTAAGGTAACTGGACCACAAGGATGCCAAGTATTTGCCCAAGGTCACACAGCTAGGATGTGGGAGATGGAAGAAACCTACAGAGGCAGTCTTACTCAAGAACCCATGCTTTTGCTCCTGACCCTAGGTTGCTGCTTCCTCTGACAAGTACTCTCTTTTCTCCTTCCATATGGTTATGGCAGGAGCACCAATTTAACTCTGTCTTCTAGACCACCATTTTTTGATCCATGGGTGAGAACCTGACACAAGATGAGCCACCAACACTTTTTCCGGGATATATAGAGTCAGTTTAGGTACCAGTTTTGGCCTGGCTTTCTTGAATAGTGTATAAACTTGGAACCTGGTTTCAGTGGCCATTTTCTATCACACAAACCAGGTAAGAGAAAAAAACTATTATGCTGTGCAAGAAAAATAAAGCGAAACTTCGTGGTAAAACAGAAATGACTTCCTGGGTTTACTGTAGTGGATAGTTTGCAAAACTAGCCCCAATTCTTCACTCCCCTTCTTGTATATCACTCCTTTCACAGTATGACTTTGCAGCTCTTCCTCTCAAGAGGTGGAGTCTAGTATCTCATGTCTTAAATCTGAGCTGGTCTTAGTACTTGGTGAAAGTGACACAGAGTGCCAGTTTCAAGCCTGGATCACAAGAAGTCTTGAACATTTACACTTTTTGTTTTCAACCCATACACTTCCTGAGAATATGTTTGGCTAGCTTGTTGGAAGGATAAGGAGCATAGCTATGGTGCCCCATCTAAGGCCATCCTAACAAGCCAGCCCCTAACTACACACCAGTTGACCAAACAGACATTAAAAAACCCAGCTGAGACCATACAAGCCCAGTCCAAATAAATAGAACTACCCAACTAACCCATAGTCTTATGAAAAATAATAAATGATTGTTATTGTAAGCCACTTTTTAAGACTAGGGCTGTTATACAACACTAAAACTTGTTTTGTTATGCAGCATTACCTAACTGATAGACACCTCCAGTGCTTCCATCCATGGTTCTAGAGGACTGGATATATCCCAGCACTAAGGTTCCATGGCTCACACCTATAGTCCTATAAAAATATTTCCAATTTGTCTTGTTTCCTCATTTGAGTTTCTTTTAAGACCAACCAAAATAATCCTAATTAACTGAAGTTCTTTGGGGGTCTAACAATAACAGGGACAACATTATGCTCTTATACGAAGTCCCATAAAGGTAACTAGGTCTGTGATAGGTGGCTCAGGGATACTTGGTAGGGGAAAGAAGGGGTCTTTTAGAGTCTAGTCAAGAAAACAAAAACTGAGGTAAAAATTCTAATAACTGGAAATTTGATTCAAAGAATTGGTTATAAAAGTAATAGAAGACAGAAATAGTGGAGGAGTAGAGGTGGAGAAT
Source organism: Eidolon dupreanum (assembly GCA_028627145.1). Lineage (NCBI taxonomy): Eukaryota > Metazoa > Chordata > Mammalia > Chiroptera > Pteropodidae > Eidolon > Eidolon dupreanum. Next base: position 26,640,111 of record CM053501.1, on the reverse strand, counting down.
GAAAAGCAAAAAGCGTGATACTCAAAGATTAGAAACTGTCAGTGCTTCTGGGCTGGGGTTCCCCAGTCTGTACCTGCCGCTGTAGTATGTGAAACACTAGTCCAGTCAGCTCTGGATCAATGACGAGGTGCCACCTTAACCAGGGATGGAACTTTGGCAACACTGTTACTGCAGTAAATACCATCATTGCTTCCTGAGACACTGTCAGAAACCGAAGCCATAGATGAATCCCTTTCCTCATTTCAGTGCCTCCTATTAGCTGCCCTAACCAGAAGCCAGCTGGCCAGGAACCCCAAGAAATGTAACTTGCAGACTTCCAGCCCTAGAATATTAAAAAAGCAAAGAAGAGCAGCAGGAACACAGCAGCAAGCAAACAGACAAATGACCAGTATAGGGGAAGTGGCAATAAACTTTAAGAGGAGTCTCTTGGAGGGTTGTTAAAGGATCCTCATGGTTAAAATAAGGTAAAAAGAGGCTGTACTGCCTCCATCCAAGACCTTGCAGAATTGGAGAAGGAGCATACCAAACGTGCTTAGTGTCGAAGATAAGTAGGTCCGCTCCTGGATGTGCGCACTGCATAGTGTCCTTCGGACTCTGACAGAATCCAATAGCAGGGAAGGGAAATCTGAAAAAAAAGGTTGAAAATGAATTTTCCCTCAAACTAGTAAAACAGAAATCAAGAAGATTAAATTTCATTTGGAAAAATAAAACAACATGACATTTCTTATAACCAGAGCATTCAAGGGAGAAGTCACGCACACTATAGAATGGTGGAGTTCCAAGAAATCTCATCACTCTACATTAGATGGGATGGGTAAGGAAATCAGGGTATTTGAGGATAGCCCAAGGATGGTGCAGTTGTCACAGAGCCAGGTGCACTGACTTCTGAATTTGTCTTCCCAGTGTGCCATGCTGCCACCACAAGTTATATGTCAGTGCAGTAGAAATAGATATACCATGAACTCCATACTGAATACTTCAATGTGTTTGTGGCCAGTTTTCTACTTTTGTTTTGTCGGTGGTAATGTTGACAGTTTTTAAAAATTTTATAACTAATATATAAATTTTTTCTCATAAAAATTTAAAAGTATGTATATGCCTGTGCATGAAAACGGAGTCCCCCTTTGCCACCTCCCACCTATAATTGAGACTCTCCTCTAAGGAATCAGTGTAGGAACTAAGACTGCTGATCAAGAAACAAGAACCTTGAACTTGTACTTCTATTAAAACTTGGCTAACTGAAATTTGAATGGAGAAGATAAAAGGCTACACAACTGTTTAAGAATTGAACTGGTTTTTACTGTTTGTTTTGCAGTGTTGAATCTACTTTTAAGGCAGGCTGTTTCTTTGATCTAAAAATCCTGAATAGGTTGTTTAATTATGTAAGTATTAAACTGATCCCTCATCTGAATAGAAGGTGTTTGAGATGGTGAGCCCCTCAAATTTGAATGTTTTAGTACAAAAAGGCTGCCTGTATGAGTTAACTAAGCATATATATGGTATTTACTGTGTGACAGGTATTATTATGTTTGAGAGAAATGTTTCATTTTATAAGTTTGGCTTGAGATCTCACTGTCCTAAAAATGCCACTTGTTCTTATGAATAAGTGTATGAATTCGTTTGCAGGCTTACTGACAGAAAACTGGGAGCTGAGCTTTAAGAAACAGAAAAACCTGTTTGCTCTGGTTTTCTTTAGAGTTGTGGCACACGTCAGTGCTGCTGTGAGGTGCACAAGAGAGTTGGCAGCCTTATAAGCACTGTGAGATGGAGAGTCCTTTCACACAGGCAAGAGGCACTGTTAACAACGGTGATGGTGAGGCTCCTTCAGGGCCTGTTATAGTCTGTGAGCATGGACTGAGGAGAGCCAGGACAGGGAGGTGGGAGATACCTCTTGCAGATTAGAGCAGACCAACTGCACAACAATTAGAAATAATCTGGGTGTTAAATATTAATACAAGCCTAGTTTTTAATCACAAACTGTTAAAGCTTACAATGTGCCATTTATAATTTATGTAAATATGCACCCCTCCAAAATTTTTTTTGGAAGAATATATACCAGTGTAACAGGATTATGAGTACTTATACATTCTTTTTATACTTTTGATTTTGTGTATTTTCTATTTTTTCAGTAATGTACATGTACTTGTAAAAAATTTTTAATATTAATTATCTCAAAAGAGGGAAACAAAAAAATACGTACTATCTAGTTTGATGATGTCACAGCTAAAAATAAAAATAAAAATAGAAAAAAATACGTACTCCATTTTGGTTAAGAGAGACCACCTATTTATTTTATGCTTATGTGATAGTTTTTGAAGAGCACGTCAAAACATCTTTTACTTTCTGGGATATCGTTAATTAAAATATAATTTCCATTCATTAGTCACCAGATTATTTGAAGCAGCAGCATTTGGTACATACTGATAATTCAGTAAAAAGAAAATGTCTTTTATAGTCACTTGGGGCTTGGTTTGTTTATCTGTTCTTAGAGGAAAATAATAGGACTGTGACTGGAGAACTTATCCTGGTAAATGTTCTTCTGGCCACTGAAGTTACTCATTTGGTCCTGTTTGCTCCACAGTTAACCCTCCAAGGTTTCCAGAGCTTTGCAGAGCAGGCAAAAGAAGAATAAATAAGACATCTGAGTCTTCCTGTTTGCTCTGGTAAAATCACATGAAGTCTCAAAGTTGGATCTTCTTATTTAAGTACACAGAGGGTAGCCAAAAATACCTTTGCCCAACTTCAGATACTCTCGGACCCTTTGTTTTTAAAAAATATAGTTTTAAAATAGGGACTTTGCACTTTAAATGAGCAAATAATATGATACATGATATATCAATAAAGCTGTTTTTAAAAAGAGGGGGCTAGGACACAGAGATGACATTAGAACAATAAAGAAAACACAATGCACTGAACTCAACAATTATTTGTTGAATAAATTAATGAATGTGGCCTAGAGAGAGACATTTAATCGCACTATTTTTTAAATAAGCATTATGTATATATAATTTTTATTTAGATTATTAGTAAAAATGTAAAAATATGCTGGACCCCAAACCCTTAGCATTAGGAATATTTGAAGAAAGTCTCTATATGTGAACTATAGAAATACAATTGACTTTTAGCATTATCGTAACACACAAAACAAAAAAATAGAATGGAATCAGAGTTCTAGAGATTCAAATATAAATCAAGTCATGAAGGTGACTTTTAAGATCTGAAAGAGTATATGGGGTATGCAGCTACAAAGATGGCCCTCGGTGACTCCCACCTCTTGGTATTCATGGATTATGTATCTCCCCTCCTTCCACATTATGTTAGAGTTAGTTCTGTGTGGCTAGTAGCATACGGCAGAAGTGATGGTTTGTCAAGTCCAAGGCTAAGTCATAAAAGACAGCATAGTTTCTATACCCCCTTCCTATAAATTCTTTCTCTCTTAGATAATTTGCTCCAAGGTAAATGAGCTGCCATGTCATGACAGCCTGTGGAGAGGCCTATATAGTGAAAAAATGAGGTTTCTTGCTAATAGCCATATAAATGAACTTAGAATAAGAGAACTGAAAAAAAATGTAGAAATCCCAGACTCATTAATTATACATTTATATACGTAACATTATATAAAATGTAGACTTATGTAACGTTATAGGCTTTTCTAGAAAACACAGAACTGATAAAATTCTATACTACCTAGTTTGCCTTGGGCTTTTCATCCTATTAATTCTCCCACTTCTGAAAGTTTTCAACACACTTGACTGGAAGATTTCACTCTCCTGAAAACAACCAAACAATTAGGAAACATATTTCTCAATGCACAATGAAAGTCCATAGAAAAGTTTGTCATAATTTTTCTGTATAAATATTAATACTCTATTTTTAAATATTAGATGTATTTTTCTTATAATAACCATAAAATTCATTATGTGAGAAACATGATTTTATGATTTTACATATGTTAAAATGTTGTCTAAAAAGAGAACAGTTGATAAATTTTAAAGCTGTTTTCCATCATAGAATTTTATTAGTCTTATTATGATTTTGACAATAGATAATTTTTCAGTTGAGGCACCAACATGAGTGCTTGCAAATGATGGTATCTCCTTTTTTAGATGCATAGCTCAAAAACCTATGAAGGTGTTGTGACCCACTGTCAGATAAAACGAACTCAGTCTTAGCAAAAGCTATTCTTACTAAAGGAAGAAAAAAGAATTTCCTTTATTTTACTGGGATAACAGTGCCAATTTGTTGCAATAAAGGTCTCCAAATACAAATGAGTATGACGAGGAATGAGAATGTGATGGTATTCGCAGATCCCCAGTCCCTCTTTTCAAGGCTCTAGGGTGACTCCTGGCAACCATGTACATCAAACATCACCCCGGCCGCACTGAGTGTACCACGGTGAACATCTACAATCCTGGAACTCTGGAATGTGAATGGGGTAGAGAGATAAGAAAGAATTGGAATTGATTTAGTTTTTCTCAGAATGGCTGGACCTGTGACATAGAAACTTGGTTGTTGTCTATGGCCATGTTTTTACCCATGTAGTACAAAGCAGAGGAAGACTGTTAGGTGAGAGGGACGTAACGGATCAGAGGTGCAGAGGCTAGTATACATAGGAGTCAAGAGAATGTTTCCAGCAACATCCTTGTCCTTAGATTCCTCAAGATACTCCTGTGTTATTCTAATATATTCCTCTTTGTTAAACAAATGTATTTTTGTTACTAAAAATAAGAGTTCTAATACAAAAAAAATGTAGTGATATTTTTTAGTTAAGGAAATCAGGAAAGATTTAACTAAATAGCTATTGATCACAATATTGAAAACACTAGTTAACAGAAAGGAATTAGTACATTTATAATGTACCCAATATAAAATCATGTTGTAGGGTAATATTAGTGTAAGATTATATGTTTCTGATACATGTGAATGAAAAAAGTTTGGGAAGGTTATGTCCAAATATTCACATTTTTTTAACTATTAATATATAGGCATATAAAAAATTACGGCACTCTATAAACAAACATTTCAAAAGTTTTTCTCTCTGATGGGATTGCAAAATTTTTTATTTCTCTTTTTTTAAAAAAATCTCATTATTAATAATAAACTTGCACTTTTTCGTGAATTAAGAATAAAGTTTCATACCAAAATTAAATTTAAAATAATATGTGGAATGTTTGTCACTTCACTAGTTGACTAAAAGCTGTAAAACTTAAAAAAGAGAGAGAGAACTCAGCAGTAGCTTCATATCAATTGAAGCCAGGCATTATGATGGTCGTGAGAACGTGACATAAGAAAAAAAAAAAACTGCAAATGAGTTATGGTTTGATTGTCACAGTTACATCGTATAGATAGATAACTGGATTAGAATAACTAATTGAGTGAACAGTATGTGGTTTGTTAAGTCTTATTCATTCTCTGTAGGCAACTAGCCACTGTCTCAAATCTCACTTATACAGTAACTATTTGATCCGAAGTCCAACAGGTAACAAATATACTCTAGAGGGATGTTGTATGCTAAAATCTAAGCACACTGTGATAAACTGTCATTTAGATTTAAAGCAGGTGTTTTAAAAGGACCCCCCACTAAAAAAAATTCAGTGAAAAAGTAGAAAATGATCAGATTGCATATTGAAAATATTTTTGCAGAAAACAGATTATCTAAACCATGACTCATTCAAACATAAAACATCAAACTCAAACTCTCTCAAAATACCTGTTTGGCATCTCACCCCTTCTAACCTGTATTATACCAAAGAACTCCAATCACAAGATGGGGTTGGCAGTATTTCAGAATGCTTTTCAATTGTACAAAACCTTTTTTTAGAAACTAGGACTAGAATAACACAAATATGGGTATGTAAAAGTAGGCACTGAGTTATGCAATATTTATTCAAGTGGAATTCTTCCAATATTTTCTGGAAGAGAGGTACTTTTCAATAATGCCATTCTGTAAACCAACATCTTAGGGAAAGTGCTTGTGAGTAACCATCTTTCAAAATCTGCATGTTCTTAAGAATAAAAAGGCATAAAAGTAGAGGCTCAGATTTTCTATGTAATTAGTGATGATTTCAATCAAATTTATTTAGAAATCAAATAAGTTCAGGATTTTTTATATGGATGTTGTCTTCACTACCTTTTTTTTTTTTTTTTTTTTCATTTTTTAAATCCTGGGGAAGGAGGGAAATTACTTTACTTGGATCCACAAACTTCTAGCTTCTCTCCTTCAGTTTAATCATAGCTGCTTGTACATTACTATCTCTGCCTCTTCACTGCATATTATCTATTTTCATCTTAAGCCTCTTCAGTCTGGCCTTTGACCTGATGGTGAGATTGTACCGAATGTTCTCTTCACTCACCCACCACTACACATAGTCCTAAACTCTTCTCTTTCCTGAGTGCCCAGAAGCTGCCCTTTCTTTTTCTTCTTGACTCCTGAAATCTGATGATTATCTGCAATTCAGTCTATAGCCCATTGATTATCCCTTCATAAAGTTAGTCTATAGCCCATTGATCATCCCTTCATAAAGTTAGTCTATAGCCCATTGATCATCTCTTCATGAAGTCTTCTTTTAGAGAACTCATTCACTTTCAAGATTTCAACTCTCACTTGATTCCTAAAGCAGGGCATTAAGTTGTGGCCTTCTATAAAATAAAACCTATCATCCGGCCCTTCCAGCTAACTATTCTCATTCTTCATTGTTTTATTACTAAGTTTCATCAAGTCTTTTGTAAAATCTCTGAAATCCATCTCTTGTTTTCTCTTTGCAATTACATTTCTTTGGCAATGGCCTGGTTATCACGTTGAATTCTCCCTGCCTCGTGTCTGACGTTGGTTGTCGCAAAAGAAGAGTTAAGACATAGACTTGCATATTGGTAGGCAGTGATCCCAAGAAGCATGACTGAGAGTGAGTGAGACAGAGAAGGAGGGAGAGCCAGTTCAAAGATATCTTACTGAATTCGCTACAGCTAAGAGCAATTGATACCAGGTCTCGCCAGGTTCCTCTAATGATCCTTATGAAATACATCTCTGAAAATCCACCTAGAGATAAAAAGGAGGAAATATTTATTCATGACCAAGCTCCTGTCTCCCACGGATTAAAAATGGCTCACTGGCAATAACTCTCCTGCACTTCCTGATTGCACATGCGTGAGTCTGTGAATTCTGCTTGTCTTCTTCATGGCATTAGAGAAGCCCCAGGCAAGAAGTGATAGGTAGATGTTTTGAATGTAGGTAAATTTTTGACCAGTTGTATCTCTAAGCATGACATAAAGAGGACTGGGTAGCTTATAAAAAACATATATCTCATTATTTCATTTGCTATGTATGTTTCTTATCTCTTCAGTGGGACTCTAAAAGACTCAGTGACATAAATCCATTCAGTAGAGAATTTCACCAATAACTATTACCACCCCGCCCTGGTTCTGCCCTCAATATTGATGTGAAAGCACTCCCACCCACTGTTTTTAAATCTTGAATTTTGAATTATTTTCCTGTGATGCTACTATGTTCCTATTATCAGGTGTCCTTAAGACTGTGGCACATCTGTGTAGAAAGGCTGACCAGTTTGGCAACAGAGTCACTGACTAAAAACAATATAGTGAGTGGACTATCTAAAGTTAGAACATTGGACTCAGCCCTCACAGTCTAGCCAACTACTCTAAACTAACAACTTATGTTTTGAAATTTTTTACTCCTGGATCAATTTGTCCTAGTAACTTAAGGTTGGTTTTCATTATACTTACTTATCTTTATACCCTGCAACTTACATAACACATTTTTTGCATTCTCTTCTCTAATCTATTCCATTAGGATAGGTTGGAGACTTTAACAGTTGTGAATTAAGTCCAAGTTATGATGACACTCAAACTATGTTTATGTCTTACATATAGCACTTATTTATAAAATATTCTAAAAGTGAGAAAACAAATTTATCATTTTTATCATTCGGGTGCAATATAACATCCACAGAAGTTATCTAGCTCTTTACATACTTGACAGTGGTTTTCAAATGTTGAAGATGAAGTTAGCAGATTACCTCCCCCTTCGGAAATTTGAGGAGTTATTTGATCTGAAATAAATGTATATTTCATGTTTTTTAAGGAAGAGTTTGAGAATTTGAGAAATGTACTCACTCACTTAACAAATATTCATTGAGCTTGCTATTGTCAAAAAAGCACTGTAAGATCTTGTTCATCCCTTTAAAAACTAATGTTTCTTTTTCCACTTATAAAACATTAAATATACTCTATGCAAAACAACAAAGGAAAAACTTAGAAACATAAAAGCACTTACAATCACACAACTCAAAGACAAGCACTATTAACCTCTAATGAATAACTGTCTCTATTGTTTTTTTGGTGGACTCTCAGAAACACTTTTCATGGGAACAAATTGGAAGTTAAAAATATTCAAGAGTCTCTATTCATTTATACTCCACATTTTCCAGGTACTGGTATTATGTCTTACTATTCATGGTATCTACCCCAAGGGTTGACATATATTGTATGCTAATAAAAATGTTGGGGGAGGGTGCAGTTCTTGAGTCTCATTAAAAACTAAACCAAAACGAAATATATTAAGAAGCTCAATTCCCTACCATTCCTGCTACCAAATGAGACATTTAGAATGCCTAGTCACATTAATTCTTTCTGACCATAAAAGGAAGTTCACCAACCTTGCATAGAGTTTCTCTATATTCATCAAAGAGGATAAACTTTGGTGTTTAATTAGAAATGGAATTTGGTAGCACAGGCAAGAAAAGTCTGTATTACATGATTATTGAAAAATCAAGACTATGGTATCATTTGGGTCACATATGGTAATGGTGTCAAATTCTCAACACTCTTTCATCTCACCTCAACTAGAGGTGAGGCAAAGATTGATTTATCATATCAGTGACTCATTTTTCACATGTGATAAAGCTGGCTATACTGGTAAAATTATCATTTTAATATTTCTTCCAGAAGGCTCACGTAATTAGAAAAACTAAGCAGAAAAAAATTAGAACAAGCTCATTATTTTTCCTTTGTTTAGGAATTACATAGTACTGTCCTTCAGAAAAATATGTTTTCTAGTAGTTATTTGCATGCTTGATATGAACAATTAGCCTGTTTTAATACAGAATATTTTCTCTTTTGTTGTTAGTATTAAAAGAATTCTAATAAATCTATGGAGAAGAGTACCTTTCCCCCTCCCTAACTTTGCACCCTTAGGATGTAAAACAAATATTCCCAATCTCCTTTAAAGTGTGAAGATGGGGCCATGCTTGTAAAACTTTATTTTTGCTTTTAAGGAAATGAAATCAGCTTTTATGTCGCTAATTGTTTGCTATAGTGTTAATATGCAATAAAGCTGTATTATGAAAGAAAAGAGATCTTTTGAGTTGAGAAGTAACAGTTCTGACATGGGAGACTTGGGGTGGAATAATTGTAGTACCATTTGTTGAAATGGAGAAGGCAGAGAAGTGGGTTTGGGGGAGCTGGAGAATCAAGAATTCTGTGTGGCTATTTGATGCCTGTGATGACAGAATTCAACCTTGGTATTGAATCCTGGGTACTGGTTTGTTTCGCTGAACTTCTGCATTGGTCTGGTTCTCATTCTGCTCTAAAATCCAACAAGAAATAAAAATCCCACCTAGCCTGTGCCAGGCTGCCTTGATGGGGCTTGGCATCATCTCTCTCTTTGAACAGTATGGTCAATAGGGAGGATCACATGTGGGAACAGGCCACCTAGGTGTTACTTCTGGTCTACCTTCCAGGGCCAGGTAGCTGCTTTACCTATAATTTATGTCGAGCAGCTTTTATGTGGAACCCTCTGTACTGAAATGATTGATCATCAGTTCTTTAGAAGTCAGACCTCCTCCTCACTTCACTTTCTTATAAATAATTGGTTTAGTCCCAGTGAGTCCTGAAAGGGCTAGTTGTTCAGGTAAGAGGACAGATTTTCAGATTATTGATATTAGCTGGGGAGAATAAGATGCTATGGGACAAATGGACAATAGTATAATATGAGAAATTAAGAATAGTCATCAGTATCTTTATGATCTCATCAGGCAGAAAAAAAACATATGCTAATTAGCTTTAATCACTAGTTAGTGGTAGTTTTCCTAGGAGGTAACTCTATTTTAAATAATGTATCTCAAAACTAGATAAAAGTCCCTTTTTCAAAACAAGCCTTAAAATGATGAAGTATGGAGTTAGAGTTATCAAGTTATTTGAATTGTCCAGTTAACCACCAGGCTAATTCAGGCTAATCGACTGCATAACCCCTCAATCATCTTGGTAATTTAGAAAAATTAGTGCTTCCTATCCTGAACTACCCAAGTAGTCATGGTTGTAAACCTGAGCTATTGTCTTTTTATTATAAACGAGGTTCTGATTTGAGTTGGCAATCTTTTAAGTGACATTTTAGGGTTTAATTTCCTTCATAGGAGACAGAGAAAACTTAAGAGATCTTCTAGAACCCCTGCATTGTAATAGATGCCAGTAAACCAAGAACTAATTCCACATCCACAAAGCCCAAGTCTAAAGTTGTCTATTCTGACATTTCATAGTCAGAATTCTAGTTTTCTAATATGAAAGACTTAGTCAGATGAAAATGTATCTGGTTTTAAAAGAAGTTGATGGTTGACTTAATTGAAAATATTGAACTTATTTGTTAATAATCATTATTACCAAGGCTGCCAAACTAGTTCTCTCTTATGCATTTTCCCAGGCTATTTGGTCAACTAAATGGATGTTAACCTTACTTTATTCAAGTCTACTGTGGAATCAGTGAGGTATTCTTAGCTCTAGAATTCACTCCCCCTGGTGGTCCAACAAATTGTAAACTTACTAGTCTTCAAGGAATGGCATTAAATATCTTCCTCTTGGCAACTTTGAATATAAAATGGAATAATGCTTCCATGTCAAATGACCAATTCAAGTGTTTTTAAAATGCATTTTATAAGTAAGATGCAGTATATACTTTTAGAAACTAGCAAATAATTCTAATATATTTATACCAATTTTCAATATCATCATAATAAATAAACCATTTCTCGACAAATAAAATAGCAATTACCAATTTAAAGTCGTAAATTAATAAGCATGTTTATATTCCATTGCATTTGTATAAAGGACATCTAAAATATTTTTATTATGAGTAATGCTTTCCCAAGCAAAGTAAACCAAATATTTATCTGGTGAATTTAGGCAACAGAAGATAACACTGGCAATTTATATGTTTCAAGCCAATTTGAGGAGAAGTTACATGTCTCCTGCAAGCACTAAAACCTAATATCTAAATCTTCTGACCCATCCTTAAATGTATTAGGATTTTGCTCATTCCGGCTACAGAGATCTTGTGTAAAAGTCCATGACATTATCAAATGTCAAAAAAAGATGATATCCATTGATAAGGTGCATTTTTCCCACTAACTCATAGTGACCCTATAAATGCTAAGCATTTATAAACACCGATGAGATGAGAGGATTATAAAAACAAAGGTATCACTTTTCTGTTTCTTCTATGAGGGGCAAGATGCCAAATGAAATGAAGACGATATAGATTTAAAAAACAAAAACAAAAACAAAAAACATGCTGAGTGACATTACAGAGCATCCATGGGAAGCCAGGAAGAAGTTAGGAAAGATAGGAACAGATGTTAGCAGATGTTAATTTTCTTGAGTATCTAAATTATTTAGGACAACTGCAATGAATTCTAAGGTAAATTTAACAATTAGGAAAAAATGGATTTTTGAAAAATTAGGTTGAGAGTTTAATTGAATCTAAGCAAAACACAATGAATCAGCAATTGAATAACTATTTAAGAAATGCTAATATAGGAGTTAAGTAGACTGGCTGATATCTATTAAATGGGTCAAGATTAGAACTAAAAATCACCATGATTCCTATCTGCTACTGGTGTCAAGGCAGAAAGCTAACTTTCAAATATCAGTAATAACAAATTATTTTGTAGTGCTGTGCTAAGAGCTTCACCGAATTTACCTTAATTTTTCTCGCAGCAGCCTGTGGGGACTTGCTCAGACCCCCAGAGTTGGTATGAAGACTATTTTAAACTGAAGACATTTTAAATTTAACGGTTGGAGAAAGAATACTTTTTGAAACTTGTCTCATGCAACTAAAGCAGAAACTTCTAGAAGCGTTGCTGCCATAAATCTCTTCTTAGGGGGTTTTATTGGCCAGAAATAAAACAGTCTTGCACCTGCATAAACAAACATTATCACAAACATTTTTTTCTCCCATTGTTTCCCTATAAACCCATTTGCTCTTCTCATAGAAGCTTTTTCACCCTGCTCCTTCTCTCTTATTGTATAAGGTATATACAAGCATACCTCATAGATGTTGCAGTTCATTTGCCATAAAGCAATCCATAATCTGTTAGCTAGTGGAGGATCTTGTCTTCAATTTGCAAAAAAGCAACAGCTCTGAAGGACAATAAAGCAAAGTGCAATAAAACTCCCTGTCTTTAACTGTTTGGAGAGTCACATTTTTCAATGAGCTCTCACTATTCAGGTGAATAAAAGATGTCCTTTTTTTCTGCTAATCTGTCTTGTCAGTTTAATTACCATGTCCCCAATTATTTAACCCCAGGGTGGAGAAAAATTTTCTCCTCCTACAAATCCTATGATGTAAGTAAATTTCATCTTTATTGTAGACATGAGAACACTTAAACTCACAGAAATTAGGAAACTTGCCCAAGTTCACTGGAATAGAGGAGTCAAGGTTCAAATACGACTATATTGTCCCAGAGCATGTGCACCAGTATCAATTATACATTGTTTACATTGAGTCTAGGCTCTACTAGCCCATGTGAACTTTCAAATCTTAAAAGCAATTACTCCAAGACTCTACCATCAATGTCTTAATTCTGAATGTTTAGTATTTCCTAAGAAGAATATTATTTGGGTGACTACAAAGTTTACCCAAATTATTCAGTAAAAGCAAGGATAAATGAAGCATTTAACTTTATTTTACTTCCTTCACAAACTAGTTTCTAAGGTTGGTATTATAAACCAAAATTAATTTTAGATTGTAATAAAAAATCATAAGCACTTATTTGAATTAAAATTGCTGTAGCCCAAGAGACACAGATTCAGGTAGCAATCTAAATTACATTCCACTGAGATAAAGGAGAGGCTGCCTTTTATAGGGTGAGATCCTGCCCAGGTTCTCAATTATGTCCATTTTATGTAAATGAGGTATCCTAATTGTGCAGTTTCGATTGGACGGGGCAAAACTCAGTATGTTGGGAGAAAGACAGAACCAGGGAAGCCAATTCAAGCTGAGGTTCTTCCCCAGTATAGAGTACATGAGGATCTCCTGTCAGCAAATGGTCGCTAAGCTCTTATTATTCATAAAATCTGGGCCTTCAGTTGAACATGGGGAGGCCATCTCAAAAGATAAATTCCTTTTCAAGGTTCATGTCAAAGGAATCTTTCTTCTCAGGGTGCACATTATGTTTAATTCATTGGAATAAATTCCTTACATAAAATTGGAAAACTGACTCAAGGTGAAATAATCCGGCACGAGTAAGACTTCCATTTTTTATATGTCAGTAATGAGAAAGTTGAGGAGATGATACAGAGGACTTGGGCCAGAGACCAATATATCTGAACCCCTAGACATGCCCCAAAGAATTATCCCTAGAACAGCCATTATTAGCTGCCATGAAGGAAGGCAGTGTCAATGTAAGAAATGTCCAAACCTGTAGAGAATTTTTATGAGTTTACTTGAGCCAATCTGATGACATATGCTGGGAAGCAAGCTCTCAAATGCTCCAGAGAATAACATTTTCAAAGCTTTTTTTATGCATTCAAAATTAAGAAGGGAATGTAAAGAAGATTACATGCAGGTGAGAGAAAGCAAGGCAGGGATTGGATTACAGGATAGTTCACAAGATTATGTGCTATCTCAAGGGTGGTTAAGGCTTATTTCAAAGGTGTGTTAACCTAGATGCACAGAAACAATGAGCAGGGCTTACTTAAGGCGAAGATAAACCTTTTACTAAAAAATTATATGCCTGGGGTGTGACCGCCCAGTTAGGAGTTTATGATCAGATCACTCAGTGAGGTTACTTTCCATAGAACACGTTTTTTTCCATCCACAGCAGCCAGTCAGGGTCACAAAGAATCAACTACAGCTCAGAGGATGAAGGCTAAAGGAGAAGTGGCCTGGGGATGGAGGTGGATGGGAAGTGGAATAGGATGCAAAAGTAGAAAGAAAGGCCGTGTGGTGAACACAGGAAAGCAAGCAGCCTGTAAAGAACTGGAGTACACAGCACCACAGAGCTAACTGCCTTACAAGTGTCATGGCTAGAAAATTACTGCTTGGCTATCACCCATGGGAACATGGGCAATCACCCATGGGAACATGGGCTATCACCCATAGGAACATCACATTCTAACAATAAGCTTTCTGCTTCTGTACCCCTGCTTGCATCTGTGGGTTGACAGGTAGTGAATAGAAGAAAGATAGACCTTTGTGTTCAGACAGAATGAAGAATGGAATTTTGGTCTTAAAAACCCTGTACCTCTACATTTCAGGGCTGCTGAATTTGGGGTCAGCGTACCCCTAGCAGACCCATCTGGCTGAATAAAGAATGTGTTTCTTATAACTCACTGATTTCTAGTGGTCTGTGTCTCTATCGGGGGCTGGTGGCTACAACATATTTTGGAGGCCCCTGCGAGATCTCAGGGAATGGCCGGCCCTGAGATCTAAGACCAGACCGGCCTCCAAAGCGGTTGCTGTCCTTGTTACAGATTCAAAGGGATGGCCAACCTTAGACGTTTCAGGGCCCTTGAATGCCATGATGGAGTCAATGCAATCGTCAAGGACGCAACCTTTAGGACACATTCTTTGTTCCTGGTCCCGACGTGAATCTCCGAGGCCTCAACGTCAGGATAAAAGGTACCTTTCTGTTTCTGTTGACCGGTCATTGGGGGTCCATGGAGAGACTGGACAGTCATATCTCCCGGACAGTGGCCAGGCCGCGGGATGCCACCTCCTGTGCTATTATCAGGTTCTGTCTGTTGTCTTTGGTCTTGTCCAGGTTGTAGGTGGTGGACTTCTCAGGGTCCACCTACAACCCAGTAATTGTTCTCATCTGAGTGTCTGTTTTGCGTTTTCTGCTCAAGCGATGCGGGGGGAGTCCTGAGTTCACAGAAGACATCCTTGGGGTGTCTCCTGTGACATTTCAAAGAAGGGTTTGCAGAGGGAGCTGACTATGGCATAAAGTTTTCTCCAGGCGACTAAGGACATTGTGTGTAGTCAAGTGGCCGTTTTTTGGTGTAAACTGGCCTCTGGAGGGTACTTTTGACAGCAGTTTAGTGAGGAATGTTTGGAAGATTGTCACAGGAGACCCGGGACATCCAGATCAGTTTCCCTACATCGATCAATGGTTAAACCTTGTTCAGAAACCCCTTCCTTGGCTCTGCCAGTGTGCTCTCTCTCTCGGGGTGCGAGTTTCAGTTATGAGCACCTTGAAACATGCAGCAACTGAATTTCCAAGACAGCCCAGTCCTTCAGTCCTCCAATCTCCACCAGAGGACAGTGACCTTCCCCAACCCTATAATTCAGGACAACAGAGGCCCAATAGCACCACCTCACCTCCTCAGACGCGGGCAGGTAACCCCTATGGGCCTCCTGCTCCCACTCTAGGCAGGGCGCCAGCCGATACCACCACCCCGGCAATCTCCGCTTGCGAGAAGTGCCAACCCAGGGGCAGAACACTGACAGGCCCTTTATGGTTTACTTGCCTTTCTCAACTAGTGACCTGTACAACTGGAAGGCACAGAATCCATCTTTCTCTGAGAAACTCCAGGCATTAATGGGACTCTTAGAAAGTGTCTTTCAGACTCACCGCCCCACTTGGGATGATTGTCAACAGCTTTTAGTTACCCTCTTCACCTCGGAAGAATGTGGTCACATTGGAGTGGAAGCACAAAAGATAGCTGCGGGAGGGAGAAGAGTTGAGGAAGCATGGGAATAGATTGAGGAAGAATTTCCCTTCACCCGCTCAGACTGGGGACACAATTCTCAGGCGGAGAGGATGGTGTTAGATCAGTACCACCAGATTCTAATTGGGGGAATTAGGATGGCTGCTCGCCAGCCAACTAACCTTTCTAAGGTAACTAAAGTTATATAGGAAGGGATCTCAGGAATCCCCTGGAGCATTTCTTAAACAAGGCATACTGGTTATACACCCCCATTGATCCTAAGGCCCCTGAGAACCAGCAGGCAATTAATATAGCCTTTGCTACTAGGCAGCCCCTGATATCTGGCATAAATTATAAAAATTAGAAGGTTTTGCAGGGATGAACCTGTCCCAACTTATTGAGATAGCCCAGAAGGTGTTCAACAACAGGGAGGCACTGGATGACCCCAAACGTATGGCTAAAATCCAAAGCTACTTTCATCAACCCAACCAATCTGTTGTCAGACCCAGACCTTGAGACTCTCGTTCATGACTGCATAGATTTCACTGACGTTGTGTGTTCCTTGCAGCCAGACCTCAAAGACTCCCCTCTGCCTGAGGCCAATGAAGTTCTGTTCACGGGCGGGAGCAGCTCCATATAGGAAGGAAGGAGGTACACTGGGGCAGCAGTCGTAACTCTAACTGGCACCATCTGGTCACAGGCTCTTCCCCATGGTACTTGTGCTAAAAAGGCAGAACTTATCGCCCTCACTGAGGCACTAAGATGGGGAAAGGATAAGGCAGTCACAATGTACACTGACAGCCGATATGCCTTTGCCACTGCACATGTACACGGAGCCATCTACAAGGAAAGAGGGCTTCTGACTTCAGCTGGGAAGGACATTAAGAACAAGGAGGAGATCTTAGCCTTACTTGAAGCCATATAGATGCCTAAGGCTCTTGCTATTGTTCTTTGTAAAGGGCATCAAAAAGGGAATAGTCCTGAGGCTGAGGGAAACCTCCGAGCCAATGCAGAGACAAGACCAGTGGCCACAAGGCCAGTGGGGCCCCCACCACATCTACTGACTATTGTCCCTTACCCAGAACTGCCTCCATCTCTGACCTATAAGGCGGAAGAGAACATATATTTTCAAGACAAGGAAGCCACTAGGAACCAACAGGGGTGGTAGACAATCCCAGAAGGAAAAATCGGGCTCTCACAAGCCCTTGGAAGGACGCTCCTCCATCAACTACACCAGACCACACACCTAGGGTAGACTAAAATGCTCCAAGCTTTAGATCCCCACTTTCACTTGTTGGAAGGGAGAAAAACCGCAGAGGAGATTGCCTCGTGATGATCGGCTTGTGCCCAAGTTAATCCAAAGAAGGGGAAGATAGAAGAACCTAGGCATAGGGAAAGAGGAACTTATCCGAGGGACCACTGGGAAGTCGATTTCACTGAGGTAACCCCGACAGTGGGGAGCTACAAATATTTACTTGTTTTTATAGACACCTTTTCAGGATGGGTAGAGGCCTTCCCCACCAGGAAAGAAACTGCCTTAGTGGTTACTAAGAAACTACTACAAGAAATCCTCCCTCGATTTGGTCTCCCTGGAACTTTAGGGTCAGATGACAGGACAGCCTTCGCAGCAAAGGTATCACAACAATTGGCTAGCTGCCTAAATTTACAATGGAAACACCACTGCGCCTCCCATCCCCAAAGTTCGGGCCAAGTAGAGCGAATGAATTGAACCCTAAAAGAGACATTAGTCAAGTTAGGATTAGAAACTGGCAGGACCTGGGTAGAACTTCTCCCCTTTGTTTTTCTCCGAGCCCGGGGTACTCTGTATATTAATGGATTCATCCCATTTGAAATTTCCTTTGGAAAACCCCCACCTTTCGTACCTAGAATAGAAGACAAAAAAAGGCAGAACTACATAACCTTATGTTAAGACTTTACAGGCCCTTCAAAGTGTACAGAAAGAGATTTAGTCCTGGGTTCGTGCTGCTCACTCAGCCCCGGGGGACGGACTTCCCCATCAGTTTCAGTCGGGGACTCTGTGTGGATCCGGAAGTTCACTTCCAAAGGACTAGAACCCAAATGGAAAGGATCCTTCACTGTCTACCTGTCTACGCCCATGGCAGTTAAAGTAGATGGCATCCCATCATGGATTCATCACTCCCACGTGAAGGCAGCACGAGAGTGGACAGCTCAGGAAGATGGACCCTTAAGACTAAGACTCAAGCGTACATAAGTCTAACCCTGTGTTTCCTTCTTTTTTTTCCTCTTTAGCCCAGGCATTCAACCAGCCATAACCAGAACCAGAAGGAGCATTAATAACTTTGCTAACGATAATACACAAGGTCTTAAATAAGACCACCCCAGACATAGGACAAGATTGCTGGTTGTGCCTAAACCCAAAACCCCCTTACTATGTCGGAGTAGGAACTCCCCTAAATTTAACTAAGCTCAGCAGGTTAGAACTTCAAGTCGATTCACTAGCAGAAGTAGTCCTCCAAAATAGAAGAGGTTTAGATTTATTATTCTTAGAATAAGATGGATTATGTATGGCTCTAGGTGAAACCTGTTGTTTCTATGCCAATAACTCTGGAATAATTAGAGAGAGCTTATGACTAGTACAGAGAAATTTAGATGCCAGGGAAAAACAGAGACTAGAATCAAATAACTGGTTTCACCATGGCTAACAACCCTTTTATCTGCTGTAGCTAGACCCTTAATCATCCTCCTCCTCTTATTAACTTTTGGCCCATGTTTCCTTAATTTCTTGTTTGCATATATAAGGAAGAGAATTAATTCTATTAGACTTTTAGTATTACAAAATAGAGGCTATGAACAAATTCCGCATGAAGAATCAAGGATTTGATTTTCCGCTAAGGCCAGTGGGGAATGTGCTGGCTAGGAAATTACTGCTTGGCTATAGCCCATGGGAGGAACATAGGCTATCGCCCATGGAAACATGGGCTATCACCCATAGGAACATCACATTCTAACAATAAGCTTTCTGCTTCTGTACCCCTGCTTGCATCTGTGGGTTGACAAGTAGTGAATAGAAGAAAGATAGACCTTTGTGTTCAGACAGAATGAAGAATGGAATTTTGGTCTTAAAAACCCCGTACCTCTACATTTCGGGGCTGCTGAATTTGGGGTCAGCATACCCCTGGCAGACCCAGCTGGCTGAATAAAGAATGTGTTTCCTATAACTCACTGATTTCTGGTGGTCTGTGTGTCTATCGGGGGCTGGCGGCTACAACACAAAAAGTCGGGATAAACATTACTACCTCCTTCCAGTGAAAACGATTGGGATGAACTAACATGGATAGATTTCCAGGACATTTTTTATTAAAAAAAAAAATCAAGTTACAGAAAAATATGTGTAATAGAACACTACTTTTGTTTTTTAAAAATCTATAAAGTGGTATATATTTCCCAAAGAAACATACGAATGTCTATCTGTAAATGCATAGTAAAAAGACTGGAAGGATATTGTAGAAATAGAGGCCACTAAATGAGAACAAAGGCTATTTATTCAGGGAATTTGGAGGAGATATTTTCCTCTACCCTCAAGGTTCTTTTTGGCTGGTCTAATAATCAAATAGATATGAGATAGATTAGCAAGAGAAAATTACCAAATTTAATACATTGTATAGGAACCCCACATACATGAGAGAGTTAGAGACCCCACATGCATGAGAGTTTCAGAGACAGAAAGGGAATAAGCATAAAAGACATTATGAGTTAGGGATGAGGTAAGGTATCTTGTGGGCTTCAAAGGGTCATTGCAGGTTGATTAGAAGAGCAAATGTGTCAGTAAATAGAAGTTTGTCCTGCCCCAAAGACAGTTCAAAAGAGGTTTGATAATCTCTCCTTATGGCAAAGGTCGCTAATTCAGTTTCTTCCAGATAGTCAAGGGAGAGGCAGCAGTTTCTCCTGAGCCAGCAGCTAAAGTTGCCCTTAGTTCAAAACAATCCACATACCACAGCACAGCTTGGGATGACTAGAGCTGAATCCCCACAGGTGTGAACCACCATCACTGATGTTTCACAGAGACTCAAAGACAGGCAGAGGAGCGATGAAAAGAAGCGTTATGGTGGAAAAAAAGGCTTCAGCCATGCTGCGATTGGAAATTGTTGGCATGGGAAGCTAGAGGGGTTAAATAGTAGTGGAGTATCTTAGGTGATTGGTTTGGGGAGCGCATCTGACTTTCTCTGGTTGCTCTTAAGTTAAAAGCTGACAGTCATTGACCAAGCTCTGACATTTCTGGACCAATTGCTGCAGTGCTTGTGTGTCAGAGATCTATTGCTTATAGAGTCTGGCCCTTGTTCATTTGTATATTCAGTCTCTTCATATGCACCAGATTGATATTGTTGGTACCACTGGCAAGGTAGGAAGGGGTTTGGTCATCAAAAGCTAACTTTCTTATCTATAATATTTTATTATTTTATAAGGAGAATACATTTACTCATTTTTTTGGTATAATTTTTTAAAATTCTGAAGCAAAATTACAGAAGGATTGTAGCTGTCATTTTTAACACTTATAATCCTACAAGATGGATCCTATTTTTATTTTATAATAGAGAAAACTGAGGCACTAAATTGACCCACTGAAGGTCCAGTTGACCTACCCACACAGTTAATATAAATAGTAGACAGAATTTGATCCTAGGTATTATCTGATTCTAAAAGTTACTTCTCACTATGCCATACTGCTGCTTACATGAGTGTAATGATTCTAACATTAAAAGAGAGAATGGCCATTTGTACTTCTTACAAAGGGTAAGCATAGACATGTTGGATTAGAACAATATTAGCATCTATTAGTAATGTAGGAAGGAGGCAAGAGAATTAAAATATTAATCAAGCTACAATCAGAGACTGTAATATGCTGATCAGCCCTGCAGCCAGGCCAGGAGGACACCTGCAGAACAAAGGAAGATTTCTGCTGGGATTGCTAACAACCCATTCCTCACACCTGTGAAGGGGAAACAGGAACCAAGGTTCATTCCCTATGGCTAAAACCATGGGGAACCTATGGATTAAAGGCTGGGAGCTGCCAGCAGGCCTTTTACTGTACATAATCTTACCTTTTCATGCTACATACTCTTCCTCTTCCTCCCTGTATGTCCATATCAAAAGAAATGGGAACGAAAGAATAACATATAAACTGAATTCTCTGAATACTCAAGGTCCCTCTCATTGCCTTTAGTCTGACCCTCTCATGTCCTCTCTGTCTCTTACTGCCTTTCCATGTTTCTCTCAGTACCTTTATTCTGTCTCTCACTGTATCTCAAACTGTCCCTCTCACTCTCCACCTCTGAGAGGAGACTACACTTCGTCTGTGGAGTGTTACCCCTTTTCTAATAAACTTTTCTTTGACTCTAACTTTGGCATGTGTCGAATTCTTTCCACACTCTCCACCAAAGGATCTTCTTCTTCTTTTGGTCCAGGGCTTGGTCTCTCCCCAACCAACTCAGGGAAATTTGCCCTGTCCTGCATCATTAGTACAACATTAGAACCTATCTACAAATAAGATATTAGAACTCAAAAATTGTTGGTGTCCTTTCCAAATTGAGTTTGTAAAACTATCACATAACAGTACTGGCTGAATTATTACAAGTCTGATCCTTTACATCTCCAAAAGGATAGCTTTGGCTTTTGAAAGAGATATTTAAAATGCAGTTATAACTAATGAGGAAATAAGGTAGTTTGGAACCTTTTTGTATCTTTCAGAGAATTCCTTGCAGAGCACAATTTAACACCTATATGCTGATGGGATGGCATGCCAATTTATCTTCTAAGAGATGCTAATGAATCCATTTCTTGTGAGTTTAAAGCAGGATGTGAACCAGTTGATGTTTTTCATATGCTAATATAGCTAACCTAATTTTGATTGTCATGTTGATCAAGAGCTTATAAAGGTGTTACATTCACCTCTGCCTTAAAGAGTGCAAATCAATATTTAAATATGTGAAGGGCTAAACTTTTCTCTCATTTAAAATCTTTAATTGGAATCAGTTTGTGATGGCCAGTGATTTTTTTAGGTAACTATAGGTAACTATATTTAGGTAACTATAACACTCATATGAGACAACAGATTAATATCTATAAATATTTTTGCCTTTTTCTGCCCTGAATATTGCCTCAACAGTTTACACAATAATCCAGTGGTTCTCAACATTGAAATAGCACATTAAAATTATCTGGAGAACTTAAAAAGTCATACAGATAGATACCTCCACACCCTCTTAATCCTCCTCCCTCAGAAATTCTGATTTAATTGGTCTGCATCAGTATTTTTAACAAGCTCACCAGGCTATTCTAACCTGAAGTCTGAATTGAAAAATCGCTGCTACAGACCAAGATGGTTAAAATGAAAAGGATTTCATAACACAGTTATTCAGTTTGTTTGCCGATATCCTTCTCTTTGGGGAATCATTGTCTTCTTCCTCTGCTGTGAGGTCCTGGTGAGGCTGACTCTACCCCATACCCACCCACACAGCCATTCCCAGTGGTGTGCACATGACCTAGTTCAGAGCAATCCAGAGCATGGTGCTGACCTCCCTGAGACGTTTTCATCAGTTAATGGGAAATATAGGGGACAAAAAAGTTTTTCCTCTACCTATCTTAGGTTTAATGTCTGGGGCCCCGCAAATAGACTGACAAAAATCATGTTAGTGAGTTAGGGAGCCATGAGCGATGGGAGCGAAAGCCCAGTTCTGTAACCAAAGAAATAACAACATTGACGGCTCAACTCAAAAGGCCACCCCTAGGACCTCCCAGAAAAAAAAACTCATTTTTCAAATAACAATACCTCTACATCCTGGAGTACAGAGAAATAAATTACCATACCATAGCAACTAGTATAGGCCAGCCACAAATGCTTGCGCAAGTAAGGAGTACTCTGACCTTCTTTACACCTCTGCCTCTTAATGTCATGCATATGCCAGAAAATTCATGAATCTAATTATAACAGACTAAATTCTGGGAAGGTGCATGCTCAGTTGACAATAGGTTATATAACAGCCAACTATCAATCAAAATGACTTCACACATCAATTAGCAATAACACCACCCCTGAAACAACCCATCACAGAATAGATATAAGATAAACCTCCTCACCTCTACAAGGCTACAAACCTCTTGGCTGTTTCTCTCTTGAAACATAGTTCAATAAATCTTACTTTTCCTAATCTTCGCTAATCTGTAATTCTTTACCGCGTGTAGGTAAGAACTGAGGCCCCCCAGTACCACCCGGGCAATAACAGATTTAGATCGCCCCAAATGGTGACAGTCTGATTAATAAGAAACAAAACAAAACAGGTTTATTAACATATCGTGTGTGTTGGCTGGTGATACATGACTAACATTGAGCCACTGGATCCACTACTAGACTTTCTATTAGATGTTCTTGTTAAAAAAGAAATAACACAGGTCCCAAATGGAGTCATTTGCTCCAGGACAACAAACCAAGACTTAATTGCAGTTTAAACCCCTCCCAAGAATGTGTCCTTCGGAACAGTCAGTCTGAAATTCCTGCTTATCATTAGTGCGGTAATTTGCATGATAGAACTCCTGCTGCTCCCTTTCCCCCAAAAGATGTCCTGGCCTGACACAATTCTTTACTTTTACAGATAACTTCCTTGCCCTATCCTCCTTCAGCCTATAAAAACCCTTCATTTTGTACAGCCAATCAGAGTACCACTCTACTTACTAGATGGGATGCTGCCCGATTCATCAATCATTCAATAAAGCCAATTAAATCTTCAAATTTACTTGATTGAATTTTTGCTCTTTAATATTCTATTGAAATAGCTTAAGCTATTTCATGCCAATTTGAGTGGGGTTTCTATTGCTTGCAACCAAAATGTCTTGAAAAATATAATAAGTATTTAACATTTTTCTAATATCAGAACCAATTTTTGAAGCCATGGAATAACTCACACTCCCTTCTTGTCTTCCAATCATGACTTTAAAATCTTGTGTATGTGTGTGAAGTTGTGTGAAATATAACATACACAGAAAAGTGCATTAAACAATATGTGTTACTACTACTCAAGAAATAGAATTTTATTAGCAACCCAGAGGCCCATTTGTGTTGTATTCCAATCATTAATTTCTATGTACCTGCTAAAGGTAACTGCCGTTCTGATTTTTATGGTTATCAGTTCCTTACATTTCCTTATAGGTTTACCAGTTAAGTATGCATTCTTAAAATACAAAATGTTGCCTGTTTTTGAATTTTATATAATGAGAATTATATGTATTTGGCTTCTTTCAACATTACACTTGTGAGATTCATCCATGTTCTTCCATGTAACCGTGCCTCATTCTTTTTTGTTGCTGTATAATATTTTATTGTAAGAATATGTAACAGGTTATTCATTCTACTGTTGACAGATACATGAATTGTTTCCACTTTTTGGCTATTATAAGTTATAAATAATAAACATTATTTATAATAGAAGTGTGCAAGCATTTTTGATGGGTAGATACCTAGCAGCAGAATTACAGATTATAGAATATAATTATGCTTGACTTTAATAATACTTCAAACTGGTTTCTAAAATGCATATAACAATCTATATTACTTTTAGCGATGGGGAAGAGTTCCTTTTGCTCTATTCTTGCCAAGACTTGACATTAATTGCCTTCTTAAGTGTGCCTATCCAGATAAGCATGTAGGAATTTTGTTTTTAATTGAAATTAACACAAATACTAATGAAATTAAGTAACTTCTGGTATGTTTACTGGCCATTTGGATACCATTTTAGTAAAGTACCTATTTAAGTCTATTGTCCATGTTTCTATTGTGTTGTTTTGTCAATTTCATATTGATTCTCTGTGCGTCTGGATGTAAGTCCTTTTTCATTATGTTTATTGCAAATATATTCTCCAAGTTTGTCTTGACTTCACTCTCTTAATGGTGTTTTTTGATGAACAAAAGTTCTTACTTTTAATGTAGTCTTATTTACTAGTCTTTGCCTTTATAATTAATGTTTTTTGTGTCTTATTTAAGAATTCATTCCCTACTGACTTCATATAGATATTATCCTTTATTAGCTTCTGAGAAAATTGTTATGACTCTCACATTTAGATATAATATCCAACTAAGTTTATTTTTGTATAAAATGTGAAGGAAAAGACATTTATTTTCTTTTTTACTTGGAAACCCAGTTGTAAAGTTCCATATAAAGTCATACAATGCAAAACAATATTTCAGTGAAAGACAGACTGAAAAGTGATAGTGATCCTATAAGATTATAATGAAGTTGAAAAATTCCTATCACCTAGTGAAATCATAGCCTTCATAAGTGGTGATGCTGGTGTGAATAAACCTACTATGCTGCTAGTCATATAAAACTACAACACATACAATTATGAACAATGTATTCCTTGATAATGATATCAAATGGTCAACGGTTCATGTATTTATTATACTATACTTTTTATCAGTATGTAGTGTGTACTCTTGCTACTTATAAAAAGTTTGCTGTAAAATGGTATGCCATTCTATACCAGCCATGGCCTCATCGTTTGAGTATATCATTTTCTCTGGGCTTGGTTTAATCTCATGTTGTTTTGCACAGTGACATGCTGTACAGGGTTGTAACCTAGGAGCAATAGGCTCTACCATATACCCTAGGTATGTTGTAAGCTATACCATATAGATTTGTATAAGTACACTCTATGATGTTTGCACAATGAGAAAATCACCTAATGGTGCATTTCTCAGAATCTATCTCCATTGTTAAGTGGTGCGTGACTGAAACTAGAGGACTCTTCTTTCTCTATTATATCGCAGTTTCATGTCTTTTCTAAAACAAGTACACACATGTGGGTGGGTTTCTGGGATCTCATTCTATTTCATAGGTCTATTATGTGTCAATACATCATAGTCTTATTTACAATGGCTTTCTAATAAGTCAAATATCTATCAAATAAGTCCTTCTGCCTTGTTCCTCCTCATGTGTATTTTGGCTATTTTTAACCTTTGCATTTCCATATATATTTTAGAATCAACTTGTCATTTGTGCTGCTTCCCACAAAGTCTCTCCTAAAACAAAGCTGGCAGGATTCTTATTGAAATTATTCTGAATCAGTAGACCTATTCTGGAGGAATTATCTTCTTTATAATACTGTAGTCTTCCAATCTATGGACGTGGTATATCCATCTCTTTGGTCTTCTTTAATGTCTCTTAATAAAACGTTACAGTTTTCTGCATAGGGATGGGAGCTTGCATATCTTTAGTTAGATCTAGTCCATGGAACTTTTTAATGCTGTTTTAAATTATATTATTTTTTTAAAAAATGTTTCTTTTTTGCTAATATATAAAAATAAATTGATTTTTGCATATCCAGTGTATATCTAGCAAACATGCTAAAATCACCTTTTGATTCTAACGTATCTGTAGATCCTCTTGCACTTTCTATAATCACATTCATTTAATTTATTATTTTACTGCACTGGCTAGAACTTCTAATACAATGTTGAATAAAAGTAGTGATATTCTTGTTTCCTATCTCAAAAGGAAAGTTTCATGACTTTAAGTATGAATATAAGTACATATTTAAGTATAATGTTTTATGTAGGTTTATTACAAATGTTTTGTCATGTGAAAGAAATTCCTTCTATTTCTAGTATACAAAGTGTTTTATTCCTAAATAAATATTAAAGTTTGTCAAATACCCTTTCCACGTTTTGAGATTATTATACAATTATTCTCCTTTAATCTGTTAATTTTGTTAGACTGATTGTGTTCCTAATATTAATTCAATGTTTAATTCATGAAACAAACCCAATTTTGTCATCATGCATAATCTTTTGCATTAATATTGATATATTAAGCATATATGCGATTGGCTTTTAATTTCCTTTGTGATTATATCCTTATCAGGTGTGAATACCACAATTATTCTGGCCTCAGAGAGCAAGTTGATGTTTCCTCTTCTCTTCTCTGAAAGAGCTTGTATAATATTGGGATATTACATCCTGAAATGTTTAGTGGAAGCCTGGCCCTAGAGTTTTCTCATCAATGGTTGTTGTGATCTATATATGTCATTAAGTCGTTTGCTAATCTTGTTCACATCTTCTATACTCTTGGTGATTCTAACCGTACATATTTTTAAATCTGCTTGCTCTGTTACCAAAATATGTGTTAAAATCTTCTATGATTTTGAATTTAATTAGTTACATAAATTTATATATTTTGACGCTATATAATTAGATATAAAAAGATTTTGTATCTTCATGGTGGATTAAAACATTTATTATGAAGCACACATTTTATTTCTAATAATAATTTTTACCTTAAAGTTTGCTTTCTCTAATATTAATATCACTGCCTTAACATCACTTCAGTAAGTGTTCACATTTTTTCTTTCCTTTTATTTTTAATCTTTTTTGCATCCTCACATTTTAAATATAATACTGGTAAATAGCACAAAATCAAGTTTGTCTTTTAACAAAGCATTTAGTTCTTTTACATTTAATGTAATTATTGATACATTTGTGTTTAAATCTACCATTTTATGAAATACTTTTTATTTATTTCATCTCACCTTTTAACTTTCTTTTCATTTGGATTATTTTATTACATTTTGCACTCTATTAACTTGGAGATACATAGTATTTACAATCTTCTTAATACTTGTCCTAAAGATTGCAACACATATCACTGACTTATCAAAATTTAATATTATTCAATAGATTTACCTTCTTCCCAGACCAGATAAAGTCCTCAGAAAACGTTACCTCACTTTAAACCTTTCTAATTTACATGTCATGCTTGTCAGGTATTTTATTAAATTGTATGTATATTTAAACCCAAGATATTATTATTATTATTATTATTATTATTATTATTGTTTTATACTGTCAATATTATTTTATATTCTCCCTCCACCCACCATATTTACCACTACGTTTTTCTTTCCTTCTTACATCTTCAACCTTCTGAGATTATTTCACATCTTTCTAAAAAATTCCGCTTACTATTTCCTTTAGCTAAGTCTAATAGTGATGAATTCCTTTAATTTTTGTTTGTCTAAAAATGTCATTTTGAAAGGATATTTTCATTACATACATAATTCTAATAGTTTGGCTGTTATTTTCAGTTAACATTTTGAATATGGCATTTCATTGTTTTCTGGCTTATTTTTATTAGGAGTCAGCTCTGGAAAACAATTGGGTGATTCTTCAAAAGAATAAACATAGAATTACCACATGACCCAGCAATTCCACTCCTATGCATATATCCATATAATTGAAAACAGGAATCCAAACAGATATTTGCACACCAATATCCAGAGTCACACTGTTCATAATAGCCAAAAGATAAAAACAATCTATGTATCCAGCAAAAAAATGGATAAACAAAATTGGCCTATACATATGATTAAATATTATTCAGTCATAAAAATAAAGTTCTGATATGCTACGACATGGATGAAACTTGAAAATATTATGAACAAATAAGCCAGTCACAAAAAGACTAATATAGTATAATTCCATTTATAGGAAATATTTATAATAGGCAAATTCATAAAGACAGAAAGTAGGAGAACAGAATGGAGTTATTGTTTATGAGAGTATAGAGTTTTGGTTTGGGATGATGAAGAGTTCTGGAAATAGATAGTGATGATAGTTGTACAACACTGTGAATGTACTTAATGACACTGAATTGTACACTTAAAAATGGTTAAAATGGTAAATTGTATGTTATGTATATTTTACTGCAATGGAAAACGAAAAGAATTCAGCTTTCAGACCAATTGTTCCACTTTTGTGCATTAGTTTTTTTTCTCCTGACTACTCTAAAATTTTCTTGTTTTTGGCTTTCAGCATTTAAACTTTTTATTTGTTTTGCTATAGAGACCTGTTTTTGTTTATCTTCCCTATAGTTCTTAGGCACATTGAAAGTGGGGTTTTATGTCTTTATTAAGTTTGGAAAGTTCTCAGTCATTATCTCCTCAAATATTTCTTTTGTCCCATTTTTCCTCTCCTTGTCTTCTGAGGACTCTCCAAGAACTTTAGACCTTCTCACTAGATTTTCTAAGATCCTATACTTTCTTATCTATTTCTCATCCTTTTCTCTCTAAGCTTTATTTTGGATACTTTCTTCAATTTTACTAATTTTTTCTTCAACTGTATCTAAGTTCTCTATGCTTCATTCTGCATATTTTGTGACCTATATTCCACTTCACAAATTCTCTCCATGATGTACCTGTCCATTGAGTTCTTAATTTCAGTTATATTTTTAATTCTAAGATTTCTACTTGTTTCTTTTTAAATTTTAACAACAAATTTTTCAATCTTTTATCTTCCTGAAAAATATTAAGTATAACCTGCTAAATAAAGTATGTCTGGTAACTGCATTATGTCAAAGTCCCATGTGTCTGTTTCTATGGTTTCCATTGCTTTTATACACACACACACACACACACACACACACACACGCACGCACACACACACACATATATACACACATATATATATACACACACGTATATGTGTGTGTGTGTGTGTGTATGTATACATTGTCCATTTTGTCTTGCCTTTTCATGCAAAATTGTAGAAATAATTTAAGGCTAGAAAGCTATTATTATCTTCCTCAAGAGGGGATTTATAATGAAATACTTCAAGTTTGTGGAAGTACCAGCAATCCAGGATCACCTTAAAACAATCAATTTAAAAATGATTTAAAGCTGGTGGTATTCTCTGAAAATGCTCATCTTCTCCTAGTTCTCTTTTTCTTCTAACCATTAGAGTGCTAAGAGTTCACCACAATCCCTGCTTGTTGGGCCCTGTATTCTCATTGCTGCACCTTTGCTTATTCTAGGCTTAAAAACCATGGGCCAGCCTCTCCATTTCTATCCCTAGAGGAAAGCAGCCCCAATTGCCGAGCTATTTCCCTAGGTCTCCACCCTTCCCCAGATCCTGGCCTGCTAATTCTTATTTTGCTAACTTTGAGATGCCCTCATGCATTTTTTAAAATAGCTTTTTAAGTTGTTATAGAAGGAAAGTTGATTAAAATACTAGACGACAATCTGGACCCAAGATTACTATTCTTTGAGAATTTCTATTTACACAAAACTTAAGAACTTCATGAGTAAAAGCATGACTGTCTTTGGAGGAATACATTATAGTTTTTGAATAAATCCTCCCCAAAAACTCAATATAAATTTTGGGGAGCAGTGTGTTATAGAAGGAACATGTTGCCTGTCACCTACTATTAGTATTAAATGAATTAGAGCTATCTGGCTCTCTGATCAACTGATTTCCAAAAGTGAAAGTGAGGATGAAAATTTTCTAGAAAACCACTTAGGATGACAGTGCTTTTTCTTTTTATTATCCAATTAATTTTCCAGATAGTGATATTTTATTTCCTTCCAAACAGATGTGCTTCATTTTATTACTAGTCATGAGAAAACTATGTGTGAAAAGCAAGACATAATGATTTTGAGAAAAGTTCTGGGCAACTTGCTAGTGAAACAGAATAGCCATTTGATTTCACCCTCTATATCAGGAACCTATCAGGGCTTCACATCGGCAACCTATGGCCTATAGGTCAGATCCAAGCCAAAGATTGTTTTGGTATAGCCTGCAAGCTAAGAATGGTTCATATGTTCTTAAGGGTCATACATACATCAAAGGAACATATGTGATAAAGATCATGTATTGTCTATCTAGCCCTTTACAGAAAAAAATGTGCTGATCTCTGCTTTTTATCATCTTGTCAAAGCCTGTAAAAGTTCTAAGAATTTTACCCTACTTGGAAGCTAACATGTTAGCTTGCTATAGTTTCATAGATGCTGGTAGAAGACATGAGACTTCAGGGTCAGAAACAAAGGACTTTATTACTGATGGCAATATCAGTCAACAGAATGTCAGCATTAGCACCAGTTCACTAAGACTCAGTTCCTACAAGGCAATGTGAAGAGAGCCAGGTAACACATGCACAACAGTGGTTATAAGGCTGTAGTTAAGGGAACCTGAGCTGAGGGAATCTGAACCTTAGATAATGAACAGTGAGATCATAACTACTCTCTGCTTCCAGGGAAACATTATCTCAGTATTCCAAGACTGTTAGCTATACATTCAAGAAAAGATAGTCTGGAACAAAAGAAGTCAATGTTTCTGCTTGCAAGACATGCAGAAACACAACAGACACATGGAGAATTATCTCCCAATATATATAATCTTGTATCTACAGTTACCACCTTTCAACATGTTATGATAGCTAATTCACTCCAAAAATTGATCTGAGCCAAGAAAGTGTATTTTCAGTATTCTCTTAAAGTGTAGAGAAAAGAATATATAATACCTCATGACTATTTCTAAAGGCAGTTTAAAATCCTAACATTTAAAAAAATATTTTCACTTATATGTGGAATCTAAGGCACTAAAAGAACAAACTAATCAAAAACAGATTCACAAATATAGTGGACAATTTGGTGATGGACAGAGGGGAGGGAGTGCTGGGGGACTGGAAGAATAGGGTAAAGGGTTAAAGAAGTACAAATTAGTAGTTGATAGTTGGTCACGGGGATGGGGAGCATGGCATAGGGAATGCAGTTAGCATTAATACGTTGGTAGGTGGAGGTCCAGAGGAGGGTGGGAGCAATTAGGGGGATTGTTTTATAAACTATATAGATGTCTAACCAATGTACTGTATACTCGAAACTAATTAAAATAAATAAATCTATAAAAAAACTATTTTCAGCTATTTTTAAACTTCTGCTATTTAGACGGGTCCAGGCAATTGATAACTTATTCTACATTCACATTCTAACATCTTTACTGACTTTTACATTTCCTTTAGTGGAGGTATGACACTATACCATGCTTAATTCAACTTTTAATACTATACTGTGTTGTTTTTAAGTTATCCTAGAATTTAATGAGAAATACACATTTTAGAGAACTTTAAATATTTTAGAGACTTTTTTCAATGTATGACCTAACTGGTATTATAGTTCTATTTAATTTCTAGAAATACAGCCTGCTAAGCATTTCTTTTAAAGCATTATAATTGGGACAGTGTTTAAGTAAAAATTAAAACAATTAATTTTTCATAAGATAAAGTTTTACAAGGCTATAAACTAGCTTTTATTTATTGAAAAAAATAAGCTTTGTAAAATTGGGACTCTTTTAGAAAATCTGAATCATCTTTGAACAGCAGATATGGGATAGTTAGAATTCCCTCTGTCCAATATAAAAGTATCTTAACCCCCCAAACAAAAAGCTTGAGGTCCAGTCTAAACTGGCCGGATGCTGCTATCATATAGGCCTGAGCTAAAGAACTCTGCAGAAAATAAGATTAGTTTGAGGGACAATGTGGAATCTCATGTTTTCAACTAGGCCTTATCTGGTTGCTTTGAGTTCCTAGCCTATTAAACAAAAAGCTAAAGGTTTGATATTACACTAGCTAATTTTACTCAGTAATTTGTGAACAGCTTTAAGACAAACAAGAAACAAAAATATAGACCTAAAAAGTTTTGCATGTTTAGTTCCTCACTACTTATAAGTGTTAGTGTTTAGACTTTTATCCAGTCTCTTTACTTAATTTGGGTTAAACAAGAAATCACTTTAGCTGAGAAATAGTATGAGCTGGGTTCACATGGATTATTTTCATATATTCAAATACACATTTTTATGTTCTTCGGTGTTTTGATAATCTTTGTAAATCTATCATATTTTAACTTTTCTATTAAATTATCTATTATAGGTTTTCTATGGCAAATTTAGACTATGGAAAAAGGCCATTTAAATCAATTTCATTCATTCATGACAAGCCAAAATTTAACCATGAATAAACTGTTATAAGAAATACTTGAACTTCTGACAAATTTTGATACAGATGGGGACCTGTTGTTTGAAGGTAGGTAGGTAGAAGAAAAGGTATTCTCTACCTTCTTAGAGAACATACTTTAAGTCTAGTAATATAATGTTCTTTACTAATAACACTTTCCCATCCATTGACTTTTAGGACAACTGAAGAAAAAAGGAGGTAGTCATCATTTAAATGTTTAAACACATTTTTGTTTTGTTTTGATAGCCAAAATTCATTAGATTCATCGTATACTTCGAACTACAGTGGTTCCTTCTAGAATCTTCTCATAGACTTATTTGCAAAAAAAAAAAAAAGAGGCTGAGCTATATAAATTTAGCTGTCTTTATAAATTTACAAAACAAATGGCAACATATGAGAGTCTTCTAAACATTTCGAAAGTTATAACAACACGAATATCATAAAGACTATTAAAACGTATGCACGAAAGTTATAAACAAAGTATAAAACATAACAAGAAAATAGGCAAAATATTTGTAGCACATAATAGACAAAAAGTAAATTAATTTATAATGAGTATTACGAGTCATCAAGAAAAATTCAATTACCCAATAGAAAATAGGCAAAGTGTATTAACAAGCAGTTAATGGAAAAACGGAATCATGCTCAACTTCACTCACAATTAATTAAATGCAAACTAAAACAAATTATATTTTTCAACCAGAAAAATGGTAAACATAAAATATTCTGATAATACACACAATGTTGGCAAATAGCAGTTAATAGAAATGCAAACTGATACAACTTTTTGGAGGGCAATTTTGAAATATCTATCAGAATTTAAAATGCTTGTACACTCTGAACTATAATTCCATAGCTTGGAATTTATCTAATGAATACAATCTCAAAAATTACAACACGTATGTTATAATGTATTTACTGATACATCATTGGTAATAATAAAAACCTGGAGATGACCTAAATATCCATCAATTAATCTGCCTGATAAAGTAAATTATTATATACCCAATTAAGTCGATATTATTTAGCATTGCAAAGAAAGAATCATACATGCTGTTAAACAAAGTGAAAAAATACCATATGCATTATGATCTATTTATGAAGGATACAAAAACTGTTAATTAGGCAGTCACTTAAGGCAGAACTTTAGGGAGAGGAATAGAAACTTTGTTTTTCACTTTATACCTTTTTGCCTGATTTAAAATTTGATTTTACCATATATATCAATGCATTATATATTTATATTCTATATCTATATATTATATATTTGATATATATCATACATATTATCTCTATTTATATTATTTTATAAATATATTAATATAGATTTGTATAAATATATATTAATATAAAATGTATTATCTATATGATGTATGTTATTAACATTATATAATTTATAACATAACATATTCTATATATAATATAGAATATGTAATTTTTCTGTATTATATTATATATTAATATATCTCATCTACATTGAAATACATTTTTAAACCAAAGACTGGAAAAGAATGAGTGTCTATCTTTTCTAGATTATTTAAAAATTATTTTATAACAAAATGCAATACCATAGCTTACTAAATTTGTTTCCCTCTCTCAAGACACTTTTAGCAAATATTTTAAGACATGGTAAAGAACCTTAAAAATAATACCATTTTTGATACGACCACCAGAAAACTGTTTGTCATCTATGGTTTGTCACCTTCTACAGATAATCTGTCATCATCTATCAAGGATGAAGTACATACCCTACGAACCAGCAATACCCTCCTAAATATATAACCTATAGGAATTTACATATATATTCTCTATGATGTGTATTGAAATGTTCACAGCAGACATGCTCAGAATAGCAAAAATAAGAAAAAACTGGAAGCCACCAAAATATTTACCAACAGTAAAATGGCCACATCAATTGTGGTATATCAATACAAGGTAATATTATTATGTTGTGAAAATAAATGCACTATGACACATAAAACAATACAGATCAATTGTACGAACATATTATGAAAATAAAAAAAGACACAAAAGAAACATACAGTATAAATTCATTTATATTATGTTTAGGGGTATATATACAGACAGTAAAACCAAGGAAATGACTATCACAAACCGAGAGTAGAATAAAAGGGCTATGAGCTAGAAGGGGCACTCTGGGGGCTTCTCAGACCTGGCAATGTTATGTTTCATGACCTAGATGCTGATTTGTAGAGATATATCAGAATGTACATGTATGTTTTAAACCCTTCCGTGTATGTCATGCATAATTAACACTACAAAAATAAAACAAATATACAATACCATTCTGCTTCAAAACCATGGTTTTCAGAGACCAATATTCTAAGATTCCAAAGGTTATCTTTATGCAAATTTCCAAGAAGTCATCCTTATGCTTGCTGGATGAATTCTAAGATTAGGCATTTATAACACCAGAATAATACACAGAGAGACTGAATATGAAACTGTGTCCAAACCATCAAAATAAAAACTAGTACCAATACTGAGAATAGATTCTACATTTAGATGAAAAGATAGAACTTCTGATTCCTTCTTATTAGATATTTAATATTCATTTCTAAATCAGATCTAGACCATTCCTTTTTAAGAATATTATATTTCCTGATTAATTTACTTCATAAGTTACAAATCCTCTTAAAGAAGCATATGAATATATCCTTCCTATGATCATTGTTCATATTCACTCAGCCTGCACAGAAAGAATCTGAGAGCTGAACAAAAGAAGTACATGAAGCCTGTCAGTAGGCTTAAAATCATCTACTCAAAAAAAAAATCTCAACTCATGCTCCACATCCAAATATATGATGGTGGTGATGGTGGAGAGGAGAAACAGCTTTGAATGGCTGTAGTACAAACACACACACACACACACACACACACACCACACAACCATTTTGAAAGGGGTGAGCCCCTTTAAATGATAGCCATGTGTTAATTTACACTTAATATTTTGGGTTCATTTTCTGTTCCATGTTCAACATAATTATCATTTTAAGGCTAATATTAGAATGTTTTATATCCCTTTAAAATGCAGGTTGCTATCCACTGGCAGGATTCATCATCATAGGGAATTCCAGAACCCCATGAGTTTTGACTATCCACATGGCTGCCCAGTAAAAGATTATATTTCCCAACCTGTTACACATAGCCAAGTGTCTACATTCTGGCCAATAAGATGAGTGTGTGTGTGTGTGTGTGTGTGTGTGTGTGTGTGTGTGTATCTGTATGTGTGGTATTAAGAAATTGTTTTTTTTTACATTCTCTAGTTTCTTCTTCCCACTGGCTGGAAAATAGCAAGAAATGAAGCAACTGCTTCTGACCCGGAGATGAGAGCCTCCTGATGAGAACGGCAGAGCTGCTTGGCCAGCTTGAGAAGTCTCATTTCTGGACTGTTATCTGAGTAAAATATAAATGTCTACCTTATTTAAACATTAATATTTGAGGATACTGTTAAAGTAGATTTTAATATAAAAGCCTAAATATTCAGTTAAATTATCTGAAAAAAAAAAAAAAGTTAAATCTTGCCTTATACCAAAGCAAAAATAAATGTCATAGGAATTAGAGAATTAAAAATAAAACCTTTAACTGAAACATATATACATATTAATTTTATATACATCATCTTGTGATGACAAAGGCCTCTCGAAGCATTATATCAAAGGTAAACATAACGAAGAAAAAGATTGAGATACTTGATGCCAATACATGTTAAAAATAATTGAACTTCATTCAACACTATGATGAACAAAACTACCATGAAACTGACACACTGAAGATAACCAATTTAGTTTAAGTCTGTGATACATAAAAAAGCTAAAAAATTTTAAGTAAAAGACTTCAGAAAAATGGCAAAGAACATTGTATTAATACTGATTCTTGGCTGCAAGCCATAGGAACCAACTCTGGTTAACAGAATAAATTATTGAGAGAATATGGGAAAGTTAAAAAAAGAAGAACTGAATGTAAAAAGGACAAGAGAAGTAGTTCCAGAGGGTGCTGGTAGCAGGAACTACTTAAATAGTTTTCCTCAAGAGTTCCCACTGGAATAAATAGACAGTTTCCTGGGAACAGACTGAAGTGGAGAATGGCATATGAAGGTTTGCTGGGGAGTGCTCTCAGGACATACACACCTATAAGGAAATGAGGAAGGCAGGAATTGGGCAGAGAGCAGACCCACAATGAGGCCGCAGCTGAAGCCTGGGCCAAACCTACAGGGTGCTCTTTGGAGTATTCCCAAATGAAGGTAAAGGCCTTATATTGTCCCTTTAGTCAGTTACTTTGGGCTGCCCGAGGCAAGGCGATTTTCTAGTGAGATATGAGCAGCTATTAGTCCCAGTAACTGGACTTATTTTCTGACTTTATACCATTCAAAATTCAAAACTCTTAGGAAAGCCAGACTGGCACATTTGGTCATGTGCTCACAATTTGGCTGGGGTCAGGCAAGTCCTTCTATGTCTTTCCACAACTGCACAGACAGGTCATTCCCACACCCCACCAAAAACAAAACAAAACAAACAAAGAAAAAAATCATTTGTATGCTATTACCAAAACAAGGCAGAATGGAAGCAAGACTTTTAGGATATAGCAAATGTCTGCTATAGCTATCAAAAAGCAATTCAGAAATAATGATAT
Source organism: Eidolon dupreanum (assembly GCA_028627145.1). Classification (NCBI taxonomy): domain Eukaryota; kingdom Metazoa; phylum Chordata; class Mammalia; order Chiroptera; family Pteropodidae; genus Eidolon; species Eidolon dupreanum. The sequence goes on along the minus strand of CM053501.1, from coordinate 26,602,714 downwards.
ATAAATGATTTATAAATGTTAAAAAGTTCACCCTCACTAGCAGTCAATACTCTGAAAATTAAACCATCTTTTGCTAATCAGATTGACAAAGATAAGAATCTTTCTTAAAATTTGTAAGGGGGTGTAAGACAGGCATTCAAATACAATGCCGATAGAATAAACTGATATAACCTTTCTGAAAATCAATTTTACAACGTATGCCAAACATTTTAAAAATGCACATATCCTGCAATTTCACTTCTAGGAATTTATCCTAAGGAAATAATCAATTATGAAGAAAGGTATATGCACAAAGATATTCAATGCAGTATTGCTTACTATAATTATAAAGGAAATAAATGAAACACTCAAAAATAGGTGCTAGATTCAGTAAATTATGTTAAATCCAAATGATGCAATATTATGCAGCCATTAGGAATCATGCAGTTTCAAGACATTTTTATACATATAGAAAGATGTTCATGTCATTGTTGTTTTAAAAATTACAAAACAGTAAGTCATTTTGTATTATCATAAACCAAAAAGCAAATGTTATTTTAGGGTATGGCATAATAAGTACTACTTCCCTTTGATTTTTTCCCCTATGACTTATCTATTAAATGTGCATCACTTTTATAATTCGAAAAATAATCAATATCAGATTCATTGCTCTTAAAAATACAAAAATTTTGGTTTATAGTCTAGTAATTTTATCTTTAGAAATGGGTTGAAATAGAGGTGGATTTTTAGTTCAAATTTCTTAAAAAAAAATTTTTTTTTTGACTAATCAGAAGAATTGACACAGGGCCATATCTGATGTCAGATGTGGAAGCCCAGTTTAAAGTAAAAACAATTACTTCAATGGTAAAAATCTGTCTTTACTTTTACAATCATCAGTTGTTGTTTCTTTAACTGTAATATTGAACCTAATAGTTTTGGCCCACATTTAAAGGAAGATTAAATTACTTGGAAAGGGTCCAGAGGAAAGTAATAAAAATAATTACATACTTAGAAATTGGGCTCTATAATGACATGCAAGAGGAAACCATTTAGGAAATAAAACCAAAAATAATCTTACATTTTATGGGTTACCATAACCACTGAAGAATAGGAGAAGCAGAAACTTAAATTGTTAGAAGAATAATTTAGTTTAGCCATTGAGAAGAATATCCTGTTCTTTGAGTATTTTTAACATGTCTGATACTATGGCTGTAAGAACTTGTAATCAGTAGAATGTTACTAAAGGAAAAAAATGTTTTGTAAATATAGAATAATTACTCTATATTTTAAAGTAGGGGCTTACTACCTAATCCTTTAGGATTCTTTCCATGTTTATGATTTTTCAAATTTCAGTCATCTTAAACAATTATAAAAACATCTCAATTATATTTGTAATTTTTGAAAGTGAAAATATGAGTTAATCATGAAGGAACATAATAGAAGATTTAAAAAATAGATATTTTTCATTAATTGTGAAGAAAATATAGGTATGGAATTTAGTTATGAGATACATTACAATATTTACTCCATAAATGAGGGGTAATTTAATTATTAAGGTATGTGTTTTGTAAGTGTTGGGGTGTGTGTGTTTTCAATCTCTATTTTTAATGCAATACAGACAAAACATTCCTAAAGTACACTTTTTAGTATAAAACATAATTTAGTATGTAATGGTTTTAATAACAAATCATTAGTTCTAAAGAGCCTGGTAGGAGGAAAAATGGATTTAAGGTGAATAAGAAAGAAATCCTCAGTCTAGGTTGTCATTCTATCTTCCAAATAAGTGGCAGCAAAATAATGATATTAACAACTGTTTAAAAAGTCCAAAATTTGTAACAGAAAAAAAATAGCTGACATGCTACTCGAAAAATCACTGAAATGTCTCTCAAAAAAACCAAAAAAACAAAAAGCAAAATTTAAAAACTAAACAGGACAGTCGCAAAAAAGATGCAATTTTAAAGGTTTGTCTTAGCACTTTTTTAAATAAAATATTAAAAAATTTTAACACTTAATGTTTATATACATTAGGGCTTACCATGTACCAGGCACTGTTCTAAACACTTTACTGTTAGTAATTCATGTAATCCTCATAACTCTATGAGGTAGTTACCATTATCACTATTTTTCAAATGAGGAAACTGAGGCACAGAAGTCACACTTGCCCAAGTTGACATGACCAGTAACTAATGAAGCCAAGATTCAAATCTAGGCAGTCTGCCTTTGGAGACCATGATTCTACATTTTGTAAAAAGTATTTACTTCATATATTAATATTTGATAATAATTTTGAAGTTTGCAAATATTCACGGACTGTAGAAGTATAAATCAGTGCAGATGGAAAATAACTTTTCCAATACAAAATGTGAGAGGAAGAGACTTCCTTGATTAGCTTCATAATATACATTCATGGGTGGAAGTGGGAAATGAGAAAAGACAAGAGATCACATTTATTTTAAATGCATTCATCATGAACTTATTGCTTGGATTAGCAAAACATAAGATTTAAATTCAATAAAACCTTGGGCTGTCTCTTTTAAAATATGATTTTAAATATTAGAAAAAAAGCACAATCAGATTTTGATTAATTCTATGACTGACTTTAAAATATTTATAATATTTTTAATTAAAGAAGAATGTGATTGGGACTTGGTAAGAAAATGAAATTATGATACAGCATAAGTTTTTCTTGTCAACCTTTTTTTTCCCTTTATAGGATAATTACTTTATTTCTCAATGGAAATACCATTGACCTAATCTGTAGGCTAGTAAAAATAGGAAAACCACAACCAGGTAGAATGTGAGCACAGAAAATCTAACTAAAACTCACTATAAAAAAAAAAATGGAGCTGATTTTAAAGGCTCTATGTGGTTCTTACATGTTCCAATGCTACAGATATGAAAAGTTGTAGGTCTAACGTAATTTGTATCTCCTTTGAGCATTTGTGAAATGAAAGGCTTGGAATACCCTAAGTCCCTTCTAGTTATAAAATTCTAAATATATTCAACACATAGTACTAAGTACATTGGAACCTATATTGCCAAAAGTTGACTTTTTGTAAAATGAGGAAATGATTTAGGTACTGCATCATGGCACTGACAATGAATCTCTTCTCAAGGTTAGTCTCTAAATTGACACATGGTAAATCTAATAACCAAATGCTTGCTGAGTCAAAAGGAGACCTCTCCTGACAGTGTTTCAATTAGTTTCACTTGTATATTTTGATTATACCTTCTGGAATCTTTGTTCTCTCTCCCATTACTCTCCCAGTATATAGGTTAATAAATATCACTAAGTTCAATATTCTATATTCACCTCTTATCTTTTTATCTTGTCTTTTTATCTTATCTTTTTTCCACCTCTTCGTTCAATTAACACAGTTAATCCTACTTTGAAAATGCCTTCATCTGGTCTTCTCAACCCTCAGGCCTCTCTTCCTTTTATTTAGTCATTTAACATTGGAATTACACAAGGCTGGGCTCTAGGCTTTCTTTTGAATTCTATACTTATGCTGTTCCATATGGTAGCCACTAGGCCATGGGGCTACTCTCCAATTTTCCCCCACAAAATAACTAGAGACTTTTAATAAATTTATATCTGATCATGTGCCTATCTCCTTGGAAACCCATTAATGGTTTTATAGGGCTTTTAGTATAGACAGACTCATCTCATTACTCTTGCCCTTAAATCACTATTTAACTAAACTGGCTGCAAGCTTCTTAAGACAGCTTCTCATTCCATGAGAGCTTTTGCACACAATATTCCCCTTTTTTGAAACTCCCCTGTTAAGTTATAATCTTAATCATCCTTCAGACTTCAACTGAAAAAAGTCATTTCCTCCCTAAGTCTAGTCTCTCTATTTTGCATTCTCATTGTACCACATTCCTCTCTGTCCTAGAACTTTTCACTTTGCACTTACACTATTTATTATTACTATACATTTGTTTACTCCAACAAACATCTCAGACTGAGCTCTTGATTTTCCTCCTACCCAAGGCTGCTTCATTCACCATCACCTCATCTAGGAAAATAGCGATACCATTCTTTCATTTGCTCAGACAAAAACTCATGGGTTCTCTTTCATACTCCATTATCCATCAGCAAATTCTATTGCCACCTCAGAATTCAAATACTTTCTCACCATTTCCACTGCTACCCATCATAGTCAAAGCCACATCATCACTTCCTGAATTTTTGTGTTACTTCTTAACACCTCTCCTTGCTTCTTTCCTTGTCCCCACCAATTATGTCCTTGTATATTTAAAAGGCAGCTAGACTGGTCATTTAAATATACATCAAACCATGTCACTCCTCTACACAGACCCTCCAACAACTTACCATCTGTTGGGGACAGAATGGTGTCCCCACCCTCATACCCCCCATTCATATGTTGAAGCCCTAACCTATGTGACTATTGGAAATAGTGTCCTTAAGGTGATTAAGGTTGAATAAGGTCATAGGTGTGGAGACCTGAATGGACAGAACTGGTGTCCTTATAAGAAAAAGACACTAGAATTCTCTTCACCATGTGAGGACACAAAGAGAAGGTAGAGGTCTGCAAAACAGGAAGGGATCTCTCCTCATCAGAACCTGACCATGCTGGCACTCTGACTTTCCAGGCTCTAGAACTATAAAAAAAATACATTTCTGTCGCTTAAGTCATCCAGTCTATGGAATTTTGTTATGGAAGCCCACTCAAAGTCAAAGTTCAATAGCCAAAGAGGTCCTACACATTTTGGTCTGCCATGCCCCAACCTGTAAACTCTCTGACCTGATCATCTTTAATTCTCCCCATCCCTTAAGCAGCTTTAGCCACATTGGCCTACATGCAATTCTATGAACATGTCAGACACACTCTCACCTTTGGGCTTTTGTTCTTTTCCTCTGCTTGCATATTTTCCCAAACAGTTGTATCACTCACTTCCTCACTCAAATGTCAGCTTCTCAGTGAGGCTATTCTACAAAAAATTTTATTACCTCCATCTCACATATCCTATTCCCCTTTCCTTAGCACTCTAAGCATGCTCTATAATTCTATGTATGTTTTATATTCCTTTAGCATGCTATATATTTTATCTATTTATCTTGTTTATTGCTTCTCCCTCTCCATCCCCTCCCCTCTCTCCCTAGACTACAAGCTCCGTAAGAGAAGGGATTGTTTCGCTCACTGCTACATCCCGAGAACACAGAGCACCTCATAGTAGGTGCTTACCATTTGTTCAATTCAATGAATGTTGAATTCCAACAGCCACCTAATTAGCTTTGGAGCTAAGAAGCACCACACAGATCAGCTACTAAGGCCGAAATCTCTTAGTAGAAATAGAACTGCTTAAAGGACCACCTGATTTTTCTGGCCTCTTCTGGTTTTATTATTACTACAGCTCAAGAGGGGATTTAAAAACTGTGGCTACATGATACAACAGTGGTCCCTTCTCTTCATCTTTACAATAGAGATAATAAACTGAGATGAAAAGCTGGGCAGGACAAATAAGATCATGGTTATGACAATTTTTTGAGACCTGGTTGTAGCTTTCTTCACGGTACTGTATTTCGAAACAGTTCTGCAAACTCTGGGGCTGTCTGATCATATTTCCAGGGTTCATCAAAGGACATTTATCCACGTAAATACAATTTAAAAATACATAAATGTAAATACATTCATAAAAGACAAACGACAGAAGAAGCTATTCATTATTATCTGTTTTCATGTAGGGCTGTGGGTAAAATTTAGGTGAAAAATGGATTCTGCTGCTAAGAAAGTTGCAGAATAATTGCTTCCCCCTACGTTTTACACTAAGACTTGCAAAGGAGTACCTGTTTTAATGAAAACAGGAATTCTTCACAACCTAAACCACGCTGAAACTTCCCGGTTACTGCTCTCATTAGATCCATTTCAGTACTTCCTATCATTTTGGAAATGCCTCAAATTAAAAATCGTCCTGAAAGAATGAGGTATCACAACCACGCTCCCTTCTCCCCTCCAAACATCACAGCTTTAAAAATAAATGTGTCAGTGGAAGTGTAGACACACCCACTGCATCACGACTGGAATTAGTCTCTGGTTATGCAAATCTAACGCTGCCAGGCGGGTGAATTTACCGCCTCAAACGCGGCACAGAGGAAATCCTGGCTTCCCCTGGGCTCAGGCCTGTAATGGTTGCGGGGAGTTGCGGCGAGCAGGAGCTCTGAGCAGGCCTCACCGAGGGGCGCACTTCGCCCGCAACTCCGGAAGCACCAGAGGGGCTGGACAAGCAAGCCCCCGGGATCACCAGGAGGAGCCGGGCGCAGCAGGCGGCTACAGCACCGCCGCGGGTACCACGCGCCTGAGGGGAAGCGGCCCTGTCGCCCTGCAGCATCTCGCGAGATCTCGCCGGCTCAGCCCAAGTATTGCGAGTCCTGAACTTAAAAAAAAAAAAAAAAAAAAGAAGCCAGTGGCTGAGATCCCCCAGAGCCGCCGCTGTGGTGGCAACTGCCGCGGGAGCATCAACAATCGGCCCGCGCCGAAGCAGGTCCCGCGCGCCCTGTCGCCAGCCGTGCCGGGAGTCATCCTCAGACGCGGGTGCTGTGGCCTGGGTTGCCGGCCCAAAGACGTGCTGCCTCAGGGGCGGGGAGAGAGGGAGGTGGCCGGGGGCCTGCCCCTCATCACTGCAGAGTCGGGCGGGGGAAAGAGGTGGGGTGGGAGGAGGGCGACGGAAGAGGAGGTAGCGGCGCGGAGATCTTCCCGGCGACGGCGGTCAGGCGGCGCGTAGCCGCGCCCGCTCCCTTGTCCCGCTGCTCGCGCTGTCCGAGGCCGCGCGCAGACTGGCTGGACGCAATCCTTGCGCGGGCCGCTCGCGCATAGGGTCGCCAAGGACCCCACGGGGGCGGCGGCGCCTGGGAGCGTCCGCCGAGCGCCACCGCAGGACCACGGGTGGGCGGGCTGAGGGGCGGAGGAGCCTCGGGCTCCGCCTCCCGCGTGCTGCAGCGGGAGCCGCCACCGCCGCGGCCCCGCCGAGGCTTTAAACAGCCGGGCCCGCCCCGCTCCCGCTGCACTCGCGCGCTGACTCTGCTGCCGGCAGCGTTTGTGCCGGCCCGGGCTAGCGGCGGAGAGCGGGCGGCGAGGAGAGCGACTCTCTCCGCTGACGTTGCGGCTGCGGCCACCGCCGGCCAGGGGCGCGGAGGGCGTGCAGCCCGCGACGTCCTCCAGGCTCTCACGGTCTGTCGGTGGTCGGGCGGCGATGGAGCCGGGGCCTACGGCGCCCTCCTCCGGCTCCCCGAGGCTGGCCGGGGTCGGGGAAACGCCGCCAGCCGCCGCGCTGGCCGCCGCCGGGGTGGACCTGCCAGGCACGGCGGTGTCCTCGGTGCCGGAGGATGCTGCGGCCGCTAGCCAGGGCGGCGGCGGGGTCCGCGGTGAGGGCGCCGCGGCGGCAGGGGACGGGCTGGGCAGACCCCTGGGGCCCACCCCGAGCCAGAGCCGCTTCCAGGTGGATCTGGTTTCTGAGAACGCGGGGCGGGCTGCTGCGGCGGCGGCGGCGGCGGGTGTTGAGGCGGGGAGGAAGGAGACCCCCACGGATGGGAAAGCCAGCGGCGAAAGCGGGCCGGCGAAAGGCAGCGAGGAAGCCAAGGGCCGCTTCCGTGTGAACTTCGTGGACCCGGCTGCCTCCTCGTCGGCGGACGAGAGCCTGTCGGATGCGGCGGGGGTCGGAGGTGACGGGCCCAATGTGAGCTTCCAGAACGGCGGGGACACAGTGCTGAGCGAGGGCAGCAGCTTGCACTCGGGCGGCGGCGGCGGCAGTGGGCACCACCAACATTACTACTATGACACCCACACCAACACCTACTACCTGCGCACCTTTGGGCACAACACCATGGACGCCGTGCCCAGGATTGACCACTACCGACACACAGCAGCGCAGCTGGGCGAGAAGTTGCTCCGGCCCAGCCTAGCGGAGCTCCACGATGAGCTGGAAAAGGTGAGCTCTCCCGGCCCTCTCCCTGCGGCCCTCTCGCCAGCCCTCCCTCCTTCCCCAACCACTGGTCCGCGCTGTCCGCGGCATGTGGCCGCCAGCTCTCCACGGGTGAGGTGGTTGGAATGGACGTGCACGACCCGCTGGCATCTCTGGATTCAGCTGTCAAGAGTGGAATTGCAGAGGAATGTAACTTAATCTCCTAAAAGTTTGCAGCGGGTTAGGCTAGTTACGTGATACAGGAGAGGCTGCATTTAACAACCTTCCTCATCCAGTTATGTATCTCATGTATGCTCTCTCACCCACGCTTAACAATTACCAGTCCTTTGAATGACAGTCATGCTTGTGGGCCCCGGGAAGGGACCGTGCAGAGGTTTAGGTGAGCACTTCTCTCGGAGAGGGTGGCGAGCACCTACCATCTGTGTCTTTTTTAAAGGTTGTAATATTTGACTTATGTACACCCATTAGGGGTCCCAAGAGTGGGGAACTTTAGTGTTGAAAGAAAATTTTTAACAGGGTGTGTTTGTGGTTTATGAATTATTAAAGCGTAATTCCTGCAATCTTCAATATACAAAGATCATAAATCTTGGGACATGCCGTTACTGATAATGGCATAAATCCATCTTTTAATGTAAACCTTTTGGGTTTACAGAAATAGGCTGGTGGGGAGGGCAGAGTCTTGAGAGAGAGAAAAGAGGGAGGGAAAAATAGAATTGTTTTTTTTCTGTGGAGGAAATCCAGAAAGACTTTCTTGGGTCTTGCATAAGTAGTTATTATACTCTGTGAACAGAAAGCCAACCCTCTAAATTCTATTGATTTCTGTAATTCTATTATGGCCACGTATGACATGTTTCTTTAGGGTACAAAATCGTTATTTTGTGATAACATAGATGCTTTTGAGATTCAGTTAATATTTAACTTTTTTATCAGTTAGGATTACTTGAAGTCTGCTTTTACTGTGTGTAATAACTACATGATGGAATTTTGTGAATGCAAAGAGTTGGTTCCATACAGGTGGAAATAATCATAGCGAGGAAAAGTTTATGAAAGTATGTAATTTATTTTGGATATGATTATTTTAACTCATACAGTCATTTTATACAAGACTGTACTTGTCCCAATGTTTGAATGTAACATTCATACAGTTTGAAATAATTACATAGGTCCTAACACTTACAGCTTATTGATTGTTTAAAAGCTTGACATCATTTAGCTTTGGATAATACTACTCCTGTTATTCCATTGTGGTATTTTGTCATATCAGAAGAAAAACAATTTTTAAAACACTACTTTCATTCATCCTTCTGTAGTTTCTCTCAAATCTATTATTCCTTTCAAAACTCAAAATCTTTGTAAAGTAGATCTGTAGCTGGTAATTTTCTCTTTTTTAGAGAACATTTATTATTGGAACTATTATATAGATACATTTCATATTTATTTCAACAAAGCCAGGTAATTTAGCAGTAAAGCACTCTATGTTTACCTATGAGTTTTAGTAAGGCTTTTTTAATTGAAAGATATTGTATTTCTTAAACTTATATGCTTCCTAGGAAAGTTTTGTTATTTTCAATTCAGTAACAAAAAACTTCAGGTTTTTTTTTTTTTTTTTTTTTTGCTTGTTTGTTTTGGCATCTTTGGTTAGTTTACAGTGTCTAAAAAAGAACACCAGTATTGTTAGCTGTATAGTCGTTGAAGTCACCCAACTTGTCAGTCTCAGCTTTCACGGTTATTTTGAAGAGTAGGAAAAAAAATGCTCATAAAGGCCCATATTCAGTGCCTGGAAAATAATGGCTAGGGTAGTTATTTCAATCTTATATTGGCCCTTCAGAAAGTACCTAGTTAAACTCTAAGATTTCAATTTTAGGTTCTCTTCCTACATTGTTAAATGAATGTATATAAAATGTTATGTTCAGAGTTTCATTTATGGGACAGGTAGTATAATGAGTTCTTGGTAGCTTTTTATCCTCTACCACTTGGGTTCTTTATGGCCAAAAAAAGGTTATTAGGTTAACTAAGCATAGAACCTCACATTAAAGATAATTTTGTTTAGAATTTAGCGAATGAATTAAAGAAACATTTCATGTTATGGAGTACAATACAAATCTGGCTACATAGATATACCGCTGTTAGAGCAGGAGAGATGATAGCATGGGTTGGCCAGATCCCCCTAAGTTATTCCTCACCCTGTCTAGATTGATTTCAGTCTCCTTAAAACCTCTTGTAATGCTTCTAGCCCTCAGTGAACCATAATATTTAGAATTTTATAACATTTAATTTCAGCACTTTGATTGTCATACAATGTACTTCGGTCACTAAGTGCTCAAGTATCTACCATGAATCAACTCTGTGCTAGGAACGAACTACGGAAGAATAAAGGAGTAAAAGACAAGCACTCCAGAAACTGTATTGACTTCCTTCTACTTGAATTCCTTTCATCGCGGGGCACTGTGACTTTATTTTGCCTAAAAATCCAACTGAAGGGGAATAGTTAAATGTCTGCGGTACATCTTGCTGTATACTGTAGTCATTCTAGGGCCAGGAGTCATGAGTTTTCTGTTTATCATATATTTTATTGGTTAGAATAGTTTCTTAGGTGTTGGATGTTTGGCTGTGGCACTATGGGATGATGCTCTGATTAGTAAAACAGATACTCATTCAATTTAGACATACGTTCACCGAACAGTTATACAAATAACGTAGTTACAAACTTTTTTTTCTCAAATGCTATGCAAGAAAAGTATAGGATGCTAGTGAGGCTATAATGGACCTAATTTTAATTGGGGTTGGGGAGGCCTTTTTAAGAGGTGTGACATTGAAGCTGCTGAAACCTGAAGACAACATTTCAGGTCAGAGGAACTGCATAAGTAAAGGTAGTGAAGTGGGAGAGTGATATGCCTATAAGGAGGCCAGTGTAAGATTTTACTACGAATGTAGTCAGAGGAGATTGCAGGATTTTGTGCGAGGTAGCAACATGATCTGTTTTGTTTTAATGTCGCTGGCAGCTGAGTGGAGAATGGATTGGCAGGCGCAAGAATGGAAGCGGGGAGACCCAAGCTAATTACTGTGGTCTGGGTAACAGATACTAAGGGTTAGTGATAGAATGAAGCGGATGTAAGTGGACTGGACGTGGGAGTGAAAGAGAAGCTGATTCCCAGGTTTTGGACTTGAGTTCTATTACCTGAGATGGGAAAGACTGGAGAAGGAATAGATTCGGAAGGGGAAAGAAAGAATACTGTTTGAGTAGCCTGTAAATTATCTTAGTCCAAGAGTTATTGTGGAGGCCTTGTGGGGGGACAGAATACATTTTGTATGTATATAAAACATACATATTAAGAAATATAGAAATAGCGTATGTGTATGTATAGTGTCTTTAAGGAGAGTGGGTAGATAACAGAAAGAGGGTCTGGTATTGAGCCTAGAGAATGTCTATAAAGGTCTGTTAGAGATTGAGGAGGCACTAGCAGAAGAAATAAGGAGCTGCTGGCCTGATGAGAAATAGCCAGGAGAGAAATATCAGGGAAGCTGAGAGAAGAGTTTTTAAGAAGGCAGAAACTCTTCAAAGGTGATGCCAGGAATTGATTTTTTTTTTAAGTACTAAAAAGAAAAATAAAACCAAAGTAGTGATTCCTGCCCCTACAAGAAGAAAAAAAGGGGAGGGAGGGTAAACAAAGAAATAAGTATTTGATGGACAACTTCAACATGTATTATGGAAGGCATTATTATCAAATGTGGAAAAGTATAGTAGTGGTAGACTGTTCATAATAGCACCTACTGGATTATTAAAATAGTTTTAAAATCTAGCATTACCTTTGCACAGTTGTCCTTAGGCCAAGGCTTGGGAGCTTTTTGCTGGTGGTATGTCAAGTCTTTGTATATGGCCTCTCTATTTTAGCCCTTTTTTATAAATAAAAAGAGAGAGGTATAGAGAGCAACTATATTAAGTGTCCTTTATGTCTCACTGAGCTTGTTGGATTTTTTTTTTATTTAATTCCTAAGAACTAGGTCTTAAACACATTTTGCTCGTGATAATTTAGCAAAATGAGTTGGGCTCATAGCAGGTGAAGAAACTGCTTAATGTCACTTTCATAGAAAGTGGTACAGGTAGAATTCATACCCAGGTTTTTCTGACTTTATTGCCAGGACATAGTAACTCCTCTTTCTTATTACCTCTTCTTCCATCCCCTAGACCTGCTCTGAGAAGGCAGGGATGTTGAGGGGACACGTTGGTAATTATCACCATTACCTCTCTACCATGATCTCCTGAGTGTGGAATGGTTACATAACTGAGAGAAAAGAGGAGGAATTCTTGTGATGATGTATGCCATGACTGTTTCTTTCATTGAATCTGAACTTGTGTCTCATTCATGTTCATACAGAGAATAGTTTTGCTCATTAGCTGTATCAGGGTGGGCAGTTCCCCCCACTTAAGATAGACTTCCAGTTAAAACATTAAATAAGTATCTTATTTCCTCTAACTCCTGTAACTACTTCTCCTAATGGACTATGTTGATTCTTGGACAAGAAATTCCATACTACTAATCACTAAAGTGCATAGCTTGAATCCTTAGTGGTCATCCTGGAGGGACAAGAATGAGTCACATCCCTGGGGTTAGAAAGTAAGGTAGTTCCAGGATTGAGTAAAGGTGGGACCCTGATAAAAAATATTTGCCTGTGGCAAAGTCAAACTTGGACTATTTCACAATTTTGTCAGGGAGTCCACCGTGCTATACCCATGTCGCCAGAGCTGGAGTCCAGTTTATCGGTAATACTGGATGCATTCCCTAAGTATATACCAACTGACTGCCTGGGTAGAAGGAAAGGGAAGTTTTGGGATTTAAAATGCGGCAAACAGTCTGTATACTGCTATTGTAATTAATGTCTTCTCTATATGTATTTGTGTTCGTACTCACATTCCCAGTCCTGTGAAACTGGAATCTAAAGGACCAAAATAGCATTTATTTCTTGGTTCTTATGTACTGTGTTTGTTTTCATTAATTTTTAATTACATGTTTCATATTTGTGTTTGGAAAGTCTATAGTACTAATCAAATTGGTTCTATGCTGAAATGAAATGAATAGGAATTTGGTTATTCAGAAGATCATTATTGAACACCAGCAACACTATTCTGAGTATTGGGGATAAGCAGTGAGCCCAACAGAATTATGGAGCTTTCATTCTAGGGGCAGCAGGCAATAAACAAATAGGTCAGGTGTAATTTCTGTGAAGAAAGTTGAAGGTGGATAGATAGTGATGGCTGGGTTGGTTCTGTTTTAGAGAAGTTAGAGAAAGCCTCTCTGATACATATGAGCAAACACTAGAAGGGAGTAAAGGATCACGTCATGCACATACCCAACAGAATTATGAAGTTTTCATTCTAGGGGCAGGAGACAATAAACAAATAGGTCAGGTGTAATTTCTGTGAAGAAAGTTGAAGGTGAATAGATAGTGATGGCTGTATTGGTTCTATTTTAGAGTAGTTAGAGAAAGCCTCTCTGATATGTATGAGCAGACACTAAAAGGGAGTAAGGGATCACCCCATGCACATACCTAGAGGGAAGAACACTCTAGGTAGAGGACTTGCAAACACCAGGACCCTAAGATTGGAGTGTGCTTGGTGTGACTGAGAAACAAGGCCAGCATGACTGGAGTGACAAGTGAGAGAGTGATAGGAGAGGAGGTCGGATCAATAGTGAGGAACAAATAGTGTAGAACCTTGTAGATCATGATAAAGACTTAGAATTTTACTCTGAGTGAGGTAGGAAGCCATGGAGGGTTTTGAGCAGACTCGACATGATCTGACTTATGTTTTTAAAATATCATTGATTGGGTTTCATTCTATAAATTAGTTCCACAATGGGGCAAACACATGAAATTGCAGCTACTAGTTAATGAAAGAAAAGGACTTAAATGGGTTTTAAATCATAGCAAAAATGTGCTTTAATGCTACAAATTTTAGGGTAAAGCCATGAAAACCAGTAGTTTTTCAAATAGAGTACAGAGGGGTGGGGAAACTAGTGGGTTGATTCCACAAAGTAAAAGAGTTGAGAGATGGACATCAGGGACAACTACTTAAAATACTGAAATTAAAAACATAATCAATAGTTTCCTATTTAAAATAAGAAAGCTATCATCTGCCGGTGGCTTTATTATTCTTTGATTTTTCACTGGAACCTGTATCGGTGCTATTAAAGCTGTTATGAAAAATGTGGAGCTGATAAAGAACTTGGGGATTTCTGATTAGAAGGGGAAAATCTAAAGAGCAAAAATAGCTTAGTGGAATGTTGTCTCTCTGCAGAAGCTAATTATGGCTGCTGTGTTTGTACTACCCTTGGGCTCAGAAATGTCACTGCTGTAAATGCTTACTATACTGTTCCTGAATATTTACAAATTAGATATTCATTTAGGTTAAGAATTCTAAAACTTATGGCATGGTTCTTTGTTGGGTTGATGTGAATTAGTTCATTAGTGTAGCTTCTAATAGAGTTTAATATGTAAGTCATTTTGGAGCTTTTTTGTAGGTAGGTGGCTTGGTAGGGTGGACTCGATCACTCCAGTGGAGGAAGATTTAAAGGACCTGTGACCATCTGCTGTTGTATGACTTCTATTCCATAATTTCACCCAAATAGTTCTTGTTAAAGTCACTTCCATCCTTATCACCAATCCCAGGGCACTTTTTTTTTTTCCCCTAGCAGCATGCAACCTTATAGCAACATTTGATATTCTTTTGAAGTCTTGTCACTTCCTTGGCTTCCATAATACCACTCTTTTTATTTTTCTTCTCCATCTGTGGTTTTTTTCAGCCCAGTGTCTTTTGCAGTTTACTTTATCCCTAAACTGACCATCCTCAAAGCTTGATTCTGTCTTTTTTTCTTTGTCTATCTTCTTTCTTTATACTATATTATCTGTAGACTAATGATTCTCAAAATTTTGTCTCCTCCTAGACCCTTTTTCTGAGTTCCGGGTATCTAGTGCTTGTTGAAATTTTTGCTTTATGTCTCAAAGGTACCCAGACTCAGACTTATGATTGAGTCCCTCTCCAAAAACAAAACAGCCCAGGCCTTCTTCTGGTGTCCCATGTCTCTGAAATGCTACCACTATTCAGAATATTGCACAAGTGAGAAATCTATGAATCATCCTTGACCTTTCTTTCATTCTTCCACATCCAGTTCATCACTGAGTTCTATCACCCTTATTTTCTAGATGTTCTTTTTATCTTCATTACTACCATTCTAGACCAAACTGCAGTCTGTCCCTCTACAGTAACCTTCTAACTTGATTTCCCAAATTCATTATGCCCTCCCATTACTATTGTGCCCAGAACTATCTTCTCAAAGCAAAACTGATCCTGTCATCCCTTGGCTTAAAACTAGCCCTGCATTGTCTAGCTCTGGCTTACCTCTTTTTCATTGTTAAAATGACTCAATGGCACAATACTTCCTTTGACCATAGGGTCTTTGTACATGATACTATCCATGAACTCTTCTTCCTCCCTTCTTACCTGTAAACATAGTTAGCTTTTTCAGTGTAAAGATTTCACTTCAATCTTATTTCCTCAGGGGAAACCTTATTGTCCTCCAGTCTAGGACAAACCCACTTTTGCTCAAAGCCCTTATTTCAGTTAGTGGTAGTATATTTATTAACATGGTTATTTGAGTTATCTTGAGTTGACTTCAAGCTCCATGAGAAGCAGACTATGTCTGTGGTTATTTAGCATTATGTCCCTAGTACCTAGTATATGGGCCTGATAGCAGACTTCAATCAGTATATGTTGAATAATAGAACTAGTTCTTTATAAATTAATGTGGTACAAAAGAATCTTAAACTCTTTTAAGTACCTTGTATTTGTTATCTAGACTTTCTGGACAATTGACCAGTAAATTGCCCCAATTTGCACATTTGAAGTTTGAGGCATAAAAGAGGTAAGTAACCTGTACAAAGTCATAGGACCTGTAACTGGCAGAACCAGGGAACTTGGAACTTGCAGCAAATGTTCTGACTCCCAGTTGATGTTACTTCCAATATCCTACAGTTTGATACTGTATAAGTTCTTGTGTTTGGTGACTTTTTTTTTTCTTTTTTAAGTATCTGTGGTAGTTGTTTTCTAGTTCATTGAAGATAAGGTAGAAAAGATTTGGACTCTTCAGTTTCATTGTATGGATATAGCTTTTCCTAGTAGAAAAATTTTCAAAAATAAATTATATGTAAGAAAGTTCCTTAAAATGGAATCTTACTGTTTTTTTTTTTTTTTTTTCCCATTTCCTCTGCCTTTTCCTATCCATGTCTCCCAAAAGCGCAACCTAAATTTTTAAATATTCTAGGGTTGAGTTGAGCTAGTCAGTCACATGTGGCTGTTAAACTCAGTTTAAATTAAAATTAAATATTAGGTTCTTCAGTTACAGAGCCACATTTTAAGTGCTCTGTACCCACATTTGGCTAATGGCTACCATAATAGACAGTGGAGATATGGAATATTTCCATCATCAGATCTATTATACAGTACTGCCAAGGGAGTGATATTTAAAGGAACTTTTTCCCTTCATTCATTCCTCTTTTCTTCCTTCTTTTCTTCCATATTAAATAGTTACCACTAATTTAAAATTAATAGTCAAATTTTCATCTAGTTTTGCATGGGATTCTTCCTCAAAGGTTTCTAGGACATATTAGGCCCTCAATGACGTGTTTGTTGAATCAGTGAAATTTCTCTTGTTCTATCCAAGAGTTGAGATCTGGGTCTTTAATTGGAAAGGCTGTATAGAATTTCTTAATATTATATAAAGTGTTAAAGTTTCCAAAGCACTCTTAAGCTACATATCTGTATTTGGTCTTCAAATCTGTCTTTGGAGGAGGTCGGTTTTCAAAAGGTATTGGAATAATAGTCTCATTTTGCAAGATTGTAATTTGCCTTATGCCACATAACTAATACTTGGTGAAGCTGCATCATTTTGATTTTAGGGCTCCCAATCCTTTTCTTCTGGACCAGAGATTCCCAGATTTCTAAAAGAATCACCAGGAGAAAAATGACAGACTCCTGTCTCCAAAGAATATATATATAGTTTTTGAAAAGCTTTCTGGTGATTCCCAGAAAGCTTTCTGAGAATCATCAGAAGGCCAGGTTTGAGAACCAGTGTCACAGATCATGAGGGTCTTAATACTTTGGTTGTCCATGTGACAGTAGTACATAGTTACTTTCTTTGATGTGCTGATTCTCAACTTTGAAATGCCCTTATATAGACAGGTGCTAACTATCAAAGATCTGGCTTTGACCATTAGATAACTGAATGGATAACCATTAGATATGCTGAATTGCATCAAATCGCCAATTATCAAACATCTGCCATGCTTCAGGAGCTCTCTTGTCCTGGCACAATAACCTTCCAAACCAGGTAATTTACAGACAGACAAACTCAGAGGCTAACACAACTTGCCCAAGACTCAAAGCCAGTAAGTGGTAGATGCTGGATTTAAACCTAGGCATGTTAATGAAAGCTTACATGTGAGGTATTAGGACAAACATATGTTGCTTATTAAGTGGCCTGTTAAAGTCCAGTCTGGAATTTAAACATAACAGTACTGTTAAATTTGAATCCTGATAAGTTCACATGTAATATTTGGGTCTAGATATTACTTCTTTTTTAGAACTAATGGCTTCAGATATAAACAATCAGGCTTTAATATTTTAGAATTAAGCTTTATGATAAATTACTCTCTATATTGGTTTACCTATAAATTTCTGGAAATAATATATTTGGCTTTTAGGCTTGGAGAAATTACAGTCTCACCTATTTTAATCTCAATTATTTGGTAGATTTGCTGATCAGAAACAAAGCTGATCCAGCAATTAAGCAAAGCATCAACAATGACAACAAACAGTTTCACTTGAAAGATTCACCACATCTGCACTTGGGGCCTGTATAGTTACACTTTATACATAGTTTTAACAAACATAGCTATCTGGTTTCAGAACCAGGGCAGGTTAAAAGGGAAAATGAACACTGGCAAAGATGAAGCCAGCATGTTATAGAGACAAGTTAAGAAAATCATGAAGAGGAAACCAAAGTTCTCAGTAAATAGCCTAGAATAGCCCTTTAGAGTAGATGCAAAGAGAGGTCCTGAGTTTTGGTTGTCGTAGCATCTCCATCTAGCATACTGCTGACACAAAATAACAGTGGTTTAAATCTTAATTTCCAAAACCTACATTTTAAAAATTTACTCTCAAGGGTATCCTGGTACTTTATTTAAAATATTATTATTTCATTATGTAGAAAAAGTAATAAAAAGGTTGGAAAATAGAGAAAGTTAGACTTTAAATCCTTAACATTTTTGCATTTTATTTTTAAACTACAATTTTATATCATATTTTTCTCACCTAGCATTAAATAACTGATTGTTAGTACATAGCTAATCAAAGCTTCCTATATCACACTTGTAATCTACTTAAATGAAAGCATTCACTTAAGCATTACTCATACATGTACCATATGATACATATACCACAACTCTGATTTTCTCTTTATAAACTGTTTGGTCCATTTACATTTATTGTGATTTGATTGTAGTCAGGCCTGGTATTTTGCTATTTGTTTTCTGTTTTTCTGTCTGTTTTTTGTTCCTCTCATTTTTTTTAACATTCTATTTTAATTCTTCTGTTGACTTTCTGGCTATATATCTCTTCATTATTGTTATAGTGGTTGCTCTACTTAGAATTGTGAAGTATTTCAGCTAAAATATAGGAACCTTAAAATACTTTTTTTTCCTTGTCATATAAAATATAAACCCAACAATACAGTGTTGTAGTTTTGCTTTCAACAGTCATGTGGCTTCAAAAGAGAAAAAAAATACATAATAATATTTTATACTGATATTTATTTTTATTATTTCTTGTAGATATGTGTTGCCATTTATACTGTTTCCCTTCCGTGAATACTACTTGTAGTGCAAGTCAGCTGGCAACAAAAGTCTCACTTTTTGATTATCTGAAGATGTCTTTAATTTCACTTCGCGTATGAAGGATAGTTTTGCTGGATGTAGATTTCTTGGTTGACAGGGTTTTCTTTTTTCTGGCCTTTAAGTATGCATTTCCAGTGTCTTCTGGCTACCATTGTTTCTGAAAGAAGAGAGCTGTTAACCATAATTGCTCATCTGTATATGATGTGTTGTTTTTCTCTGGTTGTTTTCAAGATTTTCTCTTTCTCTGGTTTTCAGCAGTCTGTGCCTGGTCTCTTTGTGTGTATATCCTTTTTAGGTCTGTTTCTTGTATCTGTAAGTTAATGCTTTTTCACTGCTTCCTCCTTCAGCCATTTCCATTCTGCTCTTGAGCCCATGTAGTGAATTTTTAATTTCAATTGTGATTTTCAGGTCAAAAATTTTTAATTTTAAAAAATAGAGCTTCCATATCTCTGTTGAGATTCCCTCTCTGTTTTTCACTGGTACCATATTTACCTTTAATTTTTGAACATGTCTATTATACCTATTCTGAAGTCTATTTGCAGTTAATTTCCAATGATTGTTTTTTTGTTGTTTTGATTATGGGTTATATTTTTCTGTTTAGTAATATTTTTGGTTGAAAACTGGAAATGTCGTTACATTGTAGCAACTTTGAGTTATTTATATTCTTCTAAGGATTATTGTTTTTTGTTCTAACATGTACTTACCTAGGTTCAAACTTCAAACTGGCTCTTCTACCCCTTATGTAGTAGCTGATATCTTTGTTCCATTTTATGGTTTCCAACGCCCTTTTTAGCCTGGCTCCTGGGGGAAGAGGGTGGTTTCCCCTACACCTATGTAATTTAGTTGTCGGCTGAGACATGGTGTTTACCCTTGCTTCTCATTCCATTTTTTCCTAGAGATTCTCACTTAATTTCCAATCACTCTGCTGATTTTTGGGCTTTCTGCTCTGATATTTTAGGCTAATATGGCTTCACATTCAGCTTTCCAAGTTACACACATTTGGGACACTCTCTTAGTTAAAAAATGTAGCAAGTAGACTCAGGGATCTCACCCAGAGCAGCTCTATTAAGAGTATTTCCTTTGTGGTCTTTGCTTTTTTCTAGTTGTCGTAGGTTCTTTTCCAATCATATATATTTTAGCTGTCAGTCAGGAATTTAAATCTTGGCCTTTCCACTTAATATTTGTGTGACCTACAGAAAAAGGACTTGCCACCTCTGATCCTCAGTTTCCTTCTATAGAAAATGAGAAATAATCATATTCATGTGAGAAGTACATGAAATATCAAGTACATGTCATTCACTAAATATAATTTTTGTTATCCCATGATTCACCATGTATATTGCTTTTATAATATTCTACCCATTTATGATGCCATGTATTTGTATTCTTGACAACTAACTTTTGGTTCTTCTTAATTTAAAAATAAAACAATTCGAAACGTAGATAACATCATTATAGTATTGATACTGGAAAGCATAAGTTTTCCGGTAATTTAGATTAAAATATTTTAAGCTATTAGTTTGTTGACATTAGCAAGTTATATGGTATTTGAAATGAAATATAGTTCTGCTATTCTTAATGCATTTTATAGTAACTACATCTTGAATGATTAGTAAAGAACATAATAGGCTAGGTGCTAAGTAGAGGACTGAATTCTTTGACTACAGTCAGCAGTTCTGACTTGATTCATTGTAAAGTCACATGGCTACACCATCCACTTTTATCTGTGGCACTTGAGTTTTGAGCTTTGTATTAATGCCACTAGATGTTAATAGACCATTGTTAACCAGAGCAGATTGGATTCCTGTAAAACAATACTTTGTTTTGAGAGAGTGGTCTGTATGGGGAGCATTCTACTGAATACTCCAATCACCGACAGCACGGATAGGAAATGTTGGTAGCTTTGTGATGATATAATTGGCTAGTACTTGATGAAAAAATTGTTAGAATAAACCCAGCCACTTTGGCTTCTGGATTTGCATATATGTATGCCTCATTTTTAGTTACTAATTTGGCTGTTTTATGATATTAATGTAATAATTTGGCTTACCTTAGTATTAAGCAAGTGCTATTAAACTATATGAGAAATTTTTATCTTCAAGGTATCTTTAGTAATATATTAGTTCAGAGGTTAGTTTTTAGGATTTAAATAGCATTTTTTTGGTGAACTTTAACATTTTTGAAGTGTAATTTTGGGTTTATTTAAATCAGTAATAAGCTGCTTGTAAACAAGGCAATAAATTCTTGTACATTAACAGTGCCCTGTAATAAAGATCTCCACTCCTCTGGCTGTCAATAACAGTGATTTAATTTGCTTTATTAAAATTGGGCCTATAAGTTTTGCTTCTACTCTCAGACCATGCGGTCCGACATGATTTCCAGCTAGCTCTCCTATAAAGTTAGTTGCTACTAAGAAAGTAGGGAAGGGAGGAAGCTATCATTTACTAAACATGTTTTTAGTTCTAGTGAAGACACAAAACATTTCTAGTAGTGTGATGTTTGATCATCAAAACCATGTTCTTTACACTACACCCAATTGACTTGCTGATGGTATAGGTGATAAATCCTTTCTCACTAGGCAAACTGTGATGCCATGTTTGTGTGTAAAGGTTATTGTTTTTGTTTACTCTTTTAAAAGTCTTTATTGTGGAATATAGCAGAGGCAAACAAAACATAATCTAGTGATCACTACTACCCACATTAGGAAATAGAACATTGCTGGAATCCCAGAAATCCTCTGTGCACTCCTTTCTGATCTCCCCGCCTTCAAAGTAGACATTATATTGTCTTAATGGTGGTAATTTCCTTGAGGTTTGGTCTTGATTTTTTTAAAATGGTTTTTGTTACTTTTATATATTCCTGAAGAATATTACAGTTGACCCTTGAACAACACAGGTTTGAATTGTGCCAGTCCACTTATACTTGGGTTTTTTTCAATATATACTATAAATGTATTTTCTCTTCCTTATTATTTTCTTAATAATATTCTTTTCTCTAGCCTACTTTATTTTAAAATATAGCATACAATATATATAACATGCAAAATACATGTTAATCAACTGTGATTGGTAAGGTTTCCACTCAGTAGTAGCCTATTAGTGGTTAAGTTTTTGGGGAATCAAAAGTTAGATGCGTATTTTTGACCTAGAGACTGTTCATGCCCCCTAATATCTGCATTGTTCAAGAGTCAACTGTAGTCTAGTTTTGCCTGCTTTAAAATTTTATATAAATGGAATTGTACATACAGTATGTTTTTATCTGCCATCTTTGTTCACTGTTATATTTGTATTTATAATTCATTCATTTTTATTGCTATTCCATTTTTATTTCATTGTATGAAATGCAGTTATGGATGTTTGGATTGTGTCTAGTTTTTGACAATTTTTAACAATGCTAATATGAACATTGTTATACTAGTGTCCTACTTTCATGTAAATATGTATATGTGTAGGGATCTATCTAGTAGTAGAAATGCTGGGTTGAAGAGTATGCATGTTTTCCACTTTAGAAGATAATGCCCAAAGTTGTTTACCAAGTTATATTTCTACCAGCAAAGCAGTATATCAGAATTTCTGTGTTCTATTTAATCATCGTATTTTCTCAGTTCATCTTCTCAAACAGTATGGGATAGGTAGGTAATATTATCTCCATTTTACAGACATGGAAACTGAGGGCCAGAGGGATTAAATAACTTGCCAAAGTTCACATAGCTGGTGAGTAGTAGAGCTGAAATTTAAACCTAGATCTGGCTCAGGAGCAGACACTTTAAATTTCATTTCCATTTTTGGACAGTATTTGGAAAACAGATTGCCCATAAAAACTCTATATTTATTCACTTTGTCTTTAATAAAAATGACAGGAAAGATTTTTGTCCTGGTGGGCCTTCCATTTTAATACATATTGAAGGAGTGGAGGTGGGTGCATAGATTACAAAAACTAAGTTAATATAAAAGATAATTACAGAGTGTGATATATGATATGAAGAAAATAGAAAGGGGGCACAGATGAGAAGAAACTATGTGTCGAGTGGACTGGGAAGGAGGAGGAGGCTACATTAAGCTAAGACCTAAAGGACGAGAAGGGGCCCAGCCTTCTCTGTGTTACAGACAGAGGAAGCAGCAAGCAAAAAGTCCCTCAGGAGAAAATACTTTAAAACCAGTATTTCAGCAATAAAGCAATATTATCTACTTAAATATTTTAGTTGCAGCTCTTTTAGTAATTTTCTTACTTCAAGGGAAGTTAATAGAAATAGGAAAGTGGTCTATAATTGGAAAAATACAGAAACTTTTAATATTTACCTTTTCTTTAATCAATCAAGTTAAATCTTACTATGTATGGTTAACAAAACATTGATGACAAATCTCAAGAATTTTATGTGGATAATTTTATTTTGTAAGCCTTCCTGAAACGGTGTGGTGGATGTGTACATGGGCCCAGTGGTTAAGAGGTTGCAGTGGTAAAGCATATAAGGAAAGAAAGAACCTAGTATGACCTGGAACATTGGATTAGAAGGAATTACTAGCTTGAACAGCTCATGTGGGTTTTTAATTGGAAAAAGAAAATCCTAGGTAACATAGAAACTGAATTATTAGCCTATTTTGCCTACCCTCTCTACCATAAGAGTCTCCAAATAAATTTTCAAAGTTAAATAACATTATTTAGTGTACAATTTCATACCGAAACATTTGACATGCCTTCCAGAAGGGTTATGTCCAGACACCAGCAATTCCTTCTCTTCCATTGGTGGTCCAGTGCACCTGTCTGTAATTGTCCTGTAGCGCAGAGAGTTCCATAGATACTGTAGACCCTGGAGGAATTTCTACAAAGCAGAGATTTTTAAAAAAATCCCCTGTGGTGCCATGCAGCACAGAACTTCTGTTGTTTTTATGAGGACCACGTCAGAAGCCCTTAGCTTCTATAGATTTGGAAACGAAGGAGAGAAAGATGAGCAAGGTGAAGAGTGAAAATAGCAGCACAGTTTCCTGAATTGGGTGATTTGTCAATCTTTTGCCCTCTTGCCTCAAAATAGATACCTAAAATAATTTAGCCTGGTGCCCTGTAATATGTGGAATTCTACCATTTACCATTTAGAAGAGTCACAGCACTACTGCATTAATAGCTGCATAATTTGGGGTAAGTTAACCAAAAGACTGTTTCCTTATTTGTTAAGTGGGGATAATGATACCTACCTCTCACAGATGTGCCAATTCAGGGAAAGAGGACACGTAAGCATTTAGGGAAATGTCTGACACACAGTAGGCTTCCAGTAAATGGTAGCTGTTATTCAAGTAAGCCAGACAAATTATGAGGGTCTCACAAACTGAGAATTCTTAGTTTATCCCGTAGATAATGAGTAACCAGACCTAGATTATGTACAGCAGTATTTTATAGAAAACTCTTGTTTCTTGAAGACAGAAAGGCTATTTCCTTGTATCTTGGAATGATAGTACAAAAAAATATGGTGTATATCACAAACTTGAATTGGGTTGGATTCTATGTCAGGATTCACATCACTCCCAATATTCAAAATCATATTTCCTACCCTACAGACCAATTTTTAATGCATTATTGAACTCTTTAAAAGTCATGGGGAAAAAAATCATCCCTTTCCCTATTTTCTAAGTGTGTAGTTACAGGAAAGAGTAAGGGAATTGCTCAGAAACAGATGGAAATAAAGTATATTTACTAAGGTAGCTTTTTACACTGCTATATAGGCTTTTCCATCTTGTTTTTCATTTAGTGCTAGTGTTAATTTGGGGTACAATTTAAAACTTCTGGAAAGGATTATTATATTGGTGTATGCGTAATCTTTCTTAATGTTGGACTTGTGACTTTTTTGGTGGTTGTAGTTACCAGAATTTTTTAGCATTGAGATGATGTCTGCCAGAATAATTTGAAGTTGGATAACTTGAATGAGGGTAAAAACATTTT
Organism: Eidolon dupreanum; assembly: GCA_028627145.1. Lineage (NCBI taxonomy): Eukaryota > Metazoa > Chordata > Mammalia > Chiroptera > Pteropodidae > Eidolon > Eidolon dupreanum. The sequence continues at coordinate 26,577,913 of CM053501.1, read as the reverse complement.
TGTATATTTTTAAATTTTCATATTCTCTACTATAGCCTCTACCTTGTACATAGTGCCTCTTCTAAATAAGCAGATGTTAAATGCATTAAAACATTATATCTATGTGTCCCCCCCATGTTTTGCTTTTTATGTTGTTTTTTTTTTTCTGTCACATTATATTATTTAGTCATGTTGATTTACTGTATAAAAAGATACATCAATTGTGATTGGGATCCAAATTTTATTTCCCAGATCAGAATGTTAGAAACAATAGTTTCCCAGTCTTCATTTGGCAGGGTTAGTCATCGTTTGACCCATATTTTGTGACAGCAAGAAAATGAGTAGCCAATACATCTAACTTTTTCTTATTGAAAAACTAAAATGATCTATTCTCTTTCTTCTTTTGCAGATTCCTTTATGTTCTGTAAATAGTCACCCTTGGTTTTTTTTTTTTTTTTTTGTAAATGAATACCTTATCTTACACAATCCTCACATTAACTAGGTGAGTTAGTGTATTAGTTTAAGAATTACTTTCTAGGGAGAGCTCACAAGATGGTGTAGAAGGTAGAGGCAGTGCACACCTCCAATAGTGACCACACTAAAATTATAAAACTATACAGCACCCAGTACATGGAGTCACCTGAGGTCTGACTAAACAGAAGCCCTACAACTAGTTCACCTCAAATAACAGTAGGAGGGGAGGAGACACGAATTGGCCTGGTCCCATAACCGCACATGGAGATTGAGAATTGAGAAGGCTATCTTGGCTGCAGAACCACCTCCCCAGCCTGAGGAGTGAGGGGTCCCGGTCGTACACTGGGCTCCCTAGCCTAGGGTTCCAATGCCAGGAAGAGAAGTCTCCGTAACCTCTGGCTGTGGAAACCAGCAGAGGTTGCAGCTGAGTCCGACGGAGGGCTATAGGAAGCAGAGGCCTTTCTCTTAAAGAGCCTATGCCTGCTTTCTCACTGACGGGTTGGTTTGTTCTGAGCTCCAGAGATGGGGCAGCTGCTCGAGGGGTGCCAGGGACATAAGAGGAGGCACTCAGTTGTCAGGCTTCAGGGTGAGGGCTGGGGGAGCAGCTTTCTCCCAGACAGAGATACAGGCAGAAGCCATTGTTCCTTTTTTGAGCTTTTCCTCCTCCCAGCCTACAGACTGGGTCGTTCAGCCCAGGAGATTCCCTGAGACTCTGCCTTTCCCAACTTGTAGGCCCACTCAAGCCAATTCCAATGATTTATTCCATAAAAGGGCTGTCTTGGCCCCTGCTGCAAACTTACATAAATCTCGCAGAGGCTGACAAAATCCAAAGCAGCAGCATCTGGCTTCAGTATGCCCTGTACCTCTTGCTGAGCAGCCCCAAGCCCCACACTAGTGGCAGCCAACCCCGGTTTCTGACTTGGCTCATAGAGGCACCTGTAAGCTCAGCACGGGTGGCAATCATACGTGCATTGTTTGGTGACACTGGGTGGCCCTGACGGTTCACAGACTGCAGCTGAACTTGGCCTGTAGCCGGACCCCTTCCAGGACTGTGCCACTGGCCCCCATAGCACACCTGTTACATAAATCCACTCTACTAAGACTGGGAGACTTAGGAGCCTCCTAATACAAACAGGAGGCAGCCAAAATGGGGTGACAGGTATGTCCCACATGAACAACAAAAAGCTCCAAAAAGAGAATTCACCAAAATGGAGACAAGCAATATACCAGATACAGAGTTCAAAACACCAGTTATAAGGATGCTCGAGGAACTTAAGGGAGGAGTACATGAACTCAGAACTTTAATCAAGAGATGAAAAACAAAAATGGAGATGGAAAACATAATAAGGAGCCAATCAGAAATGAAGAATACATTATCTGAGATGAAGAGCACATTGGAATCAAGAGTAGATGAAACTGAGGATCGAATCAGCGACATAGAGGATGGGGTAGTGGAGGACCTCCAATCAGAACAGTGACAAGAAAAAAGAATTCAAAAAAGTGAAAATAGTTTAAGAAGCCTCTGAGACAACGTCAAGCGTAACAACATTCACATTATAGGGATACCTGCAGGAGAAGAGAGAGCATGGAATTAAAACCTATTTGAAGAAATAATGACTTCCCTAACCTGGTGAAGGAAATAGATATATAACTCCAGAAAGTTAGGAGTCCCAAACAAGATGAACCCAAAGAGGCCCACACCAAGACACATCATAATTAAGATGCCAAAGGTTAACTTTGAAGAGAATCTTAAAAGCAACAAGAAAAAAGCAATTGGTTACATACAAGGGTGTGCCCATAAGACTGTCAGCCGATTGATTTCTCAAACTTCACAGGCCAGAAGGGCTTGGCACAGAATATTCAAAGTGGTGAAAACCTAGGACCTACAACCATGATTACTTTACCCAGCAAAGCTATTATTTAAAATCAAAGGACAGATAAAAAGCTTCCCAGACAAGAAAAACCTAATAAAGGAGCTCATCACCACCAAGCCAGTATTACGGGAAATGTTGGAGGAACTTCTTTAAGAAGAAAAAAATATGTATCAAAAGTATGAAGAATGACAATAACTACATATCTATCATAAGTACTTCAAATGAAAAAGAATTAAATGTTCCAATCAAAAGATAGGATGCTGAATGGATAAGAAAACAAGACCCTTACATATGCTGCCTACAAGAGACTCACTTCAGATTAAAAGACACAGACTAAAAGTAATGGGATGGAAAAGATATGTCATGATGGACCTATAGGGTCGTGTGATGAGTGGAGTAAGCCAGATAGGGGAAGACAAATGCCATATGAGTGCATGTATATGTGGAATCTAAAGAACAAAATTTAAAAAAACATACATGCAGAGAAAATTTTGAGAGTTACCATATGGGAGAGGGTGGAGGGAATCAGTGAAAAAGGGAAAAGTGATTACAAATTCGTACTTACAAAATAGTTATGGAGGTAGAAAGTATAGCATAAGGAATATATCCAATAATATTGTGATAACTATGGACAGTGTTGGGCATTAGGTTTATTGGGGTGATCACTTTGTGAGTTATATAGATGTCTAATCACTGTGTTGTACACCTAAAACATGCCAACTATAACTGAAAAAAAAATTATTAAAAAACCACTTTCTAGTTGCAGAGGTGATACTAAAATTTTGTTCCTCTAGATAAATGGACCTTTACACAGAAACAGTGGGTCCGTAAAACATGATCAAGATTTAATGCTTTGTTTATATGTATATAATATGTATATTATATATACAATATGTATATTATATGTATAATATATATGTATGTAAAATCCCAGTGAGAGGACAAAGGAGGAGGATTTCTAGTTGTAGAAGCAATTGGCAGGGCTTTGGTCCTCTTGTAATATGATAGGGTCTGAGCTTCTCAACAGGTGCCACAGGAGCAGCATTGATTGGGCATGGAGAGCAGTTTTCAGAGTTGGGTGATGTGTCAATCTTTTGCCCTTTTGCCCCAAAATAGATGCCTAAAGTAACTTACCTTGGCACGCTGTAATATGTGGAATTCTACCATTTAGAAGATTCTCTGCCCTGCCACATTAATAGCTGCATGATTTGGGGCAAGAGAAACTGTTGCCCTTGCTCTCATAGGGTCAGCTGAGTATATGATCTTGTTCTTATTGAAAAATGACCAGGCGTTGCAAAGCCAGGCAACCTAGGAATGTTTCCTACTGATTCTTTTGAAATATGTAACTATAAATGAGTCATGCTCTCACTTTTCTAACATGGCACTAGCACTTTAAACTGCTGTGTAAAAATCAAGTTTTATCATCTGGGTATATAAACATGTTCTAGAAGCCTCAGCTGCTTTATGTGGCCATTCTAGTACAAATTGATCTTTATTTAAAGAGCTTCAGAACTCCAAGGGAATGGAACTGAAGACAGTAAAATCTTCATTTACAGATTAGGAACCCGATTTTCACAGGCTGACTTGAAAAGGGGTATTAATGAAAAGGCGTTCAGCCTTTTTTTGACTGGCTAAATAGAGACTACTTAGTATAGTGAAAAATGCCCTGGATTAAAATTAGAAGACCTACCTTTCACTCTACTGGCTACTATAAAAATGCCAACTCCAGGAGAGCTGGAAAGTACCTGGTATGATACTTGATAATATTGATTAATATTTGTTTAATGAGTGAAAGGCTGTGATTGCGGTTTATACCCAGAAACTTTTTTTTTTCTTTTTTTACAAATTCAGAATCTTCAAGGAACAGAACATTAGAAGTTGCTTTAGACTTTTTAATATATTAAATAAAGGGATCGGAACAATTTTCCTCTTCAAAGGCTACCCATATTTGAGTATCCTTAAGCCTATCTGGGAACAATATTGTGGCAACTGTAAGGCCTGAAGAGAGACTTTGGCATAACTTTGCTCTATTGTTCTTTAAAACAACAGTAAAACAAAATACAAACATAAATATTTTTCCCTTTGTCCAAATTAAAAAAAAGGTGTAGGTTGTCTTTTGCCCACTATGGCCTGAAATTGCTGAACAAAGACTTTTGCCCAGCCTTTACCAGTTTAACTGTAAAAATAGCGTAAAATGGATAGATTGGTAATTAACATTGCCAGAAATGTTTTATTAGTATTCTAACTGTATTTAGAAGTTGCACTGTTTAAATGGTCTTGAGATTTCCTTGCACAATGATAAATACCTTTATTAACTTTTGGAAAAAAGCATGTGATCATAAGTTATTTGATCATTGCACAGTCATCTTTCGTGGGTATTAACATCCTTGGCCATTGACATTGTGAGAACCACCTATGTTACATTGTACAGTTGAGATGAAAATTTTATGAACTTAGTAACACGGATGTTCCAAGAAAGAAATAACAGACTTATTGTAATGTGTACTTAAAGTATTTAACAATTGAGAAGCACATTGGTGTGCACATTTAGGGACGTATAAGGATGTTCACAGAAGGCAAGCTGGCACTCTTGTTTGTTACAGCTTATTAAAGCAGTGTTAAGGTTTTTAATTTTTTTTAAGTAATTTTTCCTAAAAGCTTGATCTTTAACCATTATTTTAAAAAGAAATCTGATTTCATCATGTCACTAAAATACTGAAGAAAATTTTAGTGTTTGGGAAGAAACAACTTGATTTTTATGTTCATTTTTTTAACTGAAAAATTATCATTAAACCAAGTCAGTGTATTATAAGTAATGTTTTCTCTTAAGTAGAATCGAAAGATGACCTTTGCTATGTAAAAGATAATTTAAATCAGTGAGTTTAAAAATGAGTTAATTTTGGGGTATTGGAAACAAAAACTTTGTAAATTTGTAAGATGGGCATTGAATAAATCTAAAATACATTTACATTATAAAGGATTTTAATTAGGTAAGAACTTACTATCTTTCTTGTTAAGTAATTTTTTTGCTAGTTAAGTATTCACTGAAAATTTTAAACATAAAAAACGAGAAACTTTCCCTTTTTTAATTTAGAGGAAAGTTGCCGTTTATCGCACATTGACAATTTCTTTTTCTCATTTAGTAAGAATTAGAATAGTGAACATAATAAAACATCCAAGTGGCAACATCAGTATTTACACACAGGGCTGAAATTCAGAGGAGAGGTCAGATCTGGACATGAACAGGAGCCATCACTTACTAGTTATTACATTTAGATAATGTTTAAAGCTACAGGTCTAGTGAGAGGACCATAGAAAGAAAATATGGAGTGAGAAAAGGAGATGGGTCTGGGACCAAGTGTTGGAGAAACTCTTGCTGTTTAATTGTTGGGTAGAAGAGGCTGAGAGAAAATTTCAAGAAATGTTTTAAGGAAAAAGGAGTGGTTAATGGTATCATATGCTGTTTTAAAAATCCAGTGAGACAGGGACTGAAACATGTACATTGGATCTGGCAGCAGAGAAGTCTTTGGATGTCTTATAAAATTATTTCAGTGTTGTGATGGAGTGAAGCCAGGTTGGTGTGCATTGAGAAATATGTTATAGTATTTACAGCAAGTTTGGCTGGGCATTTGGGTGAGAGTTAGCTGTGTTCAGTAAAAAAATTAACCATGTTTGAAGGAAAAGAATGATCAAGTTGAAGTGCAAACTTGAATATACAAGAAAGAGAAGATGTCCACAGTGTAAAAATTCCCCTTTTCTCTACTCCCTGCAAAGAAATAATGACCATGGAGACCAGAATTCCCTTTCATTCTTATATTTTCTCTATCCTCAGAAAAATGTTCAACTCCTCATGTTTGTTTTTTTCCCTCTCTGTAAGATTCTCTTTTCATTGTTTCCATAGCTTCACCTACTAGGTCTTTATCTTGGCCCCTCTCCTAAGTTCCAGTCATGAATTTTTTAACTGCCTGATAGAACTCTAATTGTCTCATGGCTCCTCAAATTCAACATGTCCAACTGAATTAATCATTTCCATTTCTGGCTGACATAATTTACTGGTATCTCTATTTCTCTCATTAAGAAATCCTTCTAGTTGAGACTACCTATCCAAGTCTTCATTGTTTCATCTGTTTCTTTCTCTCTTCCTCATTCTAGTCCCACCCCTACCCTCAATCCCTGCTTGATAGACTCAGAATCACAGTGCTACTTTTTGAAAGATTATTTCCTCAAATAAATTTAAATGTGGTTCACCTCATTTCATATGGTATTATCCGTAAAATCATGTATTATTTTTGACGTTTTATCCATTATGTGAAAAATAGTAAAGAACACAAATCTACCACTTCTGTAAAAAGGGGCAGGTAAATTGATTTTATTTTATACCTTTGTATCAGCATTATTTATAGTTCATAATTGTGTAAGTGAAATTTTCCTGAGTGTAAGGTTTTCAGGCAGTTTTTTTTGTGTGTAGACAAAAATGCCATACCCAACAGTTTACATATTTTTCTTAAAGTGGTGTATTTAAAGAAATAAAATACAGATATCATCCACCTCTTAAAAGCTTGTCTTATGGCATTTCCTTTTCACTAAAGACCTGCATTAGTACCTATTTTCAGTAATTGAATGAAATCTAAAGAGAAGTTTCATGTTTATGAAAAAAAAAAGGTGAAAAGCAAAAATAGCATTCAGCATTTGTTTCGCAATAAGTCAGTGCAGAAGTATTTTGCACCCCAAGCATTGAGAGTGACATCAGCAAGCTCCTTCCCTGGGAACTGCACTCAGCATGTCAGCATCAAGCCAGCAATAGTTTTGAATTATGTCTGTGAGGATCTCTGCTTTATCTCAGTTTATTTTGTGCAAATTCATTAGCAAGATTTGTCATAGCCTTACGCTATTTCAGCTTACGAAAGGTTTCATAGGAACACTCTACTTTTGGATAGCGTGGGGAACCTGTATGTATATTCTACTTTGGTTTCATCTTCTGGAAATTAATACAATTATAAACCCAATTTCATTATATTTAAGTCCATTACTAGAACTATAAATAACATACTTATTTGATTTTAATTTTCAAATTGTATTTTAGAGATTACTAATATACTTTTTAAAATAGAAGCCATTGGATCATGATAAGGAAGATAAACTTCCATTTTACATGGACTCATTATATCTTAAAATACTATTTCATACACACTAGAAAGCCTTCTGTTTTTTTTTTTTAATATAGTTGTTTGTAGTATAGTAGAAATAACATAGTTGTTGCTAAATATTCAACTTTGACATGGAATTCTGATAAACACCCACAGCAAAAATTTTAAGATGCCTGCATGCTTCTGCATTGTTAAAAAGACACCCACATCAATTCTCAGCCTTGGAAAAAGTAGCCTATTAACATACATCTTTAGTTTTCTTTGAACAGAGAAGGGAAAAGAGAAGTCTTTTTGCATGTATTATAGACGTTTTCTTGTAATACTTGGAGATTATGTAATTAAAGTCTTTCATAAATTAACTGAAGAGCACTAAATAACCTAAAGTGAAAATTAAGGAACTTTGTCTCCTTTAGAGTCAATTGAATTAACAAGTATCTTTTTTTTTTTTTTTTTTTTTTAAGAATTTGGGATTATTACTGATGCTTTACCACCTAGAACACATCCAATAATAGAAGTAAAGGAAGCCAAAGTGGGTTGCTCTTGTGATTGAGCTATACTCAGTTTTTTTTTCCTATTTATATATATTTCTAGCCAGTTTAATGATTACTGGTTTCCATGTGTATATCATCCTAAGCAAGGAACGATAACAATAGGTAGACACATTAACTGAAATGAGGAGTGACAATCTGCAGTCTGATAAAAAAGAAGAAATGAGAAAAATTACCAGAAATAGTTGTTTAAAAAATATAACCCAGCAATTCCATTCCTAGGTAGGTACTCAAGATAAATAAAACGTATGTCCACACAGAAACTTGTAGACAAATTTTCACAGCATTATTCTTCATAATAGCCAAAAGGTAGAATCAACTCAGTTTATCAGCTGATGAATGATAAACATATAATATCTCTATACAATAGAATATTATTTGGCAATAAAAAGGAACAAAGTACTGATACTATAACATGAATGAACCTCGAAAACATTATGCTAAGTGAAAAAAGCTGTACACAACAGCCACATATTGTATGATTCCATTATTTCATTTATATGAAATGTCAGAATAGCAAATCCTTAGAGACAGAGGGTCAGTAAGTGCTGGGAGTTGGAGGAAAGTGGAAATGGGGAATGACTGCCAATGTGTGTGAAGCTTCTTTTAGGGGTGAGGAAAATGTTCCAAAATTGATAGTGGTGATAGTTGTATAACTTTGTGAATATCCTAAAAATCAATGATTTGTGTACTTCAAAGGGTAAGTTGCATGGTATGTGAATTATATCTCAAAGCTGTTTAAAAAGTATAACACATTGGGTAAATAAAATTTTTTTTTCTGAGAGTGGTTTTTTATACCATAAGCCTGGAACATCTCTCTTATATATAGTATTGCATAATAATCATTGATACAGTGAACATAAAAACATTAAAGTTTGTTTTTAAGTTCTTAGTGATCTTCGAATGACTTATTTTTCATGTATTTCACATTGCTGAAGTTATATCTATGTCCGTTAATAGGAACATGGAAATTAGTTGAAAATTTGATTATTTTTCTCTTGACATTATTAAAAAGCCTAGGTAAAATAATTTTCAAAAGATATACTTAAAGGCATTATTACACCTAACATAATGTTTCTTCTGTTGCTTAAAAATTAGCACTAGTTATGTAAATGTGGACACTAAGAGCTAATGTGGGTTGATAGAATTTTGAAAAAGCATATAGCAATAATGCATTAAACAGAATGAAATTGATCTATTTGGCTAATCTAAATTGGTCAAAAAAAACAGTTTAGATCATGACAGATTTTTCTCTGTGGTAATACAAAACACTACAGCTCATTTCTATGAAAAATAATAATAATATTCAGAATTCACTAGAGAGTATGAACTACTGATAATGGTTTTTTAAAAAGTACTGTAGGAAATCTAGGTCACAGTTTCCAGGATTAAATAATAATTTAGTTGGCTCTTCTGCATTTAAAGAATGATGTTTGAAATATAGCTGTTTTTTGTTTCCTGCTATAGAAAATATGGATAGAGGAAGAAATATGGGCACAGTGTTAGGGACATGATTCTAGGTCTAGAACATTTCTATCTCCCCAAACCTCCCTCTACTCTTTTTGACCTGTTTAAGGCACCGTTACTGGTTTGGAAATTTGTCATATGCCTTGGATGTATTGGAACCGAATAAAAGTTGAGAACCAGAGAGAGAGGGAGAGAAAGAAGGTAGAGACCAAAAAACTTAAGATTATAGACTCAGACATGAAATGTAAAAACCTAAGAAGGACACACTAATTATGAAAATGTGTTGTGTCAACCAGTTCCTGTCTGAATCTGAGAAAAATTACAAAGGAGAAAATGAGGAGCACTGAATGACTGGCTGCAGATAAGGAGTGAATAAAGGGGAGAATTAGGAGTCACTTGGGCTCTATGGAAACCCTGCTGTCATGGACTGTAAGGGGAAACTTCATTGGTGAAGAGGCATCTAAAATTATTACATTGAAATGTCAGATGTGGAAAGGGTGCCGACTAGGCGATATGAAGTTGTGGCTGGAGAGACGTGGTCTGAACTGCCTGGCCGAGCTAGCCTGTATTTAGCAAACAGTATTCATTGTGTTCTCCAGATACCATAAACGTGTAATTAAGATATAAAGTTATTAAAATGGATTTACTGTCATGATAAGGTTGAAATTTTTAAAATTCAATAATTTTCTTCTACTTTATTTGCTTTGCGTTTTCCTCAGGTAAAATACTCAGGAACCCTTCATTTTTGGAAATCGTACTATGCCCTTCTGAACATGATTAAGTGTATTTAGTGATATTTTTATCAGGTGATTTTAAAGTTTAAATAATTCTAAGCGTAATTTGCATTTCCTTTTTTTAAACAGGAACCTTTTGAGGATGGGTTTGCAAATGGAGAAGAAAGTACTCCAACCAGAGATGCTGTGGTCACGTATACTGCGGAAAGTAAAGGAGTTGTGAAGTTTGGCTGGATCAAGGGTGTATTAGTACGTACATATAGATTTTAGTTTGAAGTTAATCAAATTGTACTTGATTACCTCAACTGTATTTTATTGCTTCTTGTAAGTCTTGTATTGTCACTTTTCAGTAATTAAGTGAAGCTGTTAAGTTGATGAAAGCATCAGAATCTAGAAAGCTGAGCAGGCAATAGAGCTGAAATATGCTGACTTTCTTTTCTGCTACTCCATTATTTTTTGAAGAGAAATATATAGAAGTTAACAGACAACAGAATAAGTCTTTTCTTTAAGTGTTGAGGTCACTTTAGTAGAGAGTTTAAGGGATTAAGGTTCAGATTTACTTCTGTTTTTCTGTGTTCAAATGGGCACTAAGGATCTGACTAGAGTAGACAGGCTAAAGTGACCTCTCTTTGAGACTTTGGAAGCACTTATTTGGAATTGACATTTAGGAGAGAAATAGAGGGGAAATCCCAGTTTTAATAGTAATTTTATTGCCTAATCAGTAAAGAATTGAAGCTCCTGATTGTCGTTTGCCTATTCTTAGATTTTAGTATTTGAAAAAACTGTGTTCTATGTATGAGCATAATAAATAAAAATAAATTGGGGAAACTGTCAAAAATAATTAGGTGTTTTTAAAGATATGTGAACAATTGGCATTTTGTGTTGACAAACATGTAATACTTAAATATCTTATAGAAATCATGACATGAGGATATTATAAAAGAATAAGCAAAAATTAAACTTAATTTGCAGTGATAAAGGGGAAATTAACTACTTTTTTAAGGATTGAAGTTTTAATATTCTTTATACCTTCCTTGTTCAGTGCTTCTGCTGCTTCATATAATTGTGATGGGTATGTGTATATTTGGATATAGACACACACTCACATGTTACATTATACTTACATTAGCTCACTTTAAGCTCTTATTAAATAAGCTTTTTAAAAAACTATTAGTTTGATAGTCTCATTCATTTATTTTTGCTTTTACTTCCCTTGCCTTTGAGGTCAAATTCATAAAATCTTCTCGAAAACCAGGATCCATGAGTTTAGTACCTATGTTTTCTTCTATGTGATTTATTGTTTCAGGTCTTATATTTAGGTCTTTGATCCATTTTGAATTAATTTTGGTGTATGGTGACAGATAATCATGCTAAGCAAAATAAGTCACAGAAAAAGTTGAGAACCATATGATTTCAGTAATATGTGGGATATAAAACTGAAAGCAACAAACGAGCAAGACAAACAGAAACTTATAGACACCAGACAACAGTTTAGTGGTTACCAGAGGGAAAGAGGCGAGGGTGGCATGTAGATAAGGGTAAAGGGGGTCAAATATATGGTGACGGAAGGAGGTTTGACTTTGGGTGGTGAACACACAGTGCAATATACAGATGATATATTATTGACTTGTACACTTAAAACCTATATAATTAACTAATGTCACCCCAATAAATTTACTAAAACATATTAAAAAGTGTGATAAGAGTTATAATTACTTTCTATAGTTTTAAATGTATGTTGTTCTGCTTTTGGCTAGTTTAACATTTATTTCTGTATTATACTCGATAACATTTTTCATCTGTGACTTGGCCTCTTCCTTTCCTAGGTACGTTGTATGTTAAACATTTGGGGTGTGATGCTCTTCATTAGACTGTCATGGATCGTAGGTCAAGCTGGAATAGGTAAGTGAAGTTCATACTTCTTGAATCATCTGAGAATGAATAAGCAACGTAGCTGTGTGCATTTCTAGGCTCTAAACCTCATAAGATACAAGCAATTGGAATCATGCTAAGCTGTGTTCTCCTTTTGTGTAAGATTGTTGTTTTAATGTTACTTTTTTTTATAATTCATATTTGATTTTTCTAAAATAGGATAAAAGTAAGGTAATTTATAAGTTATAATATAAATTCAGTATACTCATACTAACCAGTTCTAAATATGGCAGGTTTAAATAAGAGTATAAGTATTCTCAGTCTCTGTTCTTTTTCCTTAAAGGTCTGTCGGTCCTTGTAATAGTAATGGCCACTGTCGTGACAACTATCACAGGATTGTCTACTTCAGCGATAGCTACCAATGGATTTGTCCGAGGAGGTAAATTCAGTTTGTTACATCATTGTCATCAGATTACTGTTACTAAAAAATGAGATTTAAATCTTATTTTTTACCTTTAAAACGTAACTTACCAGGTCTATGTAGGCAAGAAAGTTGCTACTGAGCACTTTGACCTCGTATATTTTGATATCAAATTTTGTATTTACCAAGACACACAAACATGTACACTTGAAGTTATTGAGGATGTTCACTGTATTTGATAGCAAGAATAGAGCTTCTAACTGGGTTTCTTCCTCACCAGGCTGCCCCTTGTTGCCTCCTCCCAGGCTTCAGCCTATGACTCAGTGACATGCATCCTGCCTTTCATGGTATTGTACAGGTACAACCTCATTCCTCCCCATTGAGGGAAACAGGCAGAGTTCTGCCCCATGATATAACAGCTTTATGAGTTACACCTAGGACTCGCAACTAGCTCTCTTCTGTGAGTGCCCTGAGGTCTCTTTCAGTGGAGTTCACGAGATCTGCCTTGTGAGATTTTACCCTCCCCAGGAAGAGCACCCAGACCAGGAGAATGGCCCTGAGATCTCTGAGAATAAGAATTCCATTTTCTAAACTGAAGCTCATCAGTTAGCTATACTGAGAAGATTCCTAGAGAAAGGAGAAAATGTTTACCAGCTTCTGTAAAGTTATCACAGCAGATAACTGAGAGAAGAATCAACCTGTACCATCTGCCTCAACTAATTTTCATTGAACATTATATACATTGGACATGCAGTCAATTTCTGATTTATCTTCATCAGTATTTGGAGAGAGAACCAGATTGAACTTTTCATTTTTTCCATCTTTATATTTCTTACATACCGGAGGATTCAGATCACTATGGCCTTGGGAGAAAGCTGGTAGCTCACATCAATATGACTGTGACTATGCTGAACATGCATCAGTGTGTGCTGAGGTTTCATGTGTACACGAGCCTGGATGGAGCTGTATTGAGATTTAAGATGTGGATGTGTCTGACAGTTATCAGACAACACCAAAAGATTCTTTTTGGCTTCTTGTGTACTAGGTGCCCATGTTTCCTTTCTTTCTGTTACTGTTGTGGAACGGAAGTGGAAGGAGAAATGGCACGGGTGTTTGGTAGTTGAGAGAATCAGGAAATCATCAAAGAATTTCTCCTTATCTTCAATCCTTCAAATCTAGGTTGTGAACCTCAAGGGGAATGGGACATGAAGCCACAGGCAGGATGAACTCTAGACTATTTTCCATGTGAATTCAAACTTATGAGAAGTGTAGATTTTTTGCATTATGACTAAAAAAACATTTCATCTTTCAGTACTACCAATGGTTTTCATATATATTCACAAATACATCTATCTCAGAGACTTTGTGTCTGATCTTCTGACCTGGGATACTAAGGAAGTATGAGAATGTGAAATGCATGAAGATATGTCCCAACAAATTACCATGTCTTGCAATTTTGCCTAAGTTCCCTCAAAACGATAGCTCACAAAGGAAGAAACTATAGGGGAAAAAAACCCATTCGATGATATAATTCTGAATTCTGTTATTATCAGATATGCATACAAATGAGAAAGTAAATATATTTGCTGAAATAATGGAACTTAAGGAAGAAAAAAAGAAGAAGGCATTAATTTAAAGAAATAAGCAAATACTTTGAAGCTTTACTAGAAGGCATTTATTTTTCACTTGTCAGCTGGTGACTTTGGACACCTGGATGATCCTTTACAGAATAGAAATGGGGTACATCATCTGCACTGAACATTTCCTGGAGATTCTTTCAATGAATGTACCCCTTCTGTCTTCTCAGTTGTATGCTTCATGAACTTGAAGACCACTCCCAACAGAATTTATTTTGGTTTCCTGAGAAAACAGTGTTTTCCACATGGGAAAAAGTAGATACAGGTATAAAATTGATGAGATTACAATGCACCCTGTAATCATGATTCTAAATTGAAAGCGTCAGATAGTATGACTCATAGATTTTATCCCAAAAGTACACATTTCTTAACTCTGTCCGCAAAATTTACCTGTACCAAATGACCAACCCAGTAGCAACGAGCACCCCTAGTGCCCACATTGTGTATTTCCATCAAAGGAATTAGGGAACCTTAGAGAAAAGATTTATTCCAGATCTGGGCCGCAATTGTCATTGAGCCCAGACATCCTCCCACATCGGAAAGTAGAGAAGGTGAAAAAGGCTGTTTTTAACAGTTTCATGTCAAAAATACCCAGGAGGCAACTTGAAGAAGCTAATACTGAATGAAGTTTGGATAGTTTAAACAGGAGTACTACTACTACTAATAACTGATTCGAGTGAAAACATATGATAAAATCTGTACGTTTACAGACACCACAAAAAAAAAAGCTCATTTTTTGCCTTTGAAGAATGGTAAGGAATGCTATGAAAATTGATAAATAAAGGGAAAGAATCTAATGTTCAATAAAGCTTTCATGAATGAAAGTTTCCTTATCTGAACTTAGTGTAACCAAAAAATTAACAAGAGATTTTTTCTTTAGATATTCTATATGATAAGTATTCTATATAAAAATATTCCAATTTTGTAAACCTTTTACTCATTAAGAGTACCTGAGAAATTTTCTATCCCAATAAATTGAATCTGATTTGCATCATGCCTGCGGCTCCAGGAAGCTTTTTATGGAATATGCAGGGGAGAGAGGAACTTATTAAATGACAGTTTAGAGTAACAACAGCAAATTCCAGACTGGGAATCTCTCTGGAACAAGGAATTTTTATTCAACAAAATTTTCCAAGGAGCAAAAAAGATAGGGATTTATTGTTGAAAACAAACCTTAAGAGGCTCAAGGTATAGGTGTGACTTTGCTTGCTCTTCTTAACAACAAACTACTTTATGTTTTAGTAGGGTGGAATCAAGAGTGCCTGGATTGGGTCTCTATCCCAACTACTGAGAACTTGATTTGGACTGCCTCCCTTGAAATGGCATAGAGAGGAGAGTGATAGAGCAAGAACTATCTAAAGGATCAGGGTGCCAAAGGCTTAGAGAGGAGAAATGGAGGGATGGTATGGGAATAGTGATGTCTGTATGCCCATCTTGATTTTCTGTGGACTGAAAGTTGATTAATAATGAATTAATAAGGAAATATTTTACCTAAATTGCTTAAAGGTTGCAGTTGCTCTCTTTAGTAATTTCAATTTAAAGATCCCCGTATTAAACTTGTGTAGTTAACGTATTAATTTAAAGAACTATTTTTGAGGTAGTACTTGATATTTTACTTTTATTTAACTGGATTCTTAACTGAGTTACGACATTTATCTGTAGTAATGGTGAATATTTTCTCATTTTGTAAGATATGTTTCCAGCCCTGTGGAAGTATGTGAAATTCATACTTTTCCTCATGCTGTTTCCTTTTTGCCATAGGAGAGAGATTTACTATTACTAAGTAACTTTAACATTGATTTTAACAGTGCCTTTTAGAGATTAAACAGATAGCAACCCAGAAAAGTGTAGGTTGTCTCCCCTCTCTGCCCTCCCCTGGATTCCCCCATTTTATCTTGGCCGTCATAATCAGACAGACAGAAAGTATAAGTATCCTTTTTTTCCCCTTGCATCTGCAGTGGAAGTAGTTTTTTAAAATATGAATTAACTGCCAACTTGTAAACAAATGTCATAATGATCAATTATGAAGTCTAGGATAAAAATAATATGACAACATTCAATGTTTCTGGAAAAAAAGAGTCAAAACATAGAAAATTAAATATCCTTATTTTCAGGCTGGATTGGATATTATTAATGTTTTTTGGGTACTGTTTAAAGTTACCAGGGGCAAGTTAGACAATCATTCCCTCAGCTCTCTGCCTCTGCAGAGTAAGAATAGCAGTGCCAAGTAACTGCAGTCACCCCTCCATCATCATCTCTGACATAGTCCCTCCCCTAACAGATGCAGTCAGGTTCTATAGATTATTGCAGCCTGGTAGGAGCCTAGAGCTCTTTCCTGTTCTGCAGATCCCAAGGCACCCTGTTCTTGAGAGCTTGGATTTTACAGAATACACTTAGGCTAAATGCAACATTTTCTGCAATTTACATGGTGCTGGCCAGCAGCCACTTTCACTCAGATCCTCACTTCCTAGATTCACAGACCAGAGTTCTCCCATCTCCAGTTAAGTGAATAGGGACTCACTTATGAAATAGAAAACAACCACAGGAAGCTTTTTATAAGATGAAAGTGAAAATTCTGGTTTTTAAATCACATTGTATTATATGAACTGAGCAATAGAAGGAAAAAAGTTCCTCAATCACTTTTTGTTTTGGAGCATTAAGTCAAAAGCAGAGGTCAGTGCACTTTTGAATAAAAATCCAGGTTATATCAAATTTCAGACAGGTAGTTCTGAGAATCTAAAATCAGTATAAACCTGCCTGTTCCATGACTAAGATGAAGTTGTTTTTTTTTTCTTTTTTGTAGTTGAATAAATTGGGTTTATTTGTTATAGTGTGAGTTTTTCAGAGAGCACTGACACAGAAGCCAAATAGCCAAATCAAAAAAAAAAAAAAAATTTATTACAGATTCGAATCTGGGCTCAAACCTCCACTGTCGCAGCAGTGATTGAGGCAAGAGCCCCGAACCTAGTTTTTGTTACCCTTATATACCCCCTTATCTTCCCCGGTTG
>CM053501.1:26045985-26560652 GCA_028627145.1 Eidolon dupreanum | reverse complement strand
ATAGTGGCAATTATTTTCTGAGACCTGATTGCTAGGCATGATACCGTGGTCTTGACATACATTATATGATTTAATACAACATTGCTATTAGTCTCATTTATAATTTGTGTGGATAATGAGAGCAAAAATAAAATAACTATGCATTTTTTTTAACAAAATTGAATTTTATGCAGATTCTACTGGTGAATCTTTAGAAATGTCTGCAGTATGTCAGAATTATCTTTATATACTCATATCTTTTTTTTTTTTCTCAAATAATTGAAGATCTCCTGACTTCTCTGAGATAAAAATAAACATTGGAGGTGAGGGAAAACGAATATTTTTCACATGTTCTAAATGACAGAAAGAGCTTTCTGTATTGGTATAATCAGATGATCATTGATTGTCAAATTTGTTGTTTAGTTTGTTACATTATGTGCGTCTATAGAAATGCCTTTCCTTCTAATGATGTAATTGTTCCCCTTCCCCTTCTCACAAATATCCATTGCCATTGTCTTCTAATCAGAACATTATTTACTCTTCTGCCTGAATCAGTACATCCTGAATAGTTATTAATCTGAATAAATACTTGTTGCCTCTCAGTGAAATGTTTCAAAAAACTATAGAAAGCAGTTGTGTTTTAAGGTTTTATTAAACTTAAATATAACGTATTTTCAGCTCAGTAAAATACTGTTTATATGCTATAAGTAGCTCCAATGTGAATCTGGTAGGTGATTGTAATAATTTTTGACTTCTATTTTCTCTTTGACTCCCTTAATGTCATTTGAAGAGAGTTCTTAGTATAGATTACATCTAATTTATCAGTTTTTCTTTTTTGGATCACACTTTTGGTGTTGTACTTAAGAAATCTTTGCCTACCTGAAGGTCCCAAATATTTTCTAATATATCTTACTCTAGAAGTTTTATAACTTTAGGTTTTCAGTTACATTGATCATTTTTAGTTGATTTTTATATATGGTACAAAATATGAATCAGGATTCATATGGATATCCAGTTATTTCAGCACAATTTGTTGAAAAGATTATCTCTTCTTTATGTACTTGCTTTTGTGCTCTTGTAAAAAATTAATTGACCCTAATTACTCAAAGCCACCTGTAGTTTCAGTACAATTCCTATAGAAATTTCAATGGCATTTTTCATAGAAATAGAAAAAAAATTGCCCTAAAATTTATTTAGAATCACAAAAGACCCTGAATAGTCAAAGCAATCTTGAGAAAGAACAAAGCTGGAGGCATCACACTTTCTGATTTCAGACTATGTTATAAAGCTATAATTATCAAAACAGTGTGGTACTGGAATGAAAACAGACACATAGACTGGCGGAATAGAATCAAGAGCCCAGAAATAAACTCATGCATATACAATCATATGATATATGACAAGAGAGCCAAGAATACTCAATGGGAAAAAGATAGTCTCTGTAGGAAGTGATGTTAAGAAAATGATATTCACATGTAAAAGAATGAAATTGGACTTGTTTCTTATGCCACTTATAAAAATTAACTCAAAATGGATTACAAACTTAAATGTAAGACCTGAAACCGTAAAATTTCTAGAAAGAAAAATAAGGAAAAGGCTCCTTGCCTTTGGTATTGACAGTGATTTTTTTTTGGATATGACACCAAAAGCATAAGAACAAAATCAGAAATTAACAAATGGGACTGCATCAAACTAAAAAGCTTCAAAGAAACAACAAAATGAAAAGATGACAACCTACGGAATGGGAAAAAATATTTGCAAATCATATATCTGATAAAGTGTTAATATTCAAAATAGATAAGGAGCTCATATAACTCATAGCAAAAACAAAAACAAAAACAAAAACAAAAAATCAGGGCAGAAGACCTGAATAGATACTTTTCCAAAGATGACAGCAAGTTTATGAAAAGGTGTTCAACATGACAAATCATCAGGGAAATGCAAATCAAAACCACAGTGAGTTAATCACCTCATACCTGTTAGAGTGGCTCTCGTAAAAAAAGATGAGAGAATAAAAGCTAGTGAGGTTTTGGAAAAATGGAACCCTTCTTCGTTGTTGGGAATGTAAATCGGTGCAACCACTATGGAAAACAGTATGGATGTGCTTTAAAAAAATAAACTAACATATAATCCCGCAATTCCACTTCTGGACATCCATCCAAAAGAAATGAAATCATTATTTGGTAGAGATGTTTGTACCCTGTGTTCATCATGTTCATTGCAGCAGCATTCACAATACTTAGGAAATAACTCAGGTATTCACTAATGGATGAATGGATGAAGAAAATGTGATATATATGTATATGTACATACACACACATACGTACATAGGAATATTATTCAGCTATAAAAAGAAAGCAATCTTGCCATTGCAACAACATGGAGGAAACTTGAGGGTATTATGCTAAGTGAAATAAGTCAGAGAAAGACAAATACTGTGTAATCTCATTTATATGGAATCTAAAAAAGCTAAATTCAGAAAACAGTAGAAAGTGGTTATCAGGAGCTGGTGGGGGTGAGGGGGGTGAGAGAAATGATATGTTGGTCAAAGGGTACAAACTTCTACTTATGAGAAGAATAAATTCTACTTATGTATCTAATGTATAGCATGGAGACAATAGTTAACAATACTGTATTGTATACTTAAATTTGTTAAGGGAGTAGATCTTATTATGTTCTTACCATAACATCAACAGAAAAATGGTAATTGTGTGAGATGAAGGATGTGTTAACCTTATTTTGGCAACATTTTGCAATGTATACGTGTATCAAATCATCACATTATACATCTGAAACTTACACAATGTTATATGTTAATTAAATATCAATAAAGCTGGGAAAAAATTAATTGACCCTACATGTGTGGTTTTATTTTTGGACTCTGTGCTCTTCTATTATCTATAGATCTATCTTTAGTCTAATACCATACTATCTTGGTACTGTAGCTTTATAGCAATTCTTAAAACTGGGTAGTGTGTTTTCTATCTTTGTGCTTTTTCAAAATTGTTTTGGCTATTCTAGTTCTTTTGCCCTTTCATATAAATTTTAGAATCAGCTTGTCAATTTCTATGAAATATCCAGCTGGAATTTTGATTGGAATTGTGTTGAATCTAAAGATCAATTTGGAGAGAATAAATATCTTAATTATGTCTTCATTCCATGAACATGGTAAATCTAGTTACTTTTTTTAAGTTGTCAGTATACAGATCTTCCAAATATTTTTTAGATTAAGACTTGTGTTTCCTGTTTTTGAGTGCTAGTGTAGGTTACTTTTTAAAATTTCAGTTTCTAATTGTTCATTGCTAGAATGTGGAAATACGGATTTTTGTATGTTCACTTTGTTGCATGTCTGTTTTAGCGTTCTCCAGGGAAATAGAACCCATAGGGTGTGTGTGTGTGTGTGTGTGCGCTTGTGTGTGTGTAAAGATATGAAAGACTTGATTCTTGTGATTATGGTGGCTGGTAAGTCTAAAATCTGCAGGGTGGGTTTGCAGTCTGGAGACACAGAAAAGAGCAGATAACTGCAGTTTGAGTTGCAAAGCCGTCTGCAATGGAATTCCCACTTGCTCAGGGGAGGTCTTTCTTTGTTATATTCAGGCCTTCAGTTGATTGAATGAGGCCCACCCAAATTACGGAGGAGGACATTTAAAATCCTAACTTTAGTATTTCTGTTGTTTTTTTTCCTTTTCTTTAGGAGGAGCATATTATTTAATATCTAGAAGTCTAGGGCCAGAATTCGGCGGTGCAATTGGCCTCATTTTCGCTTTTGCCAATGCTGTTGCAGTTGCTATGTATGTGGTTGGATTTGCAGAAACTGTGGTGGAGTTGCTTAAGGTAATTCACCTTTCTTCTAGTCATTTGTTTCCCAAATCTTTGTTGAGGGCTTATATACCATTCACCATTTAGATGCTAGGAAAGCAGTGATGAATACAAAATTCATCCTCCAAGAAGTTTAGTGTATGAGATAGACAAAGAAAATTATTTTAGAAAGTCAGAAGTAGATAACTAGGTGGCCTTGGTTTGTGGTTTTTTTCTTTTCTTTTTTTTTTTTAACACCTACAGCACCTGGTATTCCTAGGTGGTCTCCCATCCAAGTACTAACCAAGCCCAACCCTGCTTAGCTTCCAAGATCAGATGAGATTGGGCACATTCAGGGTGGCATGGCCATAGACACTAGGAGACCTTGGCAATACAAAAGGGGATCATTTAACTTACCATCTAGAAACGGGGGTTGAAGACTGTCAAGGATGGGAGTTTAGATACTAATAAGCTGATAGTAGAAGTGGGGTGTAGTATGAGGGAAACAAGGAAGAAAACAAAACAAAGGCCTGGAAAGAGTGGAGTATATTATGTGTTTAAAAAAAAAAAAAACCTAAATATTTCTGAATGACTAGAACAAAGTGGCAAGAGATTTAAGACTAGAAAGGAGAATCAAGTCAGGAAGAGTCTTGTTTGCTAATAAATTTAGGTCTTACCTTGAGTAGAGTTGGAGACCATTAACATTATTAGATTTGGAACCTAAAGAAATGACCACAGTATAGAGAATGAATTTGAAGGATCATGACTGGAAATGAGGATCTTTTAAAAGGTTGTTGTAGGTGTCCAGGGAGCAGAGACATGGCTTATATTAAAACAATGACGAGGCCTTTTGAGCCACGCTTCTCTTGCTCACGCACGCTTCCACATCTAGAAGTGTACTTTCCCTTCTAATAAAACTTTACTTCTCTACTGTAAAAAAATAAAAAAATAAATAAATAATAAACAATGACGAATGGGGCTGAAAAGTATGGGCGAATATGAGAGATTTTAAAAACATTGAATAAGTAGACTTGATTAATGGGATGTGGGAAATTAAAGAAAAAGGAGGATGTCAAGTTTACACACAGTTGGGGATTTAGATGGGAAGTAATGCCATTCACTTGAGATAGAGAACATAGGACAGTTTAGTTTTAGACCTCTAATTTTAGGAACTAGAGATATATCCAAGCAGAGCTGACCAGAAAGTAGTTGACAGTACTCTTTGGAAATTCAGATAAGAACTTGTTTGAAAAGAGTCATTGGGATGTGTATAGTTCATTAAAGTAGAAGTGAAGTAGGATTCAGTACTGTTAAATGAAAGGAACCTCAACTGACTCATAGTTGTTCATGTTAGGTTAGGTTGTAACTCTTCTTTTGCACTAGTGTTTGTTACATTAGCAAGGGTAAAATTTGAAAATGACCAACACTTAACATTGCATTGACCTCACCTGTGTAGGCCAAAAGGATGGAGAAAAGGAAGGGCTGTAAGTAAGCAAGTAATATAATCATTAAGAGTTTCTATTCTTTCATTGTTTAATTTAGGTTATATGTTTTTAATTTCATTGATATTAAATCACAAATACTTTTGCTCGTAGAATGTATTTTGGACAACTGCATGAAAGTATATCTATCTCTTAAGTGAACTAAAGACCATTTAAAGCATGAGTTCACTAATAAATATATCAAAATATATTTCTGCTATATAACTTAAGAAAATCCTATTAGTACTATTAAGTCATATTATTTTTATTTGCTTGTTAGCAATTCCTTTTTTGATTTATTGTGTCTGCATTAAATATAGCATTATTCATTTGATCATATTTTTGATGTCATCAGATACCTGAATGGCATCTCAATAATAGTTATTCATTCTTTTTCCTTAGGTCTCTCTATTCTTAGTTAAAAAGGCATCTGTTCAACTTGTACATATAAGGCACTGTGCTTTCTCTACAATGTTTAAAAAGAATTAGACTTTAACTAAAATGACTAATATTGCTCATTACATTTATAATTCTTTTTTTCTAGGAACATTCCATACTTATGATAGATGAAATCAATGATATTCGAATTATTGGAGCCATTACAGTGGTGATCCTTTTAGGTATCTCAGTAGCTGGAATGGAGTGGGAAGCAAAAGTAAGTAATGGTATCATTGGAATATCTGTAAATATTTAATATATGAACTTATAGAGCTTTTGTTTTAGGAATGCTATACAGTGTGGTAATATTTTTAGATTTTGATATTTAGATTTTTAGATTCCTAAATGGCCACTTTCAGAGAAATTTATGTATAAGGTTATTTTCTAATCGACAATATGGGAAATATTTGGAGATAACCTATCAGTTTAAATACAGTAATTTCTAAATTTTTGACTCCCTACATCCCCTCCCATCCCCTATTCTTAATTTACATTACATAGAAATGTCCAGGTCAGTATTAGGTAGGCCAAATTAAACTATTGGCTTTGTAATTTATTTAAAAGTTTGTTTAAATAAATATAGAAGCAATAAGTTAGTGCCCATTAGAGATTAGAGAAACCAATCTTGCTCCTTACTATTGAAATCTCAGAAATCATGACTACTAAAGCCAATACCATTGTTTCTGGGAAAAATTGAAGTCATGTGTTAACATGTAGGCAGAGCACCCAAATATATTTCTGTGTTTTTGAGAGAATATGTCACAGTACAGCTCCTGTTTCCTGAGTAATGCATATCCACAAAGATGCTTTTGAGCAGCTCAAAGTCCCTTCCAGGGTTTCTTTGTGTTTACTTCTGTAGATTGTATGAAATCACAGATTTCTGTTATATGTGAGCTATGATAATATTTACCAGATCAAAAATTAGGAAAGTATGAAAGAATTATTTTTCTATGGTTGTTATTTAAGTCATTAGTATAAAATTAAATCATTTACTGAAACATTTAACAAATTGGCTTTACTGAAAAGAATAGAATTTCATACTACCTGGGACATGATTAGATATAATTTGTTCTTATTCCCTCAAATGACAGTTTTTCATGAGTATCTGCTCAATTTTATTGGCAAGTTAAGAGTAATGGGTGAAGGTGGTCAAAAGGTAGAAACGTCCAGTTATAAATAAATCATGGAATGTAATGTACAGCATAGTTATGGTAGTTAATAATCTTGCATTGTATATTTGAAAATTGTTAAAAGAGTATATCTTAAAATTTCTCATTACAGGAAAATAATTTACAACTGTATGGTGATGAATGTTGACTAGACTTATTGTGGTGATCATTTCACTTTTAATCAAATATCAAATCAATGTTGTATACCTGAAACTGATATATTATTACATGTCATTATGTTCCAATAAAACAAAACAAAATGAAAAAAGGGTAGAAGAAGAGAAATGGTAGTTCTCATAGATTGTTCCTGTCTTTCAGTCCCATTGCTACTTTAATCCCCATCCTGGGTGTTGTCTTCTTTCTGTACTTTTTCTTTTTTTCCCTTTAGCTGACACACATTCAGCATTGTGTTTGGACTTGGTATAAAATTTGTGATTGTTGCAAATGTGTTCTCCATGTCCAGATTGTACTATACAGTGGAGGAGAAAGGAAAAAATGATATATAGAATGAAAAGCCTACAGTGTTTTGAATTTATAGTGCTTTATGATTTGTGGGGATGCATGTCATTAATCCATTTGAGAAATATATGACATGCTCCTACTTTTGTTACTCATTTTTTCTCAATGTGTTGAGCATTTTAGGATAGTTCTTTAAAGATTGGTAATTTAATAAATTTATTACACACCTACTTTGTGCTTGACATTATTTGAAGTAGTGAGGAAGCAAGACTGAAATCCCTTCTCCCATGGAAGTTATATTCTAGTGAAACTGAATCAATGTATAGATAGATATAAGAGATTTGATTTTGATTTTTAATGTTTAAAATTCCAGGCTCAGATTGTTCTTTTGGTGATTCTGCTACTTGCTATTGCTGATTTTGTCATAGGAACATTTATCCCATTGGAGAGCAAGAAGCCCAAAGGTTTCTTTAGTTACAAATGTAAGTAAAAAAGATAGAATATTTCTAAATGTGTATATTATACAATAAAATTCTATTAGTAAATAAATTTAGTACATTTTAGATATTTTATAATGTAATTGAGTTTGGTGTAGTGACTTGCACTAATTGACAATTCAATTTAGTTTTGTCTTTGTGTGTGTTACAATTGGAGTAAAAAATCACTTTTATTTATGTCTTTCTGTTTTCATTATTAACAACAAAAGGTAATAGAATGTAAAAAAAATCAGTGCAACTGAGGAAAGGTACTTTAATTCTCTATTAATTTTGGGAATTTATAACTGAAAGTAACTTTTGTTCTGATGTGGCTTTTTCATTGTTTTAGTTGTATTTCAGCACAAGTCTAAAAGTACCTGAGACTGTGAGATTGTGAAAGTAACTAGAAATGTTAGTTTCTTTGTGATTGTAGTTTAAGTTTTTCTATAGTTTGCATTAACTGTGTGAGAATTTTCTACAGTTTTCATCTTCTGTGACCCTTTTCATTCTGCATCTAACTGTCACTACTGGTGAAATTTACTTATTTATTATTTCCTAAAGGATCTCTCTGTATCTTCCCCCCCGCCCCCGCTCCCTGAACCCTCACTTTCCGTCTTCTCCCTGCTTAATTGAGCAACTCTGAACCTATCTCCGCAAAATAAAATGAAAGTGGGGAAAAAATAGTTGCATTAGCATCAGAGAGGCTTAGCATTTAGGGTAACAGGTCTGTTTCAGTTGATAAAAACTCCTTGCTTTGAAGCCCTAGAAGAAAAGGCCTAGTTTTACTTCTCTTTAGTTGTTTAGCCCAGAGTACTCATAAAGATACAGAATGTAAATCCGTGTACTTCTTCCTTCAGAAAATCATACTTGTGGGAAAAAAAAAAAGTTGAACTAAACTGTAGAGCCTATAGACCTAGTTGACTTACATTCTGCTGTAAACCCCTTGATCTTGTTGCTGACTGGTAGGTAACAGCATACAGTCCTCGGGTCATTTGTGAGTAGTACTGGTTTGGCCTATACCAGTCCCTGACTTACTTGGCTGGGCAGTTTTCTGATATGAAATGTTTTAAGGTACTTACCTTAACTGACACCCACCTATTATCTGTGCCTACTGATCCTGAGTTGATAGTGTGATGTCTGTTCTGTCTACCAGTGCTCATGCATACTTCTAAACCGGGCTTTAAATTCCTGAATTCTTGGACTGGGAGAAGCGATGTCTGCTAGGCATGCCAGAAGTGAAAGTTAGTAGCATCGGTTAGGTAGATAATTTTCTGTATTTTGTGCTCTCAAATTATATTTGTGACATTTCTTCTATTATGAATGATTTTTTACTTCAGTTTTTAAAAATGTGTTTTTGAACATTTGTTTTTGTCACTTTTATTTCCAAAAGAAATAAAAGTATTAAAAATTATAGTGGATGATTACTTCTAAAAATATTTCTGATAATTAAATATTTTTTATTTATGACTTTAATTGATTTAAAAATATCTATAAATACCTTCTAGGCTACATTTTTTATTATTTATTTTTTTCAGATCCTTGCCAACTTAAAAAAGTATTACATAGTTAGCTAGTGCAGTAATTTATATTGTATTTAAGTAGTACATCTGGGTTTATCTCACTCTGAGGTAAATAAATCTAAATATACTTTGGAATGTGACTTTTCTTTTTTGATGGTTGATTCTGCTTGGCTTTCTTCTCATTCTCTATACTAAGGCAGTGTCAGTAGTAAACAGGCTAATATTGATAAACTTGTCAGGTCAAATGACTACCTAATAGAGGGTATTCGTTTTTTCCTCTTTCCTTTTTTCTTTTGGTACGAGATGTATCTTTCAACAAAGGCCAATGCTTCTGCCGTGTTCTAGATCACCTTTCTTTTACTTTATCAAAGCCATTTATCCTATAATAATCACTTTCTTATTTGCATCAAAATTCTCACATATATAAGTTCATGAACTTGTTCTAGTAAGTCCCATCTTGAAAATGCTATTTCTTTTATTCTCCTCAAGCTACCACCTCATTTCCCAATTCCCTTTCATACACAAATTTCTCAAATTTATACCTCTTATTTATTGTTATCTCAAATTTCAAACTTACAGAGAATTTGAAAAATTTATGCAATAAATTTCTTAAATTTTCACAATAGATTCACTAATAATGAACTTTTTTTATTTTTATTTATTTATTTTTGCTGCATTTGTTTTATCACTCCATATATATCTAATTATTTTTACTACAGTTGCTAAACCTTTTGAGAGTACTTGCAGAAATCATGACTTCTTATCTCTAAATTTAAGCAGGTATCTGCTAAGGAAAGGGACAATTCAGGAAGTTTAACTTTGGCACATATGGTTCGTATACAAATTTTTCCAGTTGTCCCTATAAAAAATTTTATAGCAACTTTTTTATTCCTGTTCCAGGGACCCATTCATGATCATGTGTTATATTCAGTCATCATATCTCTTCATTCTCCTTTTTTTAAAAAATGACCTTTACGTAATCTTCAATCTCCTTGAATCTGAAATAGCTCTGTAGGCTTTTTTTTTTGTCTTTCATGATATTGACATTTTTCAAGAACAAGTCCTGACAGTTGAGTTTGCTTGATTTATTTCCATAAATTCAGGTTATTCATTAATTTTTTTTTATCTTTTGATCATTTAAACATTTTTACCGAATTCTCATTATGAGCAGACTCTGTATAGACACTTTGGCTAATGTAAAGATTAACACAACATAGTCTTTATCCTGGTAAGGCTTATATTCTAGTTGAGTAGATACATACATGACTAAATTGATAATAAAACATGGTAAAGTACCAAAAGAGAGATATAATAAAGAGCTATGGGAGTCCACAGGTTATTCATTTTTGCCAGGAACACCACTTGGTTGATGTTTCCTCCTCAGTGCGTTGTCACATTAGGAGACTCATGTGATGTCAGATTTTCCCATTACTGATGGTTTTAACTTTAATGACTTGGTCAAAGTTGTACCTGAGAGGTTTCTTTATTGTGAGGTTGTCATTTTCTTCTTTGTAATTAAAAAGTAATCTGCGGCGGGATACTTTGAGACCATACAGAGCCTATTTCCCACCAAATAGTTAGATTTCATTCATTCTTAACCCTTCTCTGGCTTCTGTCTGTCAAAGTCATGACCACATGGTGCTAGATCCATTGTGCAGCAGCCATATACTTAGTTGTCCCATTCTCCTTGAAGTACTTTTCTTGTCTTGTTTGATGTCACAATGGTCACTATGTCTATTACTCTACGTTTTAGTGTCCTATTACCCTTTCTCTTCTTTTATCCTCTAAATGTCAAAGTTGCACAGAGTCTAACTATATTCTTTCCTTTGGTGATGTGTAGTCATGGTTCCAGATGCTATCAAGAAACTGACATGTTTCTATTCCTGGATCTCTCCTTTAAACTCCATATATAGATGTATGTCCTACCTAATCCTTCTCAGACTTTTCTATTTCAGTATGTGGATGAAGCCAGGATCTCAGTGTTTCCTACCTGCCCCCTTACTTTCTAATCTTTCTCTAATCAGTACATTATTCTCCCCTCACTAGACTGAAGCACTGAAGTAACTTTTTAAGGTCTCCCTGCTTCAGATGTTGATGCCTTAGTCCATTGCCCACACAGCATCCACATAAGCATTAATCATATCATCTTATTTGCATGTCTAAGCCTATGTTGGCTTTCCATTATACTTAGGATAAAACATAAAATTTTATATTTTATATATTTAAAATTTTGTATACTTTCACCCCCTTTTCAGTCTCATTTCATTCTCTCCCTTACTGTGAGACCTTTACATTTGTCCTCAAAACTGTAAACCTTTTCCCATCTCTGGGCCTTTTTTTTTTTTAAATTCTTGGTCTAATCTTTTCTGTGATCATCACAAGGCTGATTCTCAGTAAAGTCTCTGTTTAAGAATTATCTCCTTAGTTATAGCACTTTAGTCTTCTGTAACCTCTTTGAATTAGAGTCTCTCTTTCATTCTTTATCACAACACTCTGTTTCCATCCATACATTTACTGCTGTTTGTAATGATCTGTTTCTTAGTTTGTAGCTCCCCATTGAGACTCTTAAATTCTATAAAGTTGGAACCATGTCTAGCTTTTTGCTATTGTATCTCTAAGCACCTTGAGATACTAAATGGCTCCAGTACAGGACCTGGCACATTGTAGATACTCAAATATTGGGTGGGTGGGTGGAAGGAAGGAACAAAGGAATGAAGGAACGAAGGAACGAAGGAAGGATTAATGGATAGAATGAGGGAAGGAAGGATGGATGGATAAATGACAGTTAATTCGTTGTTTTAGTGTCAGGACCTATAAGAATAGATGGAAACAGTAGGACTAGTGGAAGCTTTCATTATTGTTGGAGTGAAAAGGGCCTTTACCTAATTTATCTTAGCTAAAATTATCTGGAAGCCTGATGAATGGCCTAAAAAATCAAATGGGTCACCACTATGAAATAGAGAAAGCTGTACATATAATATAGAAATTGGGTAGAAGGAAAAAATGGTTCATTTAGTATGATACTCCTTTTATTTTCTTTTTTTCTCATTTCTTTGACCTCTGAGATTGAGGGGGTTTATACACGCTTTGCTTTGCATTTTGTCTAGTGACAACAATCAAATTAGAGATGCTTGAAACTTAATTATTAAGGTCTACAAAATAATAGGGCATGACCAGGTCAAATCATTTTTGTTTGTAAACTGTTTCCTTACCAAAAAAAAGGGGGATACTAATACTTGAATTAGGAAGTTTTTAAGAGTTTACCAGTTACTTCAAGAAAACTCAGGGATCATACTTAGCATTTACTCTTGACCTAAATTATTGTAGTCTAATCTGCTATTCACTAATTGCCAAAAAACATTTCGTTCTCTACAGCTGAAATATTTAATGAGAACTTTGGACCAGATTTTCGAGAAGAAGAAACTTTTTTTTCTGTATTTGCCATCTTTTTTCCTGCTGCAACTGGTATTCTGGCTGGAGCAAATATCTCAGGTGATCTTGCAGTAAGTACTGTATTGATTATATATTAAAAAGTATTATATTGATTATATATTTAAAAGTATTTATTGATTATATATTTTAAATAGTATACATAATGTTTATTTTTAAAGATAGACTTTAAAAAATATCTTTTTGTCTTCTAGGATCCTCAGTCAGCCATACCTAAAGGAACACTCTTAGCCATTTTAATTACTACGGTGGTTTATATAGGAATTGCAGTATCTGTAGGTAAAGAACCTTAAATTTCTTTATGTGTTTCAGGAATTTTTTGATGTACATACTATAAATAGTTATTTCATGACATATTTCTAACTTTTAAATTCAGAAATATTTTAATAAAAAACATGGAGTTGCATATTTAATTTAAAAAAAAATTTTAAGTAAAGTAGTAATGA
This sequence comes from Eidolon dupreanum, assembly GCA_028627145.1. Lineage (NCBI taxonomy): Eukaryota > Metazoa > Chordata > Mammalia > Chiroptera > Pteropodidae > Eidolon > Eidolon dupreanum. Next base: position 26,547,436 of record CM053501.1, on the reverse strand, counting down.
TTTATCGACATATAAACCAGCAGCCTCCAGCCTTTTTGGCACCAGGGACCGGTGCTCCTATGAGAATCTAATGTATGATGATCTGAGGTGGAGCTAGCACTGGGGAGCAGCTGCAAACACCCATGAAACTTCACTGGCTCATCTGCCACTCACCTCCTGCTGTGCAGCTTAGTTCCTAACAGACCATGGACCACTACGCAGCCCAGGAGTTGGGAACCCCTGATTTAAACCACCAAATGCTCTATGACTCCTCCAGGATTTTTATTAAAGTAAATCAGAAACTTATGTGAAATCTTATCTGCAAACTCTTAAATTTCACTGGGTATATTTATAGAAAACTTTATAAGTAAAAGTAAATGCTTTGTTTATGGTGGTTATTTAATATTTTTCTGTAATTTTATTATATGAAGATTATTTCAAGGCCATTAAGCAGTATCTGGCATTTTTTACCAGAAAAACTGATTTTGATGAATAAGACATACTACATTGAATGAAAAATATTTCTAAAGTCTTACTAAATTGAATGAAAATGGTTTTAAACCATTTTATTACATTCATGGGCTCATAGCATTTTAGAACTTAAAAGGATTTAAATGGTCAACTAGTCTCTAAATCCCTGTTTCATAGATGAAGGAATTGAAGCTTAGAGATTTCAATACCAAAGATAACTCGTACTTGTTTTAAAGAATTGTTTTCATGTCAAAGTGGATTTTGGTTTGTTTTTTAAAATAAAGTCTTAAAAGGCTATTTATAATAGTAGCTTCTTTACCTGAAACATTCTAGTCCAGAAAAAATTTAATAACTATTAATTTGCATATAATTTACAAGTAGTAATTAGATAAATTGTCTCAAATTTAGTACACTTTCATAAAACTGTATTCTTTAACCAGAATACATATATTTTTTGAAATTTAATCATTGTTTTAATGTCTGAACTCTAAAAGTCAGGTTTTACAGTTAAATATCTTAAGCATACTATAAGAATAAATCTTAATTTAATACCAACCTAAAGAATCACAAACTCCAAATTCATAGACTACAGACTATAAGGTTTCTACTGTATTTCAGTAAGAAAATTTTATTTTTGCTATATATTCAGCGATTTATTGGGAGATAATACCAGAACTGTTTTTATAGCCTCTGCTGCTAATTTGCATCAACGTAATTTTGAAATTTCACTAAACATAGAGTTAGAAATGCTAATAATTTTGTCATGATGGGCTAAATTAAAATACAAAAAAAGGAATTGGATTTCTTTTAGCCTTACAATCTACACATAAATATTTGAAATTCATTTATATATAATCTTACCAAAATATTTTTATTTTCCCTTAAAACTCCTAGTATGCTTGTATTTATAATATATAAGCTAACTAAAGAAAATTTAGTTTCAATGTAAAGAATGATATAACTGATTATGTTTCAGATTGGACAATAATCTGTAAGAGCAAATAAACTTTTTCTGTTTTTTATCTGACCCTCTAACACTGTTGGCCCTCATACTCATTTTATTCTGTCTGCACAAGCCCTTGCAGCAATAGGAGTAGCCCTTTCTCCTTGGATATTCAGTAGCTGAACCAGTAAAGATGGTCAATACACCAGTGGTTGTATAACTAGTTTGAAGCAATGGAACCTTTTTCTCCCAAATATATTTTGAAATATGAAACACATAAAAGCATAACTGCTTTAGTTCTCCCTTCACATTCCAGCACTTTCAGAAATACCTTTAAGGAAACATAGTTTTGCAAACACTGCTCTGAAAGTTAGATGAAGAAATTTTAAGAATAAAGAACTATAGGTAGTCAATCTAGTAATTAAAATATTCTCCTTATCAAATTTAATTTTCTGTTTATTCAGTTTTTGATGTCACAGCTATAATTTTTACCTCCTATATGGTGAGATGGTAGTGTTAAAGTGCTTCAAAACTAAAAATACATGAATAAGTCTAAGGAATGGTTAATTGCTATTACTTGTACATCTTAGGTTATTTCAAATAATGAAGTGCTTTCAAGAAAACTTTCAAAATTTTATTATACAAGTTTTCAGTTTTTCACAAAAGTAGAGAGCATTTTCTGATGAATCTAACAACTTTCACCCAGCTTTAAAAAATTTTTCAAGAATAATCAGTACATGCTTAATCCTGTTTCATCTATACCTATTCACTCTGCCCCATAAGTTATTTTTAAGCAAATCTCAGATACCATATATTTTATTAACAGGGTGGTCTTATCTGAGACAAAAGTGTAAGTAGAATTATATTTCATTAATGTTCAAATTGTTTTCCCTCACAGAAGATATTACCTAAAGTCTGATTTTTGACAGGTTTCAAATATAAAATATTTGGAGTATAGAAAACATTTCTACCGCTTGGAACTCTTTCAACACAATGTTTTCATGTTTGGTTAAAAAGACATCTTAACCAAAGAGGCCAGGAAATAGTTTTGTAAATATACATTTTTCACAACTTATATTTACAAGCTTGTTATACTACTCCTTATAAGGTTTCATTTTACTACTTAAATATTGGGGACCAATTCTGGGGACCATGATGCTTTCCAAATTCAGTTCCCTGTAAAGCTATCTTAACTGTAAATGCAGAATATGTTATTATAAGCAAGTATATGCAGTCATTCTCATAATTTCTTTACTGGTATATGTAATTTTGAAATGAATATAAATATCAGCTATATTTTTTGTTCTCATTGTCATTTGTGCTTTAGGTTCTTGTGTTGTTCGAGATGCCACGGGGAACGTTAATGACACTATTGTAACAGAGCTAACAAACTGTACTTCTGCAGCCTGCAAATTAAACTTTGACTTTTCTTATTGTGAAAGCAATCCTTGTTCCTATGGCCTAATGAATAACTTCCAGGTGAGCATCAAATTTATATTATAACAGACATTCTATATTTATCTAGAGGTCAGACCGCTGTCAAATCTGACCATTCAGATTACAGCAATAACTTAGAAAGGAGGACTGTTGTTACTTTATACCTAGATGTCTTTTTTAAAAGGCTGTAGATAATTAATTGAGCAAACAAAAATATGAAAGGGTAAAATCTGAAGCCATTTAAGAGCAAAAGAGCCTTCAAGGGTAACACTTTTTATAATATAGTATAATATGTAGTATACTGTTTCAGAAAGCAAAGAAGCATCAGAAGCATCTCATACATGGTCATATTTGTGGGATCTATTTCTGAATTCTCTGTTTCATTGATCTTTGTATCTATGCCTCCACCAATACCATAGTCTTGATTACTGTAGTTACATATTAAGTCTTAAGTCACGTAGATTGATTTTTTTTCCCATTTTATCCTTTTTCAAAAATGTTCTGGCTGTTTTAGTTTTTCCACGTAAATTTTAGACTAATTTTATGTTTATCTATAAAAAATCTTCCTGGGATTTTGATAGGAACTGCCTTAAACTTGTATGTCAGTTTGGGGAGAACTGACCATTACTATATTGAGTATTTCAATCCATGAACACAGTATGTTTCTCCGTTTCCTTTGATCTTTTTTCTTTCATCAGCATTGTATAGGTTTCAGAATATAAGTTCTGTACACCTAAGTATTTCATTTTTATTGTGAGCAATTTAATCCATACTAATTAAAATGTGTTCAGTTTTCTAATTACAGGTGTCTCCATAATTGCTATATATAATAAATACCCTTTTGAAAAGTATTGATCAGTATCAGTAGTGTTATTTTATTAGATATGGCCCATATGGTCATGCTAAACCACCTTTAACAACAGAATTAAATCCTTAATGTATGCCTGAAAGTTTGCGAACTTTTAAAATATGAACTATGTAAAGATTAATAATCTCAAGTGTTTGGAGAATATCAGTCCTATAAGGTACTGAAAGTGAAATGAAATTTTTATAAAATTTATATGTTTTTAGAAACTGAACAAAGATTATATAAGGGGAGAAGGAATTACTAAAATTGGGAAGATAATTTTGAAAATTGCTTGATAAGTCCTAGGACGCTAGAAAGAAAAGACAAAAAGATATAGATTCATATTAAAACAAAATATTCTGTGGTAAATCTACAGATTAGATGGTTCTACTAATTCAAAGTAAAAAATAAAAATGTTGCTTTCTAGTGTTTTTCCAGTATTGTATAAACGCAATAAACAGAATAGTTGGGAATTTGACATATTTCAGAACACTATAAATTTTATGTAGAATACATAAATTTTATAATAAAATTTTGTAACTTAAATTTTAATGGCATTATTATAATTTTCTGTTGTTTTCAAGCAATTGACTACACTTTCAGTGGTTCTAAATATTGAACCCAATTATATAATAGGAGTTGTTTTTTTCTAGTCACAAGACAAGGCAAAATCATAAGAATGAAAGAAAGTATTCATGTCCAGCAAATAATTCGGGCCAATTCTGACATTGATATTGTGTATGAAAGGCACAAATGCTGGTCTCTGCCCAGGGACTGAAAATACCAATCAAATTTCTGCATTGTTGCCTTTAAATAGAAAAGTGAATTGTCTTTACCAAGTCTAGTATGGACTCATGCAAGTAAAGAGGAGTTTGATATACATAAAGCTGCTTTTCTAGTTTAAGTAAATACATTTTTTAAAAATTCTTTGTAACATAATACATAGTGTGGGGGTGGGGAAATCCTGTGGAAATATAAATTGTTATTTGGAGAATGAAATATGGAGGCTATAACTGAGGAGCCTGTAAGTTGGAGTCTCCATCATGAAGCCTATACAAAGCCACACTTTATACTGCTGTTTTGCATATAATTGACTTTTCATATTTCAGGAGGAAAAGTTATTTGGTCTACCTTATTTGTCTTAAATTTTTAAGTTTATACATTTTATTTATGTTTATAATATACAGATAGTCTTATGTTTATAATATAATATAGTCTTATTCTAGTTTTATATTTTAATGTCCTCTGAAACCTTTGACTAGCCATTGCTTACTAAACAAAATGTGAGCATCTTTGTTCTGTCAGTCAAAGCCTTTCATACCCAAACTTACATCCCACTGTCTATTCGGACTGGACTTCAGTCATGGTATGTTTGTTTGTGTAAGTACACATGACACACATTGACCCTACTCTGTTCTATATTTGTTGTTTCACTCTACTTGGAATGCACCTTTTTTTCCTTCTTCTATGGTCCAACTCTATTTGCTCTGAAGATTTTCTTGAACCTTATCAACACATGTACCTCACACACAAAATTTCACCAATCCTTTTAGTTGGCCTTATTTTCACCTTTTATTAGACTTTTGTCTTTTTTCCTTTTTTTTTAGAGACAAACCATCTTTTTCTTTTCTTCTTTGTTTCCACTATATATTGTAGACAACACAGATATTACCATTACTTACATTATCATTATCTTTGCTACTTATATTTTACCATAAAATGGTGGAAAATGCAAAGGTTATTGGGTAAATATGTAACTAGAAAACAGGAAACTTGGCAAATAATGTTTCCAGATGCTAAACAGGGTGTATTATTTACCTCAATTTAGATATTATGGAGGAGAGAAAATGTAATTTTTTCCTCAAAATATATAGAGCAGAAATGAAGTCTGCTCATTTTTATCTTGCCCCACCTTCTATATCCTTTACAATCTTTTTTCCTAAAAATAGGGTTGGCAATGCTAGATAATCTAGCACTAGTGACTGTGGAAAATAGTGATCCTGAAAAATGCATGGCATATATGTAACTACGAAATTGTTATTGAAGGGCTGAATAGAAAATCATGTTTTCAAGTTTTTCTCCTTGAAATTCTCAGAGAAGTCAATGCTAATGTTTATAAAAGACTTAAATGTATTCTTCGTTTTTAACCTTAAGTCTTGTGAAAGATACAGGGAGAGACATTTAAATGAAATAAGGTGGTTTATATACTCATATATTATGGCCAGGTAATTTTACATCTGATTTAAAGTATTAAATTATAGTCAAGTGTATGATAGTCATAAATAGCTTAAGGCCTCATTTCCTTATCTCCTTGGTCTCAATTGATGTGCTCTTGGTCAATAAAAAAGAAAGGTAAATCTCTACTTATGAAGTAATGACTCTAGTGAATGATCATAATTCACTACCAGTGAAATTATAATGGTTGGATTAAGGTGACATATCTGAATCCATCAACAGCTCTTCCACCTCAGTTTTGTATTTTGACAGATTTCAAAAATGCAGAAAGAACAGTGTAGTGAATACCTGTGTACCTACCCTTCACTTACATTGACTACTTATTTATATTTTGCCTCATTTGCTCATCTTTCTATCTACTTATATTCTTTTTCTCCTCAAAAATATAAGAATAAATTGTAGACATCACAACATGACAGTCTGAAGTATTTAAAATATTAGGCACAAGCACAGTACGGTTATCCCACTCAAGCAATTTAATGTTGGTGAAATGCTGTTATCTAAATATATATTCCATATTCATATTTTTCTGCTTGTCCTAGTAATGTCCTTTATAGCTATTTTCCCCACATCTAGGATTCAATCCAGGATCACACATGGCAATTAGTTATCATGTTATTTTAAAATCCTTTTATCTAGAAAAGTTCTCACTCCGCCTATTTTAATCTTTCAGAATTTTAACATTTGAAGAGTTAAGACAAGTTATTTTGTATTGTACCCCTCAATTTGGATTTATCTGATTATCTTCTCATTATCTAGGTCATCAATCCATTTTTTAAAACGTCATCATAAGGAAATATTTGAACATGTAAAAGATAGCAATATAATGTACCCAATATATACACATTTTCCAGCTGAATCAGTTATCAGTGCATGATTAATTTTATTTTATTTATAACCTCCACTTCCTATATTATTTCGAAGCAAATCCTAGACTTTAATTTTTCAACTAGAAATATTTCCACATTTAACTCTAAAAAGTAAGTACTCTTTAAAGAAAATGAACAGCACCCTCCCCTCCCCAGTATAATCACAATGCCAATCTACTATCTTAACAACCCCAAAAGAAGCAACCTTCCTGCTGGAAGTTTATCACACCACCTTGAAATGTGCTTGCCAGGAAACTTGTACTTTATTTAACGCAGTTAGCTGTCTAGTTCTACCTACCAGTTGACTGGCAATGCAGAGGTGAGAGGAACAGATTAAATGGAGATGCAGTCAGTAAAATCTAGAGTGTTTTTTTTTAAGAAGAAATAAAAATAGTAAAATGTAAAGGAAAGGGTGAACTTATAGATTGAAAAAGACCTTTAAGAGACACATCAAACAAAAGTAAAGTATAATCTTTTTGTGGATCTTGACTTGAACAAATTGTTTAAAACAAAAGTGAGACAGTTTGGGAAATTCGAATGCTACTTGGCTATTTGGGCTGTTAAGGAATTATTCAGTTTTTAAGCTGTGACTATGGCTCTGTAGTTACAATTTTTAAAAGTTCTTACCCATTAGAGGTAAATACTGAAACATTTGTGCATAAAATGATACCTGTCGTTTGATTCAAAATAATGTGGGGATTGGCCTTGAGTTGGTCATTGTTGAAACTGGATGATGGTTACTTGGCAGTTCAGTATCCTTTTTTTTCTACCATTTTGTGTCTTTGAAATTTTACAAAATAAAAAGATTTTTTTAAAGGTAAGAGCTAATAGTAAATCTGTTCCAGAAATTTGTAATGCATGTAACAATTACTATTTTTTATTATTGTTAAAATTTCCCTAGTGTTAGTCTCCTTCATTAGAATAGTAATGATATATAGGATAATGTTCTTTTTTTAATTGTTCGTAAGACTTATTTTTTTCATTTTTATTACTTTTTTTTTAAGGTAATGAGCATGGTGTCAGGATTTGCACCATTAATTTCTGCAGGTATCTTTTCAGCCACGCTTTCTTCTGCATTAGCATCTCTTGTGAGTGCTCCCAAAATATTTCAGGTAAGTATTTTCATATTACAAGCTTTATTAAAGGGGGAGTTAGGTAATATATTTTAATTTAGGATTGTTAATAATTTTAAATTGTTTTCTTCTGTTAATCTTATATATATATGATATATACACATATATACATATCAAGACTGGTATATTTAATTTTATGTATATGAATGTGAAGATGTATATTTATGTAAACATCTGTGCATTTACATACTATCAGTGTGTAGTCTTTGAATTGTCTTTCTGGAAGTAGCAATGAATTTTTGTTTTTTTGACATATTCTGTTAGTATAAATTTTTATAATTTCTTACCAGGGATAAGGTGTGTGGACCAAGACCCTGTCAGAAGAATTAAAGTGTCTTATTTCTATCAACATTATGCTAATCTAAATGTTTTATTTTACAAAAATTTGAATACCTAATATGTGCCACACATGGTGTTAGGTACTCAGCGTATAATGATGAATAAGACAGACATTATCATCTCCCTTTAATGAGCATTTAACAAGTAGCTGATACTGGATAGGAAATATTTTTTATTACTGAAATATTGATTCCGTAGCTTTGTTCTTAATGTTGTAGTTGTAGCCAGTTAGTACAGAAAAGGCGTGGAATATATTTCTTAAAACAACTTTTAGTATTGTTTCAAGAAAATGATTAAGTTCAACAATTAGGATTTTTATCTGCTTTAAGTCTAGGATTTGGACTTGGTATAAAGTAGGACATAACCTCTGTCATACTTATCAAGCTTCCAAATTTCTTCTGTTCGTATGCTTGCTTTTCTGATTCCTTCTTCATAAAAGAATTTCAACAGGGAGGTGGGGTAAGGTGGATAGAAACTTCTGGTATTCTAAACCAACTACTGTTCTGATTCTTGAAGTGTTTGAATCTCCTTTACACTTTGTAGGGGAAGCCATATGAGACAGGGGAAAGAAAGAATTAGAAATGTGGGTCCCATTCCTGATTAACCTTTGGTTAACTATAAGCAAATCTGTATGCCTATTTTCAATATATTTCATTTTATTGTTTACATTTCTTCATTAGGCTCTGTGTAAGGACAATATCTACCCAGCTTTCCAGATGTTTGCTAAAGGTTATGGGAAAAATAATGAACCTCTTCGTGGCTACATCTTAACATTCTTAATTGCACTTGGATTCATCTTAATTGGTTAGTCATATAAATGGTGTGCTAATGTAGATTTTGGTACATTTATAATATTAGCTCTAAATATTAAATAAATTAGAAATAAAATGTTACTTTGTCTAGTATACTAAGTTAGTTTCTTCCTGATCAAATGAAAGTGTTTAAAAACTGCAAATAATAGCATTCAATACATATTTGCTAAAATTATTATCATCACTAAGTCTTCATTAGGGCTAGAAAGAGTTCCTAGGTTCTTGTCCCTAAAATAAATACAATGTTAGCATAAAGAAAAGGATTCCAATTTTTCCCCGAAGGTAGAGCCTCCCCTGATCTAATTTTTGGCACTTTTGCCTCTGATCACAAGTGAGCTTGTGGGTCTTACACTGTTAAAGAAGACACTCCACTTTTATTAAAAGTCTGATGATACCACCAGGTGTGAAAACTAACTCTCACATAATGTATTTGGCATAGCTTCTTTTTGAGAACAAGTTGACAATATTTAGTAAAGTTTCCCTCAACCTAGCAATTCTATTTAGGGATATGTACCCTACAGAAATTTGCATATATGCCCATATAAGAGAATCTTTTTAGAGTAATTATAATAGTGAAAAATGGAAGCAACCTAAATACCTATCAATGGAAGAATCAAACGGCGGAATAATAATATTTACCAGTAAAAAAAAAAAAAATGAATAAACTTGTCTTTACTATATCAATATGGATGAATCTCAAATATAAAAAATCTAAAAAATAAAATTGCAGGATAATACATATAATATGATGCTATTTATGAACCTTTTAATTAAAACACCCAAAATAGTACTACATAATGCTTATGGACTATATGTATATGTAGTAAAACTATATAATATCATTGGGAAGAGAATATACCAACTGTGGGAGAGGTAGAAAGGGAGTTTCAACTGTGTTCATAAGGTTTGATTTATGAAAAGTAAAGTACATATGGCAAAATGTATTTATTAAATCTGTATGGTGGATGTAAAAGTAATCATTATGCCATTATGTAAAGATTAAAAATAATTTATGATTTTATAAAGTAAAAAAATGTCTAATATGTCAATAATATGCCTCCTGTTTTTGTTTTTTTGTTTTTTTGTTTTTTTGGTTTTTTTTGCAGCTGAACTGAATGTTATTGCTCCAATCATCTCTAACTTCTTCCTTGCATCCTACGCATTGATCAATTTTTCAGTATTCCATGCATCACTTGCAAAATCTCCAGGTGATTTTACGTTTTACACGTTTTGTAAATGTAACAATATCTGATTTTAGAGAAGATAAAACTTTAACACATTTTAAAGATGTTATGTGTGGGATTAGCTCAATGCTCAGTCTGCTTTTACAGTTGAGTCAAATAAAGTAAGTCTTTGAAGATCTCTGTCGTGAACTTTACTTGTAAAGTTGTTTCTTGTTTTCAAAGCATTTAAAATAGCATAACTCTCAAATTTTGACAGACACTATGAATTATTTTACTTTTTTGTTTTTATTGTTTATTTAGCCGATTTCTGTTTCAGATCTAAGAACATTATGATATGGTTAACCTGTTCAGAAATATTTTAACACAGTTAATTCTGTGGAGTTCTAATGTAAGGGATCTTTATCAACTGAAAAATACCCCATATACTTTTGGTTATGGGCTTTCTGTTAAAAACCATGACAGCAGTTGGACAGCAAGGAAGGAAGTGAAGGAACGAAACTGCTATTCCTTTTAAGGATCTAAAAGTCTCTCAGAACAGGACAGGATAAAGTATAGAAACTTAGATACAAACATCATAGTTTTAGTTTTTACTTCAAGAATATAAATTTTAGAAGTAAGTGTGGCTGTAAAAGGGCAACACAAAGGATCCTTGTGTTGGACTCTTTGACTGTATTAATATCAATATCTTAGTTGTGATATTGCAGTATTGTTTTATGTAGTATGGTAGCTGTTATTGAAAGAAACAGGTAAAGGGTAACCAAAATCTCTCTGTATTATTTCTTACAATTTAGTGTGAATTTGCAATTATCTCAAAATTTAGTTAAAATATATACACTTTATTGTTTATATATGTTTCTATAATCAACAGTTTTTTAGTAAGAGATGAATTTTTAACAATTCTCAAGAATATGTGATTTGAACTGTTTTGTGTATTCATTAGAATATGGCTATGTCTCATGCTAAAAATCAGAAAATAAAGCCACACTATCAAGGACTCAAACCTATTGAATTTTTTTCTAGTTTTTAGCATTCACTAGGGTAGGTTGATTTATACTTTTTTAGTAAAGAGTTTATTGAATACAAAACTTGTAAGCTAGAATAATGTGGAAGTAAATAGATGTGCTCTCTTCATGGCCATCAAGAATTGTGAAATTAAATCATGATCAATAATGACCTCTGACTTTACTGTTATATATTAGCCACATACTTAATGTTTAAAGCTCTTTTTGGTATAGCAGCCATAAAGTTGTGCATATGTATGTATCATTGTCTAAAGCAGGTGAGGCATGTGACTTTTATTTATCTATTTTATTTGTTATTGTTAGGATGGCGTCCTGCATTCAAATACTACAACATGTGGATATCACTTATTGGAGCAATTCTTTGTTGCATAGTGATGTTTGTCATCAACTGGTGGGCTGCGTTGCTAACATATGTGATAGTCCTTGGGCTGTATATTTATGTTACCTACAAAAAACCAGGTCAGTAATCTTTTCCATTTAGTATTTCAATCTAGAAACATCAGAAGTTCATATCTAAGCATTATCTTTTGATACTTAAAAAGTATTTTATTTCCAAATACATGTAGTTTTAATGAAACAAATACTACAAGTCTATGGAATTTCATTTTTACCTATAGATTAAACTTAACTAATCCTATTTGTAGAAAAATAATAAATTCACATAATTAACATTCTGTTGTACTCTATATATTTTAAAATTATTCTTTGAAAGAATTAGATTTGTTAGAACTGTAGTAGCTATTAGCCTAGTGAGCATATATATTACCTACTATTGTGTTAGTACCTACTGTCATATATACCATGGAATTCAGAAAATACTAGAAAATAAAATATCTTCCTACTATCTTACTATACAGCAAAAAACATTGAACAAACGTATTTTAACTGGGAAATAGTCAACGATTATCTGGAATGTGTCTTATTGATAAGTGTTTGTATATTTCACATAAGAAGATGATGCTAAGATATATTATGATTGGTCCAATATTCAGTTTGGTAACCTGTAACACAGAAGAAAGATCCAGTGATACAAATTTGAAAAGTTTTGGTCCAATAGAATAAATTAGGAAGAAATTACAAGAGTACTTGCAGTGTAGGTGTTTTAAACAGCGAGGAAACATTTTATAATTATGATATGACACAATGAGGTTTTGGAATAAAGTGGTGACTTTAGAAATGAAATGAACATAGAGGGTATTGTTTTAACCATCTTAGAAGCAATTATTTCTCTGATGTGCCTATTAAGTCTCTAAAGTAACAAATGTCTAAAATCATCATTTGGCATCCAGACTGTTTATTTGATAAGGAATAAAATTTGCTTGTTCAAATAAACTGTTAAGTACTATAAGTAGTACTTCTTAACAATTAGAGATCTGCCACTTTCCCTTTAAACTTTTGACTGTATAAACAATAATGTTTTCTTTATTTGTGAAAGACTCTTGAATTTCATGCACAGCATGTCTGCAGCCCTGTCATCTTAGTCTTTTCTAAATTGTACTTTTTCTTTAAATGCAATTATAGTTGATATTAGCATTGTCTTAAAGTCATGTTGTGGACTTGAACTATTAAAAGTTCCAACTGTTTATTTTAGCAACTGACTTTAAATGTGAAAGCATTGCTTACTTCTCCATGTGTCTCAAATTGGTTAATGCTTGGTTGCTAATATTGGTGTTATGCTGCATGTTATGCTGTCCTCCCATAGATGTGAACTGGGGATCGTCTACACAAGCCCTGACTTACCTGAATGCACTGCAGCATTCAATTCGTCTTTCTGGAGTGGAAGACCATGTGAAAAACTTCAGGTAAGTGGTAAGGTAACATAAAGACATTTTGTCTTGAGTGACAATCAGGTCTTCACTTATTATTCAGTAACATTTTTATATGCTGATATTTCTTGAAAAGTTCTCTAAAAGCATAGAATATTTTTTTTTTGGTTGGACTGGGGCAATTTATTCAAAAGCAAGGTTGAGGTTTCTTAGTTCTAAATTTTATAAAGGGATAAATTATCATCTGCCTTACAAAAATGTTATGCAAGTTTTAGAGGTCTCTCATTTGAAGACTTTTAAATGGCAGGTATCATAAAGTGAACCGTTTTTTCCCTCTGTGACCACTGAAGTTATAGAACTACTAAGTATGAAATCCATAGCTTTATTAAGGCACTAAATATTTTCATGTTAGTCTCTTCTTTCTCAGCATTGGCTAACTGGAAACCAGTTTTAATGATAAAAAAGCAATGCCTTAAAGACTCTTTATTACCATTTTTCCCAATAAATGACTTCATATTTTATCTTATAATAGTTTTATCAGTCATCAATTTAAAAACTATTTCTTAATTTAAGAGTGAATAAGCACCAGAAAAGAATTGCTGTACCAAATTTCTCCCAGTAAGAAAAGTCTGTGTGTATTTTTTTTGTGACTCATTTGGATCTCCCTCCTCTTTTTTTCTAAAATGAAAAGTTCCTTGAGATCTTCAGCTTTGGAGTAGAGAGAAAATGGAAAAAAGAAAAAGGAATGAGAGCTCTGGGAGGAAAACTTTAATTTCAATGCATTTTAGATTGTTGATGCCAAGTATGGCAGAAAATAGAAATTATTCCTTTACGTAAAAAGTTGTATTCCAGAACTAAGAGTATATCCAAGAGTCAAAGTTAATTCGTCATTAATAAAAACCTGTTGCATTGGCTTATTAAAGTAATGGGAATATTTTTTTAAATATATTTTTAAAAAATAAATAAATAAAAATAGATTTTATTCCAATATGGTTTTTTTTCTGGGTGCAGTATTACTATTTATTTATTTTTTTTTATTAAATTTATTTGGATGACATTGGTTAATATTATATAGGCTTCAAGTGTACAGTTCTGTAATACATCATCTGTATATTGCTTTGTGTATGGCTTTTAAAATTTTCATCAGAATTATACATGAACATACTTTAAAGAGGAAAAACAGGTTTTGTCATGAAAATCAGTATGTGCCCCACTTCTCATATTCCTATTTCTGTCATACCACAGGCAACCACTTTCACCTCTTAGCCATTTTGTTCAGTATTTACTTCATATTCCCAACTTGTCTATCTTACTGGACTTTTTAATTTTAGGCATTATCTATTGATGTCTTGTATCCACATGCACTCACCACACACATGCACCCTTCCCTTTATCTCATCCGCCTAGAATATTTTTATACCATTATTTTGTTTAGATCATACTTGGTATTTATATTTTTTATGACTTTTCAAACATGATTCAGAACTAAGCCATGTGGTAAATTATGATTGCTTTTTCCTATACAGCTTTTTTGTTTTCTCTGGATCCAATAAAAAAATTTTTTTTATTTAACTTTATCACTATCTCAACCTTCACCCAACTTGCTGAAAGATTTTGTTTCCTTCACTTTGTAGTTTCTATTTCCTTGAAGTGTCTTTCTCACTGTTTCCTGTTTCTTTAATTCGGGTTCTTGTGTTTAGCCTTGTCTTAGGTTATCTGTGATCCTTCGCCAGGGAAGCTCTGCACTGGTGGGTGGGGCTTGTCTGTGAAGCCCTTAATGTAGATTAATGTGGCTTTGCTGGTTCTTTGAGAAAGTTAAGTCATCTTAAAGGCTTTCTTTTTTTGATCTGACTAGATTTCCCAGAAAAGACACTTTTAATCTTCTGCTTGTTGATAAATTCCTAGCTAACTACAGTTTGAGAGTCAAATGGGAAAGGAGCTTAGAGATTTCCAGAGATCTCAGGGTACAGAATATAACTGTTCTGACTTCCCAATTTAAAGTAGCTGTTTCTGCCCTCAGCTGTTGCTGGTGTCCCCCAGACCAGAGGCCCTCTCTAGCAAGTAAGCCTTGACCTAATAGGGTTGGAGAGGGACAGAAACAGTTGCTCATCATGGTGATGGAAATAATTTGGGTTTATCTCGTTGCTTTATATGCAAACTTTAAGTCAGTCCTTATTTTAGTTTCTTTAACACATTGCCCTGGATGCTTCCAGAGACATCTGCTACCTCTAACTACTAGGAATTTTGGTGATTTTTTTTAAGGTGTAAAATCACCGCTATCTCTAATGGTCATTTAAGATTTAGCCTTCTACTGATTTGTAAAATTCTTTATTGGTCTTCTATCTGTTTTTTAGCTTTCATTATTTCAGTGCTATTGCATTATCTCCTGTTTGCCATATTTTTGTAGTTTTGTGCCTTAAAAGATTCCATTGCATCATGGATGTTTTTGAAGAAGGAGTTAAAATGAAGGCAGATGTTCATACTCTCATTGTTACTCAGTCATTCCTAATATATTTTGCACTATACTGTTTTTGTAATGACAAAAATATATCAAACTATGCCTTTGTGCTATGTTTACTATTTAGTAAAAATAGGGACTACAAATTAATTTCCCACAGTAGGTCATAAGTTAAAGTACCATAGCAAAAAGCTGAAAAAATACAGTAACTAAACAAGGTGTACATTGGTGTTATGTGATATTCCGGAGGTGGAAGATAGATGGATCGTTCATGGCAGGGAGGCAGATTTGCTGCAGTTGGTCATTCAGGTCCCACATACCTTGTATTTTCTCAGTCTGCCATTCCTTAGGAGATGTTTTTGTCCATGTGGTCAGAGTCATTACAATACCCATGGTCTAGCTTGTAGGAAAGGGAAAGTATGGAGGGTGGCCAGCTTCCTTTTTAAAAGACATGACCTGGAAATAGGAATACCATCTGTACTGTAAATCGGTCACAGGGCCATTTTGGTTGCTAAGGAGGCTAGGAAATGTAATCTGTAGCTGGGGAGCCATGTAACCCGCTAAAGCTCAGACAGGGAGACTGAACTATATTAGCAGTCTGGGCCACAGAGAGTGATTCACATTTGATTGTCCCACAGCAGTTCATCCAGACAGAATTGGTTTTTCAGATAGCTTGCTAAAATTCTAAATGTTAGTATATTTTTCAGTCTTTATTCGGGTTTTCATGCTTATTTTATGACTTTAATTAGGGACTACTCTAATAATTAATTTAGTGGTTAAGGCAGAATTTTTAGTCTATTCTCTTTTTGTTATTTTAATTATATAAGTTCTTGCTTTAAAGAATATTTGCTAATCTGTTCGAATTTATAAAATGGATACCTG
The DNA here is from genome assembly GCA_028627145.1 of Eidolon dupreanum. Classification (NCBI taxonomy): domain Eukaryota; kingdom Metazoa; phylum Chordata; class Mammalia; order Chiroptera; family Pteropodidae; genus Eidolon; species Eidolon dupreanum. The sequence continues at coordinate 26,531,059 of CM053501.1, read as the reverse complement.
AACATTTTGTCATCAAACAGGATTGATTTCCATTTCTAGTCAAGGAAAATTAATATGAAAGTCATGTCAGTGTTTTGTGTTTGCAAAGATATTTTAATTCAGTTTTGGCTTCCAACATAATTAATTAGAATTAAAACTTTCAGTTCAAATAGAAGCCTTTTTTTCACCATAGGTGGTTTTTACTCATGACAACAGTCAATAAAATTAAGCTAGATTAGAGAGGGCTAGGAGTACAAAGTAAAAGTAATTATAATTACATCAAGCTAAGGACAGTGACCTGTTTTTGTACATGAAAGCAAGGCCATACTCTCAGGAAGTTTTGTAAACTCTGTGAAAGTAATGAAATATTTATTACCTTTAGAGGATGAAGTTTTTATATAGTTTTTAATTAGCATGGTAATTTTTTTCTGTAATACCTACCAGAATCTTGATGTACAATCTCTTTATTTTAGAAGGACATTTGGTATAATGTTTGTTCAAACAACATTCTGTTTCTGCATTTCACGTGTACCAAGAAACCCTAATTAAAAGTCATCTTTTATCAGAATTTTATGGCCTGTGTCTTGAGGACAATTACATAAATGAGATTCTAGGATAATAATGTATTCTTAGAGAAACAACTTAAAATCATGTTCGTGTTACCAAAAACCAAAACTCTAATTTTGTTTTTCTTTTTAATCATAAATTAGGCCGCAGTGTCTTGTTATGACAGGTGCTCCAAACTCACGTCCAGCTTTACTTCATCTTGTTCATGATTTTACAAAAAATGTTGGCTTAATGATCTGTGGTCATGTACATATGGTAAGTGTTTTGTTTTCTATGTTAAAACATTTTTCACTCTGTATATATAATTTATAATGTGGGGGCTTTCTATTCTAGAGCTGAAATAATTTGACAAAATAAACATCTGTTGGGTTCGTTTGGGTTTTTTTGAAGGTAGTTATTTTCTTCAAAATATTTTTGCTGCTAAAACCTTATTTCTAAAAAGATATTGGAATTTGAAACCTTAATTATTTTTCCTATTTACTATGAGTAGATTTTAGACAACTATATTGCCCTTATAGAATGGTTTGACTAAGCAAAATAGCTTCTTGATAACTAAGGAGCCTAAATTCAGTATGTATTTTTCCTTACTGATATTTTTCATAAAGTCCTGAAAACACTAGGAACATTTACTTGACCAAAAAAAAAAAAAAAAGAAGAAAAAGAAAAAAAAAAAGAGGTTGGAGGAGGTAGACAAATAGTGGTAAATATTATTTTTAGATTTTTGCTTTATACATTTGTATGTAACACATTTTCCATATTGCTTGTAAGAATGAAATAGAATTGCAAGTTAAAAAAGTCATTTCCTTCTTGTATTTCATCATTTAACAGAAATATGAAGAAAAAATATATTTATATTATATAGCTCACTTTGATTTTCAATGATATTTCTAGGCTACTGAAAATAACACATTTGGGACAAACAAAACAAGCTGAGAAACTTTCTGTAGAAAAACAGAAGGCTCTTATTTTTCTCTGCATAATCTCTTCTCTATTTTCAATAATTTCTAATTCTTCTCATTTACTTAGTACCAAAAACTTATTTTTCAGTCTGTTTCTTCCTCTTCCTTCTACCAGCATCCTCTGTGCCTTCACTATTATATTGGCTCTATCTTTTCATAATCTTATGACTTGCAAAGAATTCACTCATGAAAGTGAAAATGGAATGCTATTGTTATGTTTCTCTCCTCAACCCTCAATGTGTAGACACCTTGTTTAAGCCAATATACTAGGAAGATTTTTATAGATGTGGACTAGATTACCTTTTAATTAAAGATATTATTAATATTTTTACCTTACAGGGCCCTCGAAGACAAGCCATGAAAGAGATGTCCATTGATCAAGCTAAATATCAGCGATGGCTTATTAAAAACAAAATGAAAGCTTTTTATGCTCCAGTACATGCAGATGACTTGAGAGAAGGTGCACAGTATTTGATGCAGGTAAATTTGTTATGCCTTTCAAATGACAATATTTTAGTTTTTTCGTAAGCTTTTAAAAACTTTTTTATTCTAGGTTTCTTTCTTCATAATACAAATAGTAAATCTTTTTAAATATCTTTATTAAAGTAGACTGCTAATGTTTATATAATTTGAGAGTGAAAGGGACTATAGAAATAATGTACTGTTGGCTAACAACGAAGAACCTATTTATAAATTAGCCTGCTTCTCTTCTCTGTTTCCCATTCAACTTCCTGCTTCACCTCACTGTCTTTTTTTTTTTTTTTTTCGAGAAGTGTTAAGTAATGACAGTCCTTATTTAGTTTTTTAATTCTAGTTATTTATTGTGTTTCTCAGTGTGTATTTACTTGTTCTAAACTTAGACTTCGCTTTCAGTTTTGTGTATAACATAGTAGCCAGAATGTGTGATTTGAGATCAGTCCTAGGTTTAAATGCTAGCACTGCCACTTTCGTATTTTGGATTTTGGACTGAGAAAGTTAATTAGCTTCTCTGAAACTCAGTTTCCTCAGCCTTAAAGTTTGTGAGAAGAAAAAAAAAAGGGTTGATATAGTGTTTGCCAACTGATTTTTATTTGGAACCCTTTTCTTCTAAAGAAGCCCATTCACTGTGTTAATTGTGGACCTACTTTGTTAAAATAGAGGTGAGAGACTCAGAGCGATGTCATCTGAGCCCATTTTGTTTTGTGTTTCTTAAAACTTGACAAACAGGGTTAAGAATATTCTAGGCAATCTTCAGGAAAATAATAAGTGGGAGTGGGTTATTTTGCTAGATATAAAACCTGATTATCATAAAGCTATAGTATTAAGACATTGTGATATTACATTAGTAATCATTAGACTAATGGAACAAAACAGAGAAGAAATAGAGCCACTTTTATAGGATATTTAACATATGACAGAGGTAGTAGCATTGAAAGATGCTGGGATGATTGATTATCTATATGAAAAATAATATAGCAGATCCTGACAAAGACTACGCAGAAACTTCCAGTTGGATTAAACAACTGAATGTGAAAGGTAAATTTTTTTAAACTTTTGGAAGAAAATATAGAATAATTTCATGACCATGGACTAGAAAAATATTTTTTTAATGAGACACAAAAAATTGAACTATGAAGAAGAGATCACTTATTTTTTAGGTAAAATATAACACTTTGTGCTTCTAAAGAAAACATGAAAATGAAAAAGGAAGCCACAGACCAAAAGAAAATAATATTACCAGCAAAAGAATATGGCTCAGAATATAGAAAGAAAATACTATAAATCAAAAAGGGGTGTGGGGAGGGAAAGAAATGAGAAGTAGAAACCTAAATAACAGAAGTAAAGATTAAAACCACAGTATAGTTTTATTCCAAACCTATCAAGTTGACCAAAATTAAGCCTGCCAATACCAAGTGTTAAAAATTGCATAGAGCAATTAGAAATCTTTGAGCTGCGTGGTAATGTAGATTGGACAGCAACCTGGCAATGTCCTGCAAATTTGAATATCCTAGGACATTCCACATACCATAGAGAAACTTTTACACATGTGGAAAGGCTGTCTGAAACTTCATACCTACTTCCTTGGTGATAGTGAAAAAGAAATGGGGGAAACGTCAACCAATCACAGAATTGAAAATTGTGGTATAATCATGCAGTGGAATTCTATGTAGTGGTGAAGGGAGCCGTATGTATCAATGGGGATAAACATGTGTTAAGGAAAAATAGTAAGTTAAAAGAATATAAGCAATATGAGGATATTAAGATTTTTTTAAATATGTAAATTTAAAATATATACATATGTGTGCCTAAATAGTGGAATCCAAAACTACAAAGAGAGTTTTTATGTTTATTTTCTTAAGCTAAGTGATAGATACATGATTATTTTTTTAATGTATTCACTTTTGCATGTGAAATATTTAAATATTTCAAGTAGAGGTTGTTGCTAGTGAGTAAATCTTACTTGCTTTTGTACAGTTTATAGGAACATTTTGATAACTCCTTTATGTATTTAATAAATGTTATGAAAGAAAATGTTTCCTTAAGGCAGTGGTTCTTAAACTTCATTGTGCATCAGAATCACCTGGTAGACTTGTTAAAACACAGACTGCTGGGCCCCACCTCTGTAATGATTCAGTGGGTCTGGGGTGAGGCCCGAGAATTTGCGTTTCTAACAAGTTTCCACGTAATGATGCTGGTGGTGGTCCTGTCCAAGTACTATATATACTTTGATATTTCCACTTAAAGAAAATATCTAAGATAAGGAAGTTCATAGAGATGGAACTAGATTTGATGTTACCAGGGCCTGGAGGGAGGTGAGCATGGGTAGTGATTACTTAATGGTTACAGAATTTCTGTTTGGAGTGATGAGAAAGTTTTAGAAATAGGTAGTGGGGTTGACTGTACATCGTGAGTAATGAATGCCAATGAATTGCACATTTAAAAATGTTTAAAACGGCAAAATGTTTTCTTTTACGATACACAAAAAACATGTGTGCACAAGTTTGGGAATAGAATTTTAAGTGTTTTCAAATCTTATAAAAGAAGTGATTCATTGGCTTTTGGAGCGTATTTACTAAGCGTATTTAATTGCAACTCTTCATGAGTTTGCAAGAAATACTGATTGACAGGACAGTTGAGAAAGGAAATTAGCCAAATTTCAGCAGAAACTTTTTCAGAATTGGTAGAAAGAATTCAAAATTTAATGTTGAAGTGATTCAGAAGTATAACCAACGATGCATGTCTTCTATTTGGACTTTTGCTTCTGGGTTTTAATGCCTGTTATTAAAATATGTAAGTGAGAATACCACTGTATAATTATAATTTTTATGACAGATTAAGTATTTCCATCATCTTTTACTAAAATATGAAAATTTTGATAAGTCATTAAAGTATTAAAATGTACATTGAAAAACCTTTCTAGTGTTTCATTTTATCTTTTATTTTTGTATATGTTTAATCATAAGTAATATATGATTAATGTAGTATATATAATTTTAAATGTGAGTGTACTGGATTCTCAAGAATTTTTGGCAGTAAAGGTGCATAGTTTTAAAATGTTTAGATGCTGTTTGTTTGGAATATCTCATCATTTAAAAAACATTTTATTGAATAGTATATCTTTACAGTTGTATTTTTCCTGTGTTTTAGGCTGCTGGTCTTGGGCGTATGAAACCAAACACACTTGTCCTTGGATTTAAGAAAGATTGGTTGCAAGCAGATATGAGGGAAGTGGATATGTATATAAACTTATTTCAGTAAGTATTCTTTTAATTCAGTAACGTGGTTCAGAAAATTTTAATTTTGAAAGTTTACACTGAACTTTTGAAGCCTGTTTCTCATATAATCTCTTCTAGTAGAAACATAATAATGAAAATAATCACGTGAGGTTATCTGGATTTTAAGTTGATGATCAATTAAAAGTTTTGGCTGTTCTTTATGCATGTGAACACACACACACACACACACACACACACACACACACACACACGCACTTTGGCTTCCCTTTTAAGTTAGGAAGTTTTTTCTCATCCCTACAGCTGTTGCTGAGCAGAATTCCCATATGTTGTCAGACCCATCACCTTCTAAGTTATGTCATTATAATAATACCTGCTGAGTAAGGCATCACTGATATCAACCTCAGAGGTTAGGTTGTGCCCCTCTCAAATTAATTTTGCAGTTAATCATTTAGTTCATCCATTAAGTTATTTACATGTTTTTAGAAAGATATACTCATATGTTTTGCTTTTCTAACCCCTTGAAGTATAAGTTCTGAGTGTGCTATTCACTTTCAGTGGTATTTCCAATGATCTTTATCAGACAGCTTAGTTTTGATTTATATCACTTTAACTTTCCTATTATGGTTTGTATAGTGGGTTCTTTTTATTCTTTTGTAACTTTGTCTTTCTGATTTTACTCTGTTTGCATTATTATTTATTTCCTTCACTGGAACTCCTGTTATATCTGTATTTAAAAGGACATAATTATTTGCCTGTATCAGATATGATAGTTTTGTTTTCATAGCTACCTTGAAACATCTTTGAGAAAGTAACTAGATTTCATACTTTAATTTTTTAAAATTTCTTTCTATTGATTAGTAAAGTATATAATCAATAAGATTTCTCAAGTAATTTTTAAATGCTCTTAGTAAAATTAAAGTTTTACTGGTCCATCATATTGTTTTGACTGTTCTTGGCTTTGGACTTATTACCTTTTTTAAGCAAGATTTCATCCTACCTTAAGCCAGTTGCCACACTGGGGAAAAACCTGAAGTTTTGCTTTTTCTAATTCTTTTAATAGATTTGAGAAGAACTTGAATGTACAGAATTTATGGTCTTAACAAAGTTTCCAGAATTTAAATTTGGTTTTTTAGTTATCTTTGAGGCTTTAATGTATATATGAGATGCTTCCATCTTTGTTTAAAAAATTAAAAGGACATATGAACACATGTCTGCAAATGCATTCAAAATCTTAGGACTACTTTTTAAACCAGTTTTGTAAAAAATTATAAATAACTTAAAAATACACTTTCTCCTTTCAGAAACGATCATACTCTAAAATCTGCTCTCATTCTCAGTAAAATCTATCTTTTTCATCTTTATGTATTTCTCTTGGCTTTAAGGGTATAAGTTTAAAATAAGTATGATAGAATTCCTGAAAGTTGTTTTTCCATAATTTGTTTCTGTTAAGATAAAAATAAAATTACCGCTTTAAACAGCTGCTCTTGGTAGAACATCATTACTATAAAGATCTACATGTAAGTAGCTTTAGAGGTATTATAGAAACAGGGAAAGGGAATGGTGTAGGATTTGAAACTAACAGTATATGGATCGCATTGGAATTTTTAAAGCATATTAAAGAATCAAATATTTAAGGTTGAAAGTAATTTTGAAGATCATATCCACTATTGCCTTCATTTTCCAGAAGAGGAGGCCAATTTTTGTGATTTTTTTTTTTTCCTCCCTATTTTAGTGATGCCTTTGACATACAATATGGAGTAGTGGTTATCCGCCTAAAAGAGGGTCTGGATATATCTCATCTTCAAGGACAAGGTAAATTTTGTTTGAAATAAGTTTTTTATTTTAAAAATATAAATTAATTACTTTGTTAGAAAAATATATAATTCTTACTAGTTCTTCAATAATTTTAATATTTACCATTTATTATGTGTTATGTACTTATTGTATGTCAGTTTAAGATCAGATCTGTTTGGCTCCAGCAAAGTTTGTGTTTTCTCTTTGTACCAACCTAGATAATGGCTAGGGATTATTAATGAAGAGAATAAAATTCAATTTAAATAAGTTTTAAGTGAAATAAACATTAGATACGATTGTAGATTGGCCAAATTTGTGAAAAGACATGATAAATAATATACCAGAAAACTTTTAAATGTGTGCTAAATCATTAGATATTTTCTTGTTTATGAAAGTCATGCTTTGTATATAGAGGCATATTAATAATGAAAAACTAAACTTTGTGATATCATTTACTCTGTCTCCAGAAAAGATCCTATAAATCAGTTTTTTTACTTTTATTTTGACATAATTATAGATTCACAGGAAGTTGCAAAAATAGTACAGTGAGGTCCTGTTTACCCTTTATTTGGTTTTCCCCAGTTATAATATCTTGCACATCTATAACTGTATCAAAACCAGGAAATTGACATCGGGACAATCTGTATGCCTATTCACATTTCACTAGTTTTAGGTACCCTTTTGCGTGCATGAATGCATATGCCATTTATCATATATGTTGATTCATGTAATCAGCACCACAGTCAAGATGCGGAACTGTTCTATCACTACAGAGATCTCCCTTATGTTAACCCTTTTTAGCCTTCACTATACTCCTCCTTTTCCCCCATCATTAACCCGATACCCACTAATCTCTTCTCCAACTATATAATTTTTAAAGTACTTAAAAAAACAATTTTTTAAAAGTAAAGATTAAAACCAGTTAAAGTATACTTACTACTTTTACAAACTTTATAAATAAACTATGGAAAATTTCATACCCTCTAATGATTTCCTGGGATAATTTAAAAATTATAATAAGCTTATTCCAGTCAAGATGGCAGAGTAAGTATTACTATAATTCAAAAATAAAAATATTTAAAAATATTATAAGCTTTTAAGAAACTTTGCATACATTTTAAATTAATTCACCGAATGATCAAAATTAGCTAAGCCTAAATAAGCTGAAGCCTGAGGCAGATAATGAACTTTTGTCACTTGTTTATATACTTAAACTGTTTTAATCCTCCCACTCCCTCCACCATTTTAAGGGTATTATGCAGTTCTGAAAGGAGTGCTTTGAGGTCTTTATCCATGTAACACAAAAGTATGGCTTGCTGAAAATGCATTTTCTTACTCTGGAGTAGGCGTTACAAAATACTATTTTAATTCTCTCTTGCTGTAACAGCGATTTAGGTTTAAGTTACCTTTTAACTCTGTGTAATTATTAGTAGTATTCCCTTTCACTCAAAAATATCAGTTTGACTAATAAATTATATAGTTCTATAATATACTGAGATTTGAATGTAATTGGAACTTGGAGAAAATATTTTCATGTGTTTATAATCATTATGAAAATTGTTTTGAAATCTTTGTTATTCATCATTAGGATTTGGAGATGAGGATTTGGTTTAGACAGGGATTAAGAGTACAGGCTTTGGAATCAGATCTGTGTTAAAAATCCCAGCTTTTTCCTTCGTAGTTTGAGGCTAGGCAAATTTGCTGACTTCCAACCCTCAGTTTCCTCATCTGTTAAAATATAATTACTTCATAGGGTCATTGTGAAGATTAAAAAGAAAATGTAGCCTGTGAACCTTTTAACATACTGCTGTCATCTAGGCTCACATAGGTGTTTTTTTGTTTGTTTGTTTTTTTTAAGAATTTAAAAATTTTTTTCAATTACAGTTGACATTCAATGTTATATTAGTTTCAGGTCTACAGCATAGTGATTAGACATTTATATCACTTATATATGAGGTAATCCCCCTGATAAGTTAGTACACCCCTGATACCATACATAGTAATTACTATATTCCCTATGCTGTACTTTACATCTCCATGACTATTTTATAACTGCCAATTTGTACTTAATCCTTTTACCTTTTGCACCCAAGCCCTCAGTGTTGTCTGTCATCTTATATGTACATGAAAATTTGTCACATTTTACATTTTTTATGTGTAAATGACTTTGAGAATAGAGTTGATTCACATATCAAACATTATTCTTTTGCCTACCACATTATTGTGTTCCACAAATCTCACTCATTACTGATTGCCCAGTACCTAATTCAAATGACACATAGCTGTGGCTCAAGATATTGAAATGAACACATCGTCACATTGGTTTATATAAGAAATCATTTATTGTAAACTTATTTCATAATAAACTTTGCTTAAAATTGTATCTTTTAATTGATATTATGCCATGATGCTTTCTTTAATGGATAAAATAAGATTTAGATAACATTTGAATATTTTCATATCTACAGAAGAATTATTGTCATCACAAGAGAAATCTCCTGGTGTCAAGGATGTGGTACTAAGTATAGAATATAGTAAGAAATCGGATTTAGATACTTCAAAACCGTCTGGTGAAAAAACTGTTATGCATAAAGGTAATTTTATTCAAACAAGAAATTTTATTGAGGTAATGTTTTAATTTGGGGAGAAATGGCTTTTATTATATAACACAGCTAATAAAGTAACCTGTTCTCAAACTTGACTTCATTTTTAATTGCTCAGATAAAATTTAAAGCTTTCAAAAATGGCTGCAAAATGATTACTTATTTTACTAGGTCATAGAACAGAAACTTCACAAATTAATTATATGCTCGTGTATGTTTTTAATTTATATTTGCTTTAAATAAAACATTTTAATTTGAAGCTTAGGTTAAATCTGAACTTGGAAAGAAACATGATAATTTTAGAGCGATGTTTGTGTGCATATAGCATATGATAACTTTGAAAGGAATGAAGTTTACATAATTAATTTACATAATTTTTTGGTCGAAGTCAAGATATTTAAATACCAGGGGTTTTGTTTATGTGCTGAGATATTCAGAAATTTTTTACATTTGCTGAATCTGAAGTTGTTTAGGTAAAATAATGTAAGAAAAAAATCAAGTGCAATTTTATTTCTCAATTTAGTCTCTCTGAAGAAACAAGCTCTTTGTATTTGATTGCTGAACTATTAGGCCATAATTACAAACATAATACCCCTGGTGGCTCATGTGCTTTAAGCCAGAAAAAGGTTTCCAGATCTTATGTGACTTCCAGATAAATTCATCCACAAATCTATATATCACGTTTATGAAAAGGAAAGAGGGATGACTTCCAAATCTTACTCTCCCACCCTCACTCTCCTACCTCTGTTCAGTCTAGTATCTCCATCTATCTGTCCTATTCCCAGCTGACGCAATAAGAAAAAATCTACACTGTAAATCATCAAACCATATGATACTTTTGATTCCTGTGAATAATTACAATTCTTTTTCTGAAATTGATAACCTTGGATAAATCCTGTCTTTGTAAAAAATTGATCTCTTATATATTATTTAGAAGCAATAATGTTGCTTTTTATTTCCTTCCTCCTTTATTTACCTTGTTTGCCTAGAGTAATGGTAGTTGAGAACTTAGTTGAGACCCATTTTCTCTTTCAGTTCTTCGCTGGCTTAATTATAATTTTTTTTTTGTTTCGTGTCAAAATTCTATAAACTGATTCTGATAACTCTTCTTATGTTCCTGCATTTATTTTTAGTTTATGGTATACATTCTTTCATTTCCTCTTACTTTTATTCTTGTCCTTTATTCTTGCCTAAAGCAAATACTTTCTTTATAAAATCTGTTAGGAGTTAACAGATAAAACTATGATGGGAGAGGGGAGAGAAGTAATATTTACCAAGCATCTACTCTGTGCCTCCCACATTGTAGATGTTATCCGTATATTAGCTCACCAATGTGTGTCACAATCTTATAATGTCATTATTTTTATAAAGTAGAAAACTGGATCAGTGCATTTCTATTTATCTTTTTGTTATAAAATGTAAATACTTTCAACTTAGTTTAAATCATTTTAAGTGTCAATATTTCCTCGACTTTTCTGAGCTTTGAAATGAATATAGAATGTCCATAGTTATATTGCTAAATGTTTTTATTATCAAAGACAGAAAATCTCAAACTTTTTGGAACAATAGTATTTAATACTAAAAAATTAACTGTAATAATCAAAATGTTTCTTGTCGCATAACAGGTATACGAAATTAGCATTTAAAAGCAACATTAATTTTATTTTGTGTTTATTTTCTGTTTAGCCAATTATTTTCAAAATTAGCATAGAAACTATAGAAAAGTTTAGACAATTTTAAAAGTCTTCAGAATTACAAATATTCTGGTGTAGTTATTATATAGTCATAGACATTTGGTATGTCTGTCTTGATTATTGAGGCATACAGTTGTATACAAGGGAACAGAAAGAGCACCCTTTGAATACTTTGTGTTAAGCACTGAACTAAGTGCATTAATACTTGCAATATAACGATTTAAGAGGTAGGTATTGTTCATTCTTTTTATAAGTGAGGAAAGTGAATGGTTAGTCACACAGCCAGAAAGAGTTAGTGGTAATATTGGAACGCTGTAAGTCTGACTCTGGAGCCCACTGCAGTGTACCCTTTCCTGTCCAAGTTGGAAGTTTTATATGCCTTAAGCAAAATATCATACAAGCTTATATTAAGAAAAAAACTGAGGTTAGGAAAACTGTTAACCCCAAGAAAATATTTATAGATATTTAAATGTAAATGGACCAGTATATGCATGCATATATGCATATATACATGTATAGATTTACATATTTGAAAAAAAATCACTCCTGTATAACTTGGCATTTTATATAAACCAAAAAGGCTCTGTCTAGTCAAATTTCTTAATATTTCAAGTGGTGATTAATTTTTTAAAATACCAAATATCCATTAAATGTTTCTAAAGTTACTTTTCAGTCATTTGCACAGTGATACAGTGGCATGTTTAAAATTTGTATATTATCTGCAGTGTCAGTTTTTTCATGTCATATTTCTACTCTATAAGCCATAATTCAACATCTTTTCAACTGACTTCAAATATAAAAAATGTTTTAAAATTGCACTGAAGTTTTGGTCAGTTGTACGAGAATAAAATTTGGGGATGAATGTTGATCAGTAGCTCAGTTGGAGGGGTCTAAAATATATTTACTTTTTAAAATCCTGAACACTCTCTAGAAAACATCTATCTTCAGTCTTGATTATTCACAGACTGTTTTTTCATATTGTTGTTTTGTTTATAAATGTGCTATTTATATTTTAATTATTTAATAATATAAAGGCAATTAACTTATATTTTGTTTTTTAAACATAATCTAGATGAGGAAGAGGATGGCAAGACTCCAACTCAACCACTGTTGAAAAAAGGCAGGCATTTTTCATCATTTTATTTTAATCCTTTTTTTCATACTGTTAACTCTTTAATTCCAACCTTATTATTTTCTTTTTTTACCTTAGTTTTTATTTTCATGGTGAGGTGATGTTACAGTTATTTATTAAATGCAGATTAGAAAAATTACCATTAGTCCAACTAAAGAGTTAAATTATTCCAGGAAAAGATGATATATACATCAAAGACAAATTATTTTATGTCATCATAGCATTTTTGAAATACTCACACCCTGAAAGTCAATATTAATTTTTTACTTTAAACTGCATGGTTTAGATGATAATTAGAGACACTGAAATAGGTTTATTTACAGTGTCACTTATATTCTTTACCATCAGTTGTACCCAGCCAAGTCCTTAATTTTGATACTAATATATTTTTCATTTCAAAAATTACAATATTTCTCACAGTCCTGCTGCATTTGGGAGATACAGTCATGTCAACATACATGAATTTTATGAGAAGGAGATAGAGGTGAGAGTTATGGAGCAGTGTGGTTTGGTAGCCATAATATTTCATCATGCAAGATCATTTGTCATGTTTGCATACATCATGGCAGCATGAAAAGTGAATGATAGACATTCTGCAAAAGTGATCAGATTTCCCCCTGTGGATTTCTGCTTACTAAAATTTGATGTAGGAGTTTTATAATAGTCATTTGCTTGCTCACAGAGCTGTGCTGATTTCCCCCTGTCCCCCCACTTCCTGAGAATATAAAAGGGAGCTCTTGATATAGACTTGTAGCATACAGGTGTCCTTCCAAGGAGTTCTCTCCATCTTTCTGTGATTCAGAGAAAGATGTGGTTGTTATATGGCTTTAGAATTGGATGTTCTGTATTGAGAAGACAAAACTTAGGTCACGATGAAGGTGTTTTTCCTTAGAAGCTTCATTGTGATAATTGTAAGATTGCATTGGTATGTCTTCCACTTTCTTCTATCATATTACAGATAACAACATTTTATTTAAAATTTTTTTTGAGCTTTATATTATTGAGAAACCAGATTACAAAAGATATTCATAGAATAGGCATAAATTTAATTTTTTCAGTTAACCCAAAACAGCCTTTCAGAAATCAAAATCCAGTAGTTAATTATAATTTTCTTGATTGGTATTTTTGATTCTCTTTCATTCAGAATGCTTCAAAATATTGGAAATAAGGCAGGATAATTTGGATGAGTTTAGCTGTTGTAAAGATGTATTTATCTGTAATCTTTTTAAAAGTATGTTTCAGTCGTAAACAATTGAAAGCTTATGATGGATGCCATATACAACTATCTACATTATAAACATTTAAGTATATAAAAGGAAACTAGGAATTCAGCACAAGGGACTTTAATATTTAGTTTTCTTACGTCTTATTTTTCTGCTTAATCTTTAGAATCCAAAGGCCCTGTTGTGCCTTTAAATGTAGCTGACCAAAAGCTTCTTGAAGCTAGTACACAGTTTCAGAAAAAGCAAGGAAAGAATACGATTGATGTCTGGTGGCTTTTTGATGATGGAGGTAAGGCTGTTAATGTATTTTCTTTAACAGTTTTAAACTTATTGGAGTTGTGGGAATAGTACTAAGAATTGGCATATACTCTTTTTTCACCAGTAGACCCCATTCCAGTTTTGCCAGCATTCTCAAAGCAACAGGATTAATTTCAGAAACAGATGTTGCACTTAGTTGTCATATCTCTTCCTTGTCTATCACTTTGGGAGTTGATGGGTCCTTCCTTGAGCTTCACGACCTTAACATTTTTTTTTTTTAATATTACAGACCATTTTGTAGAGTGTGACTTAAAATTTAGAGAGCCATTTGATGTTTCATCATAATTAATTTTAAGTTATGTATTTTGGGTAGAAATATCACAGAAGTGATGCTATGCTCTTCTGTCTATATCTCATCAGATGGCACATGATGTTGATTTGTCTCATCATTGGTGAAATTACCTTTGACTTTTGAGTAAGGTGATTTTCACCAGGTTTATACACTGAAGAGTTACTATTTCTCCCTTTTATAATTACAGGTATTTGGGGAATACGGTGTTACTTTGAGACCATGTAAATAGACCATTGTTATTGCAATTTTTGCCACCACCTTTGTCATCCATTGATATTTCTGCCTGTATTTATTACTGTTATGGTGGTATGTTTGTGATTGCCAGAAGATGACTTTCCAATTCTATCATTTCTTCCTCATTTATTAGTTGGAATTTTACTATAGGAAAGAGCTTTCTCTTTATTTCTGAGTGGACTCATGGATTCCTATTTTTATTCAGTGGGGTATGATTTGTCATTCTCATTATTTGTTTTGATATTCAAATTGTCCTGGATTTCCTGTTTCGTCTGACTTTTATGTCCATTTGTCATGTCTCAATCATTCTTTATTTTCTGGTACAATAAGATATTCCAGGCTCAGTTTTGTACTTACACCAACTGTCAAATCATTCATTATCCAAGGAGCCCTGATTACTTTAATGGAGAGTGGTATTGAGAAACAAAGATCAGGGTATTAAGACATGCTCATTGTTACTAGGGTTTCACTGCTCCCAGGCCCTCTCAGTGGGCAGATCTAGAAAATGCACATATATATGTTTGTATGTGTGCATATAGATTGAAAACCAATTCTAGTCCAACACTGCAGAATTCAGTCCAGCTTCTCTCTTTTTATGTTTCTCATTTCAGTGAGAAAACTGGCTCTCATTAGCATCAGTGAATATTCTCATTCCTCACCCTTCCTGTATGTGAATAATCCAACTCTGACAGGTCACTGTCCAATTTCGCTCCCTTCCTCACATGGGCCCTGACTCTACTAGGCCACCCTCCTAGTTCAGCCCTGCCTTATGGCGTCTTGACTAAATCAAGGAAGGACAGAAAGAAAAATTCTGTTTTCTGTTGAGTTGTAGTAAACATGTTTTTAGAGACTAAATTCAAAGTTCTTGATTGAGAAGTTAGCATTAAGTAAATGATTTGTTATATTTTTATGATTCAGGTTTGACTTTATTGATACCTTATCTTCTGACTACCAAGAAAAAGTGGAAAGATTGTAAGATCAGAGTATTCATTGGTGGAAAAATAAACAGAATAGACCATGACCGGAGAGCGTAAGTCTATTTTAAATTGAAGGGCATTTAATTAATGGTACTTTACTATACAATATAAATTTAATGGGATAAAAATTAGGCAATCCATAAAATGTCAGTCATGTTGCTCTGTTCTATACTGAAGCTAAAAATTCTAGTTAAACAAATAAAACCTCATTCTCTTTAGTCTATGTTTAAGTTATACTTAGTTTTATTGATATATAATATTTTTAATATATTGACATTTTAGAAAATCTTTATTAAATACTTACAGTATTAAAGTGTTAAGCAACTTTTTTTTTTTTAATTGGGGGAGAAAGTACACAAAGATTACATATTCATATATGGAATACATTTTGTAGACTTCCGGACAACAGAAATGCAGGATGCCATTTTCATTCATTCTCTTATTTCTTTTTGTATTGTCACAATTCTAGTTCTGGTTTCAGTGCTTCTCTAAATACCTTGTGCCTAGTCTCTGACCTTTTCAGCATATATGATGCACGTTGCTTCCAATTTCATGTTTGGAAAGTAGAGCTTGATTATATGATTCCTCTGCCAAAAATACTTTTAATGTCTCTGTAACATACCATGGAAAGTCTATGCCAAAACGTGTCAAGGTCAAGGCCCTTTGCATGTCCTCCTGTTCAATTTCTATTATTATCTTCTGTTCCCATAAATATGCTTTATACTTCAGTTTACATTTCTGTACCTGCCGTAAACATGCATGTGCTTTCAGACTTTTAATCCTTTGCATACTCTCATTTCTCTACTGTAAAAAGCTCTTTGCTTGCCTACCTTTTCTGTCAATATACTACATTCTTTAAAGCCCAGGACAGTTGTCACCTTCTTCATAACACTTTCCCATCACCCCCCACCCCCAACCCCCGCCCACCACTAGTTGTTATATTTCCTTCCTGAATCATGATACCACTCATCACATTCTGGGGCTTGTATTTTATTCTTAAATTTGAGTTTTGTGGGCCCTATAACACATAGCAGAACTTAGTAGATTTATACCAGAATTCAGCTAGATATTTATTCATTTCAAAGAGTGAATTATGCAAGAAATAGTAGAAATAATTTAAAAGTTAAATCTGTTGCTTGTCTGTTTTCTAGTATCTTGATTTAGAAAACTCATTAAAATAAAATCCTGTTTTGTTCATTTCTTTTTCTGTTTATACATTCAACTTTTCTAGCCACAGAATTTTATTGCTAACTATGCCTCCAAAAAGTGTTTATTTCCTGAAAAATCGAAGACTTTTTGGAGCTTTTATTCCATGCCTATCCAAGTCTTCTCTACCCCCTCAAAAAAGACTGTGAACTTAATCTATACCAATAGTCATAGCTTCAGTTTGGCCCAAAAATTTATGTGTGGGCCTTGAGATATGCATTCTTCATGGATGAAGACTAATCCAAAAATAATTAAACAAATAATTATTTACAAGTTTTTACTGAAATCCATATACTTAGCTATAATTTGGCTAAAATAACTTTTAAAAAGCTAGTTGCCATTCAAATTTCATTGTTAATGTCACTCTCTGTTCATTCATTATTGGATACTAAGGAGAGATTCAGAGAACGTTAGAGAATATAACAGAAGTCTCTGCTCAGGAAATTTAGAAATGTATTTTGCAAATGTACAGTGTGAATTAATTTAGATGGACTTTGTTTAGCACTTGATAGAATTTTCCTATAAATCATGCATTTTAGATATATGGATTCAACCCTAAATAGAATTAAAATATGTATTTACAACTTTCATGGGTCTCAGTGCTATTCATTTTTGTTCTAGGATGGCTACTTTACTTAGCAAGTTCCGGATAGACTTCTCCGATATTATGGTCCTAGGAGATATTAATACTAAACCAAAGAAAGAAAAGTAAGTTATTGAATAAGTTAGTTTATACATATTTCTGATCCTTTTATAAATAACCTACCCAGACACTTCAATAACAGATCATTCGACTTAATTATCTGGGGGTTTTGCCTTCTATTAGTTACATGTGAAGTCAGCTTTTTAAATCTAGCGCTTACAATTGGCATGCCTGTAGCAGATACTGAAGTAAGTCTAAAGAGCCTCAATTTTCAGACAATTCAATTACTACGTTTTATAACTAATTTCTGAAAATAATTAATTCCACAGAAATTCCACATGGTTTTTTAAATTTCCATTGTTTATGCCCACATTCATTATGACTACTCAGTCCCTACTCCACATATGAAGTACTTTACTGAAATAAGAGAATCTAAGAATTTGCCTGTAATAGTTGTATTCACAATTCTCAAGAGTCAAAAGTAGACTTGTGGACTATTCTATCTAAAAATTATATATAGTGGTTGTTATATGTATATTACCAGAGAGATTTTCAATTATTTTCAGACAAATATTGAATAAATGATGAAATGTATAAAGAATTCATTTTAAATAGAAAATATACCATGTAAGGTTGTAATAAGGGAGAGATTTGTTTCTTCTTATAAAACAATAAAAACAAGGCGCTTTTATGAGACTTGATTCTTAAAATGGATTGTTTCAGGATCCAATTGCAATGTATGTGTGGAGGCTTCCCCACACCAGTAAGCAATTCTCAGACATCAGCAGGGTGTCTGAGAATTCAACTCAATTAGGACACTGTCCATCCAGAGATAGAATCAGATTGCACAGGTAAAGGACACAGCCCCACAAGAACCACCCTCCACTGTAGATGCCAGTCACAAGCCCAAGTTGTTACCTTTATTTCTGACTGGCTATAAATCAGAGGTTCTCACGCCCCTTCCTCAAGTTCATTTAATTTGCTAGAAGGGCTCACTAGATTACCTGTTTATTACAACGGATATTAATGGATAAAAATCAACAGCCAGATAAAGGGATACATAGAGTGAGGTCCCCAAGGAAAGGGCTTCTGGCTTTGTGGAACTTGGGGCCTGGCAAGGTGGCACCTGGAAGCATTCTGGTTCCCCAACATGGAAACTTCTTAGAAGAGGGAAAAGGACTAATGAGCTGTCCTCTTGGGGTTTTTATGGAGGCATCATTTCATAGTCATGACTGAGTAAGTCATTGGCCATTGGCTGCTGAACTCAGTCTCCAGCCACTTCCTTCTCCTGGCAGTTGGGGGCCTTGTGGGATGGGGTGGGTGGTGGCAATGACTTAAAGTTTCAAACTTCTAATCACAAGGTAGTTTTTCCTGGCAACCAGCCCCACCCTTGGGTTCCAAAAAATCACCTCATTAACATAACAAGAACACCTTTATCACTCTGGACACTTAGGAAATTCCAAGGGTTTTGGGAGCTGTGAGCCAGGAACTGTGGGCGAAGACCAAATATAAATCACAATATTGCAGTGCTGAAAATACTTTTCACATTCATAGAGGATTGGAATGCTGTTCATGTTCTTTTAGTATCTTTTGCCTATAAGTATCTGGATCTTAGTTAATTAATTCTTCATCTTAAATGTTTACTATCTGCCCTTCACTTTGAAATGTTCTAGTACCATTTCTTATACTATTTTTATTTAGTGGTACTTGAATGGGGAAAGCCTTTCAGTGTTTTGAGTAAAGGAGAGACACAATTTGACATACTGCTCAAAGGGATCATTTTGGCTTCTGTGGTGAAAATATACTTAGGTCGAAGGGGTTGGGCATAGGAGCAGGGGTAGATACTGATCAGAGTACTTAAGAGTATAGAGGGGAGCACAGTCAATGGAAAACACTAACTCTTCAAGTTATAATGTAACATTTAAGATCTTAATGTTAAGTAATTCAAAATAAGGATAATTGTCAGTATCCTTTCAATTTTTTTAAGTATTGTAGCTTTTGATGAAATGATTGAGCCATACAGACTTCATGAAGATGATAAAGAACAAGATATTGCAGATAAAATGAAAGAAGATGAACCATGGCGAATAACAGATAATGAACTTGAACTTTATAAGACCAAGGTATTCTTTCTCTTCTGCTTCCTTTTCATTAATCTTCCATGTGATTTTTTAAATACTTAAGACATAAATAAGTGTCAAGAACTGCAATTTGTTATGGGGGGACCAGTTGTGTGAATTAAATCTACTTTAAGTTGGATTTACACATGGGCAGTATAAAAAATTAATTTTTTTAAAATTAGAGAACAAATTTTTGTTGCACCAAAATTGGTTTCTCTTTGTCTACTTATAGTTTTATAAACCATACTAGATTTTCAGATGGTCTAGGAATGACTTTGCCCTGTTTGGTTTCAGACATACCGGCAGATCAGGTTAAATGAGTTATTAAAAGAACATTCAAGCACAGCTAATATCATTGTCATGTAAGTAATGCATAAGATTTTCTTGGGTATTTATTTTATAATAATGCAATTAGGATGAATTTAGGTAATTATCATAACAGTTCATTCTGGAATTTTTCCTGTATCCTTTTTCCCAACTTTTAAAAATTTTTTAGCATAGCCATCAGACATGTGGGTATGAGAGCCTGAAGTCAAAATTTGAACCCCAAGCAGGTTCTTCATGGAAATAACCCCATAAAGTTACTAGTGGTTCCTGACTGAATCACACCTCAAGTTCCCACACGCAGACTTTACATACAGATTCACTGTCCATATGTTAAATGTAGATGCTAATGTTAGCTCTGGCTTTTCCTCCACAAAACCATGTTAGCTTGATACTGAACTCAAATTTTCTCAGTCCTGGAGTGTAGGTCCTTAAATAGGTAAGGAAAGCTCAGGTCTTCAGAAACCTGCCAAATGATGAAATAAAATAACACCAAAGGATTGTTATTTTGATTAATAACAACTGTTTAATACACCAGAAAATTTTAAGTTTTTCTGCTGATGATCAAATATCTGTAGTGGAAGATACCAAACATAGAAATCTGGAAACACTCTCTAGAGCAATTGGTCCCTACTGCCATTATCTATAAATAGAAATGAAAGCCCAGAGAGTTGAGAAGATAAAAATTAACATGTAGAATTGTTTGAGTTTTATTTATCCATGTATAGTTTCCACTTTCTAAATTCAGATGGAAGCATCCTTTTCTTCTAAAACAATTTTTTTCCTGTTTAATAATGCTACTAAATATTTAAAATAACTCAAATTTCTTGATTTATAATAACATTTCTCACCAAACTGAGATATGTTGGTATCTATATACGTTTTATAAAAATACATTAAGAACCCTAAGTTCCTTTATTTGTTTTAATTTTTATTTTTCAATTAGAGTTGACATTCAGTAGTTTATACTAGTTTCAGATGTATACCATAGTGGTTAGACGTTTATATAATTTACGAGGTGATTCCTTAGTTATTACAATATTATTAACTATATTTCCTATGCTATACTTTACATCTCCGTAAAAGAATTTTGTACTTATTGAAGAAGGAGAAATTTGGGGGTTAATGTTAAATACCAAATGTGTTGTGGTTTATAGAAATTTATTTGCTATTCTTATGAAGAAAAATTTTTTAATATTTTGTTCAAACTTAAAAAATTGGAATAGTGTTGCGGCAGTATAGTAGTTGCTATACTATATGCAGAATTTCCTTGCACTTAAAAATATTTTGCAACTATAGTAATTTTTAGTTACTATTATTGTGACTTAATTTCTAATTTTTATTACATTCTATTCTTCTCAACTCAAATGAACAGCTTAATTTCCTTTCTCTTTTTGACACCAGGAGTCTCCCAGTTGCACGAAAAGGTGCTGTATCTAGTGCTCTCTACATGGCATGGCTAGAAGCTCTATCTAAGGACCTACCACCTATCCTCTTGGTTCGTGGGAATCATCAGAGTGTCCTTACCTTCTATTCCTAAATATTCTACACAGTGGACAGCCCTTCAGATGGTACTTCAGTGCCTAGTGAAGTAACTGAAATCTTCAATGACACATTAACATGACGATAGCGAACTGTGACTTTTCTTTCACTATTTTATTAATTTGAAAGCACACAGGGAAGTTGTCCCATTGATGTGTGTGTATGGAGACTTCAGCATTAGTCAAAAACATATCTCAATCTTAATGAATGATGATTCCTTGTTGTTGGACTGAAGCTCATGAGAGTAAAGTTTTCCTTTGCTACTTGAATAGCAATAAAAATGTGTTGTTTATTGATTGCTGAAAGGAGTACAAAAAGCCTTTAGCCTTGAGGTGCCTTCTGAAATAACCAAATTTCATCCATATATCCTTTTTTATAAATTTATAGAATGTCAAACTTTGCCTTCAGCTATTTTTATTTCTAGTCTCTTCCATCTTAAAATGGACACTACTTTTCTTTTTCCATTGACCAATTAGTGTTGAGTACTGTATGTTTTTTACTATTTTTGTAAAGGTATACGTTTAGAAATTAAAGGTGAGAATTAGGGCAAGTTAATGAAAAATGCAAAAAAAAAATGGGAACCAAAAAGTGACCCCAAGTTTAGGTTTGTATGAGTATGTTTAAATATAGACCTAGGGAAAAAAGGCCCAATAAACCTTTTTTTTTTTTTAACTTCAAAGTGGCTCTTATTTGTATCTTTATTTGATTATTATCTCTTGAAACCTTAGGGAAGTTTGAAGATTTATCCAGTACTTCTATATACCATGTTGAAATGTCATATATTGTAATTCTTTAGACAAAAGTCCTCAAGATCATTTGTATTTATTAGAAGAGAGATCTGTCCTAATTTAGCATTTTTCTCAAATCTGAGGGACTTTTAAGAAATGCTAGAAATTTTTTTCTGGATGAAAATTAGACAAAGCTATGCCATTTCATAGACTATTTCAGTAAATACTACATGGAGTTTCACTATACCATCCTTTATAAATCATTAAAATAATGTCTCAAATGGTTAAATGGACCACTGGTTTCTCAGTGAAATGTTTTTAGGTTTAATTCATTCAATTGTCAATTACACTTAGTCTTAATTAATATACTCAGGTTTGAACAGATTATTCTGAACATTTAAATTTAATCCATTCTTAATACTTTAAAACTTTTGTGTTAAGAAAAACTGCCAGTTTGTGCTTTTGAAATGTCTGTTTTGACATCGTAGTCTACTAGTACAAATTTGACAGTGCGTATGTACTGTTACTAAAAGCTTTATATACAGTTATTAATGTGAAATTTTTCATTTTTTATGCAAGGAAGGATTTCCTAAAAACATTTCAAGGGATATATATCTACATATCTGTATGTGTGTATGTATGTATATGCATACACAGATGCACATGTGTATATATAATGACATTTATGTTTTGCTGGTTTTTTGCGTTTTAAGTGATCAACATTCATTAGATTAAAAATCTTTTTGCTTTAGTAAACATAAGTTCAAAATCAGATTGAAACACAGGTTTCTTAGAGAACAGAGATGTTCATTTGAAGGGCATGTAACTTCACACAGTTACCATTCAGTTAGAAAATGGAGAAATTCTTATTTAAAGTACTGTTCAGTGAGTTCACTAGCATAAGTTTCAGTGGTGAAGAATTTATGCAGGTTTTTATGAATCCTGATAGAATCTATAAAATTACTGTTGTCAGTAGTGCAGTATTTTGCTGCATGAGTATGAACTAAATTAATATAAAAATGGAGATCTGATAATAATTTTGAATTCAGAACATTAAGAAAATGGAGTAATTGTTTTTTCCATAATTTTTTTCTTACGTTGTAACTCATAGCATTGTTCCATTTATTGCAGGTTTTGTAGTGTTTTGGGGTAAAGACAGTAGAAATGTCATATTATTCAGTAAACAATATCATGTTTGAACTTTATAAATGAATAATAGGGCATGAACTGAGTGCTGCTATATTGAAATGTGCACAGGTACACTTATTTTTCTTTTTTTAAGTTTTTCCCATTCAGGAAAACATTTTGATCTCTACTGCAGGAACCAAATGTCATGCATCATACATACATGTGTATAAAGTACATAAAATATATCTAAATATGCATAATGGGGGGAGGGTAATATTGTCTGTGAAATAATGTAAGAAGCTTTTCACTTTAAAAAAAAAATGCATTACTTTTCATTAACACTAGACAC
Source organism: Eidolon dupreanum (assembly GCA_028627145.1). Lineage (NCBI taxonomy): Eukaryota > Metazoa > Chordata > Mammalia > Chiroptera > Pteropodidae > Eidolon > Eidolon dupreanum. The sequence continues at coordinate 26,507,531 of CM053501.1, read as the reverse complement.
CAGATTAGAATTTTCAAAGTTATTATAGTGCTCTAATAAAGTTCAACAATTCTTAAAGATGCTATCTAGTGTTGAAGCTGTTCTACTCTATTTTATTTATGCCGAATTTGATTATTTTAATGCCAGTTTTTGTTTTTCATTTCTAATCATTGGTGATAACTTGGAAACAAATAATTATGCAATGGCATTTGACAGTTCATTACTCCTATAGATAAAAATTCAATGGGTTTAGAGAGAATGGTGGTGTTAAGCTGATTATTAAATGGTTAATTAAATCAGATATTTATTTGTTACATTATTTCATTTGTTTTAGGTTTTCTTTTACATTCTTTTTATATGCTTTCTGATATTACGTATTTTTAAAGACTATGGAAATAATTTAAAGATGTGAGCTGGTGGATGTTTACCAAGTTTGAAAATGTAATATTTTGATAATACTGTACTATAACTGTCACACAAATGCTTTTCTAATGTTTTAACATTGAGTATTGCAGTTGCTGCTTTGTACAGAGGTTACTGCAATAAAGGAAGTGGATTCATTAAAACTATTTAATGTCTACTCTTATATTTTATTTGTTTTACAAATCTATGTCAACTTTGTGATTTAACTTCATTTATATAATTATGATTGGTATCTGAGTTTTTTAAATGGCTTTCACCTTAATATTCAGGACTTGGCATAGTTGTTTCAAATTGTTCACTATCCCTAAGCTTTTGTTATAATTACTATTAATACTGATAGTGTGATTGAGCCATATAAGATGCAGCTCATTTTGATTTTTTAAAGTAATGATTGCTTTTTTTTTTTAGCTTCAAGTATACAGTACATTGGTTAGACGTTTATATAGTTTTTGAAACAATCCCTGATTATTCTATATTCTCTCTGGCTCTACACAGAGCCATTACATTACTGCTGACTGCATTTCCTTTGCTGCGCTCCCCATCCCTGTGACTACCTATCAACTACTAATTTTTACTTCTTTAACCCTTGACCACTTTCTCCCAGCCCTCCCACTCCTGAGCTTTTTTATTTACCTTTGGGCCAAGTCATACATCTAGGAATGAGGAAAGTAGAGGATTAAATGGATTCATAGTCCCAAATATAATGTGATTCAGTTCCTCCTAAGGTTTTTGGCTAAGCTTATTTACAATTTTACAAAGCATTTTTACTTTCTCATTTGCATAGGTGTGTTATAGATGGAAGGCAGCTACTTATCCCTGTTTTACTCTTGAAAAAGCTTGGAGCAATGTAGGGGGTTTCCCAAGGTCATGTGGTAAATGAAGGAAGGATGTTGGCCTAAAGCCCAGATATTTCATCCCCAGGGATATCTCTGTTACACATTTACTGCTGCCTGATCCACAACTTAGAGGAACTGAGCTAGATTGGTCATTTCTAAACTCTGTACAGTAGATAATACAGATTAATGTCTGCCTTAATAGATCAAAAACCAAAGGTGTGTGTCCATTGTATGATCTTTGCTTCTTGCTTATTCTCCGATAAACTATTCAGGCAAGTTTATTCACTGCTTTGGAGAGTTAAAAGAGAATTCAAAGGCAACTATGAATGTAGCATATGAGAGCAACAGTTTTCAAAACAGGAATGTAATTCATCTTTGAACCAGCAGGTTTTTTTATCCATTCACCTGGAAAAAAGATAAAAAGAGGTATTTAATACACTTCTGTTTTTATGTTTATGTAGCAACAGGATGTTTGTAGGGACAGAGCAAATAGTTGGTAGTTTAACTCTGAGTAAATATGGCACAAGTCCTAGGATATGCTCATCAGAAAGTACTGCTTAGTTTAGCTAGTTCACATCATAGATACACAAAATGTGTTGCTGGATTAACCAATTTGACATACTTTTTTTTGTAGCCTACTAAAATACCTAAAGATCTATGTCTCATTGCTCTTTATGTGTTTTACATGTGTGATAGGCATTTCAGATAGGCTATTAAGTAGTAGTATTAAGAACTTCAGCCCATTTTTCTCCCTTGAATCTACTATTGAATTTTGTTTGTTAGAAAAGGTAAGAGTTAGAAACTACTGTTTTAGGAAAATGTGAAGGCCCCTGATTTTGTCACCTGCTGTTGCAGCCTTGTGGCTGCTGTCCTTACAGATCAGGAACTCATTCCCAAATTTTGTTCCACTCTCATAGGAAATGAATACAGATTACCAAGATATTCTGCCCACTGTTACAAATTAAAATAAACTTACCTTTTTGATCCATAGAATAGGATCAGTGATCCATGGACATGCAAAAACAGAGGACCCTGACTCAGTACTTGTTAGAATTTCTACCCTTCAGGGTAGAATTTCTACCCTGAAGTCTTTAGGGTAGAAAACTGTGGAGATTTTGTCTTGAAAGTGTAAACTTATCCAGTCTAAAGAAGGGAAGCAGTTTGCCGGGTAATTTTATATCCAGCTCTTATATCTCTAATAACATGTTAAGAAAAAGTTTTAAAATTAAGACATCAGTATTTTTGATTTGCATATGGTACATATAAAGGCATATGGGACTACTGTAAGATATGATTATACTTGGTCTTTTACATGCTAAATAAATTTAAGCCCCAATTAAAAGAGGTAGTTGCAATTTGAAAAGCAGGGAGCTATAGGAATTTATTTGAATGACCGATAAGCCACAGATTATTTTTATTTTAAGCCTACATTTTTGCTTACTCCATGAAAACTCTCCTTTGACTTTCTAAGAAATGTTATTAGTTAAGAAATGTAAAAGATGACAAAGACAATTTGAGAAGGTGGGGTGGCAGTAGGATGGAAAGTTATGCTCCAAGAAAAGACGTTCATAGATTGTGAAAGATTTGCCTATTTATGTCTAAAAGTTTTAGAGTTGTACTTCCTTGTGGGAACCTGAATTGTAAAGATGGAAGTCAGTTTTTTTTCTTTCTGAATTTTTTTTGAAGACATTTATTCAGTGTCATGTTCAGAATATTACATTTAGCAATCAACAGCATGGGTGAAAAAAAAACAAAACACTAAAACCCTTTGTTGAAATGCTTTACACTGTCCACAGAACAGAAATAACCTGTTATACAACTAGTCACAAATACAGTCCAAGTTTTTTGCCCATACACATGAGTGAGTATTACCTAAAAAACATCTTCTTTGTAGTAGCTAGGCTCTGCCACTACTGTGCTTGGCTGAGTTCACAAATCTGTTGTAACCTGTAGCTTCCCTGTCACTGTTCTGACTCTCCTCTCCTGCTAAGCTTTGTTTCCTGGCAGTCATTAAAACCTTCAGCCACTGCCGTCCCTACTGCCGCTGCTGCTGGAACTGCCATAGCCACCTTGGTTTCATGGTTGGCAAAGTATTGGCCTCCACCACTTTGAGGCCAGAGCTTCTGCCTCCGAAGTATCCTCCTTTCATGGGTCCAAAATTTGAAGACTGATTCTAGTAATTGCCAAATCACTGTAGCTTCCACCACCTCCAAAATTGCTTTCATCATTACCAAATCCATTATAGCCATCCCGCCTGCCACCATATCCTCCACCACCATGGCTGCCACCAAAGCCACCTCAACCACTTAAGTTTCCTCCATGACTAAAGTTGTCATTCCCACCAAAACCACTTCCATGACCACCACCAAAGTTTCCAGACCACTTCGACCTCCTCGGCTGGATGACGCGCTAGCCATCTCTTGCTTAGATAGGGCTTTCCTTACTTCACAGTTGTGGCCATGCACAGAATGGCATTTCTGAATGACAGTCTTATCTACAGAGTCATCACCATCAAAGGTTACAAAAGCAGAGCCTGTCCTTGCCACTGCCTCAGTCAGTCATGGTTTAAATCACTTCAATCTTCCCATGCTGTTCAAAATAATCTCTTCAGTGTCTTCTTTAATCCAACCAATAAAAATATTTTTCTTGGTTAAGTGGGCACCAGGTCTTTGAGAATCTCCTCTTGAGACAGCCCTCTTTGGTTCCACAACCCTTCCATCTACCTTGTGTGGCCTTGCATTCATGGCTGCATCCATGTCCTCCACAGCGGCATAGGTAACAAACACAAAGCCTCTGGAGCAGTTGGTGTTTGGACCTGTCATTGCCACACAGTCCGTGGGTGTTCCCCAGTGCTCAAAATGGTTCCTCAGACTCTCGTCAGTTGTTTCAAAGCTCAAACCTCCTATGAGCTTCAGCAGCTGTTTGGGCTCTTTGGGAGATGCTGACTTGTATGTGGTGAACACAGGAGGGGAACTTTAACAACACTTACTTGGTGGCCTCTGTCTGAATTTTTAAATCTGTTGATCATAATCAGCATCTATTAGCTACATGGTACCAATCTCAGAGGTGTAAACCAATGGCCTTCAGGTAATCTATTCCTCTGGCTTTTCCATCACCAAAGATAATCTTTTGTTTACATATGTACACTTAAGTTTAGCATTGTTGACATAAATTTAACACGGGTTATTTTTAGAAAGTTGATGGTAAGGAACCACAGGTGTATTATGTATTGAAACACTAACTAGAACAGTGGTTTTCAAACTTTACTATACATTGGAATCACCTGGAGGGGTTGTTAAAACATACTTTATTCCTGCCCAACAATTCTGTTCTGAGTGAAATCCCTCCCCTTCACAAATGTTGTTTCTCAGTATAACCCTCCCTTCTTTGTTTTCTCCTTTACCTATTATCTATCGAGTTTCTTCTACAGGGTACACATATTGCCACCTCCTCTCACACCAGCTGTGAATTCAAATAATGACCTCCCCAATTCATCAGTGTTTTCCATTTATTTTAGATCTTCATCAGTGGCCTAAATAGAACCTTAAGTAGCCTAACAGGAAAAGGAAGTCTGGGAAAACAAGTGAGTTCAGGAACTCAAGTCAGTGTAAGCAGGGACTCAGACTGTGCCATTATGGCTCTTTTCCTACCTGTCCTCTCTGGTTTGCTTCTGTAGGCTTGACTTAACTCTTCAGGTAGGCTGTCTGCATGTCGTGTGCTCAATGGCTTCTGAAAAAACCATATTCATTTCTAGTAGCTAAGCAATAACTATCATAAAAAAAAAGTGATATGTTGGCATCAAGAGTAGCATCATTATTTGTCAGAAGCCATCTCTCTCCTTTGGGTTTGTCTTGGAGTCTGGGGTTATGTGGTCCAGGAAATTAGGAAAGGGCCTCAGGTCTCCATGGCCAGCTGCTGCTCCAGATGCTGGGTTGCCCAGGTCCCAGCAGTTGATTCAAGGGTGCATAGCTCTGCAGGCCAAACCCAGGCTACCTACATCTTTACTAGGCCTCAAAGTATCTGCAGCTAAATGTTTATTTGTAGTCACCCTTCTCTTCACACTCCACCCCAGCCCAGCAGCTGCATGGCCATCCCCATCTCAGAGTCTGCATTCAGAGAGAGTTGAGTAGAGCACTCCTGATCCCCTTGCCTGTAGTAGTTCCATTTGTAGCACCTCTCTTGTCCTTTTTCCTTAGGAACTAACTCCTATCCCAAACCCCTCCACACCAGGTGGCAGTCTCTCCCCAACCCTAGAACAAGAACCAGCCTTTATTTTCCTTCCCCTTCCCTTGACAATGGATTTTCATGACTCATGGGAAAATGCAGAAGGGTTCAGCCAGTGGGATCTCAATCATGGAAGTGTCTGCTTTTCCTACAGTGCCTAGAAATGCAATGACTATTTAAAAATGCATGTAGAAGTGCAATAGCAGTCTTCCCTCACCAAAACAGGTATACTTTTTCAAAAGCAATTGAAAACAATCTGGTTAATTTTTTTCGATTGTTTCATTAAATTCTCAGTAGCTCACTCTGTTACTGCTGAATACCATGCCCAGGCAGTGGTAACCTGACAAAAGATTTAAGATGCATAGTGCAGAATCAACTTCTTTGGGGAAAGACATTCATTAGTACCCAGACAAAAGTGAGAGGAAGGGAGCAGTAGGCACTGGTGGCATCAGTACCAGATAGGAGGTCCTTAAACAGTAAAAGAAGAGGTGACAGGTGATGGAGGGAGGGATTGAACCAAGTAAGAAGCAGAAAGAAGAGATGAGAGTTTAGATTCAGAAAATATTGAGGAAGAATAAAAAAGCCAGTAAATTATACCATTCACAAAAATTAAATCAAAATGGATTAAAGACTTAAATATAAGACCAAAAATCATGAAACTCCTAGAAGAAAACAGGAATACAGCTTTTTCACATCAGTCTTGGAAAGAATTTTTTTTGATATGATACCTAAAGCAGAAGCAACAAAATAAAAAAAAAAAAAAAACAAGTACGACTATAGTACGACTATATCAAACTAAAAAGCTTTCACATAGCAAAAAAAAAAAAAAAAAAAAAATCAACAAAGTAAAAAGACAAACTTCAGAATGGGAAAATATTTGCATGCCATATACCTGATAAAGGGTTAATATCCCAAAATATATAAAGAACTCATACAACTCAAGAGTAAAAAACCAAATAACCCAATTAAAAAGTGGGCAAAGGATCAGAATAGATATTTTTCCATAGAAGATATATAAATGGGCAGCAGGTACATGAAAAGATGCTTGACATCACTAGTCATCAGGGAAATGCAAATTAAAACCATAATTGAAATAATACCTTATGCCTTAGAATGGCCATTGTCAAAAGATGAGACGTAATAAATGCTGGCATGAATGTGGAAAAAAGTAAACTTTTGTGTACTGTTGCTGGGATTGTATATTGGTACAGCTAGAATGGAAAAATAGTATGGATATCCTCAGAAAAAATGAAAGTAGAACTACCATATGATCAAACAAATTTCATTTCTGGGAATATATGCAAAGGAAATGAAAACACTAACTCGAAAAGATATCTGCACCCCCATGTTTGTAGCAGCATTATTTACAACAGCCAAGACATAGAAACAATTTAAGTGTCCATTGATAAATGAATGAATAAAGAAGTTGTGGTTTGTGGTATGTATACATCACTCACAAATTAATTTTTACAAGTTAAACTTGTGAATATTATTCAGCCATAAAAAGTCCTACCATTTGCAACAACATGGATGGACCTTGAAGGCATTATGCTAAGTGAAATAAGTCAGAGAAAGACAAATACTATCTAATCTCATTACATGTGGAGTTTAAAAAAAACTCAGAGAGATCAGGCTTGTGGTTACCAAAGGCAAATGGTGGTGGGAGGAAAAACTGGAGAAAGATGGTCAAAAGGCGCGAGCTTCCAGTTATAAGGTAAATAAAGACTAGGGATTTAATTTAGAACATGTTGATTATAGCTAACACTGATGTATGATACATAGGAAAGTTGTTAAGAGAATTAATCCCAAGAGTTCTCATCACAAGAAGAAATGTTTTACCTTTTTTCTTTTATTTCTATTGTATCTATATGAGAAGATGAATGTGAGCTGAACTTATTGTAGTCATCATTTCACAATATATGTAAATAGAACCATCATACTGTATACTTTAAACTTATACAGAAATATATCAATTATTTCTCCATAAAAGTTTGGGGGGAAAAAAAAGACAGTAAGATACAGTGTGGATAGGAGAGAGTGGGAGATGAGAAGAGAATGACATTAAGGTTTCTGGCTTGGGCCAAGGGTAGATGCTGAAACTGATAAAGCAGAAAGTTGAGCAGGTTTGAGGAAAGGCATGCATGTGGGAGAATAAAGAAAAATCTGTTTAGAATACAAGTTAAAGGTAAGATACAGGGTCTGGATCTCCCCGTGACAACTAGCTATTGAACCACTGAAATAATTTACCAACAAAATCACTGGGACTAGAGCCTTCTTTGAGGGTGGTACTTAAAGCATGTTCAATTCCTTTCATGGTTACTGTTTATTTGAGTTTTCTATTTCTTACTATGTCAATTATAATAATCATTCATTAAATGTTAATTTCTATGCATTAAAATTTTTTAGCAAATAGGTATAGCACGCTTTTAAAGTTTCAAAACATATTTAATATATTCCTTTTTTTTACATTTTTCTAATTCCTTGTTTAAATATCTTTGTGTTCCCTACAAAAGACACAGTTTTGCATTTATTTATCACTTCCATCAATTTTCTCAGGTGTCATGGCTGAAGAAATAAATGCAGAGAAACAATGCTCTATGTTTTAATTCTCTCCCTTGTTAGAAATGACCTAAATCACATAGAATATATTTTTTTCTCATAATTCTAGAAAAACATACTATAAGGTATCAATTTATGGAAATATATTTATTAGTTTCCAAAAGATACCACTCTCTTGCAAACAGCAGTCTGCAGATAAAAGTCATGCTCATATCTCCAATAGGCTTAACTGTTTTAAAACATCGAAATAACTCTTCTATTTCTAAAACCATGGCACGAAATCAGCTCCGGCAGAAAGCTGCATGCTGAGCTCAGGTTGCACAGAGAGCTGACACGTTCTGTTGGGTCAACTTGTTGTACTGGAATAGCAGATAAACAAGAGCTCTCCCTTGAACGTTTAAAAAAGTGATGAGGAAGAAAGTCACCAGTATAGTTCAGTGAAAGGAATATTATTTTCTGCTTACTACAGGAGACTGTGTTGGCTCAGAGAAGTTAAGAAGTTGACTATGAAAGTCTGAAGAGCCCTCCTGATGTGGCCTTCCGAGGCACAGAGCCATGTCTCAGGCCTGACTCTGCTGTCGACGGTGCTCTGCTCCTACCTCTACTTTTTCTTCAATGATACTATAATATCGGTACATTTCTGAAACTAAGTGGGAAGACTGAAATATTTAAAAACTAAATAAATTTGTTTTATTATTGTGAAAAGGCCAGTTGGGCGTTGACTATCAATGCCTCATCAAGTGTCTGAGGACCAAAATGCCTCTCAAACCCACACTCTTTATACATACTTTATGAATGAGAACATGCTATATGAATATTACTCATGACTTTTCCCAACTGACAAAATCCTGCTCTTTCTTTATGGCACAGCTCAAAAGTCACCTTTTCTTTGAAACTTCTCTGACCTCCTGTTGCCAAATTCCTTCTGTAGCCCTCTCACTTCTCTTGAACCATCCCATTGTTATTTGATTTCCCAGTTAGATTGGGTAACTGACTTAATTACTTTCATGTCTCCAGTGGCTTATCTTAGTTGTGAACAGCTAGGCTATTTCAACATGGGATTTAATTAATGTTGCAGACATATATGGAACTATCACATCCCAAGTACTGTGCCAGGTGTCAGGGGAAAAAAAAAAAAGAATGTGACACTGTCCCTGTCCTTGAAGAATTCACAGACTGCTGTTGTACATAATTGCAAAGCAATGCCAAAATCCAAGAACAGTGAAGCAGATTTTTTTTTAAATCTCTAGAAAAACACACTTGCTGGAGGAATAGATCAGGACTATTGACTATTATGGGACTTGAGAGTTACACAGGAATACCTTTTTCATCTACAAAGTTTGTGAGCTAAAGATGCAAAGAAATGCAGGGGATTGTGGTGCCTGACATGAAGGAACTCAGTTAACAGCTGGCAACTAATTCCAAATATTATTTCACTTAATCCCCAAATCCCCAAGAAGCAATTTCTGTTATTATCCTCGTTTTACATAATAGAAAAGCAGCTTCCAGAGTTTAAGCGATGAACTTGCCAAGGACACTTTGACCTCAGAGAAGAATTAGGCGTGGCGTGCTGCCAGGTGACAGACGCCCAGGAAGCCCTGAGACTGGGGAGCTGTCCTCTGGGAAGAATGCACATGCAGAGAGCCCAGTCTTCAAGGGGAACCTTCACCGTCCCAACACTGAAGCCCAGCTGAACCAGGCCTGGCTTACAGGAGGCTGAGCCTTGGGGCAGGTGGGTGTGGCCTTGGGTCCCTTTCTGAGCCCAGTGCCTCGGAGGTGGGAGAGGGAAGTGAGGAGAGAACAGAGGAGATGAACTCAGGAAGGGAACTGAGGGGACGGGAGCAAGGAGACAGAAATTGGGGGGAAGGGAGCAGGTGGAGGACACCTGGAGGAGAAGAATGGGAAGGGAGGTGGGGTGGAGGGTGGGACTGGAGGCCCAGAATCTGGGGGAAGGTTGCTATGGGTAGGGATGGGGAAAAGTGAGGGAGAAAACCAGGAGGGGACCTGGGGCAGGGAAACCCTCCTTTAAGACATCCTTGAAAGGGCACTATCAGGCTACGTGAGCCACCAAACCAGGCCCTAGTAGAAAGTTGGGTGGACAGTGCAGCGGGGCAGCCCTGGGGAGAGGCAGAGAGGCGGTGGGGCTGGGTGTAAAATGCTCAAGTCAAGTAAGGGAGCCAGTGTTTAGCTGAGAGTCTATGTATTTGCTTAAGAATTAGCTGCCTGCTCAGCCAAGTTCAGGCACCAGTTATATTGTAACTGCCCTTTAAATGCTTTTTGGTGGATTTGTGCTTTGAGGATTATTGACCAATTTGGTCCCAGGGGCATCTGCTGTTTAGAGGAAACTTTGTGTCAAAGAGTACACACACGGTAGCAAATCCTTATTTATTGTTAAACCTGCAGTCTTTTCGAGAGGTTCTTTTCTGAGACAGGTGTCATAATCTCAGGGTCCTAAATGAAGCTGGAGATTCCTGCTAAACCATGTCACGCCCAACTCAGGCGCAAACCAACAGAAGGAGCCTTCATGGTTTCCTTTCTTCCTTCTGTGGACAAGAAAAGGGGCCACATACTAAACCTGACAAGCTCAGGGGAGATCTGTATGGCAGGCCTTACAAACTCAGAGACCAAAAGAAACCACATAGAACAGTCTGAACATAAAAATTCCTAACTAAAAGCAGGTCATGGCTGGTAGTCACATCCTAGGCCTGTAGCTTCCTTGACAAAGGTCAGTCTTTACCTGAAGTGAGACTGTCTATTGTCTTTTGGCGTCTGAGATAACATACCTTTGAAATGTCACAGTAAACCCTTTTTTCCAGATCCCTCAGGGAATAACCCACCTCACCAGAGCACGAGACCACAGACCCCTCATGCTTGCAGTGTTCCAGGCATATCGTCTCTATGTGTTATGAACGTTAATTGTTATCTATACTGTACCCGCCGATGTAAAGATGTGTCTCTCTGTTTAACTTTTTGATTCAGTTCCAGAGGTTTCCTTACTTTGCTTTTTGCCACCCCCTTAGTCTACCACCAGTGGATTTCATGTAACCCTCCTTATGGCTTCTCTGATTCAAATGCATAAAATAAGCTTCAAAACTGCCATTCTCAGGATCATTTTCTCAATTCTCTTGAGATTTTGCTTTCCAGTAATTGTCAATTTGGATCAAGTAAACTTATAAAAATTCTCTACAAGTTTGGACATTTCTTAGGTCAACATTTATTTGGTGCACTCAGCACGATTCCAAAGAAGCTCGCGTAGAACCTCCCTGCAGACACGACCCAGTGCCAGGTCCCAGTAGGACCTGCTGTGTCCCACCGGCTCCCGCTTTGTGTCGGGTGAACTTGGTGAGTTTTTCTTGGAATTCTGGACCCACCTTCTTGTTTTAAAGTAGGAGGCCCTGACTTTATTTAACTTGTTCTTAAAAAATAAAGATTCCAGGTGGCACTAAAGGGTAAGTGTTGAGATAACTCAGGCTAAGGATAATAAGGGTCAAGATAACTAAGGGACAGAAGAAAAAAAAAGAGTGGCTGTTTTTTTTTTTTTAATGTTGGCTTTTCATTGGAATTGCTTTCGAAGAGTCTGAACAAAACCTTTTGCTAGATAAACAAGAGCCTGAACTTGTTCATTGCAGAAGATAAGAGGAATTTATTCCCTCCAGCTTGAATTTCAGATATTCTTAGGTGACTAAGGATCTATGTGGAGGTGTCAGAGATAAACATGGCCCTAGGGAATTCCAACACAGTTGTAATTAAATAATTGACTCGTCCAGGGACTCACACATAAAAGCTGGTGACCTAGTGCTCCAAGTCCTCTTGGTTGTATTAGGCAGCCAGGGAGAGAAACTGAGACACCTAAGAGGGTTGGAGAGAATTGGGAGGTGATAGCCCTTGGAGCTTAACCCACAAGCAGCACACTTCAACCAACCACACAATATTCCTAGAAATTTGTTCAGACTCTGCAGATCTCAAAAGAAAACTAAAATTAACATGGGAGATCATGCCACCAAGGCTGGCAGGTCCCCAGCCCCCATTGATACTCCTGCCAATGTACAATTCATAGGAAGCCTTTACTTACAAGTGCTTACGAGAATGGGAAGATTTAACTAGAAGGGCTATCAATTTACGACGGCCAAAATGGAGTCCTTCTGACACCTAAATTAATGTTTTGTGTAAATAGAAAAAAGGCCGGCTCTAAAATCAAACTGAACAAATGAGAGGCTTATTTCAAATAGAAGCCTCTGAAGTAGAGCTCAGAGAGACTTTCTTCTCTCCAGGGAATTTTAGAGACTGTCTCTGAACCAAGGAAGGCTTCTGAAGCTGCCCAATGCCAACACTCTACCTCCCCCTCTTCTTCAATTGCCCTGCTATACCTTCTCCTTTGTCATCCGGAAATCCATGATTATGCTTTGCTTACTGACCACCTTCTTTTCCCAGGAATGGTTTACAGGAAACTCTTGTTGATTATGCTGACTTAATCTGATTTACAGATGGATCTTATCTACAAGATGAACAGGGACATAACTGAATTGCATAAGCAATAACTTCCATGGTGGACATAATGTAAGGTTCTTATTTACCTGAATAAGATCTGCCCAACAAGTTGAATTAGTTGACCCAACTGGAGCTTGTCCATGGCCAACGACCAGCCAATATTTGCACTGACAGTTGCTATGTCTTTGGTGTAGCTCACAACTTTGGATGTTGTGGAAGCAGCGAGGCTGCCTGACTTCCTCGGGGCGGGCCATAAAGAATGGAAAACAGGTTGCGGAATCATTAGATGCCAGACTGCAACTGAGACAATTGGCAATTACCAAATTCCAGAACATTCTAAAGCTGCCACCACGGAAGCAAATGAAAATAATTTAGCTGACGCTGAAGCTAGACAAGCAGCAATAAGCAGCCAACCTATCCAGACTTGAGACTATTTCTTCTCCCTGTTAACTCAATAAAAGACTCCCATTTATAGTTCTAAAGGAAAGCTTCAATAGAAGAGGACATTGCAATAAAAAGGAGGAAACTTTGACCCAGACAAACAGATATGATTTGAACCCAACCAGAAACCAATCTTCCCTATAGGGGCTCAATTAGCTATACTCCAACATGTGCATGAGCTAACACATTGAGGTCCTAAAAAAGTGATTTCATGGAGTAAACAATATTACTAGAAACCTTTTTCCACTGGGCTCATAAAGTGTGTAGCAGATGTTCTATCTGTCCAAAATATAACCCTGAAAAACCACTCCACGGGTCCCAGGGACATTTCCCACTTCCTTTAGGTCCATTTGAGGTATAGCAATTGGATTTTATCCAGATGCCACCATCTCAAGGATATAAATATATTTTAGTCATAGTTTGTATGTTTTCTCACTGAACTGAGGCATTCCCTTGAAGGAGATCAACAGCCTTAGTGATTAGGTAAATTATAATTGGGAAAAAAAATTCCCAGTTGGTGAATTCCCTCTGAGCTACATAGTGACTGAGGGATTTATTTCACTGCTCAACTAATGCAGTCCATCTGTAACTTTTGGCATCTTCTACAGCATTTCCATTGTGCTTATCACCCCCAGTTCTCTGAACTGGTGGAACATGAAAACAGTACAATTAAAACTCAACTTGGTAAATTTTCCAAAGCTTTTAATCTCCCTTAGCCAAAAGCTTTCCCTAGAGTGCACCTTAACCTGAGATCTACTCTTTTTGGCAAACAGCCTTTCTTCTAATTAAATAGCCATTGATCACCCTATGCATCCAGATGAAGGGACATATGAACCAACCTTACTAAAAGAAGGTATTCAGCATTATTATCAAGAACTTATTAACCAGCTTAAAGAAGTTGATAAATTAGGAACTGATTCATTTCACCCTGTGCTCCTGGAAGACAAAGATTTCAAAAACCACAACTTACAACCAGATTTTATCCTTTGGAAAAGGTATCAGTTAAAGACTTTCTTCAACCTTGTTGGAGAGGTCTTATCAATTATTACTAATTAATCCATCTGCAGCTAGACTTGAAGGTGTTAACACAAGGATTCACATTTCTCATTTAAAAAAAGGGGTGCCTAACCATAAATGGGTATCTGCCCCTCCTCTGACACTCACCTCCACCTACAGCAGACATCAAAGACTCCTCAAGGATGAGAAGCCACGGACATCAGAGGTAGCTATCCCGAGACTTTGGAAAAATCCTGTCTACTCACATAATTGATGTATACTTAAAAAAAAAAAAAAAAAAACATTTGTTTGATTGTCTTTATCTGTCTGCTAATGATATTAGTCATAATAATAGTTATTCTTAGGCTTTTCTCGAAACTTATATAGCTCAACTGTTAATTGCTGAAGGTGCATAAGGTAACTTTTGTATTATCAAAAATACTTTTTTTATGGTTTCTCTTTTGAAATTTGGAAGGAATGTTATTGCAGAAGGAAGGAAGGGATGTGTGCATTTTCAAGAGAAGTTAAAAGGAAGTAGTTCGTCATAATATGTTGGTTATTTCAGAATGAGTAAAAGAGAAAACTAAGAAGGACAAGAAAAGTTGTAGATTAGTGGACAAAAGAATATTGAGAAAGAAATTTTATGTAACATTGTTAGAACCCAGTAATGGAAACATGACTACCCCTAAGCCAACAAGGACTCTTAACTATATTAATCCAGATAGAAGCTGAAGTGGCTATAAAAAAAAAAATTATGCTTTGTAACGGCTGCTGAGGCACAGGAAATTTATTTATGAAACTCTTACTGTCTTCCTGGCCTTGAAATATTTTTTTTGCAATGGTAATTGTAATTTACACCATTGTGTTCTTACAGCTTTGGCCCCGATTAAATCTTATGGTTCCTAATCGGACAACTATCAGATTGATCAAGAATCAGATTGATAATGAATGACACTTGAGTGCTTCCAATGGGAAGTAGATGCGCCATATTAAAATAATTAATAACAACAACAACAATAGTAAATAGGAAAACCCATCTCATGGTAAGATTGTGAAAATCAGAGACGTATAGTGCACTCTCAAACTATAAGTAAATGTTATACTAGATGGAGAATAGAAAAAAGAGAGACAGACATCAAAACTTGGCTCATGATCCAGTGTTTTTTTCTTAATATTAAGGCCCATAACACCTGCCTCCCAGGCACCTGCCTTTACTTTTTGAGAAAAATTCGGCCTTGACTTCTATCCAAGCTTACAGTCTTGCCCCATCCCCTGTGGTCCACCATTTCAGCAAGATAAATGACGACATTAAGATTTCCAGGGAATGACCTTTCTTAGCACAGTGGGACCACATTATTCAACCAAGAGGTTGGTCATTAATGCATCCTTTGGGTTCATTTATGACCAAAAGGGAGAAGTGCGGATGGAAAAGGGGCCACATACTAAACTTGACAAGCTCAGAGGAGGCCTGCATGGCAGACCTTACAAATTCAGACACTGAAAGTAACCACATAGAACAGTCTAAACATAAAAATTCCTAACTAAAAGCAGGTCATGGCTGGTAGTCACATCCTAGGCCTGTAGCTTCCTTGATAAAGGTCAATCTTTACCTGAAGTGAGACTGTCTATTGTCTTTTGGCATCTAAGATAACATACCTTTGAAATGTCAGAGTAAACCCTTTTTCAGACCCCTGAGGGCACAACCCACAGCACCAGAGCACGAGACCACAGACCCCTCGTGCTTGCTGTGTTCCAGGCATATCGTGCTGTAATTATTAATCATCTATATTGTACTCACCAATGTAAAAAAAGCATGTGTCTTCATTTTACTTTTTATCCAGTCCCAGAGATTTCTCTGCTTTGCTTTTTGCCACCCTTTAATCTACCACCAATGGATGTCATGTAATCATCCTTAAGTCTCCTCCTCTGATTCTAATGTATAAAATTAGCTTCAAAACTGCCATTCTCACGAGTATTTTCTCAATTTGTTGAGATTTTGCTTCCCAGCAATAGTCATCAATTTGGCTGAAATAATCACAAAAATTCTCTACAAGTTTGGACATTTCTTATATCACACTTCCTTCTTCTCTTCCTTTCTTGTCCCCTCTCTTTCAGTTAATATAACTGTAGTTCTGACTTAGCTCGTTCTGGTCCGTCTTCGGTTTGCCATTTCTCAAGTTTCACTACTTTATTTATTTATTTGGAGGGGTGGTGTTTTGAAGGAAAAAAATGTGACTTGAAAATATTTTCTTTTAAAAACACATCTATTTTTCCCCCCTTATTTTGACTTCAGTTTTATTAGATCTCCAAAGGCAGAGTGAGGACTTGATGGGGCTAGGGGTGGGGTGTGGGGGGTGGCCGGCTGTGCCTGCCCTTTTGGCATGCGGGGCGGGGCGAGGCGGGGCGCGGGTGTCAGCGCAGGTTTCGCTGTCCGCGCGGAACCTGCCACCTCCTGGCAGCGACCTCCGCTGGACGTGAGGCAGCGGAATTTGTTTTCGCTGACAGGGGCTCCCCCGTGTGGCTGCAGGCGTTAGTAAGATCTGTGACTTGAATACTTGTGTTCTCTTCTGAACTTGGAAGAAGGCCGGGGTTTGCCCTCAGGACCAAACAGAAGAGATGCTCTTATTTTCTTTTTAGCACATTTTTGTCTCTCTCAGAGAAGAAATAGTTTCTAGCTTTTCTCAGCCTAACTTGGATTCTGGAACAGGAATTTAATGATGTTCAATTCTGAGTAATCCAACCCTTCCTGGGAAACAAGTTGGGGGAAGAGTTAATCCAGGATGCCCCAAGGCTTCTCTTGCAATGCAAACAGTGAAAAGAAAGGGAAAAGACCTGGATGAGTTGAATACTCATAAGGTGCCAGGTGCTTTACAATATTATTGAATCTTAGACTACCCCAACTTAAGTAGGAATTGTCCATGTTTTACAGAAGAGGAAACAGGTTTTCAGAGGCCCAAGATCTCAAAATCATTGTAGCCAGGGTTCAAACTGCAACCTCCCCAACTCCAAAGCTTTGCACTAATGAGACCTGGTATGAGAGGGTAGAGTTTCCTGCTCAGTTCCTTCTCTTTAAAGATGTCACAGTCCAGAGAAAGTTCCTTATATTTTACATCCAATAACCTAACATCTGTATGGCTCATCTATATGAGTTCTTAATTTTAACAAAGCCAAATTTACCAGTTTTTTATTTTGTTGCTGTATTTTTTATGTCAAATCTAAAAATCCATTGCTAAATCTGAGGTCTTGAAGATTTATCCCTATGATTTCCTCTCATAGTTTTATAGTTTTAGCTTTTATATTTAGGTCTTTGATCCATTTTGAGCTAAGTTTTGTACACTATATGAGGTAAGTATCCATTTTATTCCTTTGCATATGGTTATCCAGTTGTCCCAGCACTATTTGTTGAAAAGACTGTTCTTTTTCCCACTAAAACTCAGTTGACCATAAACATATGGGTTTATTTCTGGACTCTCAATTTTATTCCATTGAGCTGTGTGTCTCCCCTTGTACCAGTACCATGCCATCTTGATCACTCTTACTTCATAGTAAGTTTTGGTATCGGGAAGTGTGAGTCCTCCTAGTTTGGTCTTCTTTTTCAAGATTGTTTTGGCTATTTAGGGTCATTTGTAATTCCATGTAAATTGTGGAATTGGTTTGTCATTTTCTACAAAAAAGTCAGCTGAGAATCTAATAGAGATTTTGTCGATTTGTAGATCATTTCGGGGAATATTGCCATCTAAACAGTGTTAAGTTTTCCAGTTCATGTACATAAGATGTTTTTCTTTTTTTTTAGATCCTCTTTATTTTAATGACATGTTGCTGTTTTCAGAGTATAAGTTTTACACTAATTATAACAAGTGTTAGAGAGGTTGTGGAGAAAAAAACCCTTCATACACTGCTGGTAGAAATGTAAATTGGTACAGTGATTATGGAAAAGAGTATGAGGTTCCTCAAAAAAAAAAAAAAAGACTAGAGCTACCATATGACTAAATTTTGAAAACATTTACTCATAAAAGACACATGTATCCCTATGTTCACTGCAACATTATTCACAGCAACCAACAGGTGGAAATGTAAGTGCCCTTTAATGGATGGTTGGATAAAGAAGATGTAGTACATCTATACAATAGAATACTACTCAGTCATAAGAAAAGACAAAATGCTGCCATTTGTGACAACATGGATGGATCTTGAGAATATCATGCTAAGCAAAATAAGTCAGATGGAAAAAGAATCATACAATTTTACTCCTATGTGGGATATAAAACAGGAAGCAACAAAATGAACAAACAAAAAACCTCATAGACACAGACAGCACTATAGTGGTTACCAGAGAGAAAGCGGGTGAGGCAGAAGTAGAAGAGGGTAAAGGGGGTCAAATACATGGTAATAGAAAGAAGCCACTTTCATTGGTGAACACACCACATACAATACACAGATAATATATTACAGAGCTGTACGCTTGAAACTTACATAATCTTATTAATCAATGTCACTCAATAAATTTAATAAAATTTAAAAAAATACAAAGTTTTATACTTTTTTTGCTAAATTTATTCTTGATGATGCTATTGTGAATGGGATTATTTTCTTAATTTTATTTCAGATGGTTTATTGCAAGTGTATAGAAATACAATTCATTTCTGTGTATGGAGCCAGTATATTTTTGTTAACCTTAATACTGCTTGAATGACATTTTTGGTACTTAAAACTGAAAGAATGCTAACCAATATTCTTCTCTAGACTGTTCCATAACTGGCTTCCCCAAAGGTTGGGATATAGAAACATGTTTAACAGTGTTTACAAAGAGCTTTCACATAATTTTATTTATTTCCACTCACCTTGGGAGTTGTGCAAAGTGAATTTTTATCTTTATTTTAAAGGTGAAGAAACTGAGGCTTGAGGAGCTAAATGACTAACCCAGACCTGAGCTTAGTAAGTGGCACTAGAACCCAGATATTCAGACCCCTCATCCAAAGCCTTTCATGTAGTGTCATCCTGAGAAGCTTACCTGGCCTGGCAGGTTTACTGTCCTGATGTGCCTGCTGAGAAGCAAATAGAGGGCAGGGAAACAATTGCCTCAGATAAGAACATAGGAGCAGGGTCTCAGAGAATGAGTCATGGCTAAGTTGAAATTTGAGAAATTAAATTCTAGTGCCTACCCCAAAGAAAAAGAATTACTTATGAACTGCAGAATCTTATTTCAAAAAGTCTTAATTCTAAAAGAGTATGGAAAATGAGACCACATCCCTTCCCCCAAAAGATGGTTCGGAATATTTGCGGCAGATAATTTACACTATCTTAGGAACCATACAAACTCTTTAAACTGCAAGGCCAAGAGCTAAGGAGGCCAATTCGGCACAGCATTTTTTAATAAACATAATTATAATGAAAGTTGAAGCAAAGGAAATTCAGTCAAGTGTGTGCTGTACTTGGCATACAAGTAAAGATTGGAGTTAAGGCCAGTGAGGGAGGTCCATTGCTTGGCTTGAGTATTGAAAAATTTCTTTGTAATTGCTCTCCGCTGTAGGTCATTTTTTTTATTATTATTAAAAAACTGTTTCAACCATGTTCTCACACCCTAGCAGGGCTATGACAAACATAATTATATGCATTAATAGTATCTATTAACTGAAAAGGAAGAATGGTTACAGAATTCTTCATTTTACGCTTGAGTCAAATTCAAATAGTCAGCTCCACTTAGAAGATAAATGTATCTTAATTCTTATTCACATGTGCATGGTGAACTGTGATGGAGAGTAAATAGGTGGTGCCCATAGTATCTCTGTCTGGTTGTCAGATCTCCTGTTAAGGGTACGGTTCACCACTGGAATGGCAGTCTTCTTGTGGCTTACCCAGAGGAGAAGTGGTAGTGATGGAGGTGGAGGGCTGTAAGCTATTTTATAATAATTTATAGTAGGAAGGGGTTAGGAAGTGCCTCACTCATTAGACTCCTCCTCTATTACAACTAGCAAAATTTTTAATAACTCCATGTCTATTTGAGAACTAGAAATCCTATTTATAATTGTGGATTATTACACCTGAAGATTATAAAAAAGAAAATTTGGTATTATTTAGAAATATTTGCACATGTGTATTCATCACTATAAGCCATCTGTGATGATGGCAGAGAAGACATAGATAAAATGTTAAACCCTAGTTGAAGACCAAGCTGATATTCAGAGGGATCGTTTACTGATGAAGACCAGAAGTTCAGAGCAGAAAGATGAGCAGAAAAGTTACCCACACTTAGTCCACGAGTTGGCAGATATGGTATACAAATCTTACCAAAACCATCCCATGTCTCAGTGACATCCAACTGAGTGGGTACAAAGCTCCCAGAAAGGCCCCACGCTGGAATGTTTTCACAGCCTGCTCCCATCTGGGGGTTCTGTGGAAGACAGCACTATTGCTGTTCTGGGTTCAAAGATCTAGGACAATTTGGAGCCCAGTTGCCACCAATGGGAGCTCCCTCCTGCACCAGGGCCAGGGGAGGCAGCCAGCCACCGGAGAGAAAATACTTGGTCTTGTGCTGTACCCTTCTACCTTTTCCTTTGTGTCTTACAGGGCTGGGAAAGAACCAGAAAGAAGTTTTTGTCTTTATTTTACTTAGGTAACCCTCCCCTTTCTCCTGACACATATTAAAGAGTGTAAGATCTTTACATCTCCAATGCCTTAGGACTGTTCCCTGAACATAAATGGTTCTCAAGGAATTTTGTTAAAACGAATGAATCAGACCAGCAATAACTCTTACTGCATGTGTAGTTCTGTTTACTTTACCTTCACACTAGTGACAATGCAGGGTAGTTTTGTGGTTCTTTCCACTTAAATGTCTATCTTCCTGTTTTTGCTTTTGAAGTTCAGGAAGAAGTTACTTCTTGGCTGTTCTAGCTGAGGCCCTGTTTCCTGATTAAGAGTTTATCTGGCCACTGAGAAATGTTCATCTCAAATAGAAGTAGCCATTTTCTTGAGTAATAACAAAAGGCTGAGCCAGTATAAAGATCCCTCAAAATATTTTAAATGCCAGTTTATTCAAGAAAGTAAATGGAAATATTTATCCAGGAAATAATGTTCTCTCCAGTGCAAATTCAAAGAACTACAAACTAAAGAAAATTAGGATATTTGAGGTGACATTTACCACTACTAAATTAGAAAACAACTTAACGTGGTAATCAAATATGCTAATATATTTGTAGTGAACCTGATTTATTTTTGCAGATGTCTTGGGAAGCAATATGACAATATTAATATCTACCAATAGGATTGGAGTGAGCACAACTTCACAATGTAAATGGTGATCTTCCACATAAAAGTGTTTATCTTGTAATCTTGGCTCCTGGGTTTTTTTTTCTAAAGGACATAAGTTAAAAGAAGTTAAAAACTGTATGTGAAGGTGATGAGGACTTCTAGTGCTGGTAATATTACAGACTTGGTTACCTGAAAACCTTCCCATGACAAATATCTTGAAATCATAGGCAAAATAAAAATCAGTTAAAATAATCAGAGTTACATGTACCAGTAGGATTTTAAATGTATCAGTACGAGGTCAAATTTTAAAAGTATGATGTCAGAAAAAAAAAAAGTTCATGCAATACTGTATGACATTTAAGAGGAAAAATTAAATGCTGAATAATAGTACATATTGTTTTTTTGATACATACATCTATAGAAAAAATTTAAATCAGCCAGTAATGTTACCAAATGCACATTACTGATTTCCTCTTAGAGGCAGCTGGGAGTATTTTATCAAGAATGGGTTTTCTACCATATCTTTACATTTTATTTCTCTTAAAAATGAAAGATCTGAAGCAATATAACCAACACTGTTAAGATTTGACAAATGTAGGTGCATGCTAAAATATTTTAAAATGAAAAGATATTCAGTCTAGTGTTTTAATAACAATCAGAAACAATCTAAATGTTCAATAAATTTTGGAATGATTAGATAGTTTGTGCTGTTTAAATTTTATACAAATTTTAAAAATGAACATTTATAAGGCATAGGGTGTAATCAGAATAGAGCTAGGTAGCTTTGTAAACATAGTTTCCATAGAGAAATTCGTTTAAAGAAATATCACTCTGAAATCTAACAAATTATTAGAAATTCGATCTTCTAATCTAAATCTCTCAAACTGATATTAAAAGCTCCTCCATTCCAAAAGCACAATAAAAGCTCTTAGGATTATCTTTCTATATCTCTTATTCTTACTATTTTACAGGCAGGTTAACCACCTGGGAAGCCTCTATCTCTCTTTTCCTCCACATTTTTAATATGACTCTAAAAACAGTCCTACACACTATCATTTCATTCCTTTCTCAGGTTCTGGATTTATTTAATTTTTCTATTTCCAGTACTCTGAGCCTGTTCCAATATAAATCACTCAAGCATGTTCCAAAGCCTTTTATTCTACCTCCTCATCCATTGTCTCAATTCTGCAAATTAAAGGCTCTGGAACTGAATTGACAAAGTGGGAATTCTTAACCGGCAGAGGCAGGGAAGTGCCCATGAATGTGTTATATTCATAATTGATTTTTCCTGCTAGTAAAAATAAGTGAAACGTTTATAATCTATTGTTAGGCAAAGAAAGTTATACTATAAAATTTACGTTTACTATGATTTAACTATAGATTCAAACTGAAATGAATTCCCATTTCAAGCAATAAGGTGGGCTGGGTGTTTGAATCAACCTTTCCACTGGGGAAAAAAAAGTAAAAATAGAAGAAAAAATGTAAAAAGTATTGGCGAGGATGCAGAGAAAAGGGAACCCTCATATACTGTTGATGGGATTGCAAATTTGTACAGCTGCTATGGAAAACAGTATGCAGGTTTCTCAAAAAATTAAAAATGGATCTACCTTTTGACCCAGCAATTGCACTTCTGGGTATTTATCCAAAGAAAACTAAAACAATAATTCGTAAAGATCTATGCACCCTGATATTCATGGCAGCACAATTTACAATAGCCAAGATACGGAAGCAACCTAAATGCCCATCGACAGATAATTAGATAAAGAAATTATGATTCATATGTACAATGGAATATTACTCAGCCATTAAAAAATTGAAATCCTACCATTTGCAACGACATAGATGAACCTAGAGGTTATTATGCTGAGTGAAAGACAAATACCATATGATTTTACTTTTATGTGGAATCTAAGGAACAAAAAGAATAAATTAATCAAAACCAGACACAAATATAGAGGACAATCTGATGATGGCCAGAGGGAAGGGTAGTTGGGGGACTGTGAGAATGGGGTGAAAGGTTAAAGAAGTATAAATTAGCAGTTGTTGGTCACGGGAATGGGGAGCACGGCAGAAGGAGTACAGTTAGCATTAATATGATGACTAGGTGGAGGGTCAGGGGAAGGAGGGAACAATTAAGGGGATCATTTTATAAACTATATAGATGTCTAACCAATGTACTGTATACTTGAAACTAATTTAAATAAATTAAAAAAAAAGAAATAGCAACAAGCACACAAAAAAAGTATTTTTTTAAAAAAGCATCAAAGTGTTGAATAGTAAGGAGTTATTGGGCCAATAACTAAGTGAAGGTAGAAACCAAGAAAGCTAAGTAGACCCCTGAAAGCACAGTGCCCAGAAAGCATTTTCCATATCTCCGTAACAAGAGCTTCAGTTCTCAGGACCATTAAGGGCACATGGGACAGAATAAGTTCATGGCACATACAAAGTAGGAGTCTAGCAGAAGATCTCAGAAAACACTGAGACCTCAGAGGTTCACACTGTCACGTAAGGGTGATTTGGAAGTTAACCTGTCCAAACTGACTCTGGAGGAACACGCTTAGCAGAGTAAAGGAAAACAAACAAATAAACAAAAAGCAACTGATAACCAAAAGCTCATGTCTATGAGTTTGCAACCAGAGCTTACTTTATCTTTGTGGTCCAAAAAGCTTTATCTATGAGCTTAATTGATAATTACCCCAGAATAGAAATGCCCTCAGGTACCAGGAAGAAGCAACACTGATCTTTGAAGGTATGTGCTTTATGCCATGCCTCATTGAATTCCCATAAGTGATTTTCCCAAGGAAGTAAAA
Organism: Eidolon dupreanum; assembly: GCA_028627145.1. NCBI lineage: Eukaryota > Metazoa > Chordata > Mammalia > Chiroptera > Pteropodidae > Eidolon > Eidolon dupreanum. The sequence goes on along the minus strand of CM053501.1, from coordinate 26,483,527 downwards.
AAATTAACTAGACTCATTGTGATGGTTACTTTCATAGGTCAGCTTGACAGAACTAATAAAGGATGCCTAGATAGCTGATAAAACATTTCTGGGTGTGTCTGCGAGGATGTTTCTGGAAGAGATTAGCAGTTAAATCACTTATGTGGACAAGCATCATCTGACTTCTTGAGGGTCCAGATAGAACAAAAAAAGGTGAAGGAAAGTTAAATTTTTTCTCTCTCTTCTTGAGCTAGGTGGTCTATCTTCTGCCCTCATACAGTGAAGTTCCTGATTCTCGATCTTTGACCTGGGACTGAATTACACAACTGTCTTTCTTGGTTCTCCAGTTTGCATTTAGCAAATTGTAGGAGTTTGTGGCCTCCATAACTGCATGAGCCAATTACTATAATAAATCTTTTTTTGGGGGTGGGGGGAAGTAGGGAAGGAGTGGGGGGAAATGAGAGAGCGAGAGAGAGAGATTCTGTTTCTATGGAGAACTCTGACTAATACACTCAACATAAGCAAGTACTTGCAGAAACAAAAGAGGAACAGACACACAAGCCACACACTGGAATTTTAAGACACAGAATATGAAAACTTTTGCTTACTTTATTAAACAAAAGAAAAGGCAATCTAGAAAATATCTATGGGAATAGAAAGCTTTTAAAAACAGTTTTTTTTTAAACTAAACAGGACTTCTTGACTTAAAAATACTTAACATTTTAAAAATTAGATAGTTAGATTCAACAACAGATTCAAGATAGCTAAAGAGAGGATTAGAAGACTAGAATATAGGTCAGAAAAAGTTATTCAGAATGGAGAACAGAGAGATGAAGAAATGGAAAATATGAAAAAGATATGAGAGATGGAGGATAGAGTGAGAAGGTCAAATACATTTGTTAGGCATTCTCAAATAGGAGAAAGAATGACATGAGACAAAGGCAATGTCTGAGGTTAGAACACAAATTTTAGAATGCTCAAAAATAAGAAGGAGGATAAATAAAAAGAAATTCACTCATAGGTATTTAATAGTAAAGCTGTAGGAAATCAAAGCAAAAAAAAAAAGATTTTAAAAGCAGCAACAATTTGCAACAACATGGATGGAACTTGAGGGTATTATGCTAAGTGAAATAAGTCAGACAGAGGAAGACATATACTGTATGGTGTCACTTAGATGCGAAATCTAAAAAAGTCAAACTCATAGAAACAGAGATTAGAATGGCAGTTACTAGGAGCTGGGGGTGTAGAAATGAGGTATAGATAAAAAAATACAAATTTCCAGTTATAAGACAAATGAGTTCTGGGGATCTAATATACAGCAGAGTTACCACAGTTAACAATACTGTATTATACACTTGGAAGCTGGTAAGAGAATAGATCTTAAATGCTCTCATCCCAATAACAACAATAACAACAACAACAACAACAACAACAACAACAACAACAACAAGAAAACAGGTAATTATACGAGGTGATGGATTTGTTAACTAACCTTATGGCAATTATTTCACTACATATGTATATCAAATTATCACATCATAAACATTAAACTTACATAATGTGCTCTGTCAATTGTCCCAATAAAACTGGAAAAATTGTTTTTAAAAATTAAAAGCTGCAAGAAAAATATTGATTACCTTGAAAGAAAAATATTGATTATCTTGAAAGAAATATTGATTACCTTGAGAAGCTTGACAGCCAGCTTCTCAACAGCAGCAATGAAATTCAGAAGATAATAGAACCTCTTTAATGTGTTAAAAAAATAAGCGCTAATCTAATATTCTATACACAGCAAAATATCTTTTAAGGACAAGGGTGAAATAAAGACATTTGTAGACAAATAAAAATTGAATTTTCTATCAGCAACCCTCACGAAAGAAAATTCCAAAATTGTATTTGAGGTAGAAATAAAGTGAATAGAGAAATAATGGATATAAAAATAAATTAAGAGAAAAGAAATGGCTACTATATGGATAAATCTTAGTAAATGTTGACTAAATAACAGTATCGTGTGTGTGTGTGTGTGTGTGTGTGTGTGTGTGTGTGTGTTTAAATAAGACAGAGTTTAAATAAACGATTTAAATAAAAATTTGGGTCATTTCCAAATTAAAAGAGTGAAAACCAGTATGGAAAACACTTAAGCAATCCCCAGAAAGTCAAGAATAGATTAAAAAAAAAAATCTCTTCATAGAAGAGCAGGAACAAATAGAAAACATAATGATGCAATTCCGTTAAATCTAAATGAATCGCATCCTACAATTAAGAGAAAAAAGAATGCCTGCCTGGATACACAAAACCCCCAACCGTATGTTGTTTAACAAGAAACATACCTAAATCATAAAGATAAACAATGGTTGAAAATAAAAGGGTGGAAGAGAGTACACCTGGTAAGGTCCAAAGAATAGATGATCAGTGCGGCTACATTACCATCAGATAAAAGAAATTTTCAGGCATAAAACATTACTAAAAAATAAAACAGGTTGTTTTTAAATGACAAAATGTTCAGTTTCAAGAAAGATAAAATAATTTAAAATTTACAGGCATTTAATAACATATTTTCATGATATATAAAGTAAAAATTGACAGACTTCCCAGAAGAATAGACAAATTCAAAATCATAGATTTTCACACACCTCTCTATAACTGATAGAAAGAACAGAAAACTACAAGGAAATGTGCAAAGAAGAAAATACTGGTGGCATAATGCTTGATTATTTTTCTTTAAAATGTTCTTCTTTACTTCACAATTTTTAGAATGGCTATTATCAAAAAGACAAGAAATAAGTATTAGTAAAGATGTAGAGAAAAAGGAACCCTGGTGTACTGATAGTGGAATTGTAAATTGGTGCAGCCACTATGGAAAAACGTATGTACTTTCCTCAAAAGTTGGAAATAGAACTACTATGGGATCCGGCAATTTCACTTCTGGGTATTTATCTGAAGAAAATGAAAACACTATATTGAAAAGGTATCTGTACCCACATGTTCAGTGTTGCATTATTTTCAATAGCCAGGATATAGAAACAACCTAACTGCCCATTAATAGATGAATGGGTAAAGATTACACACACACACACACACACACACACACACACACACACACACGCATACCTATATACACACAATGTATATATAATCTCTCTTATATGTGGATCTAAAAAACAAAGAAACAAACAGAAAAAAAACAAGCTCATAGATATAGAAAACAGATTGGTAGTTGCCAGAAGAATTGGGTGGGAGATGGTAGAAATAGGTGAATGGGGTCAAAAGGAAAAAAAATAAAACAATTTCCCCTAATTTAACTTTACAATTACCGTTGAACAAGAAACAGAGGAGCTGCAGTGAGCCTGGTTTCGTGTCCTGGGGGACTCTATAAAAGTTGAGGTCACCTATCTGTTCCTAAACTTCTTGGTGCCTTCGAGTGATTATGAGCAGCAGAGGGGGAGGAAAAAATGAGTGGACCAGGTGTTAACAGCATTTTTTCCAAACGTTCCCCTTCCTGCTTTCTCCAATAACTTTCGTTTTGGAAAGTCCCTTGGGCTGCTCTCAAGTAAACCAAGCTGACTCCACCTCAAGAGTGCCATGGGCTCTGTCCACTTTGATTCTGATTCCAGGAGGAAAATGACCCTGAAAGGAGCTGGCATCTTCTGTGGTGGAGATAAACACACTTCTAAAGATGTGAAACATCCCACATCTAAGTTCTAAGTCATTTTGCTTCCTGTCTCGGACTTAAAAAAGAGCCCTTGTTCTCTGCGAGGGGCGGGGGGCAGGGGGAGGGCGGTGTGCAGTTTATCCCGGCATGAGGTAAAGGCATCTTATATTATTTTATTGTCTGTACAGAACGAACTGTCACCTCCCAGATTATTACACAGGAGTCTTAAAGTCTTACTTAGTATCAGAGGAACACACCCAGGGGCTGGAAGAGTTTGCCAGAGACTAAATTAACAGCGAGTGTGGAAGAGGGCCATTCCAGGATGAAAGATGTTTCCCGGTGCCGAGTGAGGTGATGGAAAAATAAAAAGCCAGACAAGTATGTACCCGAATGCAGAAAGGATACCTCTTCTCCAACTTCACGTACTACCTAGGGCTTGCTTTTGCAAAGCGCCTTTCAGACCAACTGTTTCCAAAACCACTTTACAGTTAACAAAAAAGCTTTGTATTAGTAATTTGTTGGTGTGCAGTAATAAATCATGGTAGAGGCGGGGGGGAAATTACATTCAGGTGATGACACTGCTGACAACCGTCTGTATGGTGAGGACAGGTTGAAGATCTGGTGTGCGGGCACAGTGGGGCTGACCTAGCTCATTGATTCACTCTTTCAGGGTCTTATGCAGCTTTGTCGAGCCAGGGTAACTCCTTTTTTGAGCAGCAGCCACAAAAATTGGCTTCTCAATATTTCTCAGACTACTTCCACCTCCCTGTGCCCCCTGCCTATCCAATTTGCAAGGCGAAAATACTAAACCACACACAAATTGCTACTCATTAGGTCAGTTTTAAGTATAACTGAATTGAGGGTGAAAGGTTAAAGACAGATACACAAGATACAAAATTTGGGAGAAGAAATTTGACTAAATTTAGCCAAGACCCATACTCAATCTCGAGCCACCTTTAGACCTCAACAAGAGTTTTACAAACAGTGAAGCTCTGTAAAACAGTTTATTCTGGAAGCCGGAACAGAAACTGAAGTGTCAGTTTTATAAGGTAGAAGAGAAAAGTTTTCTCACCTATACTTAACATGTTAAAGAGAAAGCAATTTCTCTTCGGTGATTGTGAATGGAAACAGTAGATGGCGATGTTGCCCTTATTTTAGGGGAGGGGCACAGCTGTTAGAAGCTGGTGTTAAATGTTTCAGTTGTGTTAAAACCGTACATACTGTATTCCACTAGAAGCTAAAGAGTTTCCCTCTACTTTTAATGAGCTTTTTATACTTTTCTCAGTATTAAAGTTATGACAGGTGTAGGGTAGGAATTTATGCTAACCCCAGGTCATTTGCTCTGACCTCCTAAAATATTCATCAAAAGAGGCAGTCAAGAGCTAACAAAAATCTATTGAATTATCAGTTTTGAAAAAAGTACTGTGGATATTTGTTTGGAAGAAATGGCAGACAAATTGCAGAATTGATTTACTTCCACAAGAGCAAATTTCAGAAACTGATAGTTAAAAAAGCAATGGCAATAATATTACAAATATATTCACCACTTATTGAGTGGTTGCTATGAGCCAGGATAAATGTGCCAAATATTTTACATATCTGCTATTATGTAATTCGCAGAAAAATCTATAAGATAGGTGTCATGACTCCCATTTTACAGATGACGTCACTGATTCTCAGAAAGTTTAAGGACTTTTCCTGAGGTTTTACAGTTAGTCACTGGCCTGGCCAGAATTCAGTTTTAAGCTTGACTTTTTACTGGCTTCCCTGAACTACAAAAATAATTTCTCTCACTTGTCTAAAGCCAGTTAAGATAAAGGCAAGTTTATAGTTTCCAGATTGAACCTTCGAAATTTAGATGTGAGATATATACATTTCAGAAAGGGGGAATATGCATGTGTGTTTTAATTTTCTTTAAGGAAAAAATGGGCAAAAATATATATAAAGAGAAGTATTTAACTGTAGTAAACTGGCCTTATGTGGCCTCATCTTATTTAAAAAAGATGAGAAATAAAAGAAGCCCGTCGGGTTAGAGGAAAATATATTTTTTTTAATTTTAGAAACTTCTGTATGCTACCCAAAATAATCAGATTGTGTGTCTGTGTTTGAATGCATATATATTATATATGAATATAATATGCATTCAAAAATAAATAATATGGCAATGGCATTATGGACTGAAAAGTCTGAGTGCTTCTATTTTAATAACATTATTGCCAATTCAAAAGAGCTATGTGGTGCAAAAATAAGTTTTCACAAACTGCCATCTCATAAATATATAAAAATCTTCCCTAACCGTTCTACCCTTAAATATGAGTTTATTTCAAGGAAACCCTTTTCCCACAGTGGCACCAGGCAGTAACTTTTTCTTATTGGCAAACCGCTGATTTATGCAGTCCACAATGATGCATGGCATGAGAACCGTGCTTGCTCCCTTCCTCCACTGAGAGGTCACGGGTAACAGCGGGTAAGCCCACAGCCAGGACAAGGAGATGCTCCTAGAGCCTCTGCAGTACAGAATGCTTGTGTCTCCTTTGTGAAGTCAAAGAAACTTGTTAGAACCAACCAAAGCCTTTTGAAATGTCAGCACCACAGTAAAGAGTTCCCTGAGTAAGTACTTGTAGTTACATCTCAGATAAGCCCAATGAGCAAAGTATAAAAACGCTCTTTAAAAGTTGCCTTTGGAATATCTTGACTTTGAGAACTTAATTTGGAAAAACAGAAGAGGCAGAAAAAAATCTGCCAGTCTGGTTGCCAGTTGGGGTTTGCTCACGCCTTTTGATGTAAAGTCAAGGCCAACCAAACACTCCATATCTCCTTTAATTTGCTTCAGGACAATTTGTGAGTCTTTATGGGAAAGGGGACAAATCTGGGTGAATACGAATTCCTTGCCTGATTTAAGAGTCCAGGCCCACCACTCATGTTTATGAGGTCAGGGTCAAGAGTACAAATGAAAGCCTTGTATACTGTTTTCTCATTTTAACATTATAAACCAAGCTAGAAACTATCAAATAAAATCTGTTATATCATTCTAAGTTGACAAATATACCTTCCTAATGGCCTGAGAGGAGTCTGGATTCTCAGAACTATCAAGGTTCTGTCCCAGTACATCGACACTGAGGGGAAGCTAACTCCTGGCTGCCTGAGACCTTACGCGCATGTGTGTGGACACCCCAGTCTCCACATTTCCATGTTCTCTCCAGTCTCCTCACAAACAACTGCCCCTTGCCCTTCACCCGCACCCCCTCCCCTGCCAGGGCTTTTGAAGTGCCGTTTGGAGAAAGGACCCACAGAAGAAACTGGCGCTTCTTCTAGAAGCTGTCCAGGGCCAATGGGAAATTCTGAGGACCACGTGTGAGTTGAGGTGAGGGTTCTAGGTCATCACACTCCCTTGACCCTGCAGACTTTCCACTCCATGGAGAGGGGCACAGCAAAGGATGGCCAGGGCAATGCACACAAAACATGGGGCCTGATGTGTGACAACGTGAATGGATTTTGAGATCATCATGCTAAGCGAAATAAGTCAGAAAAGGCTAAGAACCATACGATTTTGCTCATATGTGAGATATAAAACTAAAAGCAATGAACAAACAAGACAAACAAACAAAAATTAATAGACACAAACAGCAGTGTAGTGGTTACCAGAGGGGAAGAAGGGAGGGAGGAGGAAGAAAAGGGTAAAGGAGGTCAAAATTATGGTGACAGAAGGAGATTTGACTTTGGGTGGTGAACACACAATGCAAAATACAGATAATATATCATAGAATTATATACTTGAAACTTGCATAATTTTATTAACCAATGTCCCCCCCAATAAATGTAATAATAATAAATAAAAACAGAAGAGCATTGTCCATCTTCCTGCCCCCTCCCTCAAAAAAATGCAAAACGAAAACATAGGGCCCGGCTGGAGCCCTCTGGAATGGATCTAAATGCACCAAGTGTGAGACGCTTCCTGATTGGTCAAAAGTGTCTGTAAAGGTCAGCTTTCTCTGCAGAAAAGGAGGTCATGAGAGAAGGCAGATCAAGAACAGGAAAGGAAAGAAAGAAGGAAAGTCAAGAGATCGTCTCTCAGCAGAGGCAGGAGCAGAGTGAAGTGATGACGTTGCATGGCTCAGGCAGAAGACATCATGATGCACCAAGTGGCTTGAAGAAAGGCATTGACTTCTGAACTGTGGACCTGGAATTTTAGAAATTAGAAAAATATGTGCATCTTTTAGAAGTATTACCACTAAAATAAATAGTAAAACAAAACAAAAGAAACAAACAAAGAGTGTCAAAGGAGTTACGTTTTGGTCACTGGAAATATCAATTACAATCATGTTACTACTTCAAGTTGTGAGGAACAGAGATGCTCAGGCTCCTTCAGCTACCTGTGGTGGGAAGAACGTCTGGAATGGCTTATGTCACCCCACAGTGAGGCCTCTTGGGGAGCTGCACTGTTTTCACTCGCCTCGGTCCCAGCTGGACCAGGGTGCTTCTGGTCTCATTTCTACAGGTGGCCATTGCATATACACCCCCACTCTGAGGCCTCGGCCTCTCCCTTCTGCCACTTGGCAGTTCTGCTCCTTAGTAGGAGCCATATGCAAACCTTTCCAAGAGAGACTCTAACCGGATTATCTTTATCCACCATGAAACTCATTGTTGGGACACAAAATCTGGTCAGGTCCTTCCTTGCATCCTGGTTCACGTGGCAGCTATTGGCTGAGGTGCCAAACACTTCAAATCCACCCCGGCTGGGGTGACGGGCCATTTGACCTGTGGCTGGTGTAGCCCTCAGACTCACACCTGACCTCACTGTCCAAGGATGGCTGCACGAAGCAACCTCGGCTAGTCCAGACCTGAGGCCAGTGAGTTGTGAAGGTCAGTGGCTTACTGATCTTCTAAAACAAGGCAAACCTTGCCCGTGATGTCTTTTAAAGCTCAGCAAAAGGCAGAACACGCAGAGAAAATGATTGAACAGAAGGGGAGGCATCCTGCTGGCTGAACATTTACCGATGTTCTGCTTTGGCTTCCCACTCTATGAATGTTTGGATTTAGTGGTCTCCAGGTCCTTTCGGGGAGTACATTTCTCTGATTTGATTTCACGTCCTGGGCTGCAGTATCATCTTCTGGAGGCGAACGCTGAGCCTGTGCTCATGCTGTTGTAACACCATTCCCACGCAGCAACAGCCCGCTCTGCTTTCATAACCCCCTTGGAGAGAGGCGTCACCTCCCTGTCCTCTTTCCTCTAAGAACAAGTTGTGTGCCAGACCTCAGGAGGTCATTTTCAAAATCCACATCTCAGAAAAAACAGACCTTTGGTGACCACAGTGTTGAGGGAGCCTGGAAGAGGCTTTGCCAGGAGCCACGCTGTTGATCCTGGCAGGGTTTCTGCCCTGATGTGGACAGGGCATAGGAGACCAGCCTCCCCTTGCTCTCACTCCCTGTTCCTGCTCCCCTGCTGTGCAGTAAGGCCTCCCAGTGGGATTCGAGCAGCTTGCCTCAGACCAGGGGTTTGCGGCCTGTGCCCGTGGTCTCCTGAGCCAGCCTAATGTGCTCGGAGACCCACAGCTGGAAAATGACTCAGGGCCAGCTGCAATCAGACCATGGGCCAGTCGGGTCTTAATGAAAACTGAAATACTGCAGATCACACCTAAAGCATACATCATATAAAACAAATGTAGTGGGAGGATGTGAAGTATTAACTGGGGTTCCCCACCTCTTTCCGCCACTATGTCATTCCTAGTTGGGCTGCAACCAGAGCCTAGCATTGTCCCTCATGCTGGGAAGGAGTGTCAGGAGGGAGCTGGAGAACAAAGACGGCAAAGTCTGAGCTTTTAATTTCAAAAGCCTTGGGTTCAGGTATTTTAGGAGCTTGAAACTATCTATCAGCCATACCAAGTACCCCTCCCCCCCATCCCCACTGGATAAAGATACCCTAGGCTGGGGGAAGAAAGTTGTTGAAAAGAGAAAGGAAGTAAGAGTTCCAGTGGACTGTGCCTGTGGTGGTGTTTGAAGGGGAGGGAGGACTCTGAACCTGAGCCTATCCTTGTATTTCCTGGGCCAGACCTGGGGAGGAAAACATAATATCCTGACTGGCTTTGGTGGTCCCAGAGCAAGGTGATTGTGTGACTGGACTCCCAGAGTGCAGCCTTGAGGAGCAAGTCCACGTCCAGTGTGTGTACTGTGAGGCCAATAGACCTAGGGGAGGTTTGTGGAGGCCTCTGCAGGCCCAGCTTCATCCCTCAAAATGCTGCGAAAGCACGCCCAAAAGTTTCGGTGGCCCTCTGGTTAGAGCATAGAAGGCAGAAAGGGAGAGCCTACAACCTCTGGGGGTCATGGCTGTCAGGTAAGAGGTGTGCAGAGTAACCTGCATGGATCCGACAAATGGAGGCCAGGAGTCCCTGGACATGAGAGGAGATGCCCATGGGGCCATGTGAAGGGCTGGTGGCAGCCAAGGGCAGAGGTAGAAGGACCACAGATGCCAATAGGAATATGGGAATCCGGTGGATTGCTCCCTGCAAGGCACCGCCCTGGACACACTCACCAGCTCTTCTCTCTCAGTCCCAGGGTGTCGGTGGTACATCTGTGGGTAATCTTGTATTGTATGTATGTAATCTTGTATTTCATTTGTTTTATAACTTCTAAAAAAATTATGCTCTAGCATTCATATAGTCCCTCTGTCAGACCTAATAACTCATTTGGCACAAACAAACAAATCTGGATTTATCAGCACCTCTTCTTAGAATGTGTGAGTGGGTACTTGTTACTCTTTGTCTTTGGTTGTAATTCCAAGAGACAAAACATCCCATTTACTAACCTGTTTCAAGCTGATATTATCAACATTTTACTCTTGAAGAACTAGAGGTTCAGAGAAGGTACCTTGCCCAAGGTCATGCAGACAATGGCAGCAGAGGTGGGATTCACGCTCCAAGGCGGCATGTTTCCCAAGTCTTGGCTTTTCCATCACACTACACAAACTTTACTTCTAGCCTGAGTCAAACATCAAGTTGTATATGAAGAAATAATTCAACACAGAGTTACCTTAGAGGAGGGAGAGAGAAAATTAAAAGAGAAATCTCCACCCAAGTCCAAACAAAACAAAATGAACTTAAACTTCATAAAGTAATACCTACTTCTTGCTTTATCCACAGGCACCCAAATACAACACGTCTCACACTGAGTTTATGTCCTTTCTCCTACTCCAGTCTGCTCTCCCTCAGGTATTTCTGGACTTGGTTGGTGACAATGCCACCCAAACAGTGTCCCCCCAAATTAGAAATAAGGTTGTCATTTTTTTTGCTTCTCTAACTCTTTTCTCTGCTAGTGTCAAACTATTAGCCTTCAGAGTTGCAACACTCCTCAATAAATCCTTTCCTTTCTATTTGTTTCTTCTGATATGTAAGAGTGGTCTCCAGACATTTTTTCTCAAATTGCCCCAAAAATAATTTTGAAAAACTATGTAACCCCTATGTATTATCAGGCTTTCCTCTGAAATGTTTCATTGTAATTTCAAATACTTGTAAAGGATCTAATCCAGCACATTATGAAAACTGACATTTGAAAAGAAAATATAGCCAATAAAATCTAAATACTAGTGATTGACACTCAGCACTATTCATTTTTTAAAAAATGTTTCAATAAATGGTGTTGATATAAATGGATGACTATGTGAAAAAATTTGAAACTCAGCTCGTACATCAAATTTTACACAATTAACTCAAAAATATCATAGACTTAAATTTAAAATCAAAAACTATAAAACTTCTAAGACAAAACATAGGAGAAAAATCTTTGTAACTTTGAGTTAGTAAAGTGATTTTTGATATGATACCAAAAGCACAATGCATGAAAGAAAAAAATTGATAAATTAGATCTTATCATAAAAAATTAAAAATTTTTGCTATGTGAAAGACACTATAAAGAGGATGAAAAGACAAGCCACTGACTGGGAGAAATATTTCTAAATCATATAGCTGACAAAAGATATATCTCTCGAAACCCAATAATAACAAAAAGCCCACACAAAATTTTGACAAAATATTTGGACGCTTCATTAAAAATAGATATGTGGATGGCAAATAAACATAAGAAAAGATGCTCAATGCCATTAAGAAATGTAAATTAAAACTACAGTGTGATACCATTAAACACCCATTTGAATGGCTAAAATAAAAAAAAAAAATCTGACAATATCAAGTGCTAGTGAGGATAAGAAGCAACTGGAACTCTCATACATTGTTGGTGGGAATATAAAATTGTATGACCATGTAAAATTGTACAACAGTCTGGTAGTTTCTTTTAAAGGTAAACATGTATTTGATACATGACTCAGCAATCCCATATCTAGGTATTTACCCAAGTGAGATGAAAACCTATGTTCACACAAAGGCTTATATGCAAACATGTATAGGAGCTTTATTTACAATGGCCAAAACAAAACAAAACAAAAAAAACAAAAAACAAAAAACAAAACCTGGAAATAACTCAAATTGATGAATGCATAAACAAACTGTGATCTCTCCACACAATGGAACACTGCTGAACAATAAAAAGGAATTAACTGTTGATGAGCACAATAAAATGATTAAAGTCAGACCTCAAAGGTTGTACGATTCCATTTATATGATATTTAGGAAAAGATAACTCTAACACTGTATCAACAATTAGTTGGGGGAAGGATAGGCTGGCTACAAAGAGGCAGCATATGAGAAATTTTGGGGTGACATAGCTATTCTGCATTTTGATTATGATGGTGAAATCATTTGCCAAAATCCATAGAATGGTAAACTACAAAGAGAGAATTTTACCATAAGCAAATTTATATATATATATACACATATATATGAACTGTATCTTCTTTAATAATTAGAGATTTTCATCATTCCTTTTTCTCTTTAAATTTGTATTTCCATTTTACCCCCTCCAAGAATTTTATCCTAATGTAATATGTTTTTATACTTGAAAGTCTGTTATTGATAACTCCATTATACTCATTTTTTGCAAAGTATGTATACATTGAAAATTAAAATATTTTTTAAAAATTCCATGTGATCATAAGTCTTTATGTGGTTTTAAAATGCTGGTTAGAGTTATTTCTGCCATCCATAGTAGTTTAAAATAGACCAAACTAGCAGAAACTTATTATAAATTTTGGTAATTAATAAGTGTAAATTTATATAAAAAGACATATAAAAGTAAAAAAAAAAAATTAGAAATGTATCTCCCAATGAGATAGATGTTTATATTTTGAATTGTCCCACTGTTTCCATCTTCATCTTGTCCACCCCAAGTCTTTTCACCCTGGGACATTACACCATGGTAAAATTCTGGGTAGTGAGATGGATGCTTTGTAGGCCGAAAATCTTGAGAGCATGTTCCATACATTTCTCAGCTCTATTCCTGTGCCTAGCAGAGTGCCTGTTACGTGAGAGGCTTTTGAGGAGGAGTAGAAAATTGAAAGCCTGAGAAAGGGAAAGAACACTGTTATTTCTTTTGAAATTGCCATAAAATATTTCAGAGTGGAGTAAAAAGAGACAGAGAACTTACACCTATCAAACATTAAGGTTTATAGGTCCCTAAAATGATTGGTCCATGCCTGTGTGGCATTTTAATATTTTTATGGAAAAGATATGCCAGATGTGGGCTTTGCCCTTTCGGGCTGTAAAGTCTGATTGGGAAGGGGCCACGTGTGTGTTCTCTCCATTTCTTCACACAGGGTGGGCTCTAAATATATATTAAATGACAATGAATTGCCAGAGGGTTAGGCTGGTTTGTTAATCTTGGCACTCAGGCTAACCACGGTGATGTTAATAACGAAATTCCCTTTCTGAACACAGCCCCTTTTCATCCACAATATGACATAATGTGGCTTTGAAGTCTCATTTTATGAAGGGGAGAACAAAAAGAATGTTAGTGTTACAAAGTTCCAATACTGTGTTTTCCATAAATGCATCTTTTAATTGTATTTCCATAAAAAATACTCAATTGCAGCAGATAGGGACCTCTCTTGTTCTGTCCAAGAAGGAAACTGAATGAAGGGAACATCTGCCAAGTCACTTGGAGGGTGTAGATTTGTACAGCAGCTTCAGCCTGTGTGGGACGGCTGCGTGCTGTACCCTGGACTCTGAATCAAGTTTGTGCCACCAAGAGGGACCAGATAAGTCTCAGAGGGAGGGAAATGTCATAGAGTCAAGTGACAGCACCAGTCACCAGCCCTTGCGTTGAGAGCAAGGTCCAACCACAGAATGCCTTTGGGCTCCTGGCTCCCTTCCCCCACCCACGAGATGCTGACTGGCATCCTTACAATATTTCATTTACTAATTGTAAAAATCCGCAAGTCTTTATTCAATTTGGCATCTCTATGGCTTCTCCAGATAATGTATCACAGACACATACGAGCCTTTTGGAAGCCCTGAGCCTTCCTGGCAAGGTGAGTAAAGGAAGCCATTAGCAGAGGCTGCCTGGGGCCAACAAGTTAGTTACTATCCATTGTCAGTCTGACCTCCCCTCTGGTTCCAGGCCATAGTTGCTCTATGACACACATCTTTACAGATCTCACAATTTAGTGAGATTCCCAGCAGCTTTAAGTGCCTAAGTGTGTAAAATCTGTAGATGGAATGAGTCCGGAAATTCAAGTAGAGAAACTTGCTGGCTTATTAACTGAAAGAAGACAGCACTATAAACAGATGGGTGGAATCAGGGGAGGTGGTGGGAGGGTCAGAGGGAAATTGATGAGTGTTCAGCAATAAGGAGAAATAAAGACTACTTCCTTTTCTTTTGCAGCCAGCTGGATATGGTGCAACCTTCCATTATTAAATGCCTTTAAAAGAAAGCTAAGAGAACAGAGACTTTCTAGTGTCCTAGTTTGGCCTGGTGGTAGTGACAGCTGGGAAGAAAGAGGCAGATTTGCAGAATGGGAACGGGTAGGGGGAGGGGGGCAGGTTTCAGGAGGGTGGAGGTGCCAATGCTTTAGCCTTTCTGGGCCCAGGTTTCTGGAAGCAGGAAAGATACTGCTTTTCTGGGAGAGGGAATTGTGCTTAACGGGGCAGGCAGGCCTAAGTGTATGGCCGGCGGCCTAGGGGGATGTGGCCCATTGCCAGGGAAAGAAGGGGGCGAAGTATTTATTCTAGGGAGCTGTGACAGGAAAAGAACCCAGACCTGGATCAAATCTGTGTCTCCTCCACAATTTCCACTTCTGCCAACAGTTCCTTGAGAAAGAGTTGTAGCCCCTTGAAAAATTGTAGCACTGTATGTATTTCTTTAAACTTTTCCCCATGTTCACTCTGAATATCATAGTATGAAATCCATCCTGGTGAAGAAAGCTCTGAGAACTTGTACACTTTTGAGTTAAGGAGCATAAGACAAAAACTGAATAAGGACAAGAAACAGACTCATAAACCCAAATTGAGAAGGACCACAGCAGAAAGGATCTGGATATAACGTTTTTATTCTACAGATAACTCAAAACAAAACGACAAAAATTTCTTGCCTGGGTCACACAGCCAAAGTAGTAGGAGAATCAGAAGAATCCATGCTTAGCAATTGCTAACTCAGTACAATTTCTTCTCCACCAGGCTGTTTTAGCACTAGGTCCATACTAACGTGTGTGTGTGTGTGTGTGTGAGAGAGAGAGAGAGAGAGAGAGAGAGAGAGAAAGAGAGAGAGAGAGAGAGAAAGAGAGAGAGAGAGAGAGACAGAGACAGAGACAGAGAGACAGAGAGAGACAGAGACAGAGAGATAGAGACAGAGAGAGACAGAGACAGAGGGAGGGAGGAAGGGAGATCTATACTAATCCTTATGATGGTACACTCACCACTGGTGGGCTCTCTGATCTCATAGCATACGCATAGCCCCAGTCTGGCTCTGGTGATAAACAAAAGAGGGGTAGCTATCCTTTGATGAGACTGACTCACTCATTTCTCAAACTGCTGGCTAGTTTAGGGACTAGTTCACTTCCCCTGGAAGAAGTCACTGACTCTTAATACATTTTGGCCCCATGATTATTGATAGGAAAGACTAAGGTTTGAGGCTTTGTGAAAAATGGTCTTGAAGGTAGGCAGCAATGCAAATTCTTAATCTGTATAGTGTTGTGTCTTTTTAAAACCCTGTTGTACATCTGACCTGCTCTGGCCAAATTTATTGCAGCCAAGGGCCTCATTTGGCACTATCTTTAGGGTCTTATCATCCTCCTTAGATAAACACCATAAAAAAAAATGTGAAATTAGCTTACCAAATACCAGTTACCTACACTGTTTAAATTAAAATTAAAATTTAAACAGTATACATAATTAATTTTAAAAAATTAAAATACATAATTAAAAACTCTCTTGTGAACATTTACTAGAGATATTAAATGCCAACCCAGGGACAATTAACGTATGTAGGACCTCAGTCTGCTGCCTCTTAATTATGCTTCATGTGCACTGAGGAATTGAGATTTGAGTCTTTCTGAACGGTACTATTGGCTGACCTTGCTGGGATTAGGTCATTAACCACCAGTAATTCTTACCCAGATTCTCTGCAGACACTACACATTTGAGCCATCATTTGTTTTACTGTTCCTCTTTGCTAAAGCATCTGTTGTATGTGGCACTGTTCCAATCTCATGTAATCAACAAATTAAAGTTTCCCAGGAACAAAGACTAGTTCCTAAGATTTCTTCAACTGCCCTGGCTTTCCCTGGGCACAATTACAAACACACCCTGGTAAAGCTGAAGGGTGACTAATGCTACCAAAAATGGGTGTTCCGAATCTTGCATGGTGGTCTCCTTGGTTTGCACTGGGGCAGCATCCCACATACCACAAAGAATGCGATATATACAGATGGGGATGCAAGCATTTCATGGGCAGGGCCAACTTGTGGGCATTATTAAATAATGCAAGAAAACCTTGGAAATGCTAACTATTTCAACCTCACATTGTCCCACATTTTATTGCTGGAGCCACACAGTAAATACTTTCTCTACTTCCCAAAAGCACATTATCATGGTTCTCAATACTGATGAGTTAGTCACAGTATTTTTAAAATATGTGCTTTTAAAAGTTAATCTCATTTAGGCAAGTTTCTCTCTCCATCCCCTCCTCCTCCCCTCTGCCCTTTCCCACCTCCTCTCTCGCCCCCTCGCTTCCTAACCAAGAGTGTTTTCTGACTCCAGCTCATATGTAAAACCAAGACTCTTGTTTCCTGGCTGACTTCATTCCATGATACTTACTTTCCCCGCTGATTATAGTGCTCAGGTATTATACTTCGGCTTCTTATTGCATGTGCCTTTTTTTTTTTTTTCCTGTACCGAGAATGACAAGAGGAAAAGTAATTTATAATTCTGAAAAGTTACCCAAAATGAACTTTTCGAGAAGGAAGCCCAAACCAACCCTGGATTGGGGTAAAGTCCACAGGCTCCCAAGACTCATACTTTGCTTTCCTTTGGTCAAGGTATAATTTGGGTATATTCCTGAGAACTTTATTTTTTTCTAGAAGAGTTAGGGAGGGAGGGGCTGGTATGACTAGAAAACGGAGCTGACATTTCTGGGTTGGCAGGGATTAAGTGCTGTTTGGCAGCTATCTGTTGACTGAGGTGTAGAAAAACATCAGCCAAATTATTGAATAAATTAATTTTGACACATAACACTAAAGACAGTTAGAGGTCACACCAAAAGAATTTGTTCCACCTATTCTAACCTCGACTTTCTCCATATGGAGAGAAATGAGGGAAACAATTAGTCATTTGTGTGTCTTGATCTGATCATGGGAGAGTGTTAACTGTGGGAAAATCAGGAGCTAGTATATAAACGGAGGTGGAAATGAGCATCTTCTTTATGTCTGACTCTGTGTTTAGATTTCTAAATGTGTTACTTCATTTAACCCCAGTAACAATTTGGGGTAGGTAAATAGTAATCCCTACTTTGTCACTGAAGTGTTTGTCAAGGTCATGGGTCATGGAGATAGCACATGTCAGAGCTGGACCTCGAATCCTTATTGCCTAATGCTGAAGCCTCTTGTCTTTGTAGGCTGTTACACTGCCTAGGGTTAGCCCAGATGTGAAACAAGAAAGCTCTCCTCATGTCCAGTTGAACTTCTTTACTCAGTGATAGGCATTTAGAACTCATTTTTTTTTTTCTAGAATGCCCAGCATTTACCCCACATGAAACCCACAAATTCAAATCAGTTTTCCCCCAAATTTAAATAAACCATTTTGAAAGCAGTTTTCCTATTTAGAAATGATGGTGAGATACTCTTCCCCCTCCAGAAGCAATGCTATCTACAATTCACATGTTGAAATCTAATCCTTATGTGATAGTATTTGAAACTGGGGTCTTTGGGAGGCGATTAGGTCATGAGGGCAGAGTCTTCATGAAAGGGATTAGTGCCCTTGTAAAAGAGACCCCAGAGAGCTCCCTTGTCCCTTCCACCATGTGAGGACACAGGGACAAGACAGCCATCTATGAGCCAGGAAATAGACTCTCTGCTGATGCCTTGATCTTGAACTTCCAGCCTCCAGAACTGTGAGAAATAAATTTCTGTTGTTTATAAGCCATCTAGTCTAGAGTATTTTTGCTATAGCAACCCAAATGAACTAAGATAAGCACATAAAATAAATTTTACCTTCCTCTGCTAACCAGGAGAGAACATTCTTTTAGATCTTGTGATGGACTTGTTTTAGTCTTACAGTGACTTCCCCTGGGGCTGTTAAGGTGTTAATATCTTTATGCATCAGTCCTTTAATGGTTAACTCTGAGGGAAGAAAGAAAACCATCAAACCATTCAGGAGTCCTGTGGCAGGTGTTCCACTGCTTTATTTAAGGACCATATTTTCCAGATTTGATCTCTAACCAAACCTTGGCAGAAGGGCTTTCTTTGGCCATCCCCCAAAGTGCCTTCCCATGCCTTTGGGGGAATTCTTCCTCTATGAGCTCAAAATGTAATCAGATTTCTTGAGTCTTTTACAACACATAAGCCCAGGGTTTCTCTTGGAGTTCAAGAAATGATTTTTACTTCCTTTTGCATAGGTAGAATGCACAGAGAAGTGTTCAGAATCTCATGTCTTTTCAGGACACACAAACTCAGTACAAAAAAAAAAAGGGCAACCACAATGGAAAATAACTTTGTCATCTGTTTCTCGTTATTTTCTTATCTGTGTCTCATCCTTCATTTTGATAGGTGAGATTTTATTTTTAGTGTTTTGTCTTTCAGGCAAAAGGACTCTTACTGTGGTTTCCATACATTTTCACCTCTATTCTCATCAGTACCCTTTTAATGGGAGACTGTTTTGGTTATTAACTTGGTTGCTCAAGTTTAAGTGCTGCTGGCATCTGTAGTGCTGGGTCTATGCTTAAAGCATGTGTTTCGGGAGCGTTAGGTTTACAAACTTAGTTTTGGGATTTTGGTTATTCCTCTCAACATTTCCATTTTTGAATATTTTTGTTTTTTGAAACATTCTTGTGGCAGGTCTGATTCATGACTATTAGAACTGGAGTGAATTTCTTATCACCTCTTTTGGTAGAAATTCCTCTTTATTTGGGAGCAAGTTGAGGGAGGGGTCTGTTTTGCTGCTGCTTTAAAAACCAGAATTAGAGAAGAGACATGGAAGGCTATCACAATGTTTACTAATTGCTATCAAGATATTTAATAATCACCGAATTATTAATTTGCTTTTCATTGCATGTGTTTTCTTTTTTCCTGAAGTTACCAGTACTATTTTCTATAACTTATCTTACTTTGCATATTGCCAGACCTTCCTGTTTGCTTTTTTCCTTTTCCTTTGTGAAAGGTTAACCACATGGTGGTAATGTTTTACTAATCCAAATTCCTTTTATGTCTTTTTTCTCCTTGTACATATTCATAGGGCAGGGGGGACTGTGAAGAGTTGTGGCACTCAGTTTCCATGGGCTTAGTTCATGCTCTGATATGAAATGGATATGTAGAGTAGGAGAGGATTCTGAAAGCGAAGTGGTCCTTGGGGAAATCTTGAGTTTGAATTATGCTTTCTTTGCTCGATAATGCTTATGTGACTTGTAAATATTAAGAATCCTTATTGGACATGGCAGTTAGGAGAAAACATTTTTTTTCTGTCCATATATCAGATAATTTTGATGCTAAACCACACCATGCTTTAGGGCAATATCTCCTGAGTGGGCAAACATATCCTAATGCGACTCATATCAACCTGGTGGAAGGGACAAGTCAAGTATCTAGCTTAGAAGAAATGTATGATGCCTTTAAAAATTTTATTCCAACAGACTCTTACCCTTTGTGGCGCTCCTACCAAGGCCGCTAAAAAGGAACACCGTGCAATTGCCTGGTACCTTCACAATGCCATTGGCTAAATGATAATGAAGGCTGTTCCCACAGGAAAAATCTGTCCCGGCCCCAGCAGAGGACAACAGTGGCACTTTTTGACAGGCTCAGTCACCATTCTGGGAAGCTTCTTACTTAACTCAACATTGTCTTTTACTCCTTCGTTTTTCCTTTAATATTCCGTACCTATCTCATCAATAAGTTCTGAGGCCTCAGGTTCAACTTTTGCCCTTGGCTCCCCACAGAGAAGCTAGCTAGCGGGGAGATCAGATTATTTCATTTCCTGCTATAGCCTGGTAATGGCCTCCCATTACATTCAAAATAAGATTTAACTCTAATAAAATTCAATCACTTTATACAGGCCTCAAGTTCCTTTGCATCCCTTATCTCTCTACCACCCCTCTTTCTCCTTCTCATTTCTCTACATTCCACTATATCAGCCTCTTGCTCCCATGAACAGTCCAAGTTCAATCCTTCTTTGAGTCCTTTGTACTTGTTCTCTCTGCCTGGAAGTTCTTTCTCCAGATTTTTGCACGGCTGACTTTTTGTCTTTCAAGTCTCAACTCCTCAGCCCTGCCCCAGCCATTCTGTACAACGATCATCACTGAGTTTACTGCCTTCACAGTCCTGTCGCTAGCTGACATTTTCTTATCTACTCTTCTTATTTTCTGCCTCCTCTCTAGCATACACATTACACAACATCAGGACCTTGGATATTTTTTCCTTGCTGAAAGACATGACATAAATAATGTCTGCATATTGTAGGTTCTTAATACAAATATTTTTCAGTGAATGAAGAAAGCAAGAAAGAATACATACCCAATAGTACATACAGAAGATGGTAAACTGGAGGTAAAAGGTCTTACTGCCTAGTCATGCTGCACTTTATATTCAATCTTTATTTGTTTATTCATTTAAGAGATATTTGATTGCTTGCTATGTGCAAGGCACTGTTCTAGATCATGTCGATAGAGTATAAACCAAACAAGGCCTGATGCACATAGATCTTAGAGTGAGGACACAGATAACAATAAATAGACTATCAGATGATCATAGGTGCAGTGAAGAACTCTAAACCAGGTTAAGGAATAGGTAGTGTAGGGGCAGGTATAAGGATCTGCAATTTCATAAATCAATGACCATCAGGAAAGACTTCTCGCAAGGTAACATTTGAACAGAACAAGATACGTTGCTATTTGCTAAAAAAGTGTTTAGGCAGGACATATCCACAGATCCTAAGTGGAAGTCAGCCTGGCATCTTCCAAGAACAGATGGAAGGTCAGCAAAATCAGGAACGGAGTGAGTGAGGGGAAGAGTACTAGAATTTATTTATTTATTTTTGAATTTTTATAAGAGTTTATTTGAGCCAAAACTGACAACAATTGCTGGGAAGTAAGATCTCAAATGCAAGAGTACTAGAATTTAAAAGAGTTGGAGATGAGAAGCTGTAAGGTTTTGAGAAAAGCACAGAAGTAATCAGACTTACAGTTTTAATGGATCACTTCGGCTACTGTGAGGTAAACAGACTATGGTGGTGGACAAGAGCGGAAGCAGGGAAGGCAGCTGGTAGGCTATTGCAGTAATTAGTGTGAGAGGGGTCAGTGGTTTTAGCTTAGGCACTGGTAGTGGAAGGGGCACGAAGTGGTAACATGCTCATACATAATGAAGGTGGTGCCAATGGGATTTGATGTAGAGTGTGAGAGGACAGGAGTCAGAGTGACTTCTTGAATTTTGGACTGGATGGTCTCAGAGGCTCCACCTAGTCCTAAGGTTCCATTCGCACCTGATATTTATTATTATACTTGCAGCAGAAATAAGCAGCAGGTTATTGTTCCACATTTGAGTCACAGACATTTCAGACTCATGAAAAATGGAATAAGCACCGGGATTCATAACCAAGTTCCCTCATCTGGACTGCCAGGTTTATCCTGAGGAACATAAGAGATCATACCCAATGGGGTTCTCTCTTCAACAATCACTTTGCTAATCACATGGACACTGAGTTGTGTAAATGACTAGATTTCACTTTTTGTGTTAGCCAATGAAAAGCTTAATGCTACTTTCTTTTATACAGGTAGAAAGCACAGAGAAGGCTTTGCGACATAACCAATCCCCCCAAAACGTAGTGTCTTAAACAACAAACATTTTACAAACTATTGGTTTAGTGGGTCAACAATTTGTGCTGGACTCAGCTGGGTGATTTTTCTTACCGGGTTTATTTACATGGCTGTAGTCATGCGATGGCTCACCTGGCACTGGCTGCTGGCTGCACCAAGTGTCTCCCGCAGTCTCACCCATGCTCCCTCACATGGGGGTTGGGGTCTAAGAGAGAGCAAACAGAAGCTTCAAGATAATTTGAGGAGTGGCCTCAGAAGTTGTACAATGTCACATCCACAGCATTCTATTGGTCAAAGCAAGTTATAGGGCAGCCCATTAAAACATCTCTTGATGGGAGGAGCTACAAAGAATTTGTGGCCATTTTTAGTGTACCACGTTCCAAATCTGTGGTTCAGAGAAAATATAGGGAATTGATTGTACAAATTTTATGTTAGCCTCACTCCTGACTCTTTTATATGTCCTAAGCTTACTTGCACTTTATTTCACTACTTATTTGTTATTTTCTTGTCTTCTATACACATTACAAAACTATCTTTAATACTGTTATTTATTATACCTTCCTATAATTTACAAGAGACTTTTTTACCTTTGCTGTCTGGGATGCTTTATTTTAAAGAACTTTGCCCTTGGCGTTCTGTGAATTTCTGTAGTACTTCACAGCTTCACATGAACTCAGTGTTAGTTATCAGATATTTGAGGGAGCTAATATCTTTCCATTTCAGTCTAGCATTCTTTCCAAAGACTTCTTCCATCTTCTTCAGTGAAAGGGGATGTTCCAGCACGTAAGAGCAACAAACCACAAGAATTGTTTCAATGTACACTATGGGAACACTCTATTTTAGTTTCATCTCTGTGATTTGATGGGCTTTGAAACCCATCCATTGGAAAGAAATGAAAACGCTAGAGCTGGCAGATTTAGGAAAAAACGTGATCTTCCTTCTTCTTCTGAGTAACTGGAGAATGAAACATCCAATTGTAAAAATGAACATCGATGTCATTACCAACTGGAAAATGATCTACCATGATAAGATTTCTTTGAGGGTTTCTTGCTATCTCTCTTTATATAAAACCACCAAATCAAACTCCAGGAGAGCTGCTATGTTGTTGAAGGCCAGCTGCCTAGTTAATTGGCTTCTCTGGCCATGGGGGCAGCTGAAAAGACCTTGTTTCCTAAATAACTATAAGAAATGTATTTTATTTTTAAAAATTCATTATATAAAAAAATGGTAGAATTTGGGTCAGAGCACCCCTTCTATTGCTAAAACCACAGTCACTTCTCACTCAAATTTTCGCAGTAGCCTCCACTGCTTTCCACTTCCACTGTTGTTCCTCATACAGTTAGTTCACCTTATAGTAGTCAAAAAAATCCATTAATGGATCTCAAATAACCAGTATTCTGATTTCTTTCCCCATAGATTAGCTTTGCTTATTCTAGAATTTCTACAAATGGAATAATTCTGTAAGTACTCTTTTATGTAAGGCTCTTTCATTAAATGAAATATTTTTGAGATTCACTCATGTTATTAGGTTTATCAGTAGTTTGCTCATTTTTATTGCTGAGTAATATTGCATTATATGAATGTGCCAGTTTGTTAATCCATTCTCTTATTGATGGACATTTGGTATTTTTCTAGTTTGGGGCTGTTATGAATAAAGTTACAATGAAAATTCCTGTATGCTTTTTTGTATGTCTTTTTGTAGACACATGTTTGCATTTGTCTTGGGTAAATACCTAGGAGTGAAATTGCTTGGTCATAGGATAGGTGTATGTTTAGCTTTATAAGAAAGTGTCCAACCTGTTCCAGAATGGTTGTAACATTGTGCGCTCCATCTAATAATATATGAGTCTCATTGTTCTGTACCTTTGCCAACATTAAGTGTTGTCAGTATTTTGAATTATAGTCATTCAGGTGGGTATGTAAATATATCATAACACGGTTCTAATTTTTATTTCACCTATAACTAATTATGTTGAACACATTTTCATGTGCTTTTCACTTGTATATTTTCATTTTGTAAACTATCTTTTCAAATATTATAATTTTAAAGTATTGGATTATCTTTATATTATTGAGTTGTGGCAGTGTTTTGATATATCTTGGGCACCAGTGCATGTGAGCTATGGGTTTCATAAATATTTTCTCCCAGGCTGTGCTGTGCCTGTTTGTTTTCTTAATAATGTCTTTTCATGAGCAGGAATTATAAATTTTGGCAAAGTCTAATTTATTAATTTTTTTCTTTTATGGTTTTGCCTGGTTTTAGCTTTTATGTTAGGCCTATGATTCATCTGGAGTTAATTTTTGTGTATGCTGTGAGGTAGGGGTTGAGGTTTATATTTTAATATGGATATACAGTGATTCTAGCATTGTTTGCTGAAAAGATTATATTTTTCTCATAAAGATTATTTTAAAAATTCTAAGTACTTATGTATTGCTTTTCTATTGTTGCTGTAACAAATTACTACAAACTGAGTGGCTTAAACGACATAGTTATTATCTTACAGTTCGGTAGGTCAGAAGTCTGACACAGGTGTTACTAGACTAAATCACGGTATTGGCAGGGCTGTGCTCTTTCCTGGAAGTTCCAGGGGAGACTCCATTTCCTTACCTTTCCTGGTTTCTAGATGCCATCCACATTCCTTGGTTCATGGTCCTGAATTGTGACCTCCCAAAAGATACATTAAAGTTCTCATCCCTGGCACCTGTGAAAATGAACTTACTTGGAAATACACTCACATGCCACATTACAATGTTTCAGTTGAACTGCATATTTGATGGTGGTCCATAAAAGAGTTGTAACTTCTGTGACCTTGTAAGCATCTTAACATAATAGCAACGTCATAGTCATAGTAATGTGGTAGCATCATAATGATGCAACATAAAGCATTACCATTTTGTGCTCAGCCTTTCGATAGTAATGCTATCAGCTAGAAATGCCTGAAGGCATTCACCTGGGCCTGTGAACTTCCCACTTTCTAAATTAACATTAGGACTGGACCTTACTATTGCAAGATGCCCTTTAAGAGCTAACCATTAGGAAACTTTGAAGATAAAAAGAGTTCATTATTTGCAAGGCCTGGACTATACAAGGCTTGTCAGGAGGCTAACAGTGAGGTTGTAAAGAGAGAGGGAGGGAGAGGGCAGGAGGGAGAGAGAGAGAGAGAGAGAGAGAGAGAGAGAGCGAGCAAGAGAGAGAAGATGCACTCACACCAGCAAAGGCCTATGGTTCTGGCTTTTATTGAGGTTGAGGGTGGAGGCCTAGAGTTTCATAGGCTCACTCTTTTTTGGTGAATTTAAAACATAATACTGGGAATTTGAAAACTGGGAAGAGAAAAACACAAGTAGCCCAACTGGTCAGTTACCAAAACCAACCAAGCTCTCTAAAGCAAAGGAGCCTCAGTGGAGAGGAGTCTTGCTCTTTAGCCATGTGTCTGGCAATGTGTTTATTGGAGATAGCCATCCTTGAAGTACATGCCTCAGCAATCAAAGCTTAAGTCAGGCACTTGCATTATAAAAAAAAAAGTCGACTGTCAGGGCTTACACTACAATTACATGTTCGTGGTGATGCTGGTATAAACAAACCTACTACGCTGCCAGTCATATAAAAGTACAGCATATACAGTTACAGTAGTGGGCTACACCTTGTAGATTTGCATAAGTGTCCCCTATGATGCTCCTATAATGATGAAATCGCCCAATGCATCTCAGCACCTATGCCTGCTGTTAAGTGGCTCATGGCTGCAGTCTTTGCAGATGTAATGTAAGGGTAAATTAGAATTAGGTCATACTGGAGGAGAGTGGGCCCTTAATCCAATATTTCCAGAACCCTTATAAGAAAAGGAGAAGAAACACAGAGGCGACACACTGGGGAGAACACCTTGTGGTGCTGGAGGTAGACACTGAAGTGCTGTAGCTGCAAACTAAGGAAGGCCCAGGATTTCTGGTAAACCACAAGATGCTAGGAAGAAGCAAGGAAGGACTGTTCCCTACAAGTTACAGAGGAAGCATAGCCCCATTGACTCCCTGATTTTAGACTTTTAGACTCCAGAACTGTGAGACAATAAATTTCTATTGTTTTAAGTCACCTAGGTTGTGGTCCTTTATTACAGCACCTTAGGAAACTAATACTGCCATTTTACCTACCTTTGCAAGCAAACAATGCTCAGTTGAGTTCTTTTCTAAGTGCTTTTCTCTGATCCTTCTTCTGTCTTCACATCTCTCTCTGATCAAAATCAGGAAAGATACTATCTTATCTGTTCAGGCTGCTCTAACAAAATACCATAAGATTGGGTGACTTATAAAAAAACAGAAATTTATTTCTCGCAGTTCTGGAGGTTGGAAAGTCCAAGCTTAAGGTGTCGGCAGATTCAGTGCCAGTGAGACCTTGCTTCCTGTCTCAGAGACAGTTGTCTTTTCGCTGTGTTATCACATGGAGGAAGGAGACAAGGGAGCTTTTTGGAGTCTCTTCTATAGAGGCACTAATCCCATATATGAAGGCTCCACTCTCATGAGCTGTCACCTCGTAAGTGCCTTATCTCTTGATATCATCACACTGAGAATTAGTATTTTGACATCTGAATTTTGTTGGGAATTTTAACAGATTCCCAGCTTACAGTATATTCTCTGCTCTCATGACTCATATGATTACATTGGATCCACCTTAATAATTCAGGAAATTTCCCCATCTTAAGGTCCTCAGCCTTAATCACATCAGCAAAGTCTCTTTTGCCAGGTAGTGATATATTCACAGGTTCTAGGGATTAGAATGTGAACATTTGGTAGGTGCTATTGTTTGTTTATCATAACTTATACTTTCCAAATCTTCTAGTAAATTAAAAAATGATTTTTATATTCAGAAATTTAAAATATATGTTAGTTTTTTAAATATCAAAGATTCTCAGATTGGGTAAAAAAATTTGGGACAAAAAACCCTCCTTCTAGCCTCAACAAATATAAGAGGGTTGAAATCATACCAACCATATTCTCTGATCATAATGCTTTGAAACTAGAGATCAACTGCAAAAAGAAAGCAGGAAGACCCAAACATACATGGAGATTAAACAACATGCCACTGAAGAATAACCGGGTCAGAGAAGAAATAAAAACAGAAAGATCAAGAAATACATAGAAAAGAATGATAATGATAGTACAACATACCAAAACTTTTGGAACACAACAAAAGCGGCCATAAGAGGAAAGTTCATATCATTACAGGCCTACATCCATAAACAAGAACGAGCCCAAATAAACAACCTAATGTTTCATCTTAAAAAAATAGAAAAGGAAGAACAAATGAGGCCTAAAGTCAGCAGAAGGAAAGAAATCATCAAAATGAGAGCAGAAATAAATGAAATTGAAAACAAACAAACAAAAAAGATAGAAAAAATAAAAGCAACAAAGAGCTGGTTCTTTCAGAAGGTTAATAAAATTGATAAACCCCTGGCTAGACTCACTAAAGAAAAAAGAGAAAGGACACAGATAAACCTAAAATCAGGGATGAAGGAGGGGAAATTACGACTGATATTGTAGAAATACAAAGGATCATACAAGACTACTATGAAAAAATATATATAACACCAAATATAGTAACCTCAAAGAAATGGACCAGTACTTAGAAAAATACAACCTTCCTAGACTGAATCAAAAAGAACTGGAAAATCTAAATAGACCAATCATCAGTATGGAAATTGAAACAATCATCAAAAACCTACCAAAAAGTAAAAGTCCAGGACCAGATGGCTTCACCAGTGAATTCTACCAAACATTCAAAGAAGATTAAATATCTATTATCCTCAAACTCTTCCAAAAAATTGAAGAGGAGGCAATACTTCCCAACACATTTTATGAGGCCAATATCATCCTGATACCAAAACCTGGTAAAGATAACACAAAAGAAGAAAATGACAGACCAATATCTCTCATGAACACAGATGTAAAAATCCTAAAGATACTAGCAAACCGAATACAGCAACATATTAAAAAGTGGACATCATTCCAGGGGCACAGGGATGGTTCAACATACACAAATTGATTAATGTGATACATCACATAAACAAATTAAAAAATAAGAATCATATGATCATATCAATAGATGCAGAAAAAGCCTTTGACAAGATACAGCATCCATTTATAATCAAAACACTTAACAAAATCGGTAGAGAAGGAAAGTACCTTAACATAATAAAGGCCATCTATGACAAACACTCGGCCAACATTATACTTAATGGTGAAAAACTAAAATCCTTCCTTCTAAGATCAGGAACAAGGCAAGGCTGTCCACTGTTGCCACTCTTATTCAATATAACATTGGAAATCCTAGCAAGTGCAATCAGACAAGAGAAAGATATAAGAGGCATCCAAATAGGAAACGAAGAACTCAAACTGTCGCTATTTGCAGATGACATGATTCTCTATATAGAAAACCCTAAAGATTCCACAAGAACACTGCTAGAAACAATAAGCAAATACAGTAAAGTTTCTGTATCAACGTTCAAAAATCCATAGCGTTCCTATACTCTAACAACAAAGTGTCAGAAAAAGAAGTGGAATAAATAATTTCTTTCACAATTGCAACAAAAAGAATACAATACCTAGGAATAAATTTAACAAAACATGTGAAGGACTTATATAATGAAAACTACAAGACTCTTAAAAGAAATCGAAGCAGATACAAAGAAATGGAAAGATATTTCGTGTTCTTGGATTGGAAGAATCAACATAGTTAAAATGACCATATTACCTAAAGCATTATACAGATTTAATGCAATCTCCATCAAAACCCTATCAGCATTTTTGAAAGAAATAGAAGAAAACATAGGAATAAAACTCAAGGATCTTGAACTTAAAGAGGATTTTATGAATTTGACCTCAAAGGCAAGGTAAGTAAAAACAAAAATAAATGAATGGAACTATATTAAACTAAAAAGTTTCTGCTCAGCAAAAGAAACCGTCAACAAGGTAAAGAGACGATCATCCGAATGGGAAAATATATTTGCAAGCAATGCCTCTGATAAGGGTCTAATATCTATCCAAAATACACAGAGAACTCATATGACTCAATAACAACAATAAAAAAACAAACAATCCAATCAAAAAATGGGCAGAGGATCTGAACAGACACTTCTCCCCAGAGGACATACAAATGGCCACACATATGAAAAGATGCTCAACATCGCTAGCTATTAGAGAAATGCAAATCAAAACCACAATGAGATATCATCTCGCACCTGTTAGAATGGCTATAATCAACAGGACAAGTAATAACAAATGCTGGAGAGGATGCAGAGAAAAAGGAGCCTTCATACACTGCTGGTGGGAATGAAAATTGGTACAGCTACTATGGAAAACAGTATGGAGTTCCTCAAAAAACTAAGAGTTGATCTACCATATGATCCAGCAATCCCTCTACTGGTTATTTACCACAAAGATTTAAAAAATCATATCCATAAAGATATGTGCACACCAATGTCCATAGCAGCATTATTCACAGTGGCCAGGACATGGAAGCTACTGAAGTGTCCTACAATAGATGATTGGTTAAAGAAGCTATGGTATATATATATACAATGGAATATTCTTCAGCCATAAGAAGAGATGAAATATTGACATTTGCGACAACATGGATGGAACTTGAGATAATCATGCTAAGCGAAATAAGCCAGACAGAAAAAGTTGAAAATCACGTGATACCACTTATATGTGGGATATAAACCTAAAAGCAACAAAGGAACAGGACGAACAAACAGAGACTCATGGACATGGACTATAGACTAAGACTAGTGGTTACCAGAGATAGGAGGTGGGGGAGGAGGGGGGAAGTAGATAGGGTAAAAGGGGTCAAATATAGAGGTTTTGAGGGAGGGCAAAGTGGGTAAAGGGGATCAAATATATGGTTGCTGAAGGAAACTGGACTTTAGGTGGTAAACACACAATAGAATATACAGATGTTAAATGATAATGTACACCTGAAAATTATATAATTGTATTAAGCAATGTTATCCCAATAAACTTAATTTAAAAAATCCTCTTTCCATTAAATGCATAAAATTATATTAATAAACTCCCATCATGAAATTACTGTTTCCTTGCTAACTTGTTAATATATATGAACAATTATATTTGATTATTGTTTTTTGGCTTACTTATTAATGTGTACAAATGTTAAATTTATGGTACTATATTTGGACAAATATATATTGCAAGGTGGTGCTTAATGAGTTAATGTCACAAAATTTTCTTATTTTATGGGGTGATTATGCAATAACTTCATTACAAATAAAGTACAGGTTTGAAGAAGTTGTATTATCCTGAAATAGCTTCAATCAATGATAATTTTGGTTTTTATGAAGGTCGCGTGATTGATATGTTTTTTAAAGCAAATAAATTTAATACAGATTAAGTAATTATTCCTGCAGTATGATATCATAATTGCAAGTTTCAGATAATCTTTTGAAGATAATCTTTAACCATCATTTTATAAAGCAATATAGTAAGTGATTTCTTTGTGAAGACCTTTAATATACATCTGTAGGATAAATGAAAATAATTGACTGTCCTAAGACCATGCAAATGAGCACTGGTAGCTTGGGAAAATCTGTAATACAGCCTCACTTGAAAAGTGCAGTATCTCAAAACTTTAAGTGACACTGGAAAGAGCATGCTTTGGAAATCTGTGTTAAATGATTTTAAATGGTTTGTAAAGTGCAGACCATACATAGGTCAAAGATGCATGCAAGGAACTTAAATGAAATTGGTTTATAAGATATGAGTGTAGAAAAATAAAGTATATTAAATCAATGTATTATCTTAGATATGATGCAGTTTTTAAATAGATTTGTAACTAAACTGGTAAATTTAGAAAGCAAAAATTATTTTACACAATTCCTAAAATTTATAGATTCAGTTTTCCCCCCACTCACACTCTTTCTCTCTCTTTTTCAGAGTCTCCACTGGGAAAACGGGGGGCTTACCTTCCACCAGGGGTTGCCTCGTCCTCAGGCACGTGTTCTGTTAGGAGGCGCAATTTGTCTGCAGGCTTGTCTGGTGGCAGCTATAGGATGGGCAGGACCTTGGAAACTCAGCTGTTCATCCTGGATCTCTGATTCCATGGTTTCAGTTTCCTCTTTTTAAGAGTGATCAGGTAATTAGATTCCTTGCAGTAGAAGTGACTGCTACTAGGAGGACCTTGGAGAGACACCCCCATGTCACTGGCTATCCCTTCTTCAGCCCTCAAAAGAGACTGGAACAAAATGAGGGAAGTGGATGATTGTAGTTTATGGACAAGATCTATGCTATAAAACAGATTTTTTTTTTTTTTTTTTTTTTTAATAAACAGCAAAAGGCAAGTTACAGATAGATAAATTTCCGGGGACATGGTTGATCTCTTTCCCCTATTTTGTTTTTGCTGTAAAACAAATACGAGGACAAAGTTAGACACATAAAGTAGATAAAAACAAATTTAAAACAGACACCGGAAAACATATTTTCTTCTATTCTGAAAACCATTTATGTTTAGTATAGCCAAGGAGACAAAGATGAAGAATTAAACTGCCACATTGCTGGAGGAATAGTTTGCTGACATAACTGGCATTGGAGAAGTTGGCTAGTCTTTAAGATGTGAATTGGTTTTGTTAGGCCAAATGCATTTATTCTTTCAAAAATGTCTTGTGTAATTATTTATTCTACACAGAGCTTCACATGCATATACTCAATCAGCCCATGGGAACAGTTTAGCAGAATATTGCAGTAAAAGCAAAGGATGACAGCATGGAAAGAAACAATTAATTAAAGTGGTTGACATAAAACTACAGCATTTGATTTATCTCTTTTCTCCTTAGCTGGGCTATTTCTACTCTTCTTTTTGGGCATAATCCTCAGATATCATGAATGGTTTCCCTTATTGCAGTTTTCCTTGGTCCTTTGTAAAATACAAAACACTTGCTCCTGGGCAGAGCAGACCTGACTTTTCCAGCTTGTGCTTCAGAAACAAAGAGTCTTGGCTGTGGTTTACCTTTCCTGGGATTGAGCCCAGCATAGCCCTGACCAACCCCATCCTGTCCAAACTAGAGAGATGGGAGGATACAAAAAATAATGAATAAAAGTGGCAGAGCTCTTGTGAACAGCAAACTCATCTTGAGCAACTCCATCCTGGCTTAGTTATTCATGGGAATAGAGGGCACAGGCGATGGGACCGAGAACTCAGGCTCCTTCTTCCTGACATCATTAAAGCGGCTGTTAGTTTATTGAATGCCTTATATTTTAGGTCCTGTGCTTAGAGATTGCCATACTTATAATCCTCATAACAATCCCAGGAGTATGGTAGATATTAGAATTCTTGAGATGCAAACAATAAAAGTAATTGACTCTAAGAATAGCTCAGAGAATTTTGGGGAAACTGAAGAACAAGGCTTAGAAAGAAAACTGAATGGACCAGTTCCTGGGATCTAGATTGCAGGAAAAGACCCACAGATTTACTGGGGTGCTGCTTGGATGAATGCAAGAACTTTATTTGCTTTTGCATTATTCTGTTCAAAACTCAAATTCCAGGGATAGAATATCTAACGGGCACAAGCAGAGATCCTTAAAATTCTAATATGACTATGTGTGATGGTGGCTGGGTCATTACTCAAAGCAAAATTTACTATGTTATCACAGAAAGAAGCGGGGCAGGATGCTGGAAATGCAAAAAAAGCAGATGTGTCACAAACCGAGGCTTAGAAAGCTTAGCATAACTTGACTAATTATCAACCAGAGAATGAGTGTCAGCCAGGATACAAACCCAATTCTTTTCGCCACAAAGGCAACCTTTCTCCCACTGTGCCATGCCACCTCTCAGATCTACCTGTGGACAAGGATTACGTATGTGGTTTATTTTGTCACTTCTTGCAACAAACTGACTAAAGTGAAGGAAGAGAGGAAGATTGGAGGGTGTGGTGAGTAGATCTGGATAGAAAAGGAGATTCAATTTTGTTAGCAAAAATTCTCATTATACTTTTCTCAGATACCTTCCTATGTGGGCATGCTGACACTCCTCTCTTCTGGTTTTACTACTACTTCTCCACTTTTCTTTTCTCTCAGATGCTCTAACAACTCTCTCTATTCTATTTCTAGATTTAAGAGTTTCCCAGGGCTTGGTTCTAGGTCCTCTCTTCTTCATCAGTTCTCATCATACACCGATAACCCCTCATTAGCTATCAACTAAAGGATCAAGTTCAAATGGCTTAGCAAAGAGTTCAGGATCCCTCATGCCTGAGCCCCACCTTACCTAATAATCTTACCTTTTGTTCTTCATGACACCATTGTTCAAGGCGCATTGGCTTACCTTTTCCTTGTGTTCCAATATGCCATCCACATTGTGACTTCCAACATTTCTTCATGCTATTATATCGTCTGGGAAATCCTACCTACTCTTTGCCTTGTATCCAGATCTGCCTCATTCATCAAGGTCCGGCTCAGCTCCCACCATTTCTGAGAGACCATCTCTAGCAGCTCTACATTTCAATTGCCAGTCCCTTTTCCAAGACAAAGTCTGGGACATTTGTCTGAGACATTCGCTATGGCCCTTAACCATATTCCATTTTATAATCTTATGTGGTTATCTTGTTTCTCTGAACTGACTGTAAGATTTTGGAGGGAAATCTTTTTAGGACTGGGTACTAGATACCCTACGAATATTCACGTAGTCAGTGTGTTTCAACAATAAGAACTGTACAATCTCTCTCTAAGAAAAGTTATTGGGCCTCTTCTCCCACCACAACACCACAGAAGAAATGGCAGCTTCAGTCCAGGTTTGGATCAAGCATCCTCTCATGTGACATACCCAAATTATAGTCAGTTTTCCCAAAGAGCCTTTCAGTCTGCTCTCATCCTGGGTGAGATCCATGGTGCTCCCTAGAAAGGTACAGAAAAGCGGCATAAATCAAGAAAAGTCCTCTAGAAAGAAGGTGCTTCCAGAATGATCCCCAGAAATGTGTTAAGGAGATTCCAGGTAAAACCATTGCTGTGAAACCACCTATGCCTTAGATGAGAACCAGCTCCCCGTGGGGGTCCTGGTGGTCCATGATGGTCCATGTGGTTCACTACTACCCAAAGTGGTGGACAATAGGAGAGTCTTAGAATCTTCTTCTTCCCTTCGTTTATTCATTGCACTTTTTCTGGCCTTGGCTCTGATTTACCAGAATGACTAAGATATGGGTTCATCCCAGGTTGAGTTCCCAGGTCCTGTACACGGCCATGGGTCTTGAGACCGTGCCTCAGGCCTAACCACTCATTAATGCACAGGCCCCCGCATGAACAGGCTTCCTCAGTTCCAGGATGCTGGGGTCAGAGCAGGAGAAAGAAAGGACACCCTGGACTGGAAACCTAGGCACCTTATACAGGCCAATGGGCTGCTTTTTTTTTTTTTTTTTTTTTGATGCATTTTTAGGAACTGGCCATTCATAGTCTCTACTGCTATTTCATTAGTGGAACTCATACATGCAGTAGTAGTTGTCTAGGAAAGGCTGTTAATGTTAACTTTCCCTATGGTTTGCTCCAAAAATCATGTAAAGCGTTTTCCTGTTTTCCTTTGGAAAAATGTCTACACTACATCCTGACATTTAATCTGCAGCCCTAACAGGGTGACTAATATGAGCTGTTGGTTCTTGGCTATTTCAAGAGTGAGCCAACTTAATCTAACAGTAATATCTTTTTGGGGCTCATAGGAAAAGGGAAAAAAAAGACAATTAGGCAACACAGCAACTAGTGTGCTTTCCTTAAGCATTCTTAGTAAAACAAATGCGTATGTGTTTTTAACGTCTGGCAGGTCTGGTTTAAATAAAAAATTTAACCTTTTGAAAGCCAGGGCTCTAGCATGCTTTTAGAGAAGTATATGACTGAGGTGGGGTCTCCTCTGTGGCAGTCAGGACCTTGACATTCTAGTGTGCGCCCTGATCTCTGGGAGCAGTTACACAGAGGGTGGGGCAGACGAAATCCAAAGCGGTGCCTGAAGTGTGCTTGGAAAACATTTTTGGCTTCAATGTGAGCCAAAACCATGGGAACTGGCCTATATCCTCAGGGTTTAGAAGAGATCCAAATAGGCTTACCATGTAGTGGAAATATGAATAGCACCAGACTACACCCGGGCAACCAGGCCTCTGGTCTCATTTCAGTGGAAACCAGCAGTGCAATTAGCTGGGCTACGTCTCTGGGTCTCAGTTTCCTTACTTGTAAGTAAGAGTAGGTTTCTAAAGGCCCTTCTAGTTCTGACATTCCATGATGCTGATATATCCCCAAAGGAATGATCAGAGGTCTCTGCTCCCTTCATGTTTGGTTTTCTAGTGGTCTGTAGATGTGAGGGTTCTGGCCATGTTGTGACATGGACTTCCAGGGTCATAGGCCACGACTGCAGTCAGAGGAGGGCAGGGCGGAGCCCTGAAATGCTCACCACTATGCTAGGACTTCCAGAGTCCCTAGAGGTTCAGACCACTTAGGAGACATGGCCTGGATATAGTCATACAATTCAGTGGCAAGGTTACAGTTTCAAGGCCAAGCTCAGGAAGGGGCTTTGCATGAACATGGAGTCGTGTTCTCCTAGTAGTGATTATAGTCACAGCACAGGGAGGAGGAGGAAGAGCAGCTGACGGTTACTCAGTGCTTGCTGTGTGCCAGACCCTATGCTGACAGCGCTGCCTGTACGATCTCAATCAGTCCTCTCTGCCACGCTGTAGGGAGTCATTATCCTGGGGAAGAAACCAAAGCTCAGGGAGGTGACGTAGCTTGTCCGAGGAGACGGATGCAAGCACAGGTCTGCCAAGCACTGACGTCGCTATCATACGGCCTGAGTCATTGTTCCTTTTCTCTCTCCTTTTGTTTACAACTATTTGGATAGTCATTACTGAACAAAAGTGCTATACACATCACACCGGGACACCCTTAAGATTCCTACCCACCTGTGCATCCAGAAGTGGGTGGATAGCGTCTCAAAGGGGGTGCAGATCCAAGGGAGTCAATGAGCCTGCCCCACCCCTCACTAAAGGTCTCTCTTACTTGCAAGGTGATATACCACTTCAGTGATTGAAATGCTGAATTTAATGAGCTGTACATTGTATTTCAGGACTCCACTGCTCTGTGCATAAAAAGGATTTTCAAGGAGAGTTAGGGTCAGAAACACAAACTTTTTATTAAGTAAGAAAACCATGGTTTTGTACTTATTTGAAAAAGCCATCATGCCATGGGGGCAAGGGCGGGGGAAGAAAAAGAAACCAGAAACTAGCTATCAAAGGCAGGCTGGCTGAGATTGCAAACATGGCTGTCACTCTCACTTTCTGTGGGATGTTAATGAATCTCCATCTCTCCCTTGTCTCTTTAGAAGTAAAGATTCCTAGTTTCCCTTTATTTTTATTTTTTAAACATTGTGCTATATTTAACCTTCCCAATGGATTTGTCTTTATGTTTAAACAGTGCCAATAATCTCCCCAAGTTCTCAAAGACCTGTGATTTAGATTCTTTCCAAGTTTCTGGAGCATGAAAGTGGCTGTTTGAATAAATTATGTATAGTCTCTTGGGGATTACCCTAATTTAGGAGTAGAATGGGCCACAAGCAGCATTGAAAGGCATGAATGGAATTGTCTTTCAAAGAGAAGGGAAATTTTCAGATTTTCGGTCTGTTTATTTGAGGTACATGAATATTTCTGAACATTCAATTGAACCATATGAAAGTAACATTTTGTAGATCAAACATGGCCAAATATTGGCAGTTCCCCATGCTTTAATTTTAACAAGTGAACTGACCCATTTCCCATGAAGCAATAAGGGTATGAACCTGAAGGTTTGTGGGACTCGAACAGACGGAATTTCTATAAATTTTAGTTGTATTCCCCATCCTTCATCCCAAGCGTTTATTCTGTGAACCGAAAGGTGATTCATGCAATGTAAAACCTTGGAGTATTTAGAAGGGACAGATTGTATGAATGATCCTGTTTGATATTCCCAGATAATTAAAAAGGGCAGACATTTGATGTTAGAGTAAAATCCTTATTATCCTGAATTATTTTCAAAGTTCACGTGCAAACATGAACAACCTTCTTCTACCAAAAGCAAGCAGTAAAACCAAAAAGTACTAAACAGGACTAAATGTTAAATAGCTCCAAATTTAAATTCATGTCAGCTGAAGACCTAATTATTGCTTATCATTACTAATATATGTACTCACTGGATTTGGTTTATATGTCAGGACTTGCATCATACTTTACTCTTGTGCAAAGTTTTCTGTAACTTAGCTGAAGTAATTTCTGAGGGAACATTTAATGGGAATGACAAAATGGTACAGAAGATATCATTAGCGGTTAATTATCAGAGAGATATAAATCAATCACGGCTGTGTCAGTGCTCAGAGAACTGCAATAAAGCACCAGAGGTGCCTACGAAGGTTCCTCCTGGAAGGAGCGTCTTGAGGTAGTCGTTTCCTTCCAGTGCATTCTTACATATAAAGCCCCTAATAGTCTTTTATCTCTTGTGTTCTGTGTAAAGCACCTAATGGTGTGGATTCTCAAACTTCCTCAAGAGCAGGTTAGAACTAAACTGTTCTCAACCTTCAAAGTTGGAGTCAACGTTGGTTCCAGGTAGTTTTACGTAATGGAGCTCGTGCTGTACCAATAATGGATGCCAGATGAAACTGAATACGCATGTTAAGTTTTAAAGGCTGCCCTGAGGCAAATACATACTTTCTTTATTCCGTGCAGCTAATTTCTGATTGGCAAAGAACAGCGTTAAGATCAGTCATAGTTCCTTGTTTTCTTATTTCTTGGCTGAAAAATTTAAGCACACAAATTCTCAAACCTTGTATTGAATTAACTTCTAAGAAGTTTCTGTACTCATTTCAGCAGTATATCAAAGAAAGAGTTCCTGTTCAATCACTTGTCATCTCTAACCACTTCTCCACTGAAGAAAGTGTATAACGTTGCAAGAGACAGGAACCTTTGGATGATTTTTGGTGAAGATGCTTTTGGCCCGTCTTCCGCCCGCTAGGTACTTTTGCTTAAAAACTCCAGTTCAGAGAAACCATAAGGAAGGAAGACTGAAAGAATGTTTGACTTCCTCACAGGTGCTTTTAGGGTGCTTTAACACAATGGCGCTAAGAGCACATGTGGGGATGAAGTGAAGAAACAGACGTCTCTAGAAAATAAGTCCTAAGAGGCTTAGAATCTATTTGGAAATGAACAACTGCCTCGTTTATGCTCTGCTATTTGAATGTGACTTGAAACTGTAATTGTCAGTTGAACACTGCTGCTTACTTTGTGTGACAGATTTGACGACATTCTTTTGTTTTCCTGTGAATGTGCCTTGGCTCTCCTGGTACTTTCTATAGGTCTCCATAAAGCAAAGCTCCCAGCCCCTCCCACAGAAACAACAAGGGTTGTAGTCCCATAAAACTCTCAACCAGAAAACTACCCCAAAATAAGCTTTATTGCAAGAAAAGTGTCATATTTGATACATAGACCTACAAAGACAAGACCCAAAACCATAAGTTTTTCCTCACAAACACTTGATTACAAATTTACACTGTTTCTTTTTTTAGTTATTAAAACAAAACAAAACAAAACAAAAAAACCCAAACTGGATATAACTGGTTACTAATCTTTGGTCAGCATAGGTGTGAGAAGAGCAACCCGGAGCCTGCATGCGCTTTGGCCATTTCACATATGAGGTTTGGTCACTGGTCCAGGGACAGGTTCTTGGGTTGAGAAGAACACGGAGACGTACTCTTTATTATAGCACGTTCTGGTACAATATCTTTTTAAATGACTAAAGCAAACTAAACATCAATTCATTGTACAAACATCTTTCATACACAATAGGCTATGATAAAACGAGGCATATGGTGTATAACTACAGTATTAATGAAAATTCTAAAAAAAAAATGGATTTAAAAAAATCAACATATATTCCTTGGCTGTACTGCATGATTTGTTTGCACATATGGCAATCCTGAAATAGCTTGAACATAATAAATGCACCATTAATCTAAGACAGCACCAAACACTACAGAACGCCAGGTGTTCCTTTTCAAAGGAACGGCAGTTCTTCAGCTGCCTACGGTACCACGAGTATGCAGCACACCCTGGGTAAGAATGAGGTGTTGTGGGTAGCACGTGTGCTTCCTTGAGGTTATGAGAAGGAAATACAGTACGGTTTGGCCTGCAACGCTACTGGTCTCACAAGCAGTCAAGGTATTTTGCTACAGTGTTGTGCTTCATCTTCGTTGCCTGGTGTGTCTGGTGATGTGAAATATCGTCACAACGAGCTGCTTCTGGCTTTGATCTCCTTCATAAAGGATATCATGACAATTCCATCTCTTAAATTATTGATTACACTGCCCACTCAGCTCTGTGAGGCTTTCTTTAAAATAATCAGATGTGTACCAGTTGGACGACTGGCAGAAAACCAAAGGAAACATCTCTCGAATCTACTGAATTTTTAAAAAGCACCTCTAAAAGAAATAGCTCAAATTTATAAATCTAAAGAAAAACAAGTGAGTTTCCCTTTTTGTTTACATAGTTTGTTCATTTCTCCATATATTACTGCATTAAAAATAAATAAACATCTATATTTTTTTTTAATTAGCAACTATAGCAAAATACCCAAAGTGTTACAGACTGCTAACAGAGAAAAAAAAAAAGCTCACATTATTTTTGTGCATTTAGTGCCATATGCTGATCTCTTGAACATTTAGGTTTTCTTTTTTTTTTTTAATA
Source organism: Eidolon dupreanum (assembly GCA_028627145.1). NCBI lineage: Eukaryota > Metazoa > Chordata > Mammalia > Chiroptera > Pteropodidae > Eidolon > Eidolon dupreanum. The sequence goes on along the minus strand of CM053501.1, from coordinate 26,443,768 downwards.
TATTTTAAAGTGAAGTTATCTAAAAAATACAGTAACCACGGTTGCCTTTGTACTCAAATCTTTGGCCACACCAGAGTCTAAATTATCCCTCCCTGTGAGGGTCAACATTCTGAAGTCTGAGACAGGGAGGAAAGAACCAAAATTGTCTTTTTCTCCTCTTTAAAACTAGTCATTGATTTCTCAAAGGCTTCTAAAGGCTGGCTGTGCAGGGATTTGAGCCTGGAACCAAGTCTGTAAGGGGTTAATAGAGCTGAATCTGCAGCCTCATTCTGAGAGCCTCCCCGAGCTCCCCTAGGAGGTAGTCGTCCTCATTGCTGTCTTCCAGTTTTTTAAGCTCCTTCTTCTTGTAGAGACGGATGCTAGTGATTTCCAGTGTGTGTGTGCCGGGCACCAGCTTCCTCTTGGCTGTGTGCAGGTAGCTGAGCCCATTCTTTTGGTGGATGCGAAAGATGCCATCATCGTTCCCTTGGGAGATGACATAACGGATGTGATTATTGAGGGGTTCGATGGCGGGCATGAGTTCCAAGATGTGCTCCTCGGAGCCAAGGCCTGAAAGGTTGAACTTCATTTTCATGGGGCTGTCCATGTCAACACTTTCCAGGCTGGTCTGTTCCACCTGGAGAAAAAGCAGGAAACGGTGTGGGAAGAGCTTCCAGAACACAAGGAGAGAATGCAAAAGGGGCCTGCTGCTGGGGCTGCAGCCACAACTTATTGTTCCCCGTTTCTGCGCTTTCCTTATGAGTAGTGCTTGGGAAGGAGGCGACTATAACTTCCGGTCAGAGGGGAGAAAAGGTCAATTCCACAAGGCATGCCCTGCAAATCCTTATGACTTCTCACTCAGCCTTATCCAGGTAAAGTCACAGGATTGAGCCTACAGACAGTATTCACATTTCAAGTTTTTTTGATGAGTTTATGAAATATCATGCATATTAATAATTAAAAAAAGACAATTTAGAAAAAGATTGTACTTTTTTTTTCTGCCGTCAAAATGAGAAGTGCAGCTGTTATCCAACAGCAGGGGCTGTCCCCAGAGAAATCTTCACTCTGAAGGCCTGGCTAGATTTCTAAGGCCCACAGACCGCAAGCAGAGTGTGGGAGTATGTTTACTAGCAGCCATTAGTGCAGAGGAAGCAGCCTGCAGAGTCCTCAGGGCTCAGGTTTGAATCAGCTTTGGTAAAAGCCAATGGGGGCAGGGCCCAGATAAGCCAAGTTTCACTCGCTCACAGAGATGGGGGGTTTAAGAATGCTATCTTAATACGGGCCAAACAACAACAACAACAACAATAAAAAAATAATGCTTTGGCTGGGTGCCTGTTAAGAACTTGGCTTCAATGGCCCAGAAGTACCATCAGTGTTCAGACAGATTCATCCCAAGTACCACAATGGGAAGGTTTCAGAGATAAAATATCTGGATTTGTTGTTTAGGGTACTTGATGAATACCTCAACTGTCATATTTAAATCAGTTAGGTGCTTTAGTTTACTTAAGGTAAACGGAATATTGGTCTATTATTTGTTATGAAACAGAACCACAGACCTTTGGGCTACAGAAGTCTTATCTTATAGATGAAAGTTTCTGAAACCCAGAAAACTGAAGCGAGTTGCCCAAGTCACACAGTTGGTTGAATAGATGTTTTTGGTGGAGGAATTTCTCAGTAACATTAACTAAAGAGGGTGCTGCTATTCTTGATCTTTGGGGAAAATCATCATCATCTCTAGATACTAAATATTACTCAGTGACAGTCACTGAATGTGTGCAATATATATGCCAGGCACTGTTCCAGGCACCTCACAGAACCAGTTCAACGCCCCCGTCACCCATCCTTCAGAGTTATTTTTATTCCCATTTTACAGGTGAAGACGTTGAGGTAGAGAGGGGTTAAGTAAACGTGACCCATGTAACGCAGATAAAGAGCAGGCAGTCTGTGGCCCACCCCTACACCACTCCGCAAAAGACCGCTCACAGCTGAGAAACACCAGCAGCAGGCAATTCAGATCTTCAGTTTCTTACAAACTACAAGTTATTTGGAGATAAAATTTCTATGGGAGGAACACCTACCTTGTAAACATCATAGACTATGAGGCCTAGTCGCGTTTCCTACTGAAAATTAACATTGGCCTAGTTTACTACAGATGTATAAAACAGAACTGGACAAATTCAAAACAATTTTTTTTGAATCATTTCAAAATAACTATTTCCTAGATGGACATCTTATTGCCCTCTGACATAAATCAAAAAGTAAAACATACGATCTGTGATTCTTAAAGTCTTTTCCCCCAGTCCTTGTGTTTTAAGCTAATAATCAACAAATTTTGATTGACTGGTCTCTGCCACATTGTGTCCATTAATTTAGCCATTAAATTTCAAGATAGTTGTAGCTTCACTGAAGCTACATAAAGTTTTACCACATGGTACACATGACTCCGTATGGATAAAATCTTGAGACAAAACAAAGTGAGGTTTACTCACAGCAGTGGGTTCAGGCTCATGAATACTTCTCTTCTGTCTGCTGTCTTTCTTAGCATAGCCGTTGATTTTGCACTCGTAGCATGCTTCCGGGGACAGAGCGTTTTCCTCATCAACTTCTGCATCCAGTGGCAGGTACTGCCCTTTGTTAAATCCCATTCCTGATACGCAGTGGCTATTTGCAACAAGAAGCAAGGCGTTGTTAGGCTTAATCACAAGCTTTGACTGTAGCTTTCCAGTAGTAGAGCAAAGACTTTTCAGAAATAAGACACCAACAAAGCAAATTCTAAGCTCATAAACACAAAAACCCAATTTTCTCTGTAACTCTCTTTAACACTTAATAGATGAGATTTTCCAGTATTTTGACCCCCAAAATTCTTCTGAGAATGAGCCCTAGGTTTCCTCAATTTTCTTTTCTTTGATACACTTTTTAAAAAATTTAAGTGTGGTTCTTATACAAGACTATATTAGTTATATTAGTTTCAGGTGTGCAATATAGCAATTCAACATTTTTACATCTTACAATGTGATCATCCCTCTAATTCTGTCACTGGGCAAACTTATCACAGTATTATTGACTATTTCCTTTTCACTCTTTCACCCATTTCCATCCTCCACCCCTTTGGCAATCATCCTTTTGGTCTCTGTTTCTATGAGTCTGTTTTTATTTTGTTTGGTTTGTTTTTTTTAGATTCCTCATATAAATAAAACCACATGGTATTTGCCTTTCTCTGTTTCTCTATTTCACTTAGCATAATACCCTTTAGGTCCATCCATGTTGTCACCAATAACAAGATTCTTTTTTATTGCTTCATAACATTCTCCAGTGTGTGTGTGTGTATCACATCTTTATCTATTTATCTATCAACGAACACTTATGTTGCTTCCATATCTTGGCTATTGTAAATAATGTTGCAATAAACATAGGGGCATATATTTTTTCAAATTAGTGTTTCTGTTTTCTTCATAGGCTTCCCCAATTTTCGATCCTAATTAGACTGAAGCACTTGTAGTTAACCGGGGAAGGTAAAAGCAGAATACGACTTTCCAAAGAGAATGCTGAGAGAGGTTCCACTGCTTGCAACAAAGCTCTCCACGTAAATGACCGATTTCTGAGCTCCTGTTTGGGTTAGTTAAGGAATCAATGAGCTAGTTCTCCATGGCCTTGGTCTATAGACCAAGCTTTTTGTTTCAAGTGTAGTCATGTAGCAAAGGTAGACAGATTAGTCCACCCCCTCCTAGTGCCTGCCTCACACACCACTCTTTCTGAGGAAGGCTACCCTGACTGACTCCCAAATTCCCATCTTCTGTGCTGCTGAGCACAGACTGCATTAATGGAAGAATACAGGAGGCCGGCACCTCAGCGCCAGGGGATGGGGCTTGAGAGACTGTACTTGGGAAACTGTGGTTAGTGGGAGGGAACCCAGCCCCATGGAGCCACCTTGTGCTGAGTAGTGCCACCCCAATGAGGCAGGTCTTCTCTGTGCAATAAGAAGCCAAGCGAGCAAAGAGAGGGAAAAACTCCTTCTACAGGAACCACTGGGCTGGCACCTGCCAAAATTCATAGAAGACCCTGAGGAGAAGCCATTTCCTCTAGTACCTCACAACCCAGGCGTCTATGGCAACATGCGAACTGCAGTTTTAAACATCTGTCTCTGGTCTTAAGGTATCTGACTGAATCAACTCAGGCCTTCCTGTGTGGCAAGAGCGACACTTGTATACAAGCTCAAGGCTTAGGCTCACCACAAAGGAGGTATCCTGTAACATGACTATAATCCATATGCCCCCTAGGTGCTTCTTTCTCCCATACTCTTCATGCTCTGATCAACCTTTCATCTCTTGGGTTTCTAATCATCGATTACTTCTCTGCAGTGCTAGGCAGCCAGGCAGCCTGAACTCAGGGAGGGACACCTGAGTTAGAACACGCACTGTGGACTACGCTTGCTTTCCTGTTTGCAGGAAGGATGGAAGCCTTACCCCTGTCCCACTCTGTAGTACCCGGGCGGGCAGCCGCAGAGGTAGCCCCCCTCTGTGTTAGAGCAGCCGTAGTTGCATGGGTTCTTGGAGGAGGAGCACTCATTCACGTCGTGGCAGGCACTGGAGAACTGGTCGAAGGAGAACCCCGAGGGGCAAGCACACTTGTAACTTCCCAGGGTGTTGTAGCAGGAAGCAGAGCCACAGGCATTCGGATTGGAGCATTCATTCTCGTCTATGAACACAAAGTAAGAAACTCTTTACATGGGGAAAGGGACGGTGATGTGAAGAAGAGCCTGAGTCCCAAAGTACCTGTGATTTTACAGGGGAAAAACTCCAGATCTGTGTTAAAAAAAAAAAAAAAAGTTTAGTCTGATGGCTGATGTGCAGAGCATATGAAAATTAAACATAAACAAAATGACAAAATCCAATGAATCCTTCTAAATTATGACTTTAAAAGACCTTACTCTACCCTTTTATAGTCTGTCTGTGCTGTGTCTGAGTGCACTGGTAGCCCCTTGGGATAGGTATCTGTAGTTTGCCTACTGAAAAACTCTTCTATTCTCTTCACAGAAGGTGACTTCAACGGCCTCTATCTCAGACAGATTCATAAAGGTAGAAAGTAGATCACTAGTTGCCAGAGGCTGTACAGAGGGAGAAATGGAGAATGAGTACTAGTAGAGTTTCTTTTTGGGGTGATGAAAATGTGGTGTTGCTGGTTGCACACTCTTGTGAAAATATACTAAAACCACTGAACTGTACACTTTAAAAAAGCGAATTTTATGGTATGTGCATTACATCTCAGTTTTCTGAAGCCTATTTTATATTTTCATTTGTATCCATTCTCCCAGCAATTCCCAAAGCCTTCATTACATATGGGGAGAAAATACAGAAAAAATCTAAATACCCTAAATGAAAATAACTGAAAGAAAGAAATATTATTTAACTGGATCTATTGAACCAACAAGCTTGTGCACTTTTAACTGCCTGAGGACCCATTAGGTGCAGTCTGTGCCTTCTGAGATGGTTTGTATCCAGCCATCAGCTGACATGGGCTTTGCTAGTTCAATGACTAACATTATACTGTATGCCTGACAGCAGGATAATTACAGGTTATACCTTCAGTTGCCCTTATCATTTTACAAGTTCAAAACCTGATTGTGCTTTCAACCCTGGAGATTACAACTTTGCTCTTAACTGTCTGGTTGATATACAACATGTGGCTTGACTCCTTTGGGTTTTATTATAATCCAAATTTCACTTTGGGCACAATTCACGTTTGTTCTGTAGAATTCTTTCAGATTCTTGTGACTCCAGTGGAGTGTCTGTTTACTTAATATATGACAAGTATATGTTTCAGCCCACGTGGGGAAATGGACCCATTTGAAAGTAGGTGTGTGCCTGGGACACAATGGCTAGAGGGAAGTGCAGATCTGAAGTGGCTCAGTGAGATTATGGAAGATGCAGATGGCGTCTCAGTAAAGAGGCCTCTCAGACAGGAAATTAAACTCCATTAAGTACAGCACAGAGGTCACCAAAAGGGTAGATGTTATTAGGCACATTTTTGTATCATGATTACAGTTTCAGAATTAAATCGTACCACCAAATGTAGAATTCTTAATCACTGGATATAAAATCTGCTATGATTTTCTAATATGTACAAATTCTTAGCCTTCATTTTATGGAGAGAAAGTATATAAATAAATTCTTAATATCTAAGCTACCTTATGACATAAATAGAACTGCTATTTTATTTCTACAGACAGAAGACTTGGAATTCTGCCACAAAGGCTCATCTGCTTTTACAATTAAATCTGACATTTATATGCACGATTTCTCTTCTAACAGAGAATGTAAATTAGGTTATAATTTAACAAAATTATCCTTCTAAGAATACAGTATTAGGCATTGTGTTAAGTAGAAAACTTACCAGGCAAAACCAAATAATTGAATAAATTTCATTTTAACATACCAGTGACAAGAATATTTAAAAATATGTAAAATTTTTGGAAGCACCATGATACACTTTATATTAATATCCTATAAATGTACATCATGGTATAATTTTAAAGATTTAGGCAATCTGACTTTAAAAATGTGTTCTTGCATGAGACATACTTTGAGTTGACTCAAGCCACGTTGTTATGTTTGAATTATTCTAAAAGGCCACAGAAGCAACTGGAAGTTACTAACACTAAATAACCTAAAGCTTCATATATTAAGACATAAATTTTCTTCGTATGCAAATGTCAATAACATTGACTTATTTTCAATTTTTAATAATTATGATGCTTGCAAATATTTGAGAATGTTACCTACATATACATAATCTGTGCACACGAATGTTATAAATGTTCTGTGGTAACTAGCTAGAAACTTCTTAAAGTGATCATCTGAATTAAAAACTTTTTCAGTGTTAACACAAAGAACTGTCATTTTTATTAAATTAGTAGTAGTATCAATAACATTTTAGGTTTACTATTTAACAGTATTTAAATTATCTGATGCATTTAACTAAGTTTTTTTCATTTTCTAGGCAACCCAAGATAAACTTCTCTTGGTTTTAAAGAATGAAATAACTTCATTCTATATCTCCTTTCAATCATATGAATGACTGAAGATATTCACACACATAATGACAAACAAAAATGATCTGTGGCTTTTGAATTTGCATTTTGTCACAATTCTTGTTCTTTTGTTAACTTGTTGCTTTTATTTCCCATAGGTTATTTAATTCTATTCCTGTTATGTATTCGAGTTAAACTCCATCTGTGTTGTTAATGGATTCAAGGCAAGAAAGTCAGCAATTTTATTATGGATCAGCTGGGTTCCTCAACCCTGCACAGAAAAATCTAGAATCTTTAGAATAAATCCCTGCTGTATCTTACTTATCCAAAGACCTCCTGCTTAGAGGTGCCTATTTTAGCAAAGTAAGCTCATAAATGAATAATTGCAGTTGGGGATATCTGCTTATGTATCTTTAGTTTTGACCTCATCTTTAAAACCACTTATTCCTCTGTCCAGAGAGTCTCTCCTGATTAGGCACATGGGCTTTTGGCTGGATTCCAGTGTGAGCTGCTCTGGGGTGATTGCCTGGCTGAGGTACCCACTCAAAGGATCCCACAAAGGGGAACTGGGATACCACACAGTCTTAATTTTAAGTTAGATCACACTGAGTGAAAATCTGTGTAGCTACTTTTGCAGCTTGATGTTTACAGTAGACAGAAATTTCAGGAAACTTAAAAACTTAAAAATTGAATTGATGTTTCATACATGTTCCTATTTCTTACGGTTGCTTAAAAAACAGGAATTCTACTTGTGAAATATTAAAGGATCACTTTTTTGCCTTAAGTTCCAGAGAATTAACCAAGAAGTCCATGGTATTGTTAAATAAAGTGGTGAGCTTCATTTCATAAGCAACATAATATAATGAAATTGTTTTACACTGTTTTAATAGCTATCTGAAAAAGTACCATTCCCTATATTCCAAAGAGTATACCTATACTTTGCTTCTGTTTATAAATCAATAAACCAGGGCATAAGGACTTTTGCAACATTTTTTTTTCTGTGATGAGACAGAAAAGTAAATTAAACTTATGAAATTATTTTGATTGACTAACTCATCATTTTGATAATCCTTTAAAATTTGGTCCTTAACTTCTTGATCATTAACAGTTTTGGCATTTTCCCCTATGAGTGTGTATTTGTGGTGTGGCAAAGCATCTGTCTTTGACCTCACACAATAGTTGGGACTTTCAGAGTGAGTTTCCCTCCTTTGAAATTTATCTTGATTTCCTTCTCAATTCACTAAACTGTCATTGGAAATTTCATTTGAGAAGACCATAAAGGATAAAATCAGATTAATTTATTTAGTGGATCTCTCACAGTAAAATATTTGAAGTACATGTAGGATAACTTAAATCACTGCAGAGAAACAGGACGCACCCTGCCATTTCTCTGCGGGACCACTGTTCCCCTTTCTGCTCGGTTAGGCCAGCATCTAATGTCACAATGTGTTAGATGGTGTGTCTACGAAGTACACTCAAATGGAGCCAGGAAATTAAGTAGCTAAGTAAGTTAGCTGGTTACTCAAGTAGAGAACAGTGTTCTCTTTGATCAATCTCTCCTTAAAAGGAGAATTTCCATGACTATTTTTTATGCAAGGAACAGAGCTGAGTGCCCACAGATTTTATCTTGCAAACACTTCTGTTTGTACTTTTCAACAAAATTCACAGTAACTAGGTACTATTTATACCTTAAAATACTTTGCCTTCTTCATTACATCTATGTGACTGAACAACACAGATGAACAGTCCTCATTAAGTTAGTCCGAGCTCCTCTATATTTGTATAAGGGTGCTGGATGGGTAAGCCTTCAACCCTAAATCTAAAGATACTAAGTTACTAATAAAAAGCCCCTGACCTTGGCAAATGAAGAAGAAGATTCTTGACACCATCTTTAGAAACTTAAAATTACATCCAGCATAAAATTAAGATGATAAAAGCTCTAGTAGAGTTTAGGTACTTAAAATCATATTCATATTTTGGATATTTTCAAACATACACCTAGAATAGAATTTAATAGAATAGATCCCCATGCATCGGTCCTAAGTACTGGTTTTTAAGTCCTAGGATTCAAAGGCTACACTGAAATGACAACCTTTATTATTTGTTCATTGTACTCAAAGATACTTTAAGGTGAGAAAAGCAGACCCCACGTAACAAATGAGCGCTCACCGACACACTGATTCCACTGGTAATGCTGTATATATCCTTGGGGGCAACCACACCTGTAGCCTCCCAGGATGTTCTGGCAGCCATGTTGGCACCTATGGTTTCCATCACATTCATCGACATCTGCAAAAACAAGCCCAGCAAGATCTTTGTGTAACCTCTTCCTACTATTCTTAAATATACTCTTAATGCAACCTGGAGTAATTATTATCAAGGGAACAAACAAACAAGACACACAGAGAGGCTGCGAGTTTTCCAAGTCACATGGTTATCAGTCAGTGGTGGTACAAAGAATGATTCTGAGATAAGACCTCATTCTTATGCTATCCACCAGACCATGGCACGCCAATACTCCAAAAAACATCTTAATTTCAGCAAATAAACCACAGCAACCCGAAATGCTATGCATTTTGGATGGATTAACTTGCATATGGTCTGATTTATTTGTTAAGTGATATAATTACTCTATAAATATTGCATTACATATTCTAGTAGATTCAAAAGTAGATTGACACGTAATCCTCATTTTCAGGAAGATACAAGCCCTAGAGAGATACCTAAAAAGTTTTGCATGCAAAAATTTTTAATTATCATTCAAGATTAATTAGATGCAAATTTTAAGTATTTGAATGTTATTTTTAGACACGATGTGGTATTATTACACATATGGAATAACTTTTTTGTTCATACATGCATAGTCTTTTGGAATGACAACTGAGGCTTTGAAAGCTACCCATAAAGAGTGAAATAAAATTGGCGTGTCTGATGTGTATGTAACAAATTTATATGGATAATTAATAAATGGTATCTTATGTGGACAGTCACAAGTTAAACTCACACGTGGCAAGCAGCTGTATGTTCAGAATACTTTCAGAGTCTCAACTTCAGATATAAAATGTTAAAATAGAAAATTCTAAAACTGAATTGTTGGCTGCAAATTAGATACACATAAAGTTCTATAATTCTTATAGTCTATTAAAAACTTTGAATACATTTCTAGAATTAACAATCATGTCTAAGAATAAGTAATTAAAGGATGACTAAAATTAATAAGAACATAAATTGCAATATTATATAAAATATAAAGGTCATGTATATAGTCTCTTAATCTTTGGTATGGGAATTTTGTAAAAGATGCCAATCCTCATACATTTGTTTTATATACTAGCACTTGCAATGGAAATGTTAAAGAATCATAGGCAGATTGCTATTTTATTCCTACTTAAACATTTGGTTAGACTTTACAGGAAATACCTACTGCAAGGGAGACATCAGAGGAAATGCCCTTTGTAGAAAAGAGTCAGTCAAAAGTCTTAGGCAAAAATAACTTGGAAATAGCCATCGGTTTTCCTGGATGCTTTCAGTACGTCTCCAATTCTCTAGGATAATTGGTTCTTTTTCTTACACTCAATTTTCATACAATTAGGTACCATGGTACAAAAGTCCAATTTTTTTTCTGATATATTCATATACTACTGTAAACAATATAAGATACATAATTCTTTTTCAGTTCTCTTATAGATCAGTAATTAGAAAAACAGTGCAGCTCATTTAAAAGCCAATTCACACTCACCCAAATTTTGTTTCATCATATTAAAGTTTTCTTTAGCTCCCAAAATGATATGTGAAAGCTTATGAACAAAAATCCATTGCTGGGATCTACTTTGTTAAGTACTTTTTCTTTTGAAATGATCACAATGTCTCATTTAGTGGATTGAAAGCAAAAAGAAAATAGCGTGCTATACTAGAGTAAGGATTTCTGAGCGCGTAAATTCACCTTCACAGTTGAGTCCGGTGGCATCAAGAGAGAATCCTCTTTGGCATTCACAGCTGAAACTTCCAGGGGTGTTTTGACAGATCCCCTTTGCTCCACAAAGAGAGGGCTGAGACCCACATTCATTGTTGTCTAGCAAAGCACGAAGGAGGAGAGAGTCAAGCCTGCTGATTATTACCTAACTCAAATTTCACTATGTGAAGTAAAAAGTGATATTAAAGCTGAAGTTTCATGATGTGAAAACAGAATTTTAGAATTCACTGTCATCTTAAAGGAAAAGTATATTTCAAGAGATTCACAATTAGAGCATAATTTGGGTCAATTTAGGACATGGTTTTCCATAACAGATGGGCAGTCTTTTAATATAGGTGTCTTCTAACATAAAAACCCCAGCATGTTCATAGCATGTTCAAAATTACAATGAACCTTTACTCATAGTATATCTGAACACACATGGTTATATTTAGAATGTGACATAAAGGCACCACTTGGAATATGCCTACTGTGTGTGCGCTGGACTATATATGCCTTTTTTCTTTTGGAAATTGTTCCTGTGAAAAAAAATCCATGTTATTAACAACATTTTTAGATCGTTATTTTGAGGGATTAGTGCTAAATATAAGTATTGAGATATTATTCTATCATTTTAAGTACAATTTTTATACATCTATCAAAAATTTGTAAAATTCCCCATTTGTAGTTTTGTCTTACCAATACAAGCAGTGTGATGCTGTGTGAAACCAGGTGGACATTTACAAGTAAAGCCTCCCAGTGTGTTGACACAGAGGAACTGGCAATTGTGCTGTTTGGTCTGACATTCATCGAGGTCTGAAATGAAAGAGAGAAGTCTTGGAAAATCAGAGCAATGTTATCTGACTATCTTTTCTCATGAAGCCACAGGAGGTGTGCATGTTCTATCAGGAGTATTTTGTCTAGATTTTTGCTTGAAGCTTTATTGACTTCCCTATGCATGTGGCAAGCAGTTTCTTTTCACATATGGGAGCAGCATAAGTATTATGGGCTACTATGATAGGATGGCAAAGGTGACAAAACACAAAGTTTTCTTAAAATAAGAAACTGAATAGATGAATCGCATGAACTATTTTCGAAGTTCATACTGAAAGGTTATAATTTTTGTATTTAATGCACAGTTTAGTACATGGCTGGTCACCTATTCCTATTAAAAGACAGGCTAAATAAAAATAAAACAATCTGAAAATTGACAAAGGTTTTAACGCAAACATTGAATGAGGTTCTCAGGCTCCAAATGAAAACACCATCATAAATATCTGAGAAAGCAAAAATAAAGCATCTGTAATACTAACAGAAGACTCAAAGTGTGATTTTGGTTAGATTGAAACTTAAGATAGGAAAATATATTTAAATAAATTCACAAAGCAATATAAGATGTAGACAAGACTAATTCATTTTAAAGCTTAAAAACACACATACTTTAGTTGTATTCATTTATAAACAATATGCAAAATTAAGTCGACTCATAATGGTTCACTAAAAAGAAACAGGAGAATATCACTGCTTGCTACATTATTTATTTTTTGATATTCCTTAGAAATAAAACTTTGTTTTCTTAAGAATAATCTGTATTTCAAAAATTTAATTAGATAGGAATTTCCTCGGTCCATTAATTTCATGCTGATGAAGTTTACATAAAATTGAATATATGAGTATAGTGTTAGAGCTATTTAAATAATCTAATTTATTTTGATAATTATTTTTGATACTACCTAAGGAAAAAATTAAAATTTACCAATTCATTTTCAGTCTTTGGCAGTAATCAAGATAGTTTACAGAAATAAAATCCTAGATCAAGAATAAAAAAATCTTAGTTTAGTTATTTGTCTCAATCTCTTCTCTCACCAAAATTTTTTGTTTTTATTTTTATTTTTTATTTTTATTTTATTTTATTTGTTTTTTAGGTAAGGCAACCCTTGGTTGACCTCACAGATTGCAAGGACCTTGTCAGCTTACAATCCCTTAATTTTTCATTTTTACGCCTACAGCACCTGGCCTTCCTAGGTGATCTTCCATCCAAGTACTAACCAGGTCCGAACCTGCTTAGCTTCCAAGATCAGACGGGATCAGGCTTGTTCAGGGTGGCATGGCCATAGATGATTTTATTTATTTTCAAATTTGTGAAATATGCTGTAAGAAGCACACCACTAACTTGGGTTTTAATTCTCCCCGCCTGTTACACCAGACTCCTTGCTCACCTTTGCATGTCTTCCCATCCTCCTGCAGGACATATCCCCGTGGACATGAGCACTGGTAACTCCCCTCCGTGTTCTTGCAGATGAAGTTGCACGGTTTGGGGGACTGGGAGCATTCATCAAGATCTAAACAAAAGTGATGTGAAGATTAAATTCTTGGTTAAAAGAAACAACTGGCCTCTTTCCTCCATCCATAGTCTCACTTCGTTCTTTGAGCTTCTCCTCTTTAACTTAAAATGGACAATAGCCAGAGAGAAATGATGCACAGAACTACTTGCACTCAAGTGATCTACTGGTTCACTTTGTAGATCAATCTATGGATCTTGGATAAATATTATAATGTCTTGATGGCTGTCCAGGCTCAAAAAATGCCAGTATTTCTTTAGGTGAAGTGCTTTACAATTTGAGAACCATAAACTTAAAAGTAAGAGTTTATTTTGACATGTGGATGGTGGCAGAAGTTCTCTTAAACTTTCTAGGCTGACACTTCCCTAGGCATCCTGTGGGGTCACAGACCATGCTGGAATCTTCCATTTGCCCCTCCAGGTCCATTCCTCACTCTGGTCCACCCTGCTTAAGGGCCCAGGAGGCTGTTCTCTTGCCCTGTTTTCTGGCTGGTGCTTATCGCCTCAATTCCCTCCCTGAAAGATGAGCTCGGGCTGACTGAGTCATTGAGTCAGAGGTCACAGCTCCTTTCAAGGCAGCCCTCTGTGCACACCTTTCTTTTTCCAGGTTCCAATAACCCGTCCCTCTTTTTTTATGGTCCAGGAGTGATACAGCCCAGCACACAGCACTATCCCTTGTGGTTTCTGCACACTGAGCTCACACCTTTATAGATACAGTCTCTTTGTTAAATCCTCCTTAAATTGTCCTCATTTGAATATGCTGCCTTTTTTTCTGCTGGGACTCTGAGAGCAAACAATCTCCATCTTTTCTGTAAAACATATTGATTGATGTCCGCAGAATGCTGAAAGCTCATGATTAATAGCCTATTCTCTATTACTTTCATGCCCAATCCAGTGTTTTTTTCTTAATCTTTTCATGCCAGGTGTACTTTTTATTGAAATAGGTACTTTAATAGAATATCACATAAGTTGATGAAATGTGAAAGAGAAAAGATTTTTCTTCAGTGAAAACTAAGTTGAATGCTTGAGAAAGACTCAATAAAGGCAGATCACCCCCGCCCCCAAATTATCACGGAATAGTGTAGATAAGACAATATAAAAATTAAATTAGGAAAAGAGACTTTAAAAATGTAGAAGGCTTCTGTACAGAAATTGCTTTGCAACTGGAAATTTTAGATGAGGCTTAATTGGTATATTTTATTCAAAAAAACATGAATGAGGAATATGCACAAAACATTCTCTCTCTCTATACAAACACATTCATTCACAAACGAAAGCCCCTTTCTTCCATCAAAAAATGACAAATGTCATTTATACATCTTAAAATATAAAATGTTGAGAGTACGCTTTTAATAATTTTTATGTTTCCCTGTTTGATCAGACTTTTTGATAACTTGAACAGTTCTGTGTCCTCTATTATGGGACAAGGCACTGGACAACTACTATAATACTAAGAACCACATTATTTAAAGGAATAGTATCATTTTAATAAAATGTACATTCCATAACTCTGTAATAAAGATACTCCATTGATAGTAAGTGACTTGTAGGAAACAGTAGTTGACAACCACTCCCAGACGCAGAGATGCCTTGCCTTACCCACACAGGAGGTTCCGCTGATGTCTGTGGTATAGCCAACCTTGCAGAAGCACCGGAATGAGCCCATGGTGTTGATGCACTGGCCATTAGTGCAGAGGTTGGGCATAACCTTACATTCATCAATATCTGAGACGAAACAAAAAACAAACTAAAAACAAAAGCTAATATGTATGTAAGGATAAAACTGGTTAGAAACTAAGAGAAATTACAGAATCAACATGAGATAGCTAACAACCAACTTTCATAATATTGTTGAGTACTTTTTCACATTCAGGTGAATGGCAACATGAAAGGGATAGAAAAATAATCTGAAGCAATGGGAAGAGATAAACAAAGGCTGTTTTGAAAGCCCTGTTTGAGTTAACTCATTTTGCAATCTAAATATGAATTATTTTGGGGGCACTCTAGAAAGCTACCTTTTAGAAGTTCAACTAATTTGGAATTTGTGATAATCTTCCATGGATTGGTCTCAAATCTGCACTTGTGTTAGACTCTGAAGAAAGGGTTTTCTTAGCAAATAATCACACAGAGTTGAGGATCTGTATAGTAATAGAGGAAAACGATATATTTCAGGACATAAGTTGGTTGTACAAAAAAAAAATGGAAATGCTAATCAATTATGAGACTTGCCAGTTTGTAAATATGTTGCACATAGAATGAATTCCAGTGCACACTCAAATAAATAAGCAACATTTATTTAACTAAGTATCGTTTCGAGGTTATAAGCATGGCTTTTGGGGTCAGACAGATATGTTCCATTCCTGGGTCCATCCCTTAGAAAGGGTGTCATCTTGGGAAAAGAACTTGTTACCTTAGCTTTGTGCTTTAGTTTCCTCATCTGTTAAAAAGGGAATAATAAATTCTACCTTAGTTTGATGTGAAGTTTACATCTTTTAAAGTCTCTAGAGCATTAGTGAAAAAGCATATACAAACAAATATTTTAACTACTATTATTACTTTATCAGTTTTTCCACTTTTCCTTCATATTGATCTGAATTAATAAAGTTCACTGCATTGACAATATGCATGAATATCCTCAACTCCTTACCTCTTCCATCAGTGGTGTATCCTGGGCCATGAGGACATATCTTTTTGTACTGAGCAGTTCCAGGAAGTGGGCAAAGCTCACACTGGTGACCCCATCCTCGCCCCCCATCGCAGCAGCATTCTGACTTTGTGACAAGGTTGCGGCTGCTGGATGCCATTTGACACATTGTCTGCAATACCTCTGCAAAGCAGAGTCCCTGTCGATTGTCTGAAATGAAAACATGGTCAATAAGCACCAATGACATGGAACTGACACTTCATTATCTTGATCTTCAAATTAAATAGGGCAATCAATACTCTCCTTTTTAGCAATAATTTTTTAACAAGATAAATATTGTTTTATATGAACTGTTTAAGACAGGTTAACAATTACAAAATTTTATTGGAGGTTAAGTTTATAGAGTGTTTTTTTTTCTTTCACTATAGACAGTTTATTAAATTTGACAAAATGTGATATATTTTTAGAATTGATTTTTTTTCTTCGATCCATCAGCAACTAAGTGACAGTAAACTACCATTTCTGTAGAATCCAAATGAAAGGAAAATCAAATTAAATATTTCCCCTTATATATGCAAACAAGTATCAGGATTTGTTTTTGAAAAGCAAATTCTAGACTATATGATAAATTTGTTACATATTCAATCTAATCTCTTGTATTTTCTACATCTAAAAGATTGTTCAAACATTTGGACTAAGTAGATTTATTTTTTTAGCACAAATAAAGGGATTTCTCTGATATAAATAGGTAAAGAAATCTTTAATATGGTTTTATCTTTCTATGTCAGTTATCTTTTCTATTTCCAAAAAGGCTGGTGGTTAGTGAAGGTCTAGACTGAAGACAACAAAAACAAAATATATTTTCCTGATGAACAATTTCCTAGGATTTGAAGCAGATGACATCATCCTGAGAAAAATCTAGAGTTGAAGCATGCTGTTTTTACACCAAATCAAATGATGAATGCTCTTATTTCTATTTGCTCTAAGTTTTATTACTCCATATTTTTATACCTCATCGTAATTAACTAAAATGGTTTACAATGTATGCATTATAACACAATGTCTGAGATCTGTATTTTCCATAGGAAAATATTTTCTAAAACATTTTTCTGTACCATAAAATAAAAATTAACCATTGCATTTTTGAAATATGGCATTTACTTTAATATCATTAATACAGCAGAGCTTACCTCACATTGCAAATATTTTCTTTTGGAATTAAATCATCCCCTGATGTAAGTTTGACTAAAGTCACATTTTCCATAGAGTTTAATTAATCTTAATTTTTGGAAGACTATTTAAGGTGGTTATTTACATTACACATAGATGTGCATACAACGCACACACGTACAAACGCGTCATTTTAATAAATGTGTATCTTTAGGAAGAGGTATGTGGATTACTCAGATTGAGGGATTTGTTTAGCAGACAAGGATATATATAGAGAGCTCTTCTGTGATTACATCATAAAACAGATGTTTTATTTACCAAGTAAAATACACTCATAGATCAACTTACCAAGGCATTCAGTGCCTGAGGAACTTGACTGAAATCCTTCATTACACTCGCACCTATAGCTCCCAATAGTGTTAACACAACGCCCATTTTCACAGATTCCTGGCTTGGTCCTGCATTCATTTTCATCTTTAAAAAATAAATAATGTGAATAATGACTCAGATTGTAAAATTATAACTTAAAATTATCTTCAACTGGGTTATATCTTATCTAAAACTTCTTAACCAAAATCCTGATATGAGATAAAAACTAGCCCTGTGTGAATACTGATTTATTCTCAACTTTACATCGTTCTTCTATGTAGGTTCTTTCTTAACAATGTGTTTTCAACCCCCCACCTTTCAGGTAAGAGACAATGTTTGATGGAGAATTGGAAAATTGGCCTCCAAAAGGGATAGACTTGACATGAGACACCAGACAAAGAAGGAAGCTCTTTGAGGAAGAGTATGCCAGTTTTTGTGATGTGAGAGAAAAGAAAGGCTGGGGCATAGAGATGGTGTTAGGGAAGGGTATTGAGCAGGGTAAAAGAGCAAAGTTGTTTTATTAAAATTCTCTATATCCTTATTTATTGTGTTTATTTCATATTTTGTAAGTTTTTCTGAGGTGTTTTTTTTTCTTTGAAGCTATGTTGTTAGGAGCATAAGAGAGCTCATGACACTGAAATCTTTTTGATAAATTGTTTTCATCTTTACAGTTTTTAATGATCTAAATCTTCAATTTATTGACAATTATTTTGCATGTGCTATCATCATTTGCCTTGAATAGCTTATTTTCAACCTCTCTCACATTTTGATTTGGTACATTTCTTGTAAAAATCACAAATCTGGATTTAAAAAAATTTTTAAATTGAAATTATAATTTTTAAATTTATCAGTTAATTAGCGATTTCTACTATTTATATCTATTATGATTACTGATGTTTGGAGTCTTACCTGCCATTTTATACTGTTATATATTTACCATGTTATTGCCTACTTCTCTTAATATTTCTTAAACCACTTGTTTCCTATGCCCCTTTCTCACCCCTAACTCATGTTTGGAAGTTATAATCTTTCTATTCTTCCAGTGGTAACCATGAAACAACTTCGATACATACTCTTTATACATATTTTTCTATAAATTATCTGTTTCAAAAGCTTCTGGCAGTAACAATACCTTGGGGCATGAGTTTACATCTTTCAGGTCTCTCTCTACAGCACCGGCCATATTGATATCTAGGAATTCTGGTTTATTATATTTTTTAATTACCATGAGCATTTATTTTAACTAAATAATCAGGTTTACTAATTTCTTGGCTCACAATTGCTTCATGTATATTGCTGGCTTAATTAAAAAATATATATATTAGAGCATATAGTTTGGTTATTATTTCAGAGAAGGTACATGGGTGGTAAACATTCCAAAACACATTTCTGACAATTTCTCATTCTGTTTGTTTTCTCACTTGGATTGAATATAAAATTTCAGTTCAAATTATTTTCCTTTAGAATGTTTTGGAAGTATTGTTCCATTGTTTTACTCAATGTTACTGTTCATAGGAAATCTGTTTGTTTTTTTTTTTTCTCTTTCTAAAGAATAAAGGACTTACATTTTAAGGAATTTCATTTTCCTCTTAGTGTTCTAAAATTCATCATGATGTGTATTGGTGTAAATATTTTTTTCCCTTTTAAGACAAAAAACTTTTTACAGAAAATTTAACATATATACAAAAGTTCCAAGCTAAGTTATGGATTTAAATAATTGTATAGTGTCTGTTATTTCTAGAATCTGAGGGCTTACAATGCCTATCTTCTTAATTTAATCCTATCCCTCAGCTACTTTTATTTTGATTTGTATTTCAGTTGCTTGTATTATTTTTTCAAGAAGGGGTTTCATTGGATATACTGCTTGAGTTCCTTCATGTTTGATAATGTATAATATAGCTTTTATATTTGAAAGATAACTAGATGTGTCTCAAAATATTAGATTCCTTTTGCTTTACTTCCATTGGCATTGAGAATTACTGAGAGAACTTGAAAAAGAAGTAGCCAGATTTTTTCCACCTTGTAGGTAATTTCTTTTTCTGCGTGGTTGCCTACAGTCAACCAAATTCATCCCCCAACTCCCCACATTTTCTGCTATTGAAATTTATAGACTCACTAAGGTGTATCTTGGTGCAATGTCATGCCACCTATGAAATTTTGATTTCCAGCATTCTATGCTTTGACAATTTCTGGATTGCATCAGGATTGCCAGTGACTGACCGTATCTTGTCTATGCTCACTTCCTTCTACCTACTCTCTGCCTAGTCCAGTGCAACAGGACAGAGTAGAGAAAAACACATGAACAGCGCATGTGTCACTTTAACTCAACTCAAATCTCAAATGGGTTCTAATACTCCCTTGACAATACCACTATTCTTCCTACTATGTCCATACCCCATTTCCTAAAATGACTACTACATGTTAAAACCCCACCATCTCTCCACTAGGAACCACCTGTCTTGTGCTCTCACATTCAACTTTTTGTCCTTTTTCAACAGCTGAAGTAGCTCTGGTTTTTCTCAAAGGTGAAGTTCTCACACTTGTACTCTGGATTGCCCTTCAAGACTTCACAATTCTCCTTTTTGAATGACTCATTCTTTCAGCATACACTTTTCTAGCAACTTTTATTTGAAAAAAAGAAAAAAAACTCTCTCAATAACATATTATCCCTCCAGCTACTGCTCCATTTTTGTTCCCTTTAGGGCAAAATTCATTTTTGTTTTCTGTTCAGTGCTCTGACTCCCATTTTATTTTATTTTATTCCAGCTTTACTGAGGTATAATTGACAAATGAAATTGTAAGGTATTTCAAGTGTATAATATGACCATCTGATATACATATACTTTGCGAAAGGATTCCTCCCATTGAGTAAATCAACTTATCCATCAACTCATATACTTACTTTTTTGTGTGAGAATATTTAAGTTCTACTCTTAGCAAATTTTGAATACAGAATACAGTGTTATCAACTATAATCACCATGTCATACATTAGATCCTCAGACCTTATTAACTTTTTACCAAGCCATCCTTATTTTCCCCACCTCTGACCTCAGGCACCCACTTATTCAATCCATTTCTGTGAGTTCAACTTTTGTTTTTTTAAGATTCCACATATAAGTGGTACTGTGCAGAATTTGTCTTTCCTTGGCTTATTTCAGTTAGCATAATGCCCTTTAGGTTCACATAACATTTATGTATATATACATATATACAATGTGACACACACACACACACACATGTATGTGTATATATATACACATTCACATACTCTGTGTGTGTGTTTATCACATTTTTAAAAATCCATTCATCCACAGATGGTCACCTAGAATGTTTTCATACCTTGACCATCGTGATAATGCTACAAGGAACATGGGAGTACAGCTATCTTTTTGAGATAATGGCTTTGTTTCTTTTGACTATGTACCCAGAAGTGGAATTGCTAGATAATATGGTAGTTCTATTTTTAATTTCTTGAGGAACCTCCACACTCCATACACAGTGGCTGCACTAATTTACATTCCCACCGACAGCACACAAGAGTTCCCTTTTCTCCACATCTTCAGTACTTGTCTCTTGTCTTTTTTATCATAGTCACATCCTAACAGGTATGAGGTGTTATCTCATTTTTTTCCATTTATCTGGCAATTAGTGATATTGAGCACTCTTTCATATACCTGTTCTATGTTTTCTTTGGAAAAATGTCTATTCAGGTCCTTTGTCCATTTTAAAGTCAGATTATTATTATTAGCTAATGGGTTTTATTTGTATATTTTGGATATTAACCCCTTATCAGTTACATGTTTTGGAAATAGTCTCTCATTCCATAGATTGTCTTCTCATTTCGTTGATGATTTCCTTTTCTGAGCAGAAGCTTTTTAGTTTGACATAGTTCCACTATCAAGGAGCCTATCTTCTATGTTTTATTTCAGGAGTTTTATGGTTTCAGGTCTTTCTTTCTAGTATTTAATTCATTCTGAGTTCATTTTTATATATGATGTAAGATAGAGGTCCAGTTTCATTCTTTCACATGTGGCTGCCAGTTTCGCCAGCACTATTTATTGAAAAGACTGCATTGTATATTCTTGGCTCATTTGCCAAAAATGAACCCATATATGCGTGGGTTTATTTCTGGGCTCTCTATACTGTTCTATTGCTCTATATGACTCTTTTTACTCCAATACCATAATATTTTGAATACTATAGCAATAATATAGTTTGAAATCAGGACGCATGATGACTCCAACTTTGTTCTTTTTCCTCAACATTGTGTTGGCTATTCAAGGTGTTTTGTGGTTTCATACAAATTTTTTGAAAGTATGATCTGTGGTTGTCATTTCTACTTCCTCACCTCTAATTCTTTTTGTAACCCATGTCCTCTACCCCTATATGGAAACTATTCCTGAAAAGGTCATCAAATCTAATTATTACTTCTTTATATCTTATTCTATATCTCATCAGCATCATACACAAGCAACTGCTCCCAAGGTGTTTGAATGATCTATTCTTTTAACTCTCATGACTCCAAAATTACCTGGAGGACTTCTTATCCTGATGGCTACTCATATTAGTCTCCTAAATATTTTTAATCACTCTAACTATTGGAGTGCCCAGATCTCAGTCTCTCAGTTACTGCTTCTTCCACTCTCCATGTTCTTCCATTCTCTGTGTGTGTGTGTGTTCTCATCCAATCTTATGATTTTTTAAACACTACCTATTTGCCAGCAATTTGGCTCATCAATATATCTGCCTATTTTGTGATACCACTTGGAAAGCTAATACATATCTGACGCTTAACATGGTCCCAATGGAACTTCTCTTCTACTGTGCCCCCAATCACACCTGTTTCTTCCAATCAGTCTTCTCTTTATTGCTTAATAGTAGCTTCATTCAATCAATTACTGCACGAAAAAATCCCAGGACTCATCTTTTATACCTCTCTCTTTATCTACCATATCCAATCAATACATTAGTCAGTTCTGTTATTTCTAAAATATATTCTAAATCCATCCATTTCGCCACATTCTTACACTACTATGGCTTTTATCTGAGCCTCCTCTGTCCTTCATCTGATAATTAAAATAGCCACCTAAATGAATCCTGCTTCTGTACTCTTACACCCTTACGATGCATTATCTGTAAGACAGCCTGAAACCTTTTAAAATGTAAATTAGACAGTAATAACAACACTTAATTGAAATTTTACTATATATATCAAGCACTGTTCTAAGGGTTTTATATGAATTCACTATTCTAATCTTCCCAACGATCTTATGAGGTAAGTGATCTCATTATTCCTATTTGTTTTCAGATGAGGAATTTGAGGCACATGGGGAAGCCAACTTGCCCTAGGTCACAGAGCTAGTAGATATGAAACTACATTTCTCGTATTCATCATCCATTTTCTTGGCCCACATTCTGAATCTCTCTGCCATGATGCACTTAACATAAAACCAAACTCTTTACCATGGCTTGCAATGCCATTGCTTACCTCTGGACTTTACCTCACACCACTCTCCCAGCACAAACTCCAGCTATACCACTTTCATTCTTGCCTTAGGAATCTTTATTCTTGCTTATTTCCTTATTTTTTCTTTCTAGGTCCCAGCTCAAATGCTATCTTATCAGAGAAGTCTTCCTTGAAATGTATTCTAAAGTAGCTCCCACTCAATCACTAAATCTTATTCTTTTAAAAAAGGTTTACCACTGTATGAAATTATCGTATTGATTATTTTTTTGTTTGATATTTGTTTCTCTCTGACTAGAATATAAACTACTTGAGAGAAAAGTGGGGATAGGAGTGGAGGGAAACACTTGTCCTTTCAATTTATTATGCTATCCTCAGAATTACAAACATAGTAGATATTCCATAAGTTAATTGAAAAAAAAAATGAGTGACAGGTTTTACGAGTTTTCTATGGAGCAGTGTACCTTCTGATGTGCATATTTAAATATTTCCTACAAGAATTTCTTCCACAAATACTCAAATATATTTAAATATTTTTTTTGTTTTGTTTAGTTTTTTTTTCAGAGACTTCATTTATGCACATATTGAATTTCTTTGTCTTCTACTCCTATCATTTTATTAGTCATTTCCATATCCACATTACTGATTATTTTCATTTTTCTATTTTTTATTACTTCTATGACTTTAATTCCTGTGGTAATTATATTTCTTTCCTAAGCTCTGCTAGATCATTATCTCTTGATATTGTTTTATCTTCTTTTTCAATCTCTTCTATCAATTTGAATTTTTATTTTTCTAAACTCTTTTTCTTTTGTTTCCTGAGGTGTTTTAGTTTACATCTTCTTTATTTTCCATTCTTCCTTTCCCCCAGCATAAATACATTTGTTGCAGTCTTGTGTAATTATTCATCTTTGAACAATTTTCTCCAGTTCAGCTATTTCCTAAAAAATAGTGCAGCAGATCAGCAGCATTGAATTGGGAATAATCAACAGTTTCAATTCAAGTTTGTTTTCTCACCAAATCTGTTATGCTCTTTGCCCTTGGGGTATTTACACTAAAACTTTTAGGTAATTTAAGGGATCAGTGTGGCTCTGAGTATAGTCCTTTAAGTTTCAGCATGTCACTAGGATTTCTCTTTCACTTCTACATCTCTTGACACTGTAGTATAGAACTGGGCTTCTACAAAAACATTCCATACTTCTTTCATTCATCTATGTCCCTTATCTTCTTATTGAAGATTGTTGGATGAACTTTTTTCAATTGGGGCAGTTACGTTTACAGATATCTGTATTCTGTCAAAGTCTAAAGAAAAATATGCCACTGAACACTTGAGTTTTTGTTTGAAATTTTATTTTATTTCAAGAATACTTCTCAGAGTCTGCAGTTGTGACCACTTCTTCACTTAAACTGAGACAGCACTCTCCTTCCCCTGCCACATTTCTAAAATCTTCAGAGGACAGGAGTAAAGTAACACATTTTTATTCCATTATATTTAAAACGAAACCTTCTTTCCCCTCAATTACATTTAAATAATGTTAATGAATCCTCAAAAGTGTTCTGTTGGAATTTATATTAAAATTTAATGATCTTAGTAAAATTTTTCTAATTATTAGATTTTTTCTATTCATTACTTTTTTTATTTAAAAAGTAATTACTGGGGAATAACATATTGTATAGTCAAATTTCCATCTCTAATTAAGTTTACAGTTTTCTTTAGAGGTTTTAGATTTCCTGCATAACTTTAATTCTTTACCCTATAATATTTTTAGTTCCTTTGCATTTGATATTTTTTGGGAGTAATTTTGTTGGATTCCAATTTCATTATACACAGCATTCTTCTATTTTGTGTGTGGCTTTATCTTTCATTCTGACATTTGTAAACACTTTTTAATATTTTGGCTATTTACTATGAAATTTCTAATTATAAAAACATGTATGAATAAACGAAACTTCTCTACAAAGAGTTTTCTGATGATCAAAAACAGTTTTGTAGAAGTTTCAGTTATCAGCATGATTAACATGAAAAACTTGAGGATCAGAAAAATTTTAGAACTTGTATGTTTTGTAGCATCTTTTAACAATGAAAAGATTACAAAAGTATAATGCTGCTCTAGGTCTTTTTTTTTTTTTAAGTAAGTTCATGATACCACAGAATATGAGAGCTAGAGCAGATATCCTTTTTTTTCCCCACCTAAATCATATAGTTTCTTACTGTATAGGTGGGGAAACTAAGGCACAGAGAATTAAGTCACTTTTAAGTCACTTGGCTCATTTATGACATATCCAGGATTAGAAGAAACCTGGATTCTTGATCACAATGTCTATCCCCTCTTTCCAGGAAAACACACATATAAACGTAATAACAGTATAATGTAAAATTCAGCTAATAAGAGAAATAAGAAATTTCCATGAATAAAAAATAAATATATTTCTAAGTCTTTCACCTGGATGAAATTCAAACACACATAGAAACTCAAACAAAAAAAGAGAGAAACAGATGAAAATAAGCCTCGTGTAAAATAAGAAAACAGGATGATACACAATGCCTTCCATACATATTACTTCTACTGTTCCATACATGTTAGCATTTGCCCTGTGCTAGATTTTGAGGAACATATATTATTCTGCAAACATGACTTAGGAGTCTAGGTTTATCTTCTGGGTTTTCAGATTTTGGAAGAACAGCATTTTTGAAAAAAAAAAAGCACTGCACGATTAAACCTCTGGTGTAATCTGTTTTTAACTTTATTAAGTAATGTATTTAAGTGAAATATCTAATATAAAAGAAACTATGAAATCCAGTCATAACATGATACATTATTGCATACGTTTAAAAATTAATTTTATATTACACGTGTGATTCAGAAATTTCTTCCTTTGTAAAAAATTAAAATTGACAGATAAAGTTAAATTCATTTCAGATCAGTAACTTCTAATCTCAGAATCTTCCCTGGTCAGAAAATATATTATTATTTGTAATTTTCTTTAAAATATGACACATCTTACATATTATTTTGTAACCATATGTTTATAGCTCTTTTTACTTCAGTACTTCAGATATATATATCTTATTCCTTTTAACTGCTGTATGACATTTCATAGCATGGATATGCCACGTGGACTAAGCTGTTCCCCCTATAATGGTCATTTAGATTGTTTCCTATTCATTTTTGCTGTTTTTAACACAAGCAAAATTGTAATGAACATCCTCCTATTTCTTTTCCTGTAGTAGATCCATTTTTTTAAACAGCTTTATTGAGGTATAATTTAGATGCTATATAATTTACATGTTTTAAGTGTGTAATACAATGCTTTTTAGTAAATTTAAGTGTTGTGCAATCATTGCAATCTAGTGTTAGAACGTTTCCATCTCCCAAAGGGATCCCTAGTATTCATTTGCAGCTACTCTTTTATATTTCAATTCCTAGCACCAGGCAATCATTAATAGATTCAGTGTTAAGAAATCTTATTTTTTCAAAATAAGAAAGTATTAGCAATCTTCAAATGTTCCTCCAAAAATACCCACATTTTTCTAGACACTGGAGGTTAGGAGAAAGCAGCGGGTTCTTAATTAAAGGAAGGGGAGCCACCTATTTTCGAGGAGGAGGAAGACTGTAGTGGGCTGCAGTGGCCTAGGTAACAACACTTTTGGGAAGAAGTGCTGAGATAATGGATGGCCATGACCATCTTTTATGGCTTGAGAATTTGGCTCGCATTATAAAATCAAAGAAAGTCAAGAACCATATGATTTCACTCATATGTGGGATATAAAACTGAAAGCAACAATGAACAAGACAAACAAAAACTCATAGACACAGACAACAGTTTAGTGATTACCAGAGGGAAAGGGGAGAGCAAGGGAGGTAGATAAGAATAAAGCGGGTCAAATATATGGTAATGGAAGGACATTTGACTTTGAGTGGTGAACACACATGCAATATACAGATGGTATACTATTGAACTGTACATTTGAAACCTCTATAATTTTATTAACCAATGTCATCCTAATAAATTTAATGAGAAAAAACAAATTCAGTGAAAAAAAATAACAAAAGAAAACAAAACTCTTGAGGTCATCTTAGAGATTCAGCCCTACCTCCTCCCTTTATAGATAAATCAATTGAGGTTAAACTATGTTAAAAAATATGGCCAAAGTCACAGAGATGTCCAGCCTGTAGGTGGATTCTGGAGATTATTTGCCTCTTTACTCTCTTCATCCATAGAATGGTAAAAAAAAAAAAAAAAAAAAAAAAAAAAATGAGACTATTAACTCATACTTTTATTTTGCTATATGAGCATAATTCTTTCAAGGAGTTTTTCTACACTTGTGTATTTAGTGTTTTAGGTTTACAGGACAGAATTATGAAAAACAAGAGGATACATATTCTAAGATAGACATAACTGCAACTGCATTATCCAGAACCTATTAGATTGGCATGAGCTCTGAGATGGAAGAAGTCTAAGTATAGCACAGTCTTGAAACAGCTGGAAAAATAGTTGGCTTACAGTTAGGATGACTTAGGAACAGTGCCAGAACTCTGTCTTGCAGTAGGAGTGTGAAAGAAGCGACATCATTCCTCAAAGCCTTACCTACACAGCCTTCTCCATCGGGCCTTCGGGTCATCCCAGGTGGGCAGATACACATGAAGGTGCCAATCAGATTCTTACACATCATGCCTCTAGATTCGCAGTCATGAAGCCCTTCGGCACATTCATCCAGGTCTATAAAATATTTTTAATAGAAAAAAATATAAAATTTACAGGAGCAGAATACTGTTTAGTACTTTTACATCACATTTTTGGTCTTCTGGCTCTTAAAATGTAATCATATTGTGTGACAGAAAAAAGAGAACCTAGTCTTCTTCAACTTTTGACTATATTCTAGATTTATAAGTCTCAGTATTGGTCTTAATGGTAAGAAGTTCAGGAAAGGAAAATCTTTGCTTTAATAAGAACCCAAGAGTATGACAATGGGTGGGCTCTACAGCCCATCTTTTCTTCGACTTCACTGGACAGACCATCAGGTGACTTGTTATCTCTGTATGGAAATCTACTGGCAAAATGCTGTCATAAACATTTCTCTAAAGCTCTAAAAGAAGACAGTTGAGGACAATAAAATCATTAAAATATATATATTCCCAGCATGGCAAATAAAGTTCCAACTCCTCCCTGGCCCGTGGCCTTACCTTTGCACATTTTCTGGTCTTCCCTGAGGGCGTAGCCAATTGGGCATGTGCATTCATAGGACCCGAAGGTGTTCATGCAACGGAAAGCACACAGCAGCGGGTTCTGGGCACACTCATTGATATCTGATCAAAGAAAATAGGGAGCCATGTGCTCAGCCTAGCCGTCTAATTATTTGTTTCAATAAACACTGATATATTTACTTGACAGTCATATAGAAGGCAATGGGATAATAGAACTTCCACTTCTGGTATGGAGAGCTGGGTACCTAAAAAACTCATCCTCCAGCAAATTACAACTATAAACTCTGGAAATAACTAACTAAAGTAGTTTTTAGTGGTGAGCTGAAACTCTGCAAACAACCAGCAAGTAATAAATTTTCAATTTTTTTCTTTTTCTGAAATTACCCTGTGGATGGCCACAGTCCTGGCACAGAAGCAGCGCCTGGCAGCTAAATTGTTAATAGAAACCTTCCCAGCTTCAAGACCAGAGGGATCGGGGGAGAAAGCCTAGGAGCAGCCTAGGCTGCTGAAAAGTGAAGGGGAACCCCAGAAAGGAGAGGGCCAGAGCTGGAAAAACACTATTACTGTTATGTTTTTTTTTTTTATAATGTCAGTCCAAGTTACTGACTTAAACATGTATGTGTAGGGAAAATCAAAGAAGCTAGTCACTAAGGTTTAAAAAGCAGAATTGAAATTTGAACCGTTGTCTTCCACGGGCCTGACAGTCTGCTTTTATGTTCATCCAAGTTAACTGCCTGCTAAGACAAATGCATTAACATTCTGAGAAGTAATGTCACTGATTCCAGAAGATATCATTCACAATATCCAGGGTATAATCCAAAATTAACCAACATAATGAGGAACCAGAAAAATGTGACCCAATCTCAAGGGAAAAGAATCAACAGATGCCAACTCTGAGATGATCCAGATGCTAAAATTATCAGACAAGGGCTTTAAACATCTATTGTAACTATGCTCATTTAAGTCACAGAAAACATATTTGTGATAAATATAATCATAAATAGGATATCAGAACAATGTAAATAAAAGCTGAGACATGAAAAGCCTTTTCTACATCAAGAAATGATAAAAAAAAATTATCACTTGCCTTCACAATTCATCATGGGTCCTGGCTCAAAGCCTTCGTTGCAATTGCATTCAAAACTCCCAATAACATTGGTGCATGTACCATTTCCACATGGATTGCCGATTGAACATTCATCGGTATCTGAAAAAGGATAAGAGAATATCACAAAATCTGGAGAAGTTTTAGTTTAATAGGAGCACACCATGAATACTCACCTGGCCCTCCCACATTTCCAGGACCAGAGCAGGGCACATATGACTATTGCACTCCCCTTGACCTTGGCTGTCTGGCCTTCGTGCAGTGCAGAGAACCCCAAAGGAGCAAGTGTGCAATGCTCCGAGACCCAGACAGCTGTGCTTGCCCTAAAAATCACAAACCCGGAGAGGGATGTGGTTTTCTGCTACAAGAGCAGGCGTGGAAACTTGTAAAGTAAAATGGATCTCTTTTCCAGTTAGTGGTTTTGGCAATTGTAAATCTCTAGACACATCAGAGTTTGTATATTTGGTTGATGGCAGAGATTGGGCAACTCTCTCCATCTTCACATAAACCAGGCCTACTGGAAAATGTAGGATGGGAGAAGAAAGAGCAGTTACTAGCTACTTATTCTGGCTTTGCAAATCCCACCACCACCCAGGGTGCCTGAGAGACCTTTTGCTGAATATGAGAATTAAAATAGAACTTTAAAGGCGTGTAATATAGAGATAACACTCACCCACACAGCGAACTCCAGTGTAATCAAGGTTGTAACCCATTGGGCATTCACAGCGAAAAGACCCATCTGTGTTTATACACTGACCATTGGAACAAATGCCTGGGCTCTCAAGACATTCATTGACATCTAAAATACAGAATTGCCCATGAACTTCCTCATATAAAAAGATACGCAAACGCTGTGTATCTCTAGTCAATAGAGACTTAAAATTTCTAAAACATATAAACATTTCTTTTACCAGAGAAATATGTATTTCACATACCACAACATTCTTACGATAAATGCAACTCATATGATATATAATAAACATTGTATATGTACACTAAGTATATACTATATATTACACAGTAAAATTAGCGTGATTTATAAAATAAATGTACAATTATATATTCATATAAAAGGAGACCATAGGAGTAAAATATATCAAACCACACCTTCCCGGGTGTCATGGAGACTAGGAACAGTTCCATGGCCATAAGGACACAAGTCCTGGAATGCAACTATGGAGAAAAAATACAAATTCCCCATTATTGACGAGTTTCAATTATCAGAGAACTTAAGAAATGATTAACATATACTTGAAATAAGACTTATATTTCCACCACAAAGCTGTTTTAACAAATCTTTTATTTTACTTTTATGATTTGTTTTGAAAGCAGCACTGAGCATATTTAGAGAAAGTCGCCTGAGCTTGCCCAACTCCTTTCAGGGTGTCAACTACTAAGGGATTCTGGTTCTGTTTGCTCACTTACCACTGAGTAGCTAAAGAGCCCCTTCTGCCCATTACACACAGAAGCCATCTCTGACCTAGAGACCAAGCCAGTTTTGAGCTTGCTGGGAATTAGCTTATAATTCAGCTGTGCTAACAAGACCCAGAAGCTCTTGGTCTCTTCCAACAAATGGCCATTGTGCTGACTCAGCTTCTCAAAATTTTATATTTTAAGATTCTGAGAGCCCTGCCAGTGATATAATACCCATGTGGGATTCCTGCAGCGATTTGGAATATAATTTTCATCCCCGTCTTGCATCTCCTGCCCTGGGCCTCCCGAATTCATTCCTTTGAAAGCAAATAATACTAACCTTGGGGGAAAAAATTGAAATAATGGGGTAACTATCTGTGCGTACACATGGCGAATACAGAAGTTGAAAGAAGTCCCTCAGATTAGGTTGCTCACTGAACAATGGAAACTTATATATGAGGGGATAACTTTACCCTCAAAATATTCACAAAATACATAGTTGAACCGACTTCTGATAAACATTCCAAAACTAGTGCAAAGCGGTGTTTTATGTCAGTGTTCTTACCTTCATCATCTTTGGGGCACAGCTCACAGGGGTCCCCCCAGCCCTCTCCTGGCATCTTACTACAGCAGCATTTTGCCTTTGTGGTATTGAAAGCTTTGGGTACAGAACACTTTCCATTTTCAAAGTTCGTGAAGCAGAAGCTCTGGCGAGTATCTAATCAAGAAAGCAAACATCACAGATCTCCTTACAGATCATTTTAAAAAGATGGAATAATTTGCACAGAACACTCTTTCTGACAGAACCCTTCTCATGGGCCGAGCATATGATGCAGATCAGATTAGCAGTTAAGAGTTCTGGGAACCCTCAATTGCTCATTTTAATTGCCAATTTAAGTTGACCTAATTATTCAAAACAATTAAAAAATTTTTATAATGTGCTTGGGAAATTTGAGAAATCATGTTCAATATTAAAATGATTTCCATAATTCTTTTCCATTGTTGCACAGTAGCCTAAAAAACAATCTAGGTAACTTTCAGTAAGTTAAGTCACATCGGAAACAACTCATATACCAAGGTACAAACAAATCTATGCCAACAAAAAAATGAAAACGGTGAAACAAAATAAGATTTTTTTCTCTTAGTACGAAATAAAAAAACATAGAAACAGAGTCAATGATTCAAAGTACCTTAAAAATTGTCCAGTGCATACACTTTTAAGACCTACATTTTTAGCTTACATGTGATGTATTTGCCCCAGACGTGGACTTTGCAGTGCCAAACACTAGCATGTTGGTTTAATGTCCAGCTTTGAAGTTTCTAAGGGCAAGTTACAACAGGGAAGTCATTCCGAAGCTTACCGAAGCACCTCCGTCCATTATCGGACAATACAAAGCCAGGGGGGCAGATGCACTGGAAGCCGCCAGGAGTGTTGGTGCAGGAACCAAAAAGACAGATGTTGGGATCTTCGTCACATTCATTTATATCTATAGAACAGCAGGAGAATTTATTAGTTTAATCAAATCATTACTCTGCTCAAAATAAATAATTTGTTCATACTACAAATAATTTGTTTATACTACACTAGCCATTGGATATTTAATATGAAATAAGATTACATTGAGTACATATCTTACTTATTCTTTAAAAGCAAATTATTATTGCTTCAAAAGTCAAAGACTATATCTAGTTTCAACCAACCATATGCCCCAGCTCCCTGCACTTCATCCCTAGGGGTATGTGCATATCCATCTGCCTCCCTGACATGACCCAGGTCAATGTCTTATAAGCACTGTGGGTTCAGCAGGTCCCCTTCTCTGATGCTCCTCTCAGCAACCCAAGTTGGGATCCTGGAATCACTGTTATTCCTTACCCTGACCTTTAACCTCCACGTGCAAGTAGCATGTGACCTGTCAATTCTGCCTCCTCTGTCCAATTAAACTCAACATCATTTGCCACAAGATTGCCATAAATCTCCTAATTGACCACAGCATCTCCCTCTCTTTCTACTGTCTTTCAAAAACACACATCTACTTGAAAATCTGTGCCTATGAAACTAGGAAGACTCTGACACGTTTTGAGAATTTTATCATTCTCATCTCATGCCAGAATAGCTCCTTCCTTAAAATAAGTAAGGATTCCCTACCAGTGATGTTTGGCCTTTTTTCATTGGAAGTGCTTATTTAATAGGTCATTTTAACTAAATAAATAAACATTACACAATTCCAGGCACATTAGAATGTAAGCTCCATGAGGATGTGACGTATCTGTCTGTCTGGATCACTGTTACCCCTTCAGCTTAGTCTAGCATAGTTTCTGGCACATACTATATTCTCAATTTATATTTGCAGAATTTTTATGAGTGAGTATATCACATCTATTCTGAAAAAAACCTGCAACGCTCCACGCTGCTGGCCATTTGATGCCCCTTAGCATGCTTGTGTCACCTGTCTTTTCAAATGGACTTCTTTGTTCCATTCCCTCCTTTAATTAGTAAATTCCTATCCAACATTTAAGAGCCACCTCAAATGTCACCAATCCTTTGTGATGGGCTTCTTTGACACGCCATCCTCTCACCATGACCATCATTATTCACTGTGTTCCAACATCCTGAACATACCTCCAGGACAGTGTCTGTCACATTGGATTGTAAGGATAGTTTTATAAAACAGGTTTACTTACAAAATATGGCTTTTCTGTTAGGCAGTAAGTTATGCGAAGGCAAGGAATAGTCCAGCACCTAAAAGGTGCTGTGTTTTCTGTAATGTCCACTAAATGATGAAATGGATTTGTGTGTGTGTGTGTGTGTGTGTGTGTGTGTGTGTGTGTGTATACATGTGTATACGTATGTGTTTGTATATGAATGTGCTGGGAAGCATTTCATTGAGGAAAAATTGATAGAAAAGATTCTAGTCTGGAGGAAATATTCTTATATAAAGTTAATTAAAAATCAGTTTTTGAGAAATGTAAAACAGTGGTAGTGCTAACAATGGAAAAAGAAAATAAAATATTTCTGAAGTTTTAATAATGTAACTGAATCATAGATGTTTTTCACTAAGAGAAAAGGTAGTTGAATCTTTTTGATATAAAGAAACATGTATTTCTATTTCTCTCCTAATAGATGACACACTGCTACGGTGTATGTTTCATAAAGGGATGGGTTATAGGGAGGACAAAGAACAGAGGATAAATATGAAAAAAGAAAACGGAAGGATCTTAAACTTAATTTTTCAATAAATTTTTTACTAAGCTGTTTCTAGTATTTTTTTTAGTATTAAAAACACTAGACAATATTACAATGAACTATACAAATTGGACAGAAAAGGGAAAAGATAGATATAAAGACCAAATTGGAATGATGAGGTATACCAATTGCATGTTATTATATGGTCTGAAAATTAATTTGATGGAGTAAACTGTTTCTTCCAGTTCTGTCTATATTTAAGTCCCTTAAATGTGAACAGTAGAACTACACAGAATTTTTTTTTAAAAAACTGGATAACATGAAGGCAAAAAACCCCTGAGTAATCACACTAAGATGCTGGTGCTTCTGAATTTCAACAAGACTGTAAAAAAATAATTTGTATCAAAGCGAAATAAAGTAACTGTAAAAAGGTCGGCCTTCATCATGTCCACCAGGAAATTCTGGGACCCAGTTTTGATGTGGTTACAAATGTTCTTGTAAGCTGGAAGAGTTTCAACAGAAAAAACATCTGTTATGACAAATGGATTAATATTTTCTGTTTTGACATGAGGCCTTCCCAAGGAAAAAAAGTCTCAACAGAGCTGTCAAGATTTTCTGCCTCACATTTCTAGGACTCTGGACACCTTTAATAGCTGTTTTAAAATTGGTTGCCAAAGATTACAATTTTTGTAGACACTCTTTAAATTCAACAGAAAGTCTCTGTTGACATTTGGAAAAAAGATTAGAGTACGCTGAATATTCTTTAACTAGTATAAGATTTCTGTTAATGAAAAATCCCACATCCCTAAATTCTGTATTCCCACCATTCCATCTTCAAATCATTTCTGACGGTCCAATAAAATAGATGTAGGTAGCTGTATGTTTAATTCCTTGGGTCAGTATGCCTGCGGTGGTTTGGATTTAGTAGACTTCCATAGAGTCAGTACCGGGTCTTACTATACTGAATAGCTCATGAACCTCAGAATGAACGTTAGCCTTACCAATGCAGTTCTCGCTTTTTACTTCATACCCCGGGGGGCAGATGCATCTGAAAGATCCCTCCAGATTCTGACAGGTACCAGGAGAACAAGAGCCGGGAAGGGCAACACACTCATTAGTATCTTTGAAGAGAAACGAGAGAAAAAAATGATTCAAATATGAGGAACTGATCTGCCAGGTCACTATGGACATCTTGGGTATTACTTGTTTGGCAAGAGGCTAATTTTCTTGCTTTGTTTCCTCTGCCTATGTATTGCTGAGACATGGACAGCTTCAAGTTCTGTCCCACTAAAACATTGTACACAAGTCATTCCCAATTGTTAGTTTTTACATTAAGAAATATTTCCCACTATATCTTAACTTGGTCATGTGATCAGCTAATCAAATGAAATGCAAAAGAGTCCTTAAGTGGGGGTTGAGGAGGAGTCACATCAATATTTTACAAAATGAAACAACATAAGGAATGTTTATTGTTTAGATACTTACCTATACAGTTCTTGCCATCTGGAGTAAGTTCATAACCTTCATTACATAAACACTTGAAGGAGCCAATTTCATTAAAACACCGTCCATTTCTGCACACTTGACCAAAAAAGGAACTGCACTCATCGATGTCTGCAAGCAAACAGGAGTTAGCTTTTCAGAGAGAACTCTCACAGGTATATTGTGTCATGAGTTGCAGTTAAAAACATTTAATAGTATACATTTACAAAAACCTTACACTACAATTCCTCATCACAGAGAAAAAAGGCTCATATCATAAGTATTATGTGACTTATAAGGTCACATTGATCACTACTGTATTTCAACCATAAGGGCACATTTTTGATATTAATATAACTCAGAAACTTATAACCAAATAAAAGTTGAAGTTTTCAGGTAAAGCTTTCCATTCTTTCAAATTGAAAAAAATATTTATTTTATTTTTTTATTTTTCCAGAGGCAAAAGGATATATGAATTTAACTTGACTGCGTAGTTTGCAGGTGACTTTACCTGGAGATAAGCTGACTTTATTCAAAGGACAAATAACAGAGCATATTAAATACAAAAATCAATTATATTAAAAAGACTTCAGAATTGCTGACATGTTTTGCTGACAGAATACAGAATTTGAAAAAAAATCCTTCAGTGTTAGGCGTTCAGTTAAGCTTAGGGTTGCCTTCATCTGAGTAATTTTCTGGGTTGTTTGAAGATTGTACTTTGATCAGAGTCATATTCATGTCTTTAGTTCTCCCTGGCTGTATAAAAGGCCTGAGAAACTAAAGACAAGAAGGTAGTAGTTGACTAGAATGTCCAATTAGCTTTACATTTTTTTCAGTTTCAGAATTTTGAAAAACAAAACTAAAAGGAAGATACGTTGGGTTAAATGTTAAGAAGGTAATTTTGAGCTGTGATGGTCCCATAATGGGAGAAAGCCTGAGTTACTTGCACATACCTCATAGGATCACGTGAATTAAGAGATGTTACATTGTAAAGCACAGAGCAGTGCTTGGCACATGGTAAACAAGAAATACTGACAACCATCATTGTCATTTCTCTTGCTATCTCCTCCACCAAACACAGGCATCTCCACCCCCTTAACCCCCATTTGCTAGCAATTCTTATTAATCAATGTCTGATAGGTAGAAAGGCTATAAAACCCTGTACCACACCTAGGAGACAGTTTTATTTTCCACTAAAAACCTACGCTGGTCACAGAGATCAAACGGGCTTCTGAGGAGTGACTTGGAATCCTAGTCATCATACGTTGCTTCTGTGGGAAAAGGCTTCCCTGGCTTTAACAACGAAGTTTCAACACACACGCTTTTAAGTTGGGGACTGTCAGTATGTATAAAAGTCAAGAATGGATTATATGCAATACTTGTAATAATAGTGAAACAATGACTGTTCTATCTTTGATCTCATCTAAGGGTAAAAATAATCTCAACCCATAAAGCAGTCCCAATACATTTACTATCTATCACTTTCATGGCCTCTTCCTCAGTCAATTGGCTGACTGATAGAACTCAATGCAGCAGATGGTTTTGTTATTACTTAAGCCAAAACTAAGGCTTTTAGTTGACTAGAAATTAGTCAACGATACTACATTCCTTTTGGCACACATTTGCAATTTTAACAATAAAAATATTTATTTATTCTTTGGCTTTATGTTTTATTTCTGTGTATTGTGTGGAAAGGAAACAGAAGCAATAGAAGACTGACCGAGTACTTACCCAGACAATCGTTATTATGAGTAAGTTCAAATCCTGGGTAACAGAGACAGTTATAGGACCCAACAGTGTTTTTACAAGTCCCATTTCCACACGGATGCCGTTCACACTCGTCTACATCTGCAGAGGAACATTGGGTCAAAGCATCCCACTTTTAACCAGAAAAACAGAGCCTAATAAACATCTACTTTATTTTAAACTACTGACTGACTTAGATTTTCCTTTTTCAATGCTAAGAACATATTTACTCAAGGAAAATAACTATGAAGTAGAGAAAACTCTAAATTATAAAATTATAAGGAAAAAAAGTGCTGTTTAATGATCTACAGGCACAAATATCACTCAGACCCAGGCTAGGCAAGCATTCTCTTAGTGGAGATGTTTTAATGAAACAGTTTCCTTGATAACTGTAAGGAAGCCAATCTTTTGAAAAACTGAAACAATTTGTTCTATTAAGCATTGTAAATATTCCCCCAAGAATGTATATACCTTAATTTTATCAGCATGACAACGATAAACTTTAGTTTCCTAAATTTTATGAGTCAGTGGAATCCAAACTGAAGGAGTCTATTAGAACTCAATATTACTAGCCTTTGAAAAAAATGAAAATATTAAGAAAATATTTAGAAAAGTCATCTTCATATAAGTGAGCAGATTCCCTAGACTATGAATTTTAGGCTGCTGAAACTCTAACTGTGCAAAAAAAAAGGTATTATTCCTTAGGAAGAAAGCTTTGTTTTAAGATAAGTGTTATTGAAGAATTTAGCTGACTTTTATCATGGATAAATTGTTAGGACTGAGGAAAGATTTTCCTCATATGAATTCCCAATCCATTAATCTCATATATATTTTAGCAATTTATATTCTCTCCCTAAGAGAGCATAGCCAGGAGAAGCATGTATAAGCAAGAATTCTCAGAAAGTCCCTGCAAATAGGGCCAGCATTCCCGAGAGAACTTTTCCGACCACCATGGGAGAAGTCCTTTGAGGCGCCCTTAGGAGGCAATGGGAGATGGGATGTCTTCATGGTAAAAACATAATGTAAAACTAGTTCTGGAGTCCAGTGGTACTGAAATCAGACTTGCTATTCATGTAGTTTCTTGAATACCAAAGGAGTAGACGCACAACTTTAGCTTTTTCTAAATTGAGAAATGCTAATTATAATTAGCTAAGTTTTAAATTTGATTTTCCTCCTTCAAGTGCAAAGCATGAAGTCTTTGGGCAAAGGTAGAGTCAGTGGCTGACATCAGATTTAAGGAGTTACACTGAGTTTCAAAGCGTGCGGCCTATCTGCTTTTCAAATCTTATTACTCGTCAGTTCAGCAAATACTTACTGAACACTACTACTATTTAACTACCATTATATTAGCTACTGGGACTTTTAAACAGCTTTGCTACAATTGCTTCTAAAAATTGTTTTTAAAAGTTAAAGCACAAAAGAAGCACACAAATCTCACATGTTCAATGATTTTTGAGAAAAAGTGTTTGTGTATTTGTGTATAAATATTCATTTCAATACTGTCACCCTTACTACTTCTTTGCATTTATTTATACATTTGAAAGGCTTTCTGGAGTGGGAACAGAGAAGAGCAGAGGGCAGCTGGTACTGTGGTGATATCCACATATGCTGACTGTCCCCAGAGTACAGTTAAGCATGTGAAAGTCATCTGGAGAAAAAGGTTGTGCACTAACCGAGGGACATATTGTGTGGTGTGTCCCTGCTTGCAAATTTTGCATTGAATTAAACCATAAACAGTTTAACACAGTTAACTTTTTGCAAGACTGTTTCTGAAAGGGCCATGGTAGTTACTGCGGCAATGACTGAACTGTGATCTCTGGATGCTCAGCCCCACTTCACCCCCTGGAACTAATGTCCTCCTCTTACCCATGCACATGGTCTGGTCCTGAGACGCCTTAAAGCCATTGTGGCAGATGCACTGGTAACTTCCTTGCAAATCAACACACAGGCCATGACTACAAACATTAGGAATTTCTAAACATTCATTGCGATCTAAAACAAAACAAAACACATAGGATACATATCTGATTTTTATTAAGATTCCTTCATTCTTTCACAGACGTGTTTCTATAACCTGCTGTTAATTATTACAGACAGGCTGAAAATGAACCAAAGCAACAGGCAAATCAAAATAAAGCAAGCCTTTAAAGATCCAAGTCTCTTTCTTTAAAAATCATGCAATTTATGTGTGTTGATTGGTATCTCATAGATACTATTTTATTTTAGGTCTAATCCTAGGAAAATCCACTGAAGAAAATCCTCTTTTCTGAACAAAATAACCTAAAATGCATGGTGAAGCAGGTTCAATATGAATGAATAGACTTACTAAGAACATCTTTTCAAAATTATCTTTGAAAATATTTTTAATAGAAAAGCATGGACAATTTTTTAGCGTAGGAAATGTGAAGAATGTTGTGCTCAGTGCCAAAGAATGAGTCAGGCCCCTTACCCACACAGGCTCCGTTGGGTGAGAGTTTGAAACCCGCAGCACATTCGCAGCGGTAACTGCCGGGGCTATTGATGCAGTCTGCATTTCGCTGGCATAGATTATCACCATTGCTGCATTCATCAATATCTGAAAGAGCAATACTCCCATTTAAAAGTTTCAATACTGCATTAGTATTACGTTCACTTAACCAGTTTGGTGACTGATTCTGAAATACTGAGGAAGAAACAGTAAAAATCAAGAAACTGTCTAAAAATCATTTCTGTCTACCAAACTGTTTTGGCTAAAGGTCATACACACATCATTCAGATTACCTTCACAGACCAGGAGCAGGTCATTGTAACTGAATCCAGTAGGGCACTCGCAGCGGAAACTGCCAATCTGGTTGATGCACACACCATTTGCACAAATGCCTGGAATCTCTTTACATTCATCAATGTCTGAAATTGAACAGACTTGGTTAAGTATATGTGGTTCAGCTTAATGTATTTACCATAAAACCTTGAATAACGCCATGTGTACACTGGAATGAGAACACACACTCGGTGTCACAAAAATCAATTCTATACCGGGATGAGTGATTTTGTGGTTCATGAAAGCATACAGACCATAAAATAGAGTACTTCCTTTAAACAGTGATGGGAAATGTAAGGAGCTGATCAAATATGCCAAGAGATTTTAGTGTCAACTTAGCAAATGAACTTCTAGGGAATCAAGCCTCCTTTTCAAGTTATGCATCTGGCTCCCCTAACTGCTGCTACTCATCTGTTAAAAGAAGCTGTGTTTTCTTTATTTTATGTACTTTGTTGTATATGCATTGATAATAGGGACTTGAATTTTTATTACTTGTTTGATCTTTGAGGAAGGAAAGTAGAATGAGCAATTGAAAGTACTTTTAGAAGTAATATATAATTAATAATCTTGCAGATTCATCAGTAGAGCAACAGAAAGGGATACTGCAAAAATATACTCAGAACTTAAACATATACTTATGAAAACAGCAACTAAAGGTTAAAATAAGGAAGATTATTTAGAATTATGTAATATCATATTCATGAAAAGGAAAACTAGAGTTTTAGCTTGATATGTATAAAATCTTGAGATAGTCCCATAACTACCAAAACTCAATCACCAGGCTATGCTGATAGAATATTATTATTAACACTTGGTTAGAGTCTATAAATATGTTATCTCTTTCTTGTCTACATTAGGTCAGAATCCAGATTATTATATTTTATGGTATTTCAAATTTTAAAAATGCTGAATAGATTTTTACAAAATGCTACATATATATTAAAATAAACATAATCTGGAAAAACTCACCAACAGCTTTTCCTGTGTGAATGTCAAAGGTGAATCCAGGAATATTTCCACATATGGTTTTAAAGTCAGCTTTAAAATAAAAACAAAGTAAATACACTCTTAATATTTTCAAACTCCTTCAAAATAACATTTTACATAGTACTACTTTCACTGACAAATATATTTTATATTATTTACAACCAGAATTTTTAATTTCAATTATACTTATTTGACAACAATGCCAGCTCCTAGATCCAAGAAGCAGATCTCAGCATTCTTTACTATTGTTATTGTTGCCATTAGTATTAAATTTTTACTGCTCTGCAATTAAAAGATAAATAAATCATTATAAGATTCAAAATGTCTTTTTTAGGCACATAAATTCTTTTTTCCACTTTATATGCAGAGCTTTATAAATTATTCAATTTAAGCAGACTGAAAAACCAGATTAGAGTACAAATTTAAAAGGGGATTATGAATTGCACAAAGGTATGGGCATAAAAAAATAATTCTGTAGTGGTCAAACACATTAATGATGAATAATGAATGAGACATGAATTTTGTCTTTTCTTAAAACATAAGTGTTTATTTGTTAAAATGTGAAATTTGAGTCACCAGAAACAATGCATCATAGAATAAAATAGAAACGGTAAGAGTTACTCTTATACATAATTCACCAAACTAAGAGACATTCAAAAATACTAATTTTTATGAAGCAGATTGTTTCTGATGCCCACTGCTGCACAAGTGAGTAAAACCCTGAAAACAGTATTATGTGTTTTACTTAATACATACATACACTACTCCAAGTGCTATCAGGGGAGGGACTTTGTATATTTCATCCACCAATATTCACTGAGCATCCAAAACATATAGAGAGGTACGAGAGGTACATAATAGATGCTCAGTTTAACGGTTTCCAATTTCCTGGCAATGTATGAACTGTAATTTATATACATCATCTCATCTAACCATAATTATAACCATATGAATTAGTCACTGTTGTTATTTACTATCCTTATTTTATATATGAGGGATCAGTTTCAGAAAGGATAAATAATCTACATAAGGTCAGACAATAAGTGGCAGAGCTTTGATTTAAATATAGAATTGTCTCTCAAACCTAAGCCCTTTACTTCCTCTTACAAAAAAAGTGATATTTCATTCCACAAACCAGTGATATGAAATTCCTAACTGATGGAATTTTTAAATTAGAGAACCGTAAAAATGTTTCTATTTGATTTTTCAAAAACAAAACTATGGCAATGGAGCTTATTTTCAGGATCCAGACGCCTATTCAACATATACCTTAGAAATTAGTGTTTGTATCCCAAAAAGGGTCACTCGGGTTTTAGAATTGAGCATGTCTGGTTTTAGTACAGATTTGTTCTTACTACAGTATCACATAAAAGTGCTGTCACTGACTTGGCCTTCAGCAGAAGCATGAGCTGTGCGCTTACCTGTTCCTGGTGTTGGGCATGGTTCACAAGGTTTGTTCCAGGCTTTGCCCACATTATACGTGCAGCAGCACATCCTCTTCGTCACATTAAAAGGCAATTCGTTCTCACAAGTGGTTCCATTGTAGCTTCGGTAGCAAAAGCTTTTTCTCATGTCTACATGTTGAAAAACAAATAAGCCAACCAATCATATCAGCAAGCCTACACACCTGAAGACACCAAACTTTCTCCATTAACACAACTCTGAAAAATTTCTCAGTCATTTGGAAGTATCTTAAAATTATTAAGTTGAACATAAATCATTTTTTAGATTAGCATATCTCCTGTTTTTAGAAAAGGGATTTCGTTTATAATTTTTTTGGGAAACAAAGTTAGATATTTGTTTCTCTACTGAAAGGCATTTAAAAAATGTGAAACATATTAAATTTGAAATGTTCTCATTTGTAAAAAAATGTTTACTGTATATGAATGAAAAATTAAAATTACTTAATAATGTGTAATTGTAACATTTGATGAAAGTTTTCTACCTCAAACTCATGCTTTTAAAATGTAACTACATAATTTGTTTCTCACAAATTAAAGAATAATTACATACAATATTATATTAGTTTCAGGTGTACAACTTAGTGATTCTACATTTATGTACCTTATAATGTGATCACCACGATATGTCTAGTAACCACCTGTCACCATACAAAGTTATTAAGATATTATTGACTGTCTCCCCTGTGCTGTATTATATCCCTGTGACTTACTTATTTTTATATGGAATTAAAGGGTAACGAAAAATGTAACTATAAAGCCAATGTTTAAAAACATAATACAGAACCAGAAGTTTATAAGACTTTGAAATACATAACCAACATAAAGATTTAATTTTCAAACTTTATGAACAATAATGGAGACATGAATGCCTTATGTGAGAAGCCAACAACCATGACCTAATTAATTTCAGAGACCTTTACCTACCCATGCAGTTGTGGCCTCCATTGACCTGCATGTATTCAGGTGGGCAAATGCAGGTGTAATTTCCCAGGGTGTTGTAGCAGGTCCCTGGCCCACACACACCAGGATGTGCAAAACACTCATCGATATCTAAAATAGGCAAGAATATCTATTAATTAAGACATTTTCCTATGAATTCATATTATTTAGACTATGTAGAGTACCAGATTCCCCAAATCTATATTTTCATACAGTTCAGAATTTAAAACAAGTACATAGAAAATACTCCAAAATATGCATTTATATGACACAAAGTATGTCTTTCTTTAAAAGAAAAAAACACCAATACTCAAAAATAAAAATGATCAAAAAAAATTATTCCAAAGAGACAAAAAAATAACTTAAATGGCACGTATATTTTTTAAATTGAAATTTCATATTCTTCAAATGGAACTGCTGTAGAGCCTGCTTTCCTCTTATGTCATTTAAACCAAATTTTAGTGCCAACTTCAAGCTGAATCCATTTAGGAGAGCCTTTATGTTCATAGTTCTTTTCAAATTAGTACTCAAGAGATTCTAGAAGCAGTGTAGCTGCTGGTTGTTTTCCTTATTAAATCATATTTCTTACAGATGCATTTATCTAACATGTTCCAAAAGAAGGCTTATAATGGAAATGTTTACAAATTTAATGTTCGTTGTTAGAAGCTTTCATTCATTTTATAAATAAATACTGAGATTTACTGTAAGCTAGGACGTGTAGCTGT
This sequence comes from Eidolon dupreanum, assembly GCA_028627145.1. Classification (NCBI taxonomy): domain Eukaryota; kingdom Metazoa; phylum Chordata; class Mammalia; order Chiroptera; family Pteropodidae; genus Eidolon; species Eidolon dupreanum. Next base: position 26,399,769 of record CM053501.1, on the reverse strand, counting down.
AAAGATGAATAAGCTGTGCTTCTTTTCTCAAGAGACTCCCCTTCTAGTGGTGAGACAGGCCCCTAAAAGTATGACTGTTGTACCACGTGATAACTGGGGAGGATGGAAGCACAAACGGCATCTAAGTAACCTTTAAAATTCTTCTCAGTGTTCAACACGTAGTCCAACATTTAAAAATTACTGGAAAATATTAACCTAATAAATAGTCTTAATCAAGCTTACCTATCTTCCCTATGTAAAATAAAATTCTTGTCAATATTTGAACTAATAACTTATTAGATAGTGGAAGTTTCCATTCTATTCCAGCTTTCCCTATTTATATTTAATCAACTCACTCAGAGAAAAACAACAGTAAATTATAGCAAATGAGCTGTAAATTAATGTATCTGTAGCATTGATATAAAAAGAAAAAAGCTACAAATTCATCTCAACAGATCTTTGATAGAATGTAAGGATGGAGCCTTTTCCCAGGCCTGATAGGGAATTTTGTTTTAAATAGCGCTGGTCTGATCATTTTTTTAGGTAAAATCCACTTTACCTTCACAGATGCGGGTTTCCTCGCTGAGGTAGTAGCCCTGTGGGCACTCACACTGGAAGCTCCCAAAAGTGTTGATGCAGTTTCCCCCCTGGCAGAGACCTGGTAACTCCTGGCATTCATCAATATCTGCACAAGGGGAGGCAACTCACTTACAATGAAGACCATCATAAAAGACAAGTGTTAGCGTTAGCGCTTACAAACACGTGATCCTGTAAGACCCGCAGACGTCCACGCATCCACGTGAACGCACATACTAAAATGGTAGGTTTACCCTGAGCATAGATTTTCCTGGCTTTGTCGTGGAACTTTGCTACAATCTGAGAAGAGTACTTAGAGCAATTTGGGGACAATTAAAGATGGGGGATAATGGTAAAGAGAGTTTCTCTGCAGAACAATCAGACATCGGATCACTGCAATGGGCCATATCTTTCCGACTTACAAGTTGTTTCTTAGAATCCTGGTGATTGACTGTCCATCTGTAATTTTTCAAAATAATCTTCTTGGAATTCCTCCACACTAACTTTTCTACCAGCTTTTCTCTTTACTTTGTTTAATTCTGGGGTGACAAATTGAGCTGTACTCACCTTCTAAGATGATTGTGATGGGGTTAGGTCTGAAGCCCTCACCTCCAGGACACAAGGTGTAATATTCAGCTATGAAACAATGGAAAAGAAGAGATCTGATAACTGTGTTCAAGTGGCTGAGACAATGAACAAGTATTCAGCAATTGCCAGGCTCAAAACACATATCCTAAGGGATGTATCTACATTTTCTTTAGTGCCCTTTCAAATACATTTAAAATTATATTACATTTTACTTGAAACGAGATCATTACTTCATAAATTATATAGATGGAATATCAAAAACTATTTGTTTTTAATTAAAGAAAAAACTCCTTTGCAGGTAATTTATATCACAACTTTTTGGCTAGGAAATGAAAACTCAAAGACGTGACAATTCAAAAATTTCATCTATGTCCATATCAGAACTTACATTTCAACTTAAGGCATAATACCCTTGACTCCAGGAATAAAACATAGCTGTGAACCTGAACTAAAACAAGTTCTGAGAAAAACCAGGAATGGTCTAATTTGTCTGTGATATCGTGAGGAATTGAAATTATCACCATTCACATTGAATTGTGGTTTAAGATTGTTTTTACCTTTTTATCATATCATGAAAAACAATAAGAAGAATTCAAATTCCTTTTACATAAAACACTCTTGGCTGGTTTCAGCATAATCAAGGAAAGTAGTCCAAATTCAAAATTTTGGCCCTCACTAGTACTCCTGTCCCCAGCACAAGACTAAAATGGCAACGAGTCTTCAGCTACCAGAGTTTGTTCCCTTCCTCTTCTTCAGCTCCATACTCACTGCTATTGACAGGGGGGCACGTCTCACAGGGGTTCCCCCAGGCCTTCCCAAGAGAGCAGCAGCAGGAGGAGCGACTGACGCCCACCCCAATCTCGGTGTTGCAGGACAGACTCCCGTCTCCTCGAGGACCAAACTTCAGGTAGCAGTTGCCCACGCGGTTGTCTGCAGAGCAACACAGGAGCTTACAATTGCCCTTGCTGTAGTAAGAATTCCTCTTTTAGAGAAAGGTCACTCAAATGATAAAATTCAAATTATTGTACATTAAAGAAAAGGATTGTTTTAATCCTATTACAAAACAATCTTTGCATAGTGAAACAACCTTACTAGAAATTTTAGTAAGAATTTAATTCTTACTAATTCCAAGTTTTATTCCTTATTTTCTTGGTTTTAAATGGTCCTATGAAAGCAATTAACTGCTTGTCAGCTGTTATGCATGAACCTGAAATGTATCCATCTCGTAAAAAGTGATTCTACATTTCAAACATGTCTCTACTAATAGGTTCTAGCTTATCATTACTTCTTTTTATTTTATTTATTTATTTTTTAAAGCAAAGCAACCCTTGGTTGACCTCACCGATTGCAAGGACCTTATCAGCTTACAAACCCTTATTTTTTATTTTTTACACCTACAGCACCTGGTCTTCCTAGGCGGTCTCCCATCTAAGTACTAACCAGGCCTGACCCTGCTTAGCTTTTGAGATCAGAAGGGATCATGCTTGTTCAGGGTGGCACGGCCATAGACACTTATCATTACTTCTTGTTTCTCTTATTGTTCTTGCATCATTAAAACACAACACTGAAGAAATTTTTGAAAACTCTGACAGCTCACAATTTTGTTCACCAGAAAACAGCTATTTTCTTTCCTCCACAAACGGAAAATATTTTCGTTTAAAAATTTATCAATACCTATTAGAATCATTGATCCAATAATTTTCTTTTATTTCTAAATCACATATTTCCTTCCAATGACCCTGCCTTCATCATTTGTCTACTTCAGAACTATATCAATTAAATTTTGGATGGGGAAGAATACAAGAACCTGGAATGATTCAGGTACTTGTCAAATACTGCATGTTGAATTTCTTCTTATTGACCTACAGACAAGAATACCACATTTCCTTTGTCTATAGAAATATATATTGTTCACTCATTCTTTGTTGAATTAGAAAAATTTCATCTAGGATATTGGCCTCTGAAGACTCACAGCCTGACATTTTGCTTATATCATCAATTTAACCATCATCTTCTAGAATCTAGACTAGGAGTACTGGTTTCTGTCACATTCATCTTCTGAAACATCTAACAATAGTAAAATGTTCCCCACTGTCAATTTTCTTCTCTTTGCCATTATGGCCAGAAAGTGAAAACTTCTGAATTCTCAATTGTGTTCAATAAATGTTCAAAGAAGAGACCAAATATACTGTCTCCAGTCATTTTATACCTGCCTGAAAAATGACATAATGCCTTGGGCAACACGGCAAGAAGACTGAAGGGTGATGCAACAGCGACATTTACACTATCGTGTCATCCTTCTAGGTGATGCCACCATTTTCCACATTCTTATTATATTCATCTTTGTATTAGAATCATTGGGCATAACTAATGAATAATGATAAAACAAAACCTAGGATCATAAAATGGTTCATTCGAGACAAAGGAAAAATAAAATAAGATCACTAACATCTCCTAATGTATCTTAGACTTATAAAAGGGTAGGGTGGACCCTTATGACATTTGTGAGATAGACTGAGTCTTTGTTCTTTGGAAAACCTCTAAGAAAGATAAAGCCACAAAGTATTGATTCATGTAACAGAACTGCTCTGAGAAACTCAAAAATGAGGTTGATTATATGCTGACAAGTAATCTGAGTACTGTAGTGCATTCTCTGCAGGGTTGTCACTGTCCTCCTGGTCTACACTTCCACCAGCAGAACAGAGGGACCCTTGAGGTACATGAGACAAACTCATCACATTATCCAGGTTTCATAATTTTTGCCAGTCTATTAGCTATAAAGTGATATTTATATAATTGTTTTAATTTTTATTTCTTGGATTTTACTGCATATCTGAAGTTGAGAACCATGTTGTGATCTGGGCTATTGCTCCTTCTCTGCCTCCTTTCCTCATCCTCAGTCCCCACCCCCACTCCTGCTACACAGTCTCCTTGCTGCGTCTACAACACTGGCATTCTCTTTCCACAGGCCCTTTGCACTGGCTGCTCCTTTTCATTGGAGTCTTCTCCTCTCGGAGGTCTACTTGTCTTGCTCCCACAGCACTTTTTCTCTAAGGGCCTCCAGTGTCAGAATCTGTTCTTGCTATATCTGTCTCCCTGCCACCAGAACGTAAACACATTTGCTTACTCTGTTGCGTCTCCAACCCTTAGAATAGAAGGCACTCAATATTTACTGAACAAATGACTTTGAATGAAAAAGTCAGAACTTGGAGTAGCTATAAACCTTAACTCAACATATTCTCTGAAATTGGAAAATAACATAAAAATTGTGTATAAATCACAGTGGCAAACATTCCCTCCATATACTGCAGGTCCATAGGAAAGCTGATGCTGAAGACAGCAGGTAGATTTGTACTGAAGCAAAAATTTCCTTCCTTCCTTCCTTCCTTCCTTCCTTCCTTCCTTCCTTCCTTCCTTCCTTCCTTCCTTCCTTCCTTCCTCTCTTCCTCCCTTCCTCCTCCCTCCCTCCTTCCTTCCTTCCTTTTCTTCCTTTTTTCTGTATTCTGCCAGGAAATTCTTCAGATCATTTACTCATCTAGGTAAATGCTCACTACAGTGCAGAAATAGGGCAGATGGCAAAAGCTGGACAATTATTTTCTAAAGATCAAAGATATCAAGAATGTAGAAATGCTGATGAGAGATTCTGAACCTTTATTACTGCCTTTTCTGCTTCTCCCTGATCTCACAACTTGCTGCACTCCAATGACTTAAGAAATCCAGTTCTCCAATTCCTCTCTTCTCATGACTTCATTTATTACTACTACCTGATCCTTCTTATAGGAAAGTGAAATGTATAGGCCATTAGCTCTACCACTTTGGGCTGTCCTGGCCATTGCAGTGGACAGGGGGTCAAGCAATTTGGAATTGTGCCTTGGCTCTACCGTTTGCAAGCTCTGAGACCTTGAACAAAGCACGGCACCTCTCCAAGCTGTGATAAAATGATCACATGATTTGGTAATCTAGAGTTTTTTCAGGGAAAGAACTATTTTGTTTACAGATTAACTGGAGCAAATACTCATCATAATTCATTACCAAGAGAGTTTGACTATTCAACTCTATATAATTCCATTTGTTTGTTTCAGATAGCTTTTACTCACCCACACAACCCACACCGGTGGGGTTCAGCTGGAAATCAGGTGGGCAGTTACACTCATAGCGACCAGGTGTGTTGACACATAGGCCATTTACACAGTTTATGGGATCTGCACATTCATCAATATCTAGGAAAAAAATTAAAATGCCCACATTAAGATCTTTACGTTCTCTATACATACTGCTATTTCAAAGAATTCGGTGGACTTCTTGCAAGTTAGTAGATTATAGATCATTATGAAGGATTTAGCACAATGAAATAAAGACTAAACCTTTGTATAAACCTTTGTAAATACCACATAAAAATGTGGTATTTGTGATAATGTCATTTGATATTCTTAATAGACAAATAATTAAATGTTGGAATTCTGAGGAAAATATGTCACTATTTGCTTAACTAAAAGTTTATATATATGTGTGTATACATATATATGTACATATGCATGCAAATACAAAAATATATACAGAAATACTTTCCTAGTTTCATGTTAGATATTTCATATTAGGTTGTTTATATAAAAATGGGTCAATTCCATAGTTAAAAATAAATGTATCAGAATGTAATTCTCTATTTCAAAAAATGCATAACACGAGGCATAGTTTAGCTAAACAGAAATTTGAAGAATTTAGTACAAAATATTCATTTCAACTAATAAGAACATAATTGAGCCCTTAACTGGCCATACCTGTACAGTTCCCTCCTGTTCTGTCCAATTCATAACCATCATCACAAATACAATGAAACATTCCAGGCAAATTATTACATGTTCCAAAGACACAAATATTTTGGAAGGAGCATTCATCAATATCTGAAAATTTAAAAAAGACATTAATCTCTTGTTCAAAAGGACTTAAAATTTTTAATTTAACGTATAAGATTATGAATTTTTCTATCTCCTCAGATGTTTTTATGCAGTAAAAAAATTTCTTTTTCTTTGACCAGGTAAGTCATGTAAATGACAAGCAACTAATGTTTATATATTATACAAAATATAAAAGAACTATTATTTTATTTTATTGATAGTATTTTAACTATCGTGGGCTATAATATACATAAACAAAAATAATTCACCTAAGGCATAAAAAAACCCAAAAATATGTCAAAGGAATGAAGTTATAAAACCAATTCAAAGATTTTTTTTTGAGAAAATGTAATATTTATTGAAAATATATTTTAGAAGGAGACGGAACACACTAGGAAAGGCTTCAGCCCTGTGGAACTTAGGAGGTAAAGAGCTAAGACTATGCCCCAAAAGGAGGGGCGGGTTTCCAGCCAGGAAAGCTGTGACTCAATTCAAAGATTTCAATAATTTAGTGCAAACATAAGACGTTTTTTAAACATCTACAACATACAAAATATACAACATAATATTTTGAATATTAAAGATGTTGAAATTATTTAAATGTAACTTTTTAAAATGTCTTTATTCTATAGTCTGACCTGTTATCATAGTAATAAACAGGGAAGTAATTTTCTTTCTAAGAGCATGTAATGATATCATCCGTTGCCTCACATTCTTACAAATCTCATTAAAATAACTCTATTGAAGTCGGAAATTTAATGTATGAAACTTTTCCATGAGGCTCTAACTCAAAGTCAGTAAATGAGAAATCATCCCTCATTCACATGAAAATTAAGGCATGTGTGTGTGTACAGCTGTAGAAATAATCTATGTTTCCCCTCATGGCAAGAGGGTGGACGTTTTGTACGCCAATTACCCTACGTTCTGAGAATGCATCCCAGGCATGTTCTTACACTAGACTAGGTTAGTCAACCTAAAAAGTGTTATCATGAGGCAGTTACACCTACCTTAAGTCTAAAAGAGTCTTCTGGTCAATCGTGATCATTAAAATAATGAATAATCTCAGATTTAAGGTATGGTTCAAATTGTGTTTAAAAGTTTTTTAACTGATGTGTAAAGGTGTCTCTTCTTGTGTTGGGGAAATAAAGTTATTCTCTTTATATAAATTGAATAAAGGCTAATTAAGCTAGTTTATCATTTCATTGTGTTAATCTGAAGAAATTGTGTTATCAGCTGAGGATGTGTTTTACTTTTAAATTGACTTTATTAGAAATAACTTCTATTTAAATAATGTAATAGTTGTGTACTGAGTGGTTTTGTTCATGACTTGCCTTTTCTATCTAGCATCTGAAGAATTCTTCTCTATGACTTAAGTCAAAAAAAGTAATAAGGCTAAGTCTTTGTCTTACAATTTACCTTTTCTTGTACATTCAGTTCTTCTATTTCAGGAAAATGTTTGGTTCTTTAGTATTTTTTTTTTCTGTTTAATTTCTTGGGGCTCTACACTTCAGAGACACTGATTATACTTATTTTTGGTCTTTCTCTTTTCTCTCTCAGTGTTAATTTCTTTCCTCCCCCTTTTTTGTTCACTGTGATTATCTCAAGTCCATTCTCTATGCTAGTAATTACATTTTCAGCTATCTCTACTGTTCTTTGATGTTTCTATTTAATAGATCTCTAATTTTTCTGTACTGACTCCCATTTTTTTCTTCTCTTGACTCTGTAATCTCTCTCTCTCTGTCTTTTGTCTTTTTCTGTTTTTATAATCTTTTTGAACTTGTTCTATTATATTTTATTAAGGTTATTTTGAGAAATTTGATTTTGTCCTTGGGTAATTTTCTTCTACTCTAGGTTGGTTCCTTATCTGCTTTTTGAATGTTCTTTTTGTTGTTGTTTCCACAGGATGCCTGCACAGCTGCATAGTTCGTTCCCAGTTTGCATACACATTTCGTGGTTGCTCCTTTAAGAGTTTTTCTACAACCTGACACAGTGTAAATGGAGATTCTTGACAGCCTCCTTCTTGATCTGGGCTTTATTTGGAAAGTGGCTTGGGGTACAAGTTTCATTAAAGCTTCTATTCTGTAGTCCAAATTTTCCTTAGGTGGGAGAAGGGGGAAACAGTTTCATAAGGTAGGTGGATCAGGAGAAACGTGAATGGGAAGAGCACACTGGGCTCTTTGTTGATGAACCTGCCTTCATGCTCTCTTCAAACATTACACTAAACAGCCTGTATCTAGGTTCAGTACACGTGACACGTAGTCCTCACCTGTCTTTGAGGAGGTCCCTGCAGGATTTGTACTCTCCCATTTCAGTAGGGAATGCTGGGACATGCCTAACTCCAGCAATTTTTTGGACTCCACAGAAATTGAGAATTTGTGGTGAGAAGTTGATATTAGGTGGAAAATGTTAATCATAGGGTCAATTCAGAGGGGTATATATTTATAATAAGATGGGAAGACATCAAGAAATTAAATTAGTAAATTTAGTAGAAACTGTCTAGATGAACCAGATCTTACAGGAATAGGGAAGACAAAAATAAGGAGAAACAGGCAGAACCATAAAAGTACATTTTGGAGATCTCAAAAGTTGGCATTTAGCTAAATGGAACAGAAGGTTTAACTGAGGGTGAACTACATGTATGCTACTCTCAATAGCTCATTAGCCCTGGCAATTGGGATTTCTCTTGGTGGTAATGACATGTTATGAGAAAATCAACAAGTGAAAGAAGTACACTAAATAGAAATTACTTAGAATCAACTTGGGGGAGGTACGGGAGAAGTTTCAGAAGGGCCTGGGCCACAGATAAAGGAATAGAATTATGGAGGGGAAATTCTGTCTTATATATAAATAAAGAACTAACTTCAAATTTTATGTTGGCAGAAGTGTTTGGCTACTGCTTACTTGTTCCCTTTCCCACTAACTCTTGTCAAGTTGACGTGGGTAATAAATCATCTAATTCCTTAACCACACTGACTCAAATTTTCTACTAGTTGGCTTCAGTGCTTACAAGAAACCAGGACAGGGGAAAAAAAACAAAGCTCACTCTACAGCTGCCTTGTGTAAAGTGGATTATATTCGGCCCAATCTAGCAGGCCAGTGTCAAATGCTTTCGGTTTCTAATATCATCTTCCCCAGGGCCTACTATTCATTCTCTTATCTGATTCTCTTCAAAATAGACTGATATTAATGGAAAATTTCACAATCTTTAAGGCACACTTTCTTTCTTCAGTGCCACTTCTGTTAGTGGGTCAGAGTTAGGTTCTACTCCAAGCCAACCCGGATTGTATATAATTTGGTTTTGTCGGGTTGCTTCTGGTGAATTGTGTGTGTGTGTGCATATATGTGTGTGTGTGTGCTGGTACTTACTGTTTCTGTTCATTTGATTAGACACTAGTGTAAGGAGAGCTTGTAATCTGATTTCATTTTGTAATCTTTGCCCAGCGGTTAGCCTGAGTTATCTTCTTAAAAGGTGTTCTATGAATCACTAATTTTTTTATAGCCTACAGTTTATGATTGTTTTTAATATTTTTCTTTTCTTCGTTTACATACTAATGCACTCCCTATGAACATAATGACAGCCCGAATGATATGTAATATGAGCTGAGTCTCTAATTTAAAAAAAATCCAAAGTCTTTTTCTTGGAAAGATATACTAATCACAAAGTCTCATTTCTAGGAAAGGGTGGTGATGTCATAGCTTAGAGGAAGGAGACATTGCTATCAGGCCAAAGGTGCAGTACTTGATGAGTCCCTGAAGAGGATTGCTGCTAGTCACAGACATAAAGGCAGCAGACCAAAACATGATGGTAAATGCCCAAAATGAGCTACTTAGATTTTGATAAACACATTAAATGGCAGTGACTGGAGTAGGTAGTATATCATATTTTAAAAGCTGAATAGTTTTTCCACATGTCATTCATTTAGTGATAAAAAAAAGAAATGGTTAAAGAAAAAAAAAAAAAGAATGAGCCAAACTTCCAACTGTTGGCTCATGGCCAGGAAAACTTCATAAGAGATGAAAGCCGCCTTCTTCATTATTCATTCGGCAAAATAATCCACGTTTAAGCGAATGACTTTTTTATGTGCAGCATGTGCTGTGTAATCTGCTTCCAGGTGGAGCCTGTTCCAGCCCTTTCTGTGGTTCCATTTGCTGTAGTTGATCCAAGTTGGAAATGAGTTGGAATCCTGGTGACCCACCTTGGCAGGATCTGCTGTCCGAGGCTGGAGTGAAGCCCATCTCACACTCGCAGCGATATGCACCCGGGACGTTGAGGCATTGTCCATTCTCACAGAGATTTATGTTTTCTGCACACTCATCAACATCTGGGGGAGAAACAAATTACCTCTATTAAGTTCCAAATTTCATGACACATTTTTTCCTTGCTCTATAACGAAATCCACTTTACTGGCTTAAATTAGTGGTCATTAACATGAAACAACAATTAATCATAGTCACCTAAATAAGGGTATACAACTTGATAGCAGACTATGTAACCTACACTCTAACATTAAATTGGAACATAATTAACAGGAGGAACACAGGTGTCTCGCATTTGTCTTAGTCCTCTTTAATGCCAAGTTGTTGCATCACTGTTATACCAACATCATTTAGATATGACCAAGAATACTGGTATTAATCTTAAAATGGTGTTAATTCACTTGAAAACATCATGGCATTAGAAGAAATAACTCGTCTTTCACCGTTCAAGTATTTTTAAGCAAATTTGGGACACTGTGGGAATGAGAGAAGTTTCTTTCACGGTATTATAATCTTATTAAAATATTCCTAATCTTAATCATGCAAATGGGCATTATTGATAGACTATCCAGACAATTTATTTAATTCCATCTAATGGAAAGGAGGGAGAAGAGCAGAAACCAATATTTATTGAGGGCCTAATACTTGCCACATAATGTGCTAGTAGTTTGATATGCACGTTTTCAGTTCACCAATCCTGAGAGGTTCAGAAAAGGAAGAACAGAAGCTAAGAGCAGCTAGCTGAGCTGCGGGAGTCACAGAAAGTTAATTTGCAGCTCAGCCAGGATCTAAGCACAGCTGTGTCTGACAAAGCCACACCCTTCACACCACAGTACACAGAAATATTAAGAAAGATGCAATATCTAAGATTTAAAAATATTAATACTTTAAAATTGAATACTTCTTTAACTTTTTAAAGAAGTATTTGAAAATGATGAGTCTGTGTTTTTAATGTCGATAATTAGAAAAAAAATTTGTCTATCTTTTAATTATGGGTTTAAAGTATATACTGAAATTCAACTGAGAAACACCTATCTTACAAACAAAAAATCATACTTTACATCCAGCAAGATGATCTAGTCTCATGTATGAATATAATGAGTGGATCTTTTATCCTTAAGGAATGTGGAATGTATAGCAGCTAAGTATCAGTGAACATTTATTGAGCACTTATGATGTGTTTTTCTAAGCTCTTTATTGCATCATTCCATTTAGTCCTTTCAATACCATGTGATAAGCTTAGTTTTTAATAAACACATTAAACAGCAGTTCTTGGGTAGGTCGTGTATCATATCTTAAGAAGCTGAATAGTTTTCCCACATATTACTCATTTAGTGATTAAAAAAGAAAAAAATAGTATTATTATTGTTATTATTACTATGTCCATTTTAAAATGGGGAAACTAACACTATACAGGTTAAGTAATTTACTTCAGGCTACACAGCCAGTAAGCAGCACAGGCAAGATCTGAGTCCAGGTGGTCTGATTCAGACAGAGCCTATATTTTTGGCTAATGCGTTAATAAATAAATAAGAGAAAATGATAGTTATTAACAGTAAAGGATAGTAATAAATGTCATCATTTTCAAACTTCCACCAATGTCTTGGAAAATTTTTCGGGTTTTTGTGTTTAATGTAAGAGAAACATACATATTCGCTTATAAGTTCTTAAATAGAAGTAGTGATTTCAGCCTTCTATAACTACAGTTTCCTTCAATTAAGGAAAGCATATAGAGTATTCCAGAAAACCATACCAGAACATGCTCAGGATTCTCACCCACCTGAGCAGGTAAAGCCATCTCCAGTGAACCCTTCAGAGCAGGCACATCGGTAGGAGCCTGGGGTATTGACACACTGAGCGTTGACGCTGCACTGGTGGGTCCCATTAGAACATTCGTCCAGATCTACATGCCAAGAGAATATAGCAATAAAGTTCAGAAACAAAAATGGAACATTAAAACACTCATACAGGTGTTCATTTGTCTCAGTGTAAAAGTAAACTGGCCAAATGGAATATGTTTTAATTCATCTCTAAGGTCACAGTTCTAATTCTCTAAGATGTCAGACCTATGATCCAAAATGCTCATGCCACATACATAGGGCAAAAAGTATTAATTCAAGCATTTTATGAGGTATCCAATCAACTACCTTTTTAATAGCTGAAGCAAAACCAGGGCTAGATTTCCTTCTGACTTCTACTACGGGCGGATTTCATTCCCGGTTCCCTTATCACGAAAAAGAAAAGCATCATTTTCTAAGACATTACTGAATTCTAGAACAGGAAAATTAGCATAGATTTTTAAACTTTATTTTATAGATGAGGAAACTGAGATATGATTCTTGACCTCATGGAGTCCATTGTCTAGTGGAAAAGACAGACGTTAAATACAAAAAAAAATATACCACGAAGAAAAGTTACAAAGTGCAAGGGGAGAGAGATAAACAAACAAACAAACAAAAAGGACATCTAATTTGATGTGTTGGAACAAAGAAAGCTCTACTAAGGAAGTAATTTTTAGTTAACTTCAGATTTAAATGATGAATAAGAGCCTGCCTTGCAGAGAGAACAGCACATATAAAGACACCGAAGAGGAAAAGAGTTGATTGGATACCTCACAAATTAAAGAAGGTCAGAGTAACAAAACACAGTGTAGGCGATAGAGGGTGATGGAAGATGAAGCTAGAGAAATAGTGGGAAGATGCTGTAGTATCTTGTAAACCATGGAAGGAAGCTGGATTTTATTCTAAATTCAATGAATTAAAATGACAACCGTGAAGACATCAGATCCATGGTTTAAAAGATTTGTCTGGCTGCTGTGTGAAGAATAGATTGTAGGAGGAGCAGAGAGGGAATGAGCAAACACGTGAGAAGGTCGTTTTAGCATCCAGCAGCAGGGTGGGCAGGTGAGAGATACTGAGAGAGAGAATGCTTGAGACTTGAGCAGGGGAATGGAGATGAAAAGAAGTGGATGGATCTGGATGATTTTTTAGAGAAGAGATGCCTGAACACAACTGAATCTTTGCTATTGGATGCAGGCTATTTTCCAATAGTTGGGCAGAGTGAAAGATGGACAAGAAACACAAAAAAGGGAGGGTAAAAGAAAAACAGTAGTCTAATGGGACTCAGAAAATGGGAATGGAGATATGGCTGAAAAGTTGTGAGATTAATGACAGAGCGATAGCTGGACAAGAAGTGGGTAGTTAGTGGACCTGACGCCATCATAGAATATTCCTCAGCAAAGTTATTTGAAAAATTTAAATTTTATAGCCAGCTTATAATCATTTAACAAGTATGAAACAATTGAATGGATGAGAAAGCATATTCAAAGTAACTGCTATTATTGGTAAGAGATTATAAGGCTATTCTTCAATGTCTTCTGCAGGCTTATAAGATTTAAAAGAGCAACCACAGGGAGGTCAGTTTAGGTTGAGTTATTTTCTATTTTAAATTGACCTGGATAATTCTTACCAGTTGGAAAAGTTCTTTCTTGTTAAGGCATGTAAAACACTGAGCATATTAAGCAGCACCGTGCATGACACCAAGGGCAAAATCCAGTCCTGTGCCTCACAGCTGTAAAGACTTATTAAACTCTGGCTCAATAACTATAAAACTTGGAGAATGGCAACTGCCTCCCCACACTTGTTTCTTGAACCAGATCTCTTGGAATCCAACAAAACATTTAGATTTCTCTGGAAGAAAATTTCCACTTTCTATTAAGAAGCTGGTATTGCCCACTTACTTCAGACTTGGGTTATCTGAAAAAAACTTTTCATTCCCTTCATTTATTTCACTGAGTTTTAAAACTCACTGATCACTCTATGAAAAGATTAGGAAAATATATTAGTTATTTTTTATCACATAGTTGTTTGGATTTCTAGCTGCACATCAAATAATTTATACTGAAAAACAAATTAAAAAGCAGATGCCAAGGCATAGTGTTGTAATTTGATTGTTTATATCAAGGTTAAAGGAAACTCTTAGACAAGAATTATCTTGCAACTAAAGATAGCCTTTGGTTTTCAAGAGACAAAATGAAAGAGAAGAGCATGTTCCTACTCAAGTATGCGAGTTAACAACTGTGTAAAGAAGAACTTCTAAAAAGTTTGTGTCTTAGTAAAGGTTATTTACATTTGCAAACTCACCAATGCATTTGATACCATTTCCAATCCAGCCTTCTCTGCAGCTACACTTGAAGCTTCCTGGGACGTTTAGGCATGAGGCGTGCATGTCGCAATTGTGGGCACCGATTTCACACTCATCCACATCTGAGAAACCGTAGTTAATATGAAGAAGATAAAATACAGGTTAATTAACTCTACTTTCAAGTATATTTCTTTGTAGGTAAAATTTTAAAGTAAATATGGAAATATCTAAAACTGTCCAGAGAAAACATTAATATTATTTTTAACTTTTTGTAGAGTCCAACAAGATTTGGAAAGTCATCATTCAAATCAAACAGAACCTTCACCAGAAGCAATTGCTAGCTGTTTTCCAGCAGGAGTGAGATGCAGCAGCTCTTGCTCCCTGACATCTATGTGTCAGCCCTTACCCTCCCAAGGGGCCTGTCTCTCTTCCTGGGCCCAGACAAAATCCCATGTAGAAGGCATCAGATTATAGATGTCAAGAGAAATCTTATTTCAAAAAGAGACTGCTATTATTTCCTATTAATATTTGTTACATATTTTTCATGAAAATAAGAACAAGCCTAACTTTTAAAAATAAGCAATAGTATATTCTCTTTTTAAAATTACATGATCACTTGTCATTTTTAGAATCAATACGTTATCTTATAAAGTTTTGAAAGCTATCATTTTAGTGTGTGTTTCTATTTATTTGAGCATATATAAAAATGTTCACTGGAAATGTTATCTGGGAAATGACTAGAAGCTTTTGCACATATATACATATATACATATACATTACATAGGCATAGATGTTGCATCATACACGATGAATGGCTTCACATCAAACGTGCCAGGGGTAAACATTCAGAGTGCATCTTTTGTTACTTGCCCTTTCTTGACGTGTCAACTTAAGGTTCAGACTGCAGTCTAAGCCATACTCTACCAGCCTTGAGCAAAATACCATACAAGGGTCTTAAATTGAGCAATGAGGAAAGTCTGGTCTAAAGCAATGAACTTGGGACTTCCTAGTTCTGCCCCATCCTTTATGCAAAAAGCTAAAACTACTCAATAGAGAAAAGCACAAGAGATAAAGTAGACGGGGCTAGCAAAGAAAGAAAGTGAAGTGAGAGTAAAAAGAAAGGCAATTTGGGTAGAGAGAAGAGCAAACAAAAAGAGAAGAGAGGAGAGAGGAAAAGATGGAGTAAAGAAAAGAAGGAAAGAGTCCTAAATAGAAATCAAGATTAATTTTTGTTAGTTTAGAAGAACTAAAAAAGAAGCAGCAACTGGGATCCCTTTGGGTCTTTTGGTGCTTCTTCCTTATGTATGTCTCACATTTGGGCAGCTGTCCTACAAAGAAAGTGAACACTGCTACAAGAGTCACCAGGAGCACATCAGAACCTTGGGGACCGGACTCCACATCCACTCTCTCACTCTGTCTGAACCACAGCCAGCCCCATGGTGGGGTCACAGCCTGGTGTGGGTAACAGTCTAAGAAGAGGTGCCAGCAAACAAATGATGTTGAAGGTTGGCCTCTGAAATGTAAGAAGCCGAAACGCAAAGGATACAAGCTTGAGACCTACCTGTGCATCCTGTGGTCCCCTTCTTCACTGAATAACCCAGCTGACAATGGCAAATGAAGGATCCCTTGGTGTTCTCACATTCCCCAAACATGCAGATGTTTGAGTTTAAGTCACACTCATTCACATCTAGAAAATTTATTTTCAACACTTTGGTTAATACTTGCTTATCCCAGCAATTTGAAAGCTATCTTTTAAATTGAATAGCATAAAGCTGAAATAGACAAATAAATTTAAAAATATAATGTATTTGCAAGATACAGTATTGCAGATAAATATGCCATCTTTATTTTTTTCAAAATAATTCTTTTCAGCTTTGACATCTTCTAATACAACGGTTTGAATTTTTTAAGTATCTGAAAAGGCCTGTTCTTCTGTTAATATGTGTGTACATAAATGTGCATACATTTGTGTGTGCATATGTCTACATAAATATTTATGCTGTTTTATGGTACCCACCAATGCATGTTTTCATGTCCATTGACGCCATGAAGCCATCATAGCACAGACAGCGATACTCTCCAGGAATGTTGGTACATTGGCCACCATCACAGATATCAGGATTATTTTCACATTCATCGATATCTGATGATACAAAATTAACATCAAATGAAAACAAGGATGGCTTTCATTAAGCTCAAATATTTTTTTCCATCCAGTTCCACTCAAAGTATCTGCAGCCAGATTTGTAAGATAAAATTAATTAGATACACAAAGTCCGTGTATTTTCCTTTCTGTACCTGCGCACGATCTCCCATCTGGCATCAGGGCATAACCTTCGCTGCAGCTGCATTCGTAGCTTCCTTCTGAGTTGGTGCACTGAGTGTCACAGCCTCCGTTCATGATCATACATTCGTCAATATCTGTGAACACAACATCGTAACCACATTACTTGAGCAGAGCTACTTCCTTAAAAAAAAGAAGATAAAGAGCTTTTCTTCTTTTGAAACTGATAATGTTTAAATAATTTTGGAGTTTTCTCCCCACTATTTGTGATGATTTATCATTATACCATTTGTTTTTCTTAAGTTCTTTTTATTTCCTTTTAGACAAAGTTCCATTTGACATTTAACTCCAGTAACCTAAGATTAAAGAACTCAGAAATATAATAGCTATGAAGTTTAGGGAGTTTTCTATGATAAAACCAGAGATTCTTCTGTAAAACCACCAAACCATGGCACCTTAGAGATCTGCCCTTGTTCTTAGATTCATTTTTATGACGGAGGACTCCCATCAACTTGATTATATTTCAGTGCCAGAAGTTATCCTAGGCTGATTTGAGAAACATAATTTCCAGCCCTGCTGGGCCTACCCCTACCTGTACAGCCCTGCCGGTCTGGTGTGGCCTGGTAACCAGGATTGCAGGAGCACTGATAAGTTCCAATCATGTTCACGCATTTTCCATTTCTACATAGATTGTCACTCAGAGAGCACTCATTAATATCTATAAAAAGATACACAGAATTAATGTTTCATGCAATCACAACATCACTTAAACCACTAGAGCCACAGTCTGAGAAGGGCTTTGTGTGCTTTATGGGAGGTATGGGAATCTCCAGGGGCATTCAACGAAATGCTGGAGTCTATATTTCTCCTATTTCTATCTATAATAGTGCTGTCCAGCAGAACTTTCAATGTTGATGGAACTGTTCCTTTTTTTGAGCTGACCATTATGTAGCTCCTATTGAGCACTTGAAATGTGGATAGTATGACTAAGGAATTGAATTTTTAATGTTATTTAATTTTAATTAAATTTAAAGAGCCACATGTGTCCAGTGACTACCACATTAGACCACCCACGTGTAGCATATGCCAGAAATGAAGCATGCTAATATTTAATACATGAATTTACATTGGCACACTCAGTTGGTCCTTATCAGACGGTCAAGTGTTACCTAAATAACTCGATGTTTCCTGAGGGAAGATGGCTGGTTCCACAAAACAGACGGGCTAATTACAGGGCCCTCACTTATTTAATCTGTTTTCATTGTATTGTATGTTTAATGTGTCTGGATAGGTTGATCTACATATTACTCTGCCTATTTTAAAATAAACTAACCCTTATAAGATGGGCAGGTGCTTCAAAAAAACTGCAAAGATATATGGAATAAACTATTTCTAATAATGAGATCACAAGAGAACAGCAAGAAAATGGTAGTAACACTTTTCTTCATACCAGCTACCTGTCAGACATAATACAAGGTAAAAACAATGACAATATAACCAGACGTAGCAAGAAATTCATCTCGAATTCTCAAAATTAGTAAGACTATGTAACATAGGGACTTACATCTATGACCATTAAACGTTTATTTTATTAAATATGTAAAAATGTGTCTTATATGTACATTGTACTTTCAGGGGTACTTTTTCAGCCATAAGATCCATGAAAACCAATTAACAAAATAAACTGACCTTAGAAACAGATCTGAGTCACTGTTTCACAACCATGAATAAAAGCTTTTTGTACCACTATTAAAATGAAATGCAAATATTTAAAACTTTTAAATTCACCTTTTTAAAAATGTCTGTCTAGTCTATAATTTAAGATTCATCTAATACATTAGCATATCAATGTACATAGGGTTTAAAAATAAATATATTGAGGTGTGCTTAAATTATGTTTTTAAATGGAGGGTTGTGAAGAGGTCTACTTTAAACTGTTTTATTTGCTTATACTTTCAAGAAAGATTTCTGCAAAGAAAATGTTTCTTGGCTAAAGCAAAAGTTTTAAAGCCCGTATACCAGAATACAGTAAGCCTGGAGGCCTTCATATATGTACAAAAAGCAGTAGGCTGGAAGGCTTTAAGACTAGCCATTGGTCTTCTCATGTGGCCCCCGATGCTGCCTTACTGAGCTCAGGACTAGTGAAGAGACCTCGGTGTTTCTGTGAAACGAGGGGTGAAGGGAGCTCCCATGTTCACACACATGCGAGCAGAACCCGTGACGGGAGACACAGGGGCATGGAAACAGACTTGGCTGAGTGACTGCACAGGTGTATGCACAAGTGAAGCATCAGGAAGCAGGCCTCCCTATCCCATTCCACCTGGAGGAGAGAATTCCATGGCCTTTCACAGAGTACCTCGCACAGGTCCTTTCATATGTGCTTGTAATGAAAAAGTGAAAAACCAGAAAAATGCTGGCTCATTTGAGGGTCTAAAGACGGCCTGAATCCAAATGTAGGGACTCTGAGTTACCAACTTTTGATTAGCTGGATTTCACATGTCAAAAACAAGTTTATTAGAATCAACCACTGATCATTATCATCTTTACCAGCTAAGCTGAGTGGGTTTATGTGCTAAGGAGACAAACTCACCCACACAGTCCTCACGAGACGGTGACAGCTCATGTCCCAGTGGGCAGTCACACTGAAAGCTGCCCTCAGTGTTCACACAGGTGCCACCCCTACAAAGGAGAGGGTTACGTTCACATTCGTCAATGTCTGAAAGGTAAAAATGTGAGATCCATTAAAGAACTCTGAGGAAAAAATATTCAAGCAGACAGCATGGGAGAAAGAATCATTATCTGAGGTAAGTGTGACTCAAATCTAAGAGACAGGCTTAATGCGAGATGGGATAATGCTCGCCTCATTTTTTCTCTTATCATTAGATAAATGGCTAAAATTCTACTCTTAAAGATAGAGAGTTATCAAAGAATTTACTTGTACAAAAAGAGCAGGCTCCCAAGAGGTAAAAAATAATATCTGCTTTAAATCACTCAAAACTCCAGATATATATTGCCACCTATAATCTCTAATCCAAGTGAAAGAAAAATCTTAGACTTATCACTTTCTGTATTTCATGAAGTGAGTGCTAAAGTTTGCTAAAAATGAAAAAGTAGGCTAAAAGGTAGGCAATATCGAAAGAGTTTGTGATAACAAACAAATAAGGAAAATAACACAGGATTTGCATGACTGAATATAAATTTTGGAGTCACCACACAATGTCATAATGAATCCCTCCCAAGTAGTTAGTCAGTGTTGATTTTATATTCTATGAATAAACAGAACCCAGTCTCAATATCTCACTGCCATGAAGGCGCCAAGAGGTTGGGGCTCCCCAAGAGCTATCTAGGAGCAGACTTCCTGTCTGACATGGAAAGCTGTTCCCTCGCACCACAGCCCCTTGCCAAGCATGCTGTTAACAGCTCCGAGACAAGCCAAGGTCGAGCTAATGAGTCAGTGCTCGACTGGTTTCAGGACTGGAGAGAAAGAGCCTAACCACACTTACCCATGCAGTTCTTCATCATCATGAACCCGCTTTCGTAGCCTTCGAAGCACTCACACTCAAAGCTGCCTGGCGTGTTGACACAGATTCCACTTCCACAGAGATCAGGAGAAATCCTGCACTCGTCGATATCTAATTCACAGGGTTTAAGATAAATGAAAAAATAGAATGAGATGAGAGGGTGTTAAAAAAAACAGAGCGATTTGGCCTTCCATTTGAAGGTGCAGCACACTTGAACAGCTGGATAACTCAGCAGCTAGCAGTACCAGGATATGTTTTTAGGTGATCAGTGAGAGAGGAGAGGGCCTTAGGCACATTCCTTTCCCCAACTGCCACAACTGTCATGGTCAACGGGCAGGTGGTGCCTTTTTGCCTTTAAGAATTCTGGAATTGTGGATTTCTCTTTGCGGCTTCAAAATGGTAACAGAAGGATGAACCAAGCAACCGCAGTATGAGCCAAATAAGGCAGGTGGTAAATGAGGAAGCAGTGGACACCTGAATGAAGTCCCACATGTGATGCAAAGACCATGCTGGTTCTGCTACACTCACCCACGCCCATCCTGGGGCTGCCTCTGAGTAGGGTGACCAATGACAGAGAGGCAGCTTCAGAGGCAGATGCAGCTAACTAACCTTGAGCCAGAGAGTGCTCATATATGGCAGGGCCCAATTTGTGTTTCTGTGTCACATTGAGATAGGAAGAGCTTACTGATCTATTTTAAAAATATAAGTAAAAAGGAAATGATGTGTTTGTCACTTTTTATAAGTTACAGTAAATAAGAATTTTCAATAGCAGTGTTTATAGTCTCAAAAACAGGATTCTCTGAGAAATCTCCCATGCCTGTAACTAAGATTTTTCAATAGAGAAATAGTGTCTATAATATATGCCAGCATCTGTTTATTTTGCTGAATTTCAATTTTTAAGCTTTTCTATCCACAGGATTTCTAAGTGGCTAACTGGTGCATGCTCTCTCGGGGTCTCAGCTGTTGCCTTCTCCCAGCTTTCAGTCTTTATTGATTTTCCAGTTGCAGGCCATATTTAAGTACTTTCTTTTAAACAAAAATCTTAAGAAAATTCACTGACTCTTAATTAAGGGGCTTCCAATATGCATACTAATTATTACTTTTTGTCTCTCAGGATCTAGGAACTGGTGGTGAGAGCCATGTGAAGAATACAGAGTAAGTCTGAAGGCAGAGTAGAGACGGATTTTGGCTGGTGTGATGTGGAGGCTGCATAGTGTTGGATGTGGACCACAAACAGATGCCTGGGTACAAACCCCACTTTGTTGTCTTCCAGGTGTAGTACCTTGGGAAATCATTTAATTTCTCTGTGCCTCCATTTCCTTATCTGTAAAATGGGGAGTAAGTAGAACCTACCTCACAGAAGTAAGCGAATCAATGTTTGTTATGTGCTGAGAACAGTTCTCGTCTCACAGAAAGCGCTGTACATATGTAAGCTATTCTCTGATAAGAACTGGTATTTCGGAAGAGGTGGCTTCTGAATTGGTCCTGTAATTCTGCATAGAAATTCTAACTTTAAAGATGTGGAATAAATAGGAAAAGCAAGAGGGAAAAATGAATAAGTGAAGAAAAATAATGCACTTCAGGGAACAGTCAGTTACAGACTGTAGAGGCCGATAATTAGTGTAAGTACAGGTAGGATGGGTATGATCGCTGAGGGTGCCGAACACGAAGAGAAGACTGGCTTTAAATGCTGTGAAGAAGGGCAGCCACCAGTGGCCCGCTGTCCTTTCACATTCTAACCCACAGCTGAGGGCTGGGTTAGAATGTGAAAGGGCTGTCAACGAGTACTTCTCTTACACAGTTCAAGGTGAGCTTCAGAGTCATTAAGTAATGTGGCTAAGTTCACATCCAAAAGAAGAAGTGGAGTGACAACTGGAAAAACTCTGAGCTTCTTTATCCAGGTCTAGGATTGTCTGGGTCAATGGAAGTTGTTTTGAGAGAAGTTCCCTACTCTAAACCCTGCATTAGGATAATAACCTGGAAGTTGTGAAAAAGGATCTGACTGTGGCAAATTAACGAACTGAAAGACATTGGAAGATTCTGCAATGTAGTAGATGCCACAGTATGTTGCCTAGTTCTCCCTTCAGGAAGAAAGAACTCGTTCATCCCTTCAAGCTATTGGGACTGCTGCTGGCAGAAAGCCGAGATGCAAACTATCTTCAGGAAATGGCTTAGCTGAGAAGACCCCTTCCCTACAGTTTGCTCCTTCTCTGGGCAGACGTATGCAAAGATTGATCATGAAGGTACATAAATGCCTAGCACCTTTGCCTTGACTCAAAGTAATTCTAATGAGCCACCCCAGGTCTAGAGCTCCCAATGGGGTGGGCTGAGGGCTGCACTAGGACAGCATCACAGCTCGACTTCTCCCTCTGCCCAATTCTGCTTCTTTCCCCTCCCTCTTGTAGTTACTGATCTCAAAGGCAATCCCACATAAACTTCCTGCATGTTAATCTCTGCTCAAAGTCTGTTTCCTGAGGAGCCAAAGCTTCATCTGCAATAGTCTAGAAGAAATATTACAAATAATTGAAATAGTCATTTTGATTGGAGAATATACATAACTTTTCACTCATCCATCAGGAGAGGGAAATGCCAAAATTAAGTTTGAGGCTTCAATCCTGATTGAAATTATATTATTAATACCTACAAGGACATCCCTAGGCAGAGGAAGGGGGGTTGGCATAAGGAATATTAAAACAAAGAGACACTGTCCAGATGGAAGTCAGAAACGTGGGAGTGAAACTCAGGAAGAGTAGGGGGCTAGAGATAGCACCTAGGAGTCAGCTTGGCAGAGGCCATCCGTGACGTCATGACAGCAGATGCGATTCTGAGAGGCAGAATGCTGAGAGAGCAAAGGATCCTGGAAAATGCTCAAGGGGTGGAAAACACCAAAGCAAAAAGAATCTATGAAGAATAGAAAAGACACATCATAGTCAAGGAAGAACCATTAGGACACTGAAGTATCATGGAAACCAAAAGAGAAGAAAATCAAGGAGGAAATCTAGCTAGAGGTTGAGGGGAACATACAGAAGAGAAAGATTTTTTTAACTTGACAAAGGTGTTTTGCAGAATTATATATACGTTCCTGAACAAGGGAGAACAATAGTTGAAGTTACATAAGATTATGAAGAAAATGGTTAAAGAGAGGAGTAAGAGCTAAAAGTAGACAAACAGGAGGGTAGCTTGAGGGAAAAAAAGGGCTGCAGAGACATTTTGAACTTGTTTATAAGTTTAGAGCAAGGAGCCAGTAAAGACGGGGAGATGCTAGAGAGAGAGAGGAGTGAACCCTGCCAGAGAAGGGCCTGGAGCTGGAGGAGAGAAGAAGAGTGAAAGCAGAAGAATTAACTGGAAAATTGAGGAAGATCATCACATCTCATTCTCTAAAAGTGGAAAAGAGAATATGGGAGAAAAAGGAAATTTTATTACCAAAGAGGAGGGTGTGTGAGAGGTTACTGGCACTCCGATTTGATCTTGACAAAGAAAAAAGAGAATAAATAAGGATATGAGAGGGTGTGTGGGTCCAAAGAGGTTTAGAAATTTAACAAGTGATGTAAAGAGGTGAATAGGAGGTTCACTAAACAGCCATGAGGGCCTGGTGGAAGGTGAATGTATGTAGCCCAGTTGGCTCTTCTCAGATTCTCCAAACCAAATTCAGCAGCCTAGACTGCAAACAATGGTGAGGGGGTTTGAAGCTAGGGATCGGCCTGGAAGGCACAGCAGAAGGACAAGACAGTAGAAGATCAGAAGACCAGAGGAACAATTTTGAAACACCTGTGGGATAGTCTAGGCTGGAGGTGGGGGGCAGTTCACAAGCGAATCCAGGGGTACCTTGTGGAGTAAGAAGTGAGGAAGAGGTCAAAAGAGAGGATTCAGTGGAGGTCATGAAGAAGCAGCATGTGTGAAGGCAAGAGAAAAGGGAAAATTCCAAGAGACTATGAATAATACAGAGAGTTCTGAAAATAAGATTCTGGAGATATATTTCAAGTGTATGGAATAATCTGTCATATTATCTAATTGAAAAAGTTGAAATTTCATATCCTTTCAAACAAAAGGGAATGCTTATGGATAAGGATACGAATGGCAACTGAAACATAATTATTATAAAAACTGTGGACAGATAAGGAAAATAAGTTACAACTTCTCTATTACAAACTTTAAAAATTTTAACAGAATACTATATCAAGTTTATACAATTATTGATTTAATGGCTATGTTCTTTGGTACTCATATATTCTGAAAATCATATTTTTATGTTATTCTTGGAGATAAAATAGCATTTTCACGTTATTTTGCAGCTCTCACAACAAGTTTGGAGAATTGGTTTAAGAGTAAGGAAAAGGAAAGAAAAAGAAAAATTTACATGTTCTTAATGAGAGGATGGGCTTTTGAAGGCAGTACTTTCAAATAGCAAAAGAAAGAGACCCCGGGTTTACCAACCACCACGACAGAAGCTTACCTGTGCAGTTTCTTTCCTCCATGTCTAAAGCAAAGCCACTATTGCAACGGCACTTGAAACTTCCAATCGTATTTCTGCACTTTCCATAGGTGCACATTCCAGGAAAAGCTTTGCATTCATTGATATCTAAAAGCAAAATAAAGCTAGAATGTAGAGCTGGGTGATATCACTTTAAGTTAAAAATCCATCACAATGGAAAATAACGTATCCAAGTAAAAACGGAGGCTATCAGAAATTTCAGTGGTCACATCGATGCCACACAAAAAGTTACAATTGTGAAGAAGACTCTGTATCTTAAATGAAGAGCTCGGATCTCTTTATCTCTGAGTGTTTTGTAAAGTTTAGGGAGGTCTAGAGGGCTTTTTGCTACATCAGGTCTGTGTCAAGTCAGGCTGTGCTAAGGAAAGTAGAGTTACTGTAAAAGAATGTAAGAAAAGCGAAAGTAGCAGTCTGCTTGATATCTTTTATATCTTTACTTCAATATCATCTTATATAGGTGACTTATACACCTGGGCTCTAAGACTATCCACAAATTATGTTAACAAAGAAAATAAAGTGGGAAATCAAATGCTTAAGGAAAAACCAATTCTCAGAGATTGCAGAGGGTGAACTTTGGTGTAGAGGGGCCGACACACTGCTCAGTTACCTTTGTAAAATGGCCTCCCAGTAAGAACGTCCCCTCTGTTAGCAAAGCCAGGTCCTCTGGGGCACAGGGTGTCATATTCCTTGGTGCCAGGCCTGGGGCATTCCTCACACTCGGTGCCCCAGGCTGCCCCAACCGCACAGCAGCAGGCATCCATGCGGAACTTCCCGGGAACAGGATGGACACACTCATCCTCATCCCACCTCAAGTAGCACTGCTCCATGCGGATATCTACACGGAGGGTGAAATCACAGTTTGAGATTAAGTTGTAGCACCCGCTGAACATTTATTTATATGCCGAACATCTGCTTGGTGCCCGGCACGTCAGGCCCTGGAGGTGCACCTACAGCGGACTCCGTAATGGACAGTCACCTAAAGAAATCGGTGGATTCTCCTTCAGCATTACTTAATTCTCACAAGACATCTTCAGGAAGAAAAGGTTCCCCTGTGACAAGACTCCTTCATATCACCACGTATGATCCTATTTTTTGTATTGCTCACTTCAAAAAGAATAAATAATTTTAATGACAGGTTATTCTTGTTCACGGAGTTACTTAAAGTGGCTTGTGAGCAACCCTGTCAGATCTTAGTCATAAACAGTAAATGATCAACTGTAATCTATTTGCCAATTTGGTACAACTATTATTAAAGCTTTACAAAGGAAAAAATATTATTGCACTTAAAGTTTTTTTCCCTGCCAAATTTATTTTTTGCATCATGTTTTTTTGGCCTGGGTTATGTAAATCTGCCCTAATAAGGGGCCAAATTATTTATTTAAATGTCACTTTTTTCCTTCAATCTTGAAGCATAATAATATTTCACAGGCTAAGCTAGAACCTTAAAAGATCAGCCAACAGTCACGAAATACAGTAAATTAGCACAATCTATAAATAACACATGTACCTATTAGTCAATAGAGTTGTTGGTCAAATTACAGTCAAATACTTGGCTGTTAAATTGCAAATATAGATAATGAGTTCGGAAAAAGTGAATACCATGTTTTATCTGATGAGAGTATTTCAAAATATTAAATAATTTCCTAAACCTAAAAACTGTTTAACAGAGGGAAAGAGATTCCTAATAAAATGTAAACATAAACAAATAAATATGCTTTTTATTTTAGTTATAGTCAATACTGATTCTTTTTAGTTCTCAACCAAAAATAACAGCAACTTTAGTAACTTTCTTTAGCCTAGAATTACACATATTTCCAAGTACTGTAATTAAGAAGTCCTCTTTTTAAAGAAAAATAATGGTAACTTTTCACTGATTTGATAGATTGAATATAGATATTCACAGTAGTTGATTTTGCCTTCTGTGTCTGCATTAACACTAACCAAAAAGCCACATTCTCTGCCAGTGCGAGGTGTGACAGTAATTCAGTGAGTCTTGTTACCGCAAGACACTCAGAGGCTGGTCTCAGCTACAGCCAGCCTCACCCTACACTGTCACCAGGGAAGAAAAGATCTTAACAAGATATGGCAGTTTTATTTAAGTATAGGTAGCCTGAGAACTCTGGATTGAGTCAATTATTTCTGAAGTAATTGACGTAATTTGCTCAAGAAGCTATTCTGGGGTTAGTCATAAAAAGTATGATAATGCAGGGTAACCCTGTGTTTTCACTATTGAGATCCATATAATATTTACATCAGGAATCAAAACACTGTCAGCACACTGGCCACATCATGGCCTGTGAATGTTTGGATTGGCTTGCACAGAAATTAAAATATGAATCTGGAGGTCTCTGGATGGTGTATGCACTCTACAGTTTGCTGCAGGCCCCACTGCTCCTTATCACCACCCCACTCATTTATGTTACCTGCCTGTTCCCTGAAAGCACTAGGGTCTGGGACCACTGATTTAGATCAATTCTATCAAAGCAATTTACCACTACTTTTGTTCTCAGAAAATTTTACATTTCCATAGGCCAATTTCTCCTCAAATCTTTCTCACATTCCCAGCCACAATGAATATAGCATAATTCAAGTAGCAACAAAAACATTTAACCAAATTGCAAAGATGAAAAATTCAATATATCTCTTTAGAGTAGTACAAAAGGTTTGATTTTCAGTGATGTTACTGGGAATTAATTTTGCTTAGTGATTATTTATAATCAATGATCTAGCTTTATATATAGTATCCTTTGGTTACTGAAGGCAACCTGATTTCATTAGTCACCTGAGCATACTGATACTCTGTCATCTTCAAAAGACATTTTACTTAGTTCTAATTTTGTAGATAATTTAACAATAAAAATCTGAAAAAAATTTTTCATTAGAATAACTTTGGATATTATAATTTCTAAACTATTCTATATGATTTTACAGTCACACTTTATAGACAAATTTAAATATGTTATCAAAAAGTAATTTAAAATGAAATCTGTGTTAATTATACTAACTAAAGTGTATGATACTGCAAATATTTTTTTTTAGTACTAACGTTAAGAATCATTGATATATACAAATACTTTAAAGATCTTGGAATACAACGTTACCATGCTCATGTTTTGTCTACAGGTTTAGATTTAAAATGCAAACCTATATTAAGTTAGTTTAAATACTGTTCCTGTAGTATATTGGGGAAAAATCCCTTAAGTAAGTAAAAAATTGTTTAGATATAATATAAAATTAATACAAGTTTTTTTTTTTCAATTCTGAAACTCCAGTTTAGCCAAGCACGACACTGATAAAGAATAAGATCCACTACACATTTCTATAAAACAATGCTGAAAGAGCTTCATTTTAGATCTTTAGAAAATAATGCATTAAGAAAATTTAAACTCAAAAGGTGGTCAAGGAAGGACAGGGATGGATGGTCAATATTTTCAAAGAGAAACAAAGTAACTTAGACCATTACTTTCCCCACTGTTGTCTAAGAACACAGCTGCAAAGGCTGCTAAATGTTAACTTCAAACACTGGTCTCCAATTTTTCTTCTATGTACAAAATATACATAATTCTCTTACTCCGCTGACTCAGTGTGAAAGAATGAACCTGCCAAAACTGTCTGATTAAAGACACTGTTATTTCTGAGGTAAATTTTTGAGCAGTATCAACATTCCATATTATATAAAACCATTTCATTCAAACACATTCACTTTAAAAATATCCATTAGTGATTTTCCCTCAAAATATCTTATTTAAAGAGTTTCTAGCTACAGACCTAATGATTTTGAACTGGTCACTGCCCAAAGAATAAGAAAAATTCATGGCTGGTTTCACCCATAAAAAAATGGAAAGATGTGAATCTTACCCAAGCACACACGGCCAGTTCCATCCAATGTAAGACCTTCAGGACACTCACAGTGAAAAGATCCTTTGCTATTGACACAGCGTCCATTTGGACAAACACCAGGAAACACCTCACACTCATTAACGTCTGTAGGGAAATGAAGCAAGTAGAGAGATAAAGACATTACAAATAGAAAAAGCAGGCGTAGTTGTACTTCCGGTATAGCATATTCAATCTTCAATACAATGTGAATTATTACTGAGTTAAGCAGAAATATTCCACAACACAGCCACCCGTTTTCTCAGGTACCAGCTGTGAAAATTACCACAGCCTTGCCCATCAAGAAAACGCAGTCCAGACATGCTCCTCTACCAGCCGTTCTGTGCCTTAAAGGCTAGTGGTGGCCTCATGAAAATTTATGAAACAGTATAAAGAGGAGAAAAGGGGAAACTCTAAGTTGTTTCCTAAGAGTATTTGTTGATTACATTATTTTTAATTACTTAATTAAATTTCAAGGTTTTTGAAAATGATAAATATCATTTTGTTTTGATATTGAGAGTGCATGATAATTTTACATACAGCTCTAAAGATTTAAAATATCATCCAAGAATATACTCACCTTCACAAGAAACACCTTTAATTCTGGCAAAGCCTCTTGGGCAAGCTGTGTCTGTGAAAACAACAGGACACATTTTTACTTCATTATAAAAGAAAATAGAACTGTCTAAGCTCAAAAAACGGTATGAAAGAATCTAAATTGAACTAAATAAAAACCACAAGCCAAAGTCTCTGGATGCCCCCTATTGAATTCAGTGTAGCACATAACATTTTGTGGTAACTATATCAATGCTGACCCATGTATTGAAATTCTCATAATTCTTCCTACCGTTCCTTTTTGCTTTCACATTGCCAACTGAATTCAAATAAACAAATAAAAGATTTAAAGGAAAGAAAGATATTCTACTGGGATGCGTGCAAACAAGGACACTGGAGAATTTTGATAGTTTACCAGCAGTTAAATTCTAGCTGATCTAGCTGATCCCTTTCCTTGTCTAAAATATTGAGAAGGTTTGCTTACAGTAAAAGGATAAACAAAGCACATATTTCAAGAAATGAATAAGTTTCCCCAGAAAAGACAACATTTTGGGGAGGATAATGATCTTATAGTCTTCCTCACTATGGAAATACATAGCTGAGGGAGAAGCTTTCCAATGAGAAACCCAGAGGCTCCCTGGCCAGGCTCCTACCTAGCTCACAGCGCTCACAGGGGCTCCCCCAGGCTGCGCCGAGGGTGGCGCAGCATTCCGATTTCAGAGTGGCCCCATTAATGTTCACCTCACAGCGGTTGTCCTGGATATTGAGCCAACATGTCCCTTTCAGGCTGTCTGAAAAGGAAAGGAAAGAATGGGGAGCTTTCATTTCTAATACACACCAACAGCATTTTTTATAGTATTAAAAAAAAAGAAAGGATTATTTTAAAAATTTTAATAGTATATCCTTTGAACACATTTACATGTACATGCATTTAAATATAGTACGTTACATACATGTAAATCAAATATTGTATTATATGTATCTCACATGATATGGTAATTAATACAATATGTCTACCAGTATGCTAGGAGCATCCTTGTTGCCCAAGATTTTATGTAGGCATTTGGGTACTTGCAAATACAGTGCATTACCGTAATAAGATCATTAGTTGCATAAATAGTACTCATAAGATTTATCCTTTATGATAACTGCTTTAAGATTTTATCAAATAAAATTGCTCAAATAATCTTTCCGAATACTCCACCAAATAAATCACACACAATTTATGGTCTATTAGAGAGAAGCCAGTATTTCTCCAATTGAAGATACTTATTTGATAAATAATTAAAAAAAAAAAAAGAAATCTAGAAGATAAAGGAGAAAATACATATTACCTATAAAACCACCACTAAGACATACCAGGGCTAATATTTGATGTGTTTTCTTTCAGACATTTTCTTTTACATACATATGGATAGTTTTATCTCTGGTTCAAAAGTGACACATGTTTATGGTAAAGTATTGAAGAAATAGTAAAAAAATATGTAAAATTTATCTGGAATCCAACCACTTAGTGATAAGTACTTCTAACTTTTTTAGACTACGTCTCCTGATCAAATTGAAGTTCCTCCTTAAATGACTGTTAAATAATTGATTTTGAAGCAAGGACAAGAAATCAAGTCAAAGTTGACATGGCAAATACTAATTGGGTAAAACAAATCATTTGTAAAGTTTTATTTGCAGAACTGAGACTCACAGTTCAGTGTGTATAACATTGTCAATGCTATTATTGTTAAAATGCAGTTTCACAAATCTCCATGTGTAAAGCCCAGCAGCCTACATTTGACAAGCTCCTCTGATGGTTCCAAAGCGGGTGATGTGTAAAACACCATTTAACAAAATCTTAATAGCAAATTGTGGCACATAGACTTGGAAAACAATGAAGGAAATAGGCATATTCCTACAGTATTCATTTTTAAAAAATCAATCAATAATGTGGGCAGATAAAATTTTACTGATAAATTCAACAATGAAAACAAAACATAAACAGAAACACAGAAAAGGAATTATGATAAAACTGGCAGGCCCATGAAGAGAGAAGCTGTAATTTCTGATTCCCTATGGAACACAGCAGTGGGTAAGATGAAGTTACTGACAACCCAAGCCCTCTGGGACAGAGGTTAAAACGAAACAAACAACTCTGTCCTTCACTAGATATAAAAAGTTATGGAGCAAAAATGTAGAGAAGAGATGAACAGTCACTTTGCTTTTTAATGTTTTGAGATTCAGTTTGGGTAAAAACCGTATACAAATCATTGGCACTTGTAGTAGGCCTCAAATTACAGTCTTTTTATGGTCTTAAACCTGTAAATTCCAAAGCAAAGAGGAAACAGAGATGCTGGTGTAAGGCTATTGTGTATTTAAATAGTCCAGACTATTGTGTGTTTTAAGGACCCGGATTGATTACTGATTTATCACTTTGGCTATACTCATTTTAAGTAAGATATATTGGAACAGGACTTGCTAGTATTTACCAAGGTAGCAACAAGCACTATTAAAGGCTTTCCATATAATAGTTATTTACTTGCTAAAACAACCCTGTATGATATGTACAATTTTCAGATAAGAAAACTGAGGCACACAGAGGACAACTAATCTGCCCAGGGTCACCCAGCTAGTACAGGGTCAGCATCGAGTCAAAACTGCATCTTCTGATTTCAGAGCCCTCACACTATAACACCATGCTTCTTTAGGCTGGTATTGTATCAACAATTAAAAGACAAAATCCACTGACAGACACACATACACACCTCTCTCTCTCTCCTTCTCTCTCTCATTTGTGTGTATACACATTTACACACACAATACACATGTAGTTATATAGTCAGGGGTTACTTAAGATCTCTGAAAAAAATAAAGCAGGGTAAGCAGATTAGAGGCTACAGTAATAATTAAGAAAAGAAATCATGGTGGCTTAAATTGGGGATTGCTGCTGCTGGTGGTGGTGAGAAGTAGTTGAAATATGGAAAAACTTCAAGTACAATCAACAGGATTTGCTGATGGATTCAATGTGGAGTTTGAGAGAAAAGCACCAAAGATGACTACAAAGTTTTAGGGGCTGACAACTAAAAGAATGGAGTTGTCATTTGTCAAGACAGAAATGATTCTAGGAGACACCAGTTCAAGCTGAAAGATAGGAATTTGGTTTTAGACACATTAGGTTTGAAATGTCTATTAGCAATGTCTCCAAATGGGGCCACTGTGCAGACAGCTGGAAACAAAAGTCTGAAACGAGTAGAGAGGTTGAGGGTGGAGAGGTAAATTTGAGAGTCAGTGTAGAAGCCACCTAAGCATGAATGTAGACAGAGAAGCAGAGGTTCAAACACTGATCTTCAGGTTGGAGAGCAGGAAGGATGTGTGAGACTAAACAAAGCAAACTGAGCAAACGGGCCAACGTGAAAGAAGAGAAGGCCAAAAATGAAAAAGAGGGGTGAGTGATGAATCGTGCCAAACACTGCTGAAATGGGCTAAGATGAGGAAGGAGAATAGACCATTGGATCTGACAACAGGGAGGTCACTGCCCCTGTCATGTCCACCTAACTCGAGGACAGAATGCAGACCCACAATGCAGATGAGGGAAATTCATCTGGATTACGTAGAGCCGCCAGACGTGAGCAGTGTGATGCAGGACAGATTAATCAAATGTACTGTCCTAACATATTGAATCATTTTCAATCAGAATGCTATAGTCTTTCAAGCAGTTTACAAACCAGTTTAAGATTAATTTATATTTTGAAAGTTTTCAGAATAGATTCTAAATTCCTAAATATTCTCAGCATCTAACTAATTCATGTGTTCTAACTTAATTTTAAACTTGAAATCACATCAGGGAATTCTTATTCCATTCTAAGTTTAGAGGTGTGGACCCTGTGAAAGAGTAGTTTGCAGGTTAATCACCAATTAGAGCCACTCAACATTCCTATTTTAAAAAATTCATAATTTTTTTCTCTATATATTTTACTATTTATTTCCTCTTTAAAACTAGAATTCTGTTTTAAATGAAAAAAGCAGATAAAATGCTGTCTTAATTTTTAAAATATTAAATAACCATCCTTCTGAGCAGCTCTTGGCTGGAATATACAAATTCGATTATAACAAATAAAAACACTTAGCACATTGGCTGAGAAAAATATGGTGGTGTTTAGCTGCCCAACATAATTACTTGGGAATAAAAAGCCTTTGTTCTTTTTTCATTAATAAATGAGGGTAAAAGGCCAAAATAATAGAAGTGTTTATGATGAAGCAAAAACTAAGATATCTTTGATGCCCAAGTGGCATACAGATTTAGTTTTCAGAGATATTGACTAATGCTGAGTTCATTTCCTTTGCATCATAAAATGACTCTATCTCAGTTGGAAATTGTGGCTTAGCAAAAATACTTCTGCCTCACCAGATCCAACAAACATGCCTCCTTCCTCCCAACCTCCAATCCAGAATTCTATAAGAAAAAAGCAATGCCCCAGGCAGATGGCTATTTCCTAATATGGAGAGCTGAGCAAGCCTCAAAATTCATCAGCTGTGCCTCACAGGGAGATGAAGAGCTGGCATTTCCAAAGCGAAGGTTTTTGTTGATAACTTTGAACTTGGTCATGTCATGCAACAGACAGGTACTTTAGCATATCATACTATCAGCTAAATATTGTTAACACCAGACATAATATTGAAAATACTATTCTTTGGCAAATATTGAATTGAAAATTCATACTGACCAGAAACAGAAACAATCAATATATTTGGCACTATGTAAAACTGAAATATCTTTTTATTTGGAAATATATATTTAATTCACTTTAAAGGTAGACACTAGCTAATGATATAAACTCTGTTGTCTAACCAATGGAGCCACAGTCACTAAAAGCAGAAAAAAAATGACCAGGATAGATTTTTTTTCCTTACATGTGCTGAAATGTTCCTTATAGTAATAGATCAGATGATCTTGCTTTAGACACATCCTATTGTCATTATCAAGAACCGATTTTAAATGTTTCGCTATATTAAAAGACGTTAGTTTGGAAGTTTTGGAACCTTGCTCCCTTAGAGATTTCTGAAAGCAAGGAAACAGTTATCTTTTCATCTTCTCTTCCTCGAAACCCATAAATTTATGACTGATGGAAGAAATGAGAAAACAAAGTCTTTTTATTTGTTTAAAGCTTAAAATCTTCAAGTTCTTGTCTTGTTAACTGAGTCCAAATGCTATCACATTTTTGTTTACCATTGAAGATTGTTTATAAAACGTATGCTGCCGGGATTTGACTGTATTGATGCCTAAGGCATTCTCAGAGTAACGAATATAAATATCTGTGCGGTATGGAAACGCTTATAATTTCTGGCATAATATATCTACTTATATAAAAGGAACTTCCTAGAATCTAACAAAATTTAAGAGCCTATTTAGGTTATGGTATCATGTTTTAATTTATTGCTATGTTGATAAAGAGAGAAAACAACTACAGTAACTTCTAATTATTAGCTTTCTGTAATGATGTTCTGTTTTTATCCACAGTAAGGCCTGAGGTCTCTGCTTATCTGAGTGAAACTGAAACATCGGCATCGTGTATGCATCTTACCAATACAGATCAGTCCTGTTGAGCTGAGTTTGCTGCCAGGAGAACATTCACAGTTGAAAGATCCAAGGTTGTTCCTGCAGGCCCCATTGACACATGGGTTGCTTTCACATTCATTTATATCTACAATCCAGAAGGAAAAGATTCTGTTAGAACTGCCATGTGTTTCTGGAAAATATTATTCCAACAAGCCATGCTATGCCAGAATGTCTGGTAAACTTGGCTCTTGTAACTTTAATACGGATGTATGAGGCATAAAGTGAATGGGGAATGGAGACATGCATCTTACAGGGGGGATACACATATACACAGCTGGGGATGCAGTAGGACTACAGGAATCAGCCTATTTGGAAAAGGTTTAGTGTGACTCTCTACTATCCTACCATAACTTTACATAAATTGGATTAATTTTCTCCCATAATAAGATGTAACTGTCCTGTGGGGAATCTGAATTCTGATTCCACGGAAAGCAACACATCGCTAGATGCGACATGCTGTGCACAAACAAAGGTTGACTATTTCTGTCTTTTTTGGCTCTGTGATATTTTGGAAGAATTAAAAAAGCGTATATTAGAGGCAAAATATCACCAAGCTAGCTTTAATTCCAAACTCCTGGGTACAAATCAGAAAAGGAATGAAACGTCAATACTAGGTATAGCATTCTCCTCCACCCCTTACCCACGTTCCTCTCTCTTTAGCCCATTCACATTTACATGTTTGGTGTGGAACATTTTTAAAAGCACAACTGAGTTTGGTAAAATAAAAAATTGAAAAACCTTTTAATTGTTTCAAGTAGACCTTTACTATCATTAATTTGAGTCCTAAATCAAATCCTATACCACAATCTAAACAATTCTTGTTGATGGTCAGAAGTAAACAGAATTAGAGTATGAATGCCTACATTCTCAAGTGGTGATGAACAGAATTGTCAAGCCATAAAGTTAAATAGTTCAACATGAGTTAATTAAAAATACAAGTTTCAGCTAAAGTACTACAAACAATAACAAAGATTGCCTTTCAGTATAAATTCTACCACTCAATTTAAAGAAGGGGGTACAGAGATTTCTTTTTGTACTTGGTTAATTATCTAAAACAGATGAACACTGGGGTTTCTAGTTCACCAAAATACTTTTATTTTTCTAAACACTTCTTTGAATTAAATATAAAATATTATATGGAGGAAAACATGCAAATAAATAAGATTGTAACTATATGCTTGCTCTTGAATGTCTCAAGTCAAATATAAACTATACTGGTCCTGAAAAGTCAGGGCTTAATGTTGATTTTTAAGTTGGTGAACTTGAAATGCAAAGTTAAAAAATCAGTGTGAAAAACAGGTGTGTCCCTTCTTTGCCATTTCAAAACTACTAAAGAAGTACCCAGGTATTAATTTAATTCTTGAAGTAGAAATTGTTTGAGGAAATATAAATACATTTTTCTTTCAGGTTATTTGTAGCAAGAAAAGCCTCTTATAAAGAAAAATACAGGTTTTGTAAATATAGCTCAGATTTGGAATGAAAAAATTTATTCAAGAGTACTGACATTCTTTCAGTAAAAACAATGTAAAAAAGAAATCAGATAATCAGGAAGCAGATAACTAACCTGAGGACAGACTATAGATAATTCACGTATTATTTTCAATTGTAAGAAGCTTTCCAAACAGAAAAATGTCAATATCATATATTTCCAAAATCCCAATTTTAAATTAAATAGTTAATAATTCAAAAACTATAAACACATGCAATGACAGCTACAAATATCAACTGTTTAATTTTTCCTTAAATACAATGTTTTTATGTTATAAATGTCATGGAACCAGGAATTGAAACAGTTCACTGTACATTCCTGGAAATAAACTTCAAAGCACATCTGGTTTATATTTAACTAGTTATGTCACTGGAAACACAATCTAAACCACAGTGCTTGCTGTAAAAATTTTAACATTCACAGGCTCTCAGAGCTCAAACAAAAAAAGTAAAATAAATTTTTTGTAACTTCAGTCTGAAGTATCAGAGGAACTTTATTATTACTGCTATTTATTAAATATTTAAAATAACCCGTTGAAATGTGAACGGCAAGCAAAATTAGTGAATATAGCAAATATATACAGAGAAAGTTAGAGTCTGCAGTAAATCTTCTAATAAATCCCTGTCTAGTCTTCAGAAATTAGTTTAGAAAGAATAGAAGGAAAAGAACTGCTTCAGGCAGATAAATTTACTGTGTGAATTCGATGGTGGAAATAAGGAGGAGACCCAAGGGAAGAAGAGATTCATGGCCTTCAGGTCTCTATTTTTTTTTCCAAAACATTTAATAAAATGCAAATAACAGTGGGAAGAAAATGTAGAAATAAAAGTTATTTGGTTAGTTTTCTCATGATAAATCATTTATATTTCCACCAATGTCATAAGGCTAAAATCAAAGTACTCCTCTATCATTTCTTTCATTTATACAATGTGAACTTCTTTTTTTTGAATGACAGATATAAAATATATTTCATATTAAAGAAAAGGCTCATATTCATCAGGAACAATTACCCTTTGGACAAAATAAGTGAAGAGCACCGTTTCTAACTCTCACTGTTGCCGTATTAACGAGGCCTAATATTATGTAATTATCCAACATTATACTATTAAATACCATTTGCTCCTACTCTTCCATTGTTCACTTAAGCAAGAGAGTCCCTGCCTTTTATTTATTATTTGGTTATGTCAGCTTCAACTCCGTCTTACTTGTGAAAATGGAGGGAATATGCTATACATAATGCTGACAATTTGATACACAAACCAGACTTTGACTAAATGAGTCAAAGACACCATCCATTTAGTTCTCCATTATGTGTCTCTCTCACAATAGCACCGAAGGGTATTGTCGCTGTGGACAGGGAAACCAGTCCTAATAATCATCAGCTTCCCAGTTAAATCAAGGAGATATCCTACACTGTTCTTGCTTTCAAAGTTTCTCAACATTAACAGAAGCTTATCCTCCAATAGACAATAGATAAAAATGATAAAATGATAAAAGACAGTAGGAAGGTAATGTAGAAAGTCGGGAACAAAGAAAAGAAATTATTACTAAACTCTTGAAATCTCTTCTCCCACCCACCAAAATACTCATGGAGGAAATATGGCTACAATACTTTTCTACAGAGTATGTTTCTCAGAGCAATTCTGCAGGATAATAGGTATTGGGGGTGGGTGGGAATGGGTGCTAGAAAATAAAGTTTCTAGGTGAATACATTTGAGAGGTCTGAGCTAGTTTGAAAAGAGAGCTTCTATATCTTACAGAAGAATATTCAAAACTCTCAGGGGGCTCAGATGAACCTCCTGCTTATATATGAAGATGAACCTTCAAGTACTTTAACTGGGAATGGAATGAATCTCTTCTTTGAGGAGCACCTGCAAAATGCAGTGGACAGGAAGGGAAACAGTTATCAGAACTAAAATTACAAAAACTGCATTTTGTGCTGATGTTTTCTTTTTCTTTCTTTCTTCAGGCTAATTACTGTTTTCCAGTGGTCCCTCCAATTCAATCCAAACTTAGAAGCGCAGTTTGTAATTGCATTTCATTGACTTCAGCTGAATCATTTGTGTTCTGGCATTTTGTTCCAGTCCTAACTTGTTACTGTTCACAAAAATGCTTTGAAGTTAAACAATAAGATGAAGAGAGAATGTTAACATCTTTTTGCATAATATTACTATTGCAGTTTTCTTGGCTGTGGAGTGACTAAGAAACAAATACTTTAGCAGATGAGAAAAGGGCTATTCAAAATCTCTTTTTAAAAAGTTACTATTCAGAAATAGTTATTGCATTTGATAACGTCATGGGACACTTCTGTAAGCCCAGTGAGACTTAAAAAGGAACAATGATGAGGAGTCACACAACAGAATATTCTGAAATACACAGTACTTTGATCAAGAAACCAAAACATAATTAAATGCACTCATTGCTTAGCTGGTATCACATTAAAAATGAGGCCTTCTCTAACCATTTAACTCATTCATGTAACTTCCACTGCACAAAAATGTGGTTTAAAAAAAAAAGCAGCTGCTTTTAAAACTGGTTTATGATCTACAAGACCAAACAATAACTTTTAAATTTTCAAATGAAAAAGACAATTTTCTTAGACTACAAATTTACTAAGGTGGCAAATTTTAGTCAGGCCCCAAATATTCTGAATCATCCTCTGAGGTTATATCAATTATTTCATAAATAAAATGCATAAGAACTGAATTTGCCATTATAATTCAGGTTCCCCTAGGCTAATTTGTCATAGTGGTTTTTAAAAAGGGAAAGCAAAGTAAACGAAAATCTGACATTTTATTTCAGCAAGTAAAACAAACTGGCTCTTTTCACTCTTTTTTTTCACTTTTGTTTTTAAACGTCAAAATGTTTGTTCCAAATGTTTGTTGATATTTTATCCGAATGGAACAAAACTGACGGTATTTGTAAACTGGGTTAGGTGCACACTATTTCTAAAACTGGCAGGTTAGCTGAAAGAGACTATAAAGCTAAAAAAATATTTAAACAATATTCTTTTTCTACATTGCTTCATCAATATATCTGATGTTTATGCACCTCTAGATGCTTACTTATTCCTATCTAAGATAAAGAAGACAGTTCTTACCTTCACACGTCTCTGTTTCAGTCCTGAACACATACCCAGGTGGGCACGTACAACTGTAACTTCCAGGTGTGTTTCGGCACAGGCCATTGTCACAGAGCAGCCTGTTCACCAAGCACTCATCGATGTCTGGAAGTACCCATTAGAAGACAAGGAGATATGCATATTGAGACATAGAGCAAAGTAACCAACGAAGTTTTATTTTTCTTCCTCATCCCTCTCCTTGACATAGTCTCTTTGTAGCCACAGCACATTCGTTAATCCCAAGCAAATATATTCGGTTTTACTCAATGAAACCATCTTATGCTGGTGTTTTGAAATCCCTTCGAGGTATACTGTAGTTTGGAAAAGGCATATGACTACTTTGTCCTTCATTTACTTATTGTCCTGTAGTGGTAGTGTATTGGATATATTTTTAAAGCACTGATAAAATATATTAAAAAATTAAACTCATTTGCCTAATGTGCTTGCTTATATAGTAGAAATAACATTTTAAAAACTTTTTCCTGATTAAAATTCTAATAAAGAATGCATTAAGTGGCAGTTAAACAAAAGGTATTTACTAATCTTTTTCCACTATGTTTTTACCTCAGAAACAATTATTAATGAGAAATTAATGATGTAATTTATATATTCCTTTGGTAGTCTAGGACAACCTCAAAAATAGTAAAAGCTCAAGTTTAAGAAGCTCACATTGAGTTTTGTCTTCATACCTACACTCTCATTTTTTCAAGTGTAATGACAGAAAGAAACAAAAATTGCAGTTTAGAGTGGAGAGTTCCTTTCACTTAAAGTTATATTTTTAGTCTTGCAAATAATAATTGTCCCCAACCAAACAACATACTAATATTGTAAAAATATGGAAAACAGAGATTAAAAAAACATTTCCTATAGTTCCGTCACTACTCATAATATTAATTTTTTGTGTTTTAGCTGATAATTTTTCTTTCGGATATTATATTTCTGCTCCAATTTTGAATCTTAATTTTTAAAAGTCAGCATTACATTTTAAGCACAACCATAATTATCCCCATGATTGCATGTTTTATCAAGTGATTGTATCACAATTTATTCACCCATTAGTCCATGCTATGGGTTGAAATATGTCCTTTGAAAAAGATATGTTGAAGTCCTACCATCCAAATACCTCAGAATGTGACCTTCTTTGGTAACAGGATTGTTGTAGAGGTAATCTACTTAAAATGAGGTCATTAGGGAGGTCACAAGCCAATAAGACAGTTGTCCATATAAAAGAGGTGATTCGGACATAGAGATACACACAGAAGGAAG
This sequence comes from Eidolon dupreanum, assembly GCA_028627145.1. Taxonomy (NCBI): domain Eukaryota; kingdom Metazoa; phylum Chordata; class Mammalia; order Chiroptera; family Pteropodidae; genus Eidolon; species Eidolon dupreanum. Next base: position 26,359,128 of record CM053501.1, on the reverse strand, counting down.
ATGCTGTGAAGACACACAGGAAAGAGGAATATGTAACCAGAGTGATGCATCTACAAGCCCAGGAATGCCAAGGATTTCTGGCAAACACCAGAAGCTAGAAGAGAAAAGGAATGATTCTTCCCTAGAGCCATGAGAGAGAGCATGGCTCTGTGGACGCCTTGACTTTGGACTTTTGGCTTCCCAAACTAAGAGACAATAAATTTTTGTTGTTTTAGGCAACTCAGTTTTTGGTACTTTGTTACAGCAGCCCTAACAAACTAAAACTCAAATTTGTCTTCTTTTTATTTTTAAAACAAAGTTTTAATTTTCATCAAAATTATACATATACCTAATGTAAAGAGTTAGGCAGTGCCGTGAACTGTGTTCAGTGTGCGAATGGTCACTGAATCTCCCTGTTTTCAATAGCGTGTTCATGTACTTAACTGTACTCGGAAGCTATGCTGCAAGCAACTTTGCTTTTGGTGAATAAAAGCTAGATGGTTCGCATACTTTGTAAATGTTCAATCATCTCTGGCTGGTACCCTTCTCTGTAGGTATCAAAATCTATTATTAATACATGATATTTAATATAGGTTTATGTATCTATCTGTGTACATTTCTTCAACTTAAGACCAAATGAACATATTCAATAATAAAAACCAGCACCACAAGTACAGAAAAATGTATTTCTTTCTAATCACAATCAAGACTTGAATGTGGTATAAAAGTGAAAATTGCAGTGATTAGATGTAAAAATTAAGTATTATGATGGATCGAATAACATTCATTTTATAAAGATGGACTCAAATGTTCTATGGAAAAATATAGATTCTTCACAAATTTTTGAATATATGAACTACATACTTGAGTGTTTTCAAGCATTCTCTTATAAATTACCCATCTCAATTATCATTTTGAGATACGCTGTAGCAACTGGTTGTTTTTTCTAAGTCAAAATTTTGTCAACCTATAGTACTTTATTTTCTTAACTTACTATTACCCATACTGTCCTGTTAAGTTTTGAAGTCTGTTTCTCAGTGAAAAATTATAGAATTAAGATACCTGCAGAAAAATAACAGGCCAATAATTTAGTATGTGCCCATTTGATAAAATAAAAATTTAAATACTAAGTTGTGCCACTAAGAAGCTTGGTACTATGTAACAGAATTTGCCTGATTCCAAAATTCTTGTATCTCTGTGTACTAAAAAGGAAACAAGAAAAACTGTAAGATCTCTAGTTTTAGTCATCTATTTGTATTTTGATTTCTCCTATAATCCATGGCATTAAATTATGTGGAAGGCTCCCACATAAATATGTATAACAAATAACTTACCAATACAGTTTCTTCCAGAGGCATCTGGTTCATAGCCACTGTTGCAATTGCAACGGTAACTACCACGTAAGTTTTCACAAATCCCATTGGCACATATATCGGGATCCAATGCACATTCATTGATATCTGCATCAAATGTTGAGAGTTTAATGCTCACAGATATTTTATTGTTTGTTGATACATGCAGGTCTAATGAAGATCATTCAACATATGAAGTGTTTAACTCTGTAAACCCACAATTTGCCTACCTTTCAGAAAGGGAAAGGAAACAAAAATAATGAGTAAGAATAAAACTGAGAGATATAGGACACTTCACTGGGAGATCAAATGAAAAATGAAGGTAACTGGAAGATATTCAAAGAATTAAACCGCATTTGTGATAAAATTAATAAAGAAATTTATAGGCTGTTGGCTCAAAATCCAAAGGAAAATTCATCTTGATAGGTATTATAACAATCAGATTAAGAGACAAAGATTTACTAGGGTGACCTATATAATTTTATAGTCCTAGAAGGCATGGAATATTTCTATTTTATTATCATATTTTATATTCAACTAAGTAATACGGGCATGGAATATTTCTATTTTATTATCATATTTTATATTCAACTGAGTAATATGATATTTAATAAATGTTTCTCTGTTGATAAGATGAAATTAATGGAGAGGACAGTTTAAATGTGGATGCCTGAGAACATGATTTTTTACAATAAGCCATGAACATGACACCCTGTCACCCACGTGCAGGGGGACTTGAGGAACGATGTGCTTGTGTGAGCAACCAGTTTCAATAGGTAGCTGGCTCTGCTCAGGAGGCTATATTGAGAGGTAATAAAATACAGAATAGGCATAAAATCAAATTTTGGTCACAATGCTCAAATTTTGATGCTGATTATCGTTGGAAGACCTTAAATACTCCAGAAATGTCAGCCTGTCATTTTTTTGGGGGAGAAACATCTTGTAAAATTTTCTTCCTTCGGATTTCCAAATTCATTGCAAAGATGCAACATTACTGTCAACTAGTCTATAATCTGTCTAAAGTCTTTTCAAACATGAAAGTAGATTATATATGTAAAGATTAACATTACCCTAAAGAAAGTAAAACTGTATGTATATTCAAGAAAATAAAACTGCATGTATATTAACATATAAAGTAACTTTAAAATTATGAACACATATGTACTCAATATTTAAGGTTCCATTTTGGAATTTTATTAATCATATTACTAAATTTAAAATAAGAAAACTTTAATAGATTTCATTTCTACCACTGGAAGAAAACAATTTAATATTCCTAGGTATAAATGTTCCTAACAATTTATTTTTAGGGTAGTATATCCCAAACTTGATCCTTACCAAATACCTCTGAAAGATTTTTTTAACCATGTCAGCACCATTATTTATTATTTTTTCTTTAAATTGACTCACTTTTTTTCTAACCTAAATATCAACTCTGGTCTCTTCTTAAGCAATGGCATGCATAAAATCACGGATGTAGTTTATTATTGACATTTTTAACAATGCATATTTAACAGATGCATATTTATCCACTATGTTAAAGGTGTATCTGCATACTACTTCATAATCATCTACCTTATAACCATTGTTTTAAGAGATAGTTTATCTTATTATTTTAAACTGCTATATTTTTATATTAAATATAATCAAATTCATGTTACAACAGAATTAAAAAGCTACACAATTATATAATTTTATAAGATGCAGAATAGAATAGAATTACCTCTTCCATCCACCGTGATACCTACTCCACTACTACACAGACCATGGAATTCAGCTATATGATGAAAACAAATAAAGAAATTAAAAACTCTAAACTATATCTGTTTTATACAACTAGTCACTTACACAACTCCAAAACTATCATTAATAAGAACTACATGCATTAATTTTCAAAATTAAAAAGAACATTTTCTAGCACATAATTATTTTTAGAATTCCAAAAATAGTCACCTGCTCCCTAAACGTTCCAGGTTACCCTTCTACCATCAGTATGTGAGAGTATCTATTTTTGTATATTCTCCCCAACAAAGGAACAAATCATACTTCACTAATGTAATAATAAAAGATGACATCTTATTTTAATTTTCTTTTAATTTTAGAAAGATTGGGCATCTTTTCATCTGGTAATCTACTATTTGCATTTCTCCTTTGTAAAATCTCGTTTGTGTACAGTGTATTTTTTCTATAAAAATTTCAACTTCCCTTATTAATGTAAATTTGTTACACATTAAGAAAATGGTTTTCCAATTTATATGTGTGTTTTAGTTGTTAATGTCTGCTTTGAAAGTCTTTTACCATTTACAAAATCAAAATTTTATGTATTCTGTAAGAAAATTATTTTTATAAGGTTTAATGTTTGGAGCTAACTTTATATTTTTTCTGATATTTATCAATAATATTCATTACTTAGTTCAATTTTTTCTCACAGATGTAAATGCTATCTTTATCCCATTTATTTCTAGATGAACTCTTGTTTTGCGAAGGTCTGAACAATCCATTTAGGATTTTTAACGTAATGACAAGCCATTTCCTGCTGGAACACTTTCCTTCCACCTTCCATGTGGGAAGTTCTCATTTTTTTCAAGATCATTTATTTCTATTCCCATCTGCTTTTAGATTAATTTACTTAGTTCACTGACCTTTTAAATCTAGTCTTGTTATCAATTTTTGTACCTCTTTCATAATATGCATAATTCAATTTAATATATTTTAGGATAAGATTTCCTTCATTGACTTTTTTAAAATGTCATATTCAGTAATTCTTCTAGATGAACTCTCATCATTTTACCAAGGTTTCAACAACCCGTTTAGAATTTTTAATGGAACAACATTAGCCATTTCTTTTGCTGGAGTGCTTTCCTTCCATCTCCCACATGGAAAGTTCTTATTTATTTCAAGATCAAACTAAATGTGCCCCTCTCTGTGAAGTCCTTCCCAGATTCCCAAGGCAACTATTTTCTCCTGTACACTCTTCCAGTTCTTTGTTTATGTGCCTATAAAGAAGCTTATCATACTAAATTGTAATGTTCACCTACCTATATTCTTAACTACACTCAACTTTAAGGAAAAAGAGATTTTGTTTATAAAATCCTTATTACACCTACATGCACTCAATACAAGTTTATATATTCAATACAGGTCTAGTAAAAGTATGAATAAACAGGGTTAACCTTATCAACCTAGAGTCTGGAATTACAAGACTGTGGCCCTAAGACCATTCTGTTAAGATAAAAATAAATAAAATGAGCTTCTCGTGAATTTATTATGATCTTGAAAGTTATAAATAAATTTTATGCTATTTGTCTTCACAATAATGTCATAGATCAAGGACACTGAAACTAATATATTCATGTAAGAAATCTGTTTGATCAAAATTGGATCAGCAAATAAATTTTTCTATTTGCCATTTATTCTCTTTGTCTAGAGATCATAGGTAAATACAAACCAAATCTCATTATATGTCTCACATACCAACATAGGTTTGGATTTCTTCTATTTAATTAAAATTATGACAAAACACTTCAGAGCCATTGCACTCTTTGGCCAAATATCTAATGTTACATTTCTAGATTCTTTATCAGGTGTGAAACTGGCCAATGTGACTACCTGAATTTTTAGCAGGACATGGCTGACAGGGCTCTCCAAAACCATAGTCTGGGTTGGCACAGCAGCATTCAGACTTGGTCACTGCACCCGGGAAAGGACGGACACACACTCCCTTCTTGATTCCACCATAGCATGTACTGCGCATGTGAGTATCTAAAGGATACAGAAGAATAATTTCGAAGTTGTGACAGAGACAGAGATCAAAACTGAAGGCTTCTTTCAACCTAAGATTGGAAGCTTCTAGAGGCCATCTGCCTCTTTTCTATTTCTTTGTATCTTCAGCATCTAACAGTGTTAGAAAACCAACAAATGTTTGCTGAGTGAGGGGAAGGATGAATCCATATTAACAACTCATTTTCTTGTTCTCTAAGAAGTTTTATGTCCTACAAAAACAGCCATTATCCCACTTACCCTCACAGGCCTTTTGTTGAACCAGGTATACTCCCACAGTTATAAACAACACTTTGAGCTCTAATCACTAACTATGCTCTATTCAAAATGACACTTATTATCATTTCTATTTTAGAAGTTCTCATGAACGATGAATTACAGTGAAGTTAAACTACCTTGAGATGACACAAAAATCCTCTGCAACCTCCATTTACTGTTGTGACTATGTTTTAATCTCAGACTCTCAACAAATCCAGTTTTTACAAATAATAGCTACCACTATGTGTCCTTGGCATTATGCTAATTTTGCTTTACAGACATCATCTCATTGAGCATAGGACAATGATCATTATCCACACATCACAGATGAGGAAGATGAGGTTCAGAGGGATTACATAACTACTCCAAATCCTAGACAATCCACTGCCTGAGCTGGCTCAGACCTGTGTGACTGTCAAATCCCTTCCTCTTTCTACTGCGTTACATCTCAAAGAAGAATATCCCGCTTAGTTTTCTCACTCTAAATTCTCATAAAATATGCTACAACTTTATGAGACAGTAAACGATGAACTATAAAAAAAACTCAGATCATCATAAAGCCCAGAGAAGCAGTACAGCTTGTAAACAATACAATGACATGGTAATTCCACCAGAGTTAACTGTTATTATAAATATCTATAATTAATCACAATTTGTTGGAAATAATTTTATCTGCTTGTTATGCAAAGTGAGTCACCCAATGAATTCTCATGATCAGGCAGTGCTTCTCAGTAAAACAATGAGATTTATGGCTGCATTAAAACAATGAGATGTCTGTATGCCCGAACGGAATAAAGCCGTGAGATTTACCACACCAACCCAATGGAGAGGATGTGTTGCCCCTTTCTGCTCCTGCTATGGCTGAATTTGACAGTTAGCTCTGAGTTATATACAATATAGGACTTGATACAAAGATAAATTTGCACAAATACAACACAGTTCGTGATTTTCAACATGATTTTTGGGAGTTCTTCAGATGTTACCCATTATGTCAGAAGGCATCACAGAATGGTCAAAGTTATTTCTGCTTTCATGTCAATAACAATAGCCACATACAACTTTTAGAAGCAAGTCTACAAAAAGCCTATGGTACTCACTTGAGTGTGACAGGTCGCATACTGATTTGTATTATAGGTTAACAACACCAAAAGGTCCATGACTTACGTGTGGGTTTTAGGGACATGAGTTGTCCTGAGCTCTGATTCCTGCAGGATGACCTTACTTAAATTACTTACCATTTTTCACAACTATGAAATTTATATGATTTATATGATAAGTGAGAATATGTTTGTTAAGCATTAAGCACAGTGCTTAGGATACAAGGGAAATGCTCAAAAAATGGTGGCAACCATATTTCTCTTTTCTCTCTTTAATGAGAGTAATGGACCCTTTCCCCAGACTGAAACCCTAGTTCATATTATATTCTTCAAATGTAACTAAGTCACTGTTCACAGGTGGACAGAATAAGAGGTGCCATTACCAGTAGCACACTTGGAGCGTGACCACATGAATGCTTTGGCAGGGTACTGGACCTACATGCAAAGCTGTATCTTTTCCACATGTTATCAAATGTCTCCATGCCTTTCCTTTCTTAAAAATTGGAGTTTTTAAGAGATTTTCTCAGGTACTTAGCACAGTCTATACACCATTGGTAAAGTATGTATGGATGCAAAATGCTAATTTTAGTTTATTCTTCTTTCTTTCATATCAACTGTATTGCTTAAGGCAGCAACTCCAAGACTGTGCATTAGATGTTATACCACTGTTCTAATTTAATGAAACAATAACTGTAAGCTAACTTACTGGGCACTGGCTATGTGCCTGACATTATTCAAAGCTTTACACAGATACATCTCATATTAACTTACTTAACACTCAAAACAACTAATGAGAAAAGGAGGTACAGACAGGTACTATATCATGCCCAAGTAGCAGAACTAGAATAAAAGAAGAAAATTAACCTTTTAGCTGACAAATATGTCGAACAGTGTTCATAAAGGTGCTGACATATTCTTAAGCTAATCTAACAGGATGTAAACAAATTTTTAGCTGAAATCCCATGGTGCTAAATATTAAATAACAAAGTGAATTTGGAGACTCCAGCCTAGGGGAGTAGATAAGGAAAATTAGTTACCTAGTCCTTAAACCCTTCCCAATATCAAGGATATAAATAGTTTAAGAGAGTGGCAATAAAGAGAAATTTTTTGAAAAGGATTTTTATATTTTTTAAGCAAGAGCTAGGTTATGAGTTGGAGGTGCTTCTCTCCTCACTTCTGAAGCCTTTGAAGAGCTTTGTACACACTTCTGCCTGGGACACTTACCAGGCAAAGGTAAGTGGCTGCTATTCCCATGACAGGAGCAAAGTTGGGAGGTGAGATTCACCTCTATACACATGGCAAAAAATGGGCACATCCTATGCATTAGACATGGGCCAAATTAAGAGAGGGTCCTAAAATGACCATGTGGAGGGATGATGAGACACCATCAGGACAGCCTATCTGAAGTGGACCATTAAAAGATCAAATGTTGGGTGAGGAACGGCCACCAGGAGAAAAATACAGTGTCTGTATCTCAGAAAGGGCAATCGAATGCTTCTGTAAGACCCATGAAGTCACCCACAAGGAAAAACTTGGCTTTAAACATCTGCGAAGCCCAGAAATCTTGAAGCCATTCTAGGACAGTATCAGTGCTTCTGCCTTCTCCTCTCTTGCACATTGACCCCGGTGGGGTCAGAAAACTTCTTGCTCATGAAGGCCTGAGCTTGGGAGGAAAGTTGTAAGTTAAAATCAAGTTCAGAATATTAATTATTATATGGTATTAGACATTCTAATTTCTAAATCAGATTATTTTCATTACATAAAGTTGTCATATGTTTCTTTAGTTACCTAAAAGTAGTAAAGTTATGAGTTTTCTTCCTTACTTATTGGATCAACTGCTCCCACTAAATAAATTTAAAGATAAATTTTAAAAGGGCGGGAGAGACTAAAATAGAGTTGCCTTTTGTTTATACCCTGCCTGTGAGTCATACTTCTTCAACATACTAGTTACAATAGTAGTTTAAATTTCTGGGAATAAAAACTCACATCTCAGTATCTAGAGAAACAAAAACAAACAAAAAAATAAGAGAAAAAGAAATCTAACATTAAAGTGCTAACTCTAATAATAATTCATTATACTGATTTGTTTCTACTTCAACCATCAGTGGATCTCAAAAGCATCACCAAAGGCAGAAGACATAAAGAAAACACACCTAGCATGATATGGGAACAGTAATATATATTTTTTTGCACAGAATGAATGGTGTTTGTATTAAAAAGTTTAAGTGACCACAATCAGAAAACACTGGGGAGGGCTTTCCAAAAAATTTCTGATGCCTTTTCTGTATGTGAAGAAGAGAATGAATTTTTGTGTTTGAATACTGCATTCCTAACAACTACCTATATGTTGGTTACTTAAAATAAAACTCATTTTTCCTCCAAATCTGGTTTTGTACATGCTGTAGATTTCAACAGAATCATTTAGGTAAAGGAAAAAAGCAACTAAGTGTATTACAGCAACTACAGACATTTTAACTCTCTAAGCAGGAAGGAGCTACATTCTTCTAGTTGCTATATTTGAAATATCCTGAACAAAGTGCTGACAATTGTGTAAGCTGAAATAAATCCTAGATTGGATAGAATGGATGAACTTAAGTGGACAGATTATTTCCATCTGCTATGCTTCTCTTATTTTCCTGCTTCAAGATAAAATGTTTTGATTCTCACAGGTAAAAGAAAAGTATTAACAACTATACCTTAGAAAGAATTTCATTTCTTTCAAATACACATTTAAAAAAATGAGTAGGTTGGCTTTTTAGTGAATAACTTGAAAAATAGAGGGTGCACAATGGTCAATGAACCCTAAAGATCTCATGAATGTACTGTAGAGATATAAATGACATTAAATGTATTTTAAAACTAACTCACTCTGCTATTGTTATCATTAGAACATAGTGGTTGGGTTCAGAAATGCCAATGACATTTTTGTTTTTCCTGTTTCTTTAAAGCGGGTGACTAGTAACTCTGATTAATTTTCATGGAATCCATTTGATGAAAGTATCCAAAAGGAATTTTGAATGGCTTAGAATAAAATACAATTTTTTTTCTCATGCTCTTCTCTTGTTTCTATAGTTAGCTGCACAGAGATCGAGAATAACTACATGAAAACCTTTCTAGTTTTTGATATAAGTCCAAGTTCCAATATATAAGTAAAATTTAAGTTTTAAATTTTGTTTGGGTAAAATAAGAGTATGTTTAAATACATAACTATAATTCCTGTTTGTTGTCTTATCTGTTATTAATTACAAAATCTAAATTCACTGTATTGTGAAACTCAGTCATTTAACATTATCGAGAATGCTAGCTTAAGGACATTTTTTTTCCTTCTCCAACATTTTTGACTTGTCTCTCCTCAGAGCCTTCTGAAGGGAGCTAGCTGGGCTCTCTGTCCATTTTTTAAGAACTGCTTTATTGAGATATGATTCATATACCATAGAAATCACCTATTTAAAAGTGTTCAATTCTCCCAGACAAGAAAAGCAAAAAAAGTTCATCACCACCAAACTAGTATTATAAGAAATGTTAAAGGGACCACTTTAAGAAGGAGAAAAAAAAAGACAAAAAATATGAATAATAAAATGGCAATAACTACATATCTATCAACCATTACTTTAAAGGTAAATGGATTAAATGCTCCAATCAAAAGATATAGGGTGGCTAAGTGGATAAGAAAACAAAATCCTTACATACTGCCTACAAAAGACTCACTTCAGATCAAAAAGCACACACTGACTGAAAGTAAAGGGACGGAAAAAGATATTTCATGAAAATGGAAACAAACCAACAAAAATCTAAGGTAGCAATACTTACACCAGGCACAATAGACTTTAAAACAAAGGCTATATAGTGAGAGACAAAGAAGGAACAAGTAATTCCATTTCTGGGTATTTATCTAAATAAAGGCAATAATTTATAAAGATATATGCACCCCTATGTTCATTGCAGCATTATTTACAATAGCCAAGATATGGAAGCAACCTATGTGCCCGTCAACAGACAACTGGATAAAGAAGATGTGGCAATATATACAATGAAATTATTACTTGGCCATAACAAAGAATGAACTCTTACCATCTGCAACAACATGGATGGACCTAGAGAGTATTAAGCTGAGTGAAGTAAGTCAGACAGACAAAGACAAATACCATATGATTTCACTCATATGTGGAATCTAAAAAATAAAATAAATGAACAAACAGAACAGAAACAAACTTATAGATACAGAGAACATTTTGATAGTTGCCAGATGGGAGCAGGCTGGGAGCGGGGATGGTGAAAAAAGGGAAGGGATTAAGAAGTACAAATTGGTAGTTACAAAATAGTCATTAGGATGTAAAGTACAGCAGAGGGAATAAAGTCAATAATATTGTAATAACTATGTATGGTGTCAGATGGGTACTAGATTTATCAGGGTGATCACTTTGTAAATTATATAAATAACCACCATATTGCACACGTGAACCTAATATAATGTTGTATGTCAACTGTAATTGAAAAAGTTATTTAAAAATAAAAAGTGTACAATTCAACAGTTCTTAGATATTCACAGATATTTACAACCATCACTACAGCTGATTTTAGAACATTTCATTGCCTAAAAAATAACTTTTATCTATCACCCCTTTCTCCTGCCATCCCTACTCTCTCCGCTTTAAGCAACCACTAATCTGCTCTGTCTCTGTAGATTTGCCTATTATAGGCATCTTTCATGAATGGAATCACATACTATATGGTCTTTTGTAACTGGCTTCTATCACTCAACATAATGTTTTCAAGGTTCATCCTTGCTTTTATCAACACTTCATTCCTTTCTATTACTGAATATTATTCCATTGCATGGATCCATCTCTGTCCCCTTTTTAAAAATCATTTGGACACTGGGGCCATTATAGAATGTTTCACTTACCGACACACACACGTCCGTCCACACCCACAGCCAGGCCTGGGGGACAGTCACAGCGGAAGGACCCTTCGTTATTGATACAATGTCCATTCATGCAGATTCCTGGGGTCTGGCACTCGTCAACATCTGTGCAGAGGGGAACACAAGCCAGGCCCAAACTGGGTAAATTTAACTTTATTTTTACCTATTGCCACTACTCTAGACTTTCATCCTTCTGTTTTTAATGTTATAATTTATAGAAGATACATAGATGTGAAAACAAATCTTATCTCTAAATGGAACTCTTTGAAACTCATTTTCAGAAAGACAAGTGAAGGTTGCTTTACTTTACACATTAGGAAAAAAAGAGCCTTACAAACTCATTTTTCATTATTTGGCAACCCTGTTTAATATTAAGTACTATTTCATCCAAATTGGTTAAGTGAAACAAATTCTTAAAAGTAAGGTGAACTTTGTAATTGCCTTTTATTTACACACACATAATTCTAACTATGATGGATGTTGTTTTGATATTAATTTGATCAGTTCATAATAATAAAATAGTTCAATGTTATCTCTTCTAATTTTCAATCTGCTTCAATTTATCAAAGGTAACACATTAAATGGCTTCCCCAAATGATGAAACAGCCTTCAAAACACAAGGTTTCCAAATCACAAACATTTCAAGACTTATGGATTATATCTGTAACAAAAAAATTAATAAAAAAATAATTTCAAGAAAGCAGAAACTGATGAGATCTAAGTCATCTTTGTGTGTTTTTAAGTTTCTTAAGAAATGCTGAAATAAGTTATATACTGTAGTATAATGCTCCACACTGAAACATAACACTAATCTCATATCCTGTTATCCAAATTAGCTAACCTTGAGATGACATTCCAGTCATGAGTTCAATCAACAAAGCTACATTAGTTCTATTTAATCCTGTACTCCCTTCTTGAATAGTCAAGAAGTAATTTTTTTTATTCAGAAACATGAGAATCAGTATTGCTTTTCTCTCTCTAATGTCCTTGGAATGTCACTGATATTATAGGGATTAGTTATAAATCTTATTTGGTATCCAGATATATTTGTGCAATTGACAGTAGAAAGCATTCACGGAGTTAATTTTGTCTAATAAAAGAAAACTGGGTTGTGGGGGGGGGACACTTGTTTTGACTAGGAACTGCAAAATTTGTTCCATCCTATGAAATCCAATTATGAGTACACACAAAAGATAGCCCTATTTATTTCCAAAAGTCATAACTTTTGCTTATTGAAATGATAACTAGAGCTTGGCCTTTGAATGGCTCTATGAATAAAACAATTGATAGGAATATTTAAATTATTTCTTCACTAAATCAGTGGAAGATTTTTAGATAATGATATAGTTACAAATGATCTGTAGATTAGCTTTATGGAAAAGATGTAATAACAAACCAGCAATGAACAACAGTGGAAAATCTAGTTCTGAGAACACATAAAAATGAAAACCTTTCAAGATTTTTTCTCCCCTCCTTTCAAGGGGTAGAGAAAAATTATTACTACATTGTCTCTTCCAGACTTGCTAGAACAAATCTGTCAGTCCCTTAATTTTTCCTATATATTATTTTTGTAAAGATATTACTGTTCCCTAGACCACAATGTGTGTTTTTCTAGGAAGCTTTAGACACCTGCCTTACTGAATTAGTAAGAGATGTGAATAATATGAAATCCACATGAAGAAACTGAAGTAATTCTTGCATGATTCATTCAAACAAAAGAGATGGTTTCAATCACAGTTACTTTCCTATATCGAAGCCACACATACCAGTACAGTAACGCCCATTTGGAGCCAAGACAAATCCTGGTTTGCAGATGCACTTGAAGCTGCCATCTTCATTAATGCACATCCCATTCAAACACATGTTGGTAGTTGTACATTCATCATGATCTGAGGGAGGAGAGAGAGGGACTTAGACCACTGGTCTTGGGGGAACTAGTTTCCTCTCCTTCCACAAACAATAACCAAATTCCAGTACATAAATGAGCCATGTGCTCATAGGTTATTTCCTACCCCCCACCCCACCTCCCCAATGTGAACACCAACTGAGTGAGAGCAAATAGTGTGGAGAATGTGAAGGGCCTTTAGCATAAGGGACATAAAGGAAAAGAGCTAAGTAGATTTGTGCTTTAGTGGCGATTAAAACCACGTGAGTAGCATTTTATTTTGATTACTAAAAAAGATATATGATTTCAGGGGAATGTCTCTTTTGTAAGGGAGAATAAAGCAATGATCAACTTCACTGCAAGTAAAATGATGTGGACTTTCATTGGTGGGTAGAATATGTGTTGTTCTGTGGCATAATGGTAACTGCTGCACGGCTAGATGTCACCGGAAAGACAAATTTCGAGATGTGATTATCACATACGCCAGACATTTTTATATTCTCTCAGACTGGGAGTGGAAGAAACCTTTTCCACCTTGTCAGTGTTGTAACACCAACATGTGAAATATAGTAAATACTATACTTATTGCAAAGAATAACAGCTACTGACAATTAACCATATACCTACAGGAAATTTCCAGAAGCAGTAAAGTATTTATTGTTATAACATTTTCAAAAATATCTGTCCTTTCATTTTAATAGTCTTACATTAAATGTATTGCTATTTTCCCTAAATCACCTGAAGAACTCTCACATGTGTGTTTGTGAGCTTTCATGGAAACCGTATATATGATTCTAAATAAAAATGTATATCCTTTAAAAATCTTTTGCAAGCAGGCAATTTCCATACCAACACAGTTTTTTCCATCTGTAGTTAATTCAAAGCCGGCATTGCAAATGCACTGGAAACTTCCATCTGTGTTCACACATCGACCGTTTTTACAAAGAACCCCATTCTGGATGCACTCATCAATATCTGCAAAAATTAAGAACAGCAAAGCATTATTCCTTTATAATGATTATAGACAAAAAGAGTAAGATAATAAATTCAATTTTAAATATCTAGTTTATTTTTACATGTAATGTATAAGATCATGATGCTTCTTTAGCCAAATTTCCATCTCTCACCAGCTTTTTTCCCCTTGGATAGGCAGGCGTAAGCAATTTTACAGTCCTGACTCATAGGAGCTGAAGAGGGAAAGAGAAAAATGAAATGGAGTGTGCATTGAACCTCACAGAGGGCAGGTAGTGCAACTGGAATTACGAGTGCAGCTGTTTTTGACACGGTGGTAGACCTTAAAAGTCAGAGCAAAGAGTAAGAATAAAGTAACTACCAAATATCTGGATCAAGAGCAACATGATGAAAACTACTAGAGTAAGGTGGTTCAAGCAACTATCCATGCATGAATAGAAAATGAAAAAGAAGACAAGCAGAGAGTCATCTGCTAAAAGAATTCTGAGATGAATCAGTAGAGAGGTAGAGTATGGACGACGGTGGTGGGTGTAGCAATAAAAAAAAAAGATTAGACATAAGTTGATGATGGACTGTGTGTGAGGGTCAAAGAAAACAGTAGATTTACTAAATATTAAGCTCCATTAATATTTAAAGAGCAGTAATGCTACTAATATTAGTTGACGAAAGGAAGTTGTGATCTTTGGAAGGAAGATAAACTGAATTTTTGTGAAGCCAGATACCATGTTGCCTGGGTTATGTATGCAAATAATGTTTATGTATAAAGGAAGCCATTCTGAGGGTAGTATAAAATAAATCTGTAATAACGTAACAGCACTTATTTCATTCTATGTCTTTTTTTAATAAATCTACTTCTAACCTCAACAGCCTGGGTCACTGTATTTCATGGAACATTTTTGTATGTGAAAGCAAACTGCCTTACCGATGCATGCCTGCTTCGTAGGAGTCCTCTGGAATCCAGCATGACATTTACAATAATAGGATCCAGGTGTGTTAACACAATCTCCATTAGTGCAGGGATTTGATGTGCATTCATCAACATCTGTGAGCCGCAAAAGAAACCATTATAGACTTCACTCCATTTCTAGAAATGTTTGTTTAAAGTACATTTAGGCCTCCCAAATTTGAGAGGCCAGTCAGTGGTAATAGTCTAAATAGCAGAGTATTTATAAATGAATGAACATTCCTTTCTTCCAATACAGAGGCCAATCTGGAGATTTACAAAAATATTGCCTATTGGATAGTACAAGGAAATTTGCTTTAATCAAGAAATAATGATTTTTCAATTTGAATAAGGCACAATAATTAAAAGCATGGGCTCTATAAGGACATAGCCGTGAGTTCCAACAGGCTATCACACTTATTATCTTTAGTAGTCTGAGCGAGTGAATAGCCTCTCTAAGGTTTAGTACAGTGTTAGAAGACAAAGTAAAGATTTCTGAAAATATGTATTTATAATATATGTTGTCACTTCTATTAGTTTAAATGAAATAGATTAATGAAATTTCTTTCTTACTATTTTTTTGTGAACTCAACTATATATGTAACTACATACACATTGAGGCTTGGGTAATATTTTGAAGTAACAGACATAGGGTGAGGTAGAAAATGAAAATTAATTAAAACAAAGCCTATTATTTCTAGTAGTTTTTTAGGTTTCTTTAGGATCTTGAAATTGGAACAGCAATTTTTTGCATAAAAACAAGTTTTATGCCAATACTAGTTCTGATCCTAAATGTCACTGCTTTTCATTCAAGTTCTCCTAAGGCTCGATTAAATGCAAACCTATCACAGAGTTCAGGAACTGTACAACCAAATGGCAGACTTAACAGGCTGGCCTAGGAAACACCCAGAGAAATCATGTATGCCGGTGTTAGAAAAAGTTTAATTCATCTTCTTTCAGCAATGCCCACTAAATATTATTTTGAATGCTGGCAAATTAAAAACCTAGCTGGCTGATGAGGGCATAATGATTTGCTATTTTATATACATGTAGAAGTCACAAGCATATACAATTTCAGCTAAATTAGAGAGCACAACAATAAAATCAATTCACGGGTTTACCATTTTAATAAACAAATTACTCTTTTCACAGATGTTCTTAAAACAGGAATTGTACTCTATCAAACTCACTAACCTCAATTATATAAGCACTCAGATTGAATGTAATTAAGCTCTCTCTGGTAAAGGAGGAGAAAAAATCTCATAGCAAATAAAAACAAAGAATAATAAGATTAAATGCTGTTTCAATTAATCCAAAAACACCTTCAGCCACCCATTATTACTCACTTACATTTAAATTTTGGTTGATAACATCAATCCTACTGAGCCAAAGGAATGTAGCAAAATGAGAAAAGAGAGAATTTAGAGCGTTAGCAAGCATATAAAATATAATTAAGGGACTTTCCAATACGAAATATTACCTTTAGTTGGCAGTCAGTGTTGAAGACCCCTTGGATTCTATGTGTATGTAATTTTCAAATGTAACAATTAAAAACCTGTTGTAGATGCATCTTTATAGGAGCCTCATTGTAAAGCTCTGTTTTCATGAAGAACATGAGATCATGCACCCCCCACCCCTTCAGGTAAACTTTCTAGGAAGCTGGCACTTTTCAGGACCTTTTCTTTTTCCTCCTCCTTGTTCCTAAGGCCCCTAGTTGCTATGGCAACTCTTCCAGTTACTTTGCCATTAAGGCCTCAATTCATTTGTTTCCTTAACCCCTTAGGGCTAAGGGACTGGTGCATGGAGAACATATAGTAGTCCACTTACTTATTTCTCCTTTGGAAGGGAAAACAATGACCAAAAAACTATTAGTAACTTTATAATCCATGACTTTAAAACACCATTTGTTTTCTAGGATATTGTTAAGATTTTAAGTTTTAAACTAATCACAAATGATCATTGCTGTGTTCTGAAATGTCTACCTCATGCCTCTATTTTGAGTCTCAGAGTCTAGTACTTCCAATTGTTCATCTTTGTTTTGCCTTGCGTAGAGGAACAGGAGTACTTAAATATTATGGTCTATACACTCTGATTTCTTTCCTATGTTTTCTTCCTATTTCGTCCTATGATTTCTTCCTATGTTTTCTTTCTGAGCAGTTTTAAGCAAAATTCACAGAATTTTAAACACCTAAAACAAATGAGGTAATTGAGAAAGACATTGATTATCAAAATGGTTAAATTCTCAGGTACTATGGGGGTAGGAAATATTTACCCTTGCAGAGTACTTTATATTCCAACAATTTCAATTTGCAAGGGCTCTAAGATTGTTTGTGGCTCAACAGAAACAGAAAATATTTCTTACTACTCCAAAATAGAATAATTTGAGTGGAGTTAAAAACCACTGCTAACAGCAGTTTCACATACAGACAGTAAGAGTCAAAGAAATTCATTTTAATGTAGAATTCTCAAAAAAAGTGAAAAATGTGATGAGTAAATACAACAATTTTCAGATCTCAGAAGTAACTCATAATAGCAAAATGGACCCACTTTCTATTTTTCTTGTCTTTGATCCTTTAATACAATTGTTGCCTTTCAAGTTTGTTATTCTTCAAAACACAGGTACAATTAAAATAGTTACCACTTTATCTTGGACTTATATTCTTTTAACTTTTTCTAATACCCTAACTTGTTTATAAAGTCAAACTCAAACTGACTAGAAGTTGACTCTAGAAAAAGCAGAGGATGAAAAATAATAAAAACTTACTTTCTGAAAATATGCCCCAATACTGATCTTTGTCCCTACAAATTACAATGGTTATAAAGGTAATTCTGCCTGGATTTTAACTGTAGGGCTGAGTGATGAGATCAAACTAGAATGAAACTGCTTATAATAATGTTTGCGTAAAACATAGAAGTTCGAGATTAATATTGACACATTAACTGTGCATATACACAGTCCCAACACTACATTAGACAGAGTTTATAAAAAGGGTGGCAACAGCCCCTCTTACCTGGATTCTAGGAAAAATAAGAATCTTAAGATATTCATGTGATTAGCTCATCTCCCGTGCATCTAGAGCAGTGCTAACTATGCATTTCCCTTGGGAGAATTGAAAAAATAGTCACTGAAATCACTTTCTGTAGGGTGTAATTCTCCTGAGGAACCCTGGTTGAGAAGCCTGGGTTGGCAGCATGGCTACAGAAAGAACTGCTGGTCCTTAAAGACAGTTTATCCTCATACCAATGGTTCACACCCACCCCCACTCCCCGCCAGAGCAGAGATATTTTACTCTCTAGAATAAAATGCACCCCAGGGCTAACATGAAATAAATGGTGGTTTCTGGCTAATTTACAGAAAATATTTAACTTCTGGCCTACTTTTACTTGTTGGTTAGTGAATCATGCAGTGACACATGAATGACAAATATTAATAGCAAAGCAAAAATAATCAGACTTCAGTTTGACAGAGTGTAATTTTGTATATATGTGCGAGAGGGAATATTTTATATATCGCATGTTTATCATCATGTTTTCTGGTAGTAAAAACATTTTCAAGTCATACAATTAGATTAAACATATCAGTATTTCATGGTGTTCCAAAAGTAACTACCTGGTCTATCACTTAAACAGCATCAAGTAGTATCAGCTAAGCTAAGACTGCTGTGTATGGTTATATACTATACAACACGAGGGTGCACCAGTTATCTGTGAATGGTATGTTTTATAGTTGCGCAGTGCAAAACCTGTGCAACTATACAAAGGGATCCTGAACTAAGCCTTATTTAATCATTCTGACCTTGCAGCTCTGTACATAGTTTAGAATAATTGTTCTTCCAGAATGTCATATTTGGCTCACATTTCCTTCATAATCACAGTGCACTTAGACCTTTCCAGTTTAACTTGGCAAAATTATAATACTACTCTCTGTTCTTGGCCTCTCATCTATATTTTATAGCAGAAGACATGAACCCAAATCTGGTAGTTAGGGTTATACTAATTATAAAACATATCCATGATTATTTGCTAATATGATGAATAAATGAAAGTAGCCACAAAATAGTTCAATTCCCATGGTCCTAAAACTACTCTTCATAGATCCTCAAAACTCACATTATGAAATCCAATAGATTTCTTCCTTAATGTATCTGATTTTTTTGGCACATTTAACATTTGACACTACTTTTCTCTGGAAAGTGTACCCTTGGATAGCTTCATTGACATAATACTTTCTGGATTATTTTTCTGTTTCACCAACACAATTACTAAGTTTTCTTTATGGATTTCCTAGTTCCACAAGGTTCCAGCCACAGTACTGCTGTTGTCGTCTCATGCTTCCTGTCTAGCCTGGGTGACAATATTCACCTTCATGACTCTAACAGCCACCTGTATGTTATTGACCTGTAACTCTAGCCCTGAACACTCCTCTTAGCTGTAGACCTCTGTAATTAAATGTTCTGGACACTTAAACGTCAACATGTCCAAAAGAAACTCATCAACTACTCTCTCCCAATCTGTACCTTCCTTGGCGTGTCAATCACACTACCACATACCCGGTGTTGTTCAGCTAAGAAGGAAAGAAAAGGAGAGGCAGAGACAGAAATCACAATGCTAGGATCTGAAAGGGTAGGGCTCCTGAAGCAGTTTAGCCCAGCAGAAGGTTAAGGGAGCATGGGGAAGATACAGGAGAGAAAGCCTGGAAATTAACTTTACTTCAAAAAACCTTTTAAAAAATCATATTCAGTCCAATTTGTTCCTGTAGTCTAAAAGCAATAAAAAAAAAACTAAAGACTAAAGCATCATGAGCTTACCTATGCAATCCCCATTTGCATCCTGCTTATAGCCCATGTTGCATTCACATCGGTAGCTAGAAACAGTAGGTATGCAGCGTCCGTTTAAACAGAGATTAGCGTGGTGCTTACAGATATCTATTGTCTGGTTCAGAATAGCTATAGAAAATCAAAACATAAGATATAGTTCATCATTACAACATGGATTACTTTTCTTAGAGTCAATTTTTTAAGAGATATTTAACAGTACATTAATTAGGTATATGTGCCAAAAGGTCACATTGTTCTATATTTTATTTAAACTTTAATGTTGAGGATATGAAACATATTCTTGAAACACATGGTGGTTACTTGCATTTCTTAAGTTATGTATCTGGAGACTGCCCATAATGTCTTTCTAAGTTTTCTGGAATGTTCTACTGTATATTTGAATGCATTCCATTTCTCTTTTTGTAACTGTGTTGAATATTCAGATATAGTAAATAGGCAACATGCCAAAAAGAATAAACATAACACTGTAGGACATCATTAAATATTATTAGCGAGAGCAGTTCTTTTAAAAAGAATGAACTTAAATGTCAAGTACACCAATGCCAATTCTGACCTGAAGCCTGCAGTTCTCCATTTCTTAAGTTATTCAACAAAAAAGGGTGAAGAAAAGAAAGATATTTCATTATAATATTTGGATAGGCACAGAGCAAGATTTATTCAGTTTATCTCAGCTGAGAAATAGTTTTGGAAATAATTCAAGAGGTATATGAACAGGGCAGCTGCAAACGGCCAAATGAAATACACTGGAACCAAAAACGTGCTCTTGAATGGTGTCATCTGAGTTGGAGTATTACTGTGTTCTCATCTCTATTTTCAAAGTAAGCCTGGGTCACTCATTCTTTTCTCCAATTTGAAAGTTTATGGAACAGAAAAATAATATTTTCCTAAGAATTTTTTATTACCGTATTATATTTTAGACTCTAAAATAGGCTTTTACACACACACATACACACACACACACACACACACACACAGATCCCTTTTGGAAAAAAAGTTAGTAAATATAATATCATTTAAGGCATGAAACTAAAGAGTTTACACAAAAATGAACACTCACTTAGTCCGGTGATGATGGGCCCCTGTCCCCCGGCCCCTACACCCGCTCCCCCAACGCCAGGAGAAAAGCCATTGCCTCCAGGGATGGGGATGAAGCCTGCCCCTCCTGGGCCATAGCCATTGCCATTGCCACTTGGGGCAAAGCCATTCCCCCCAGTTCCTCCAGGTCTGGAACCAGCACTCCCTGGAATCCCTCCTATTGGAAGTCCATCCATGCAAAGTCTGCGGTATTCCTCTACAAGAAAAGAAAGCTCAGTTAAACATCAATGGACATCTTTCTGCAGAACAAGAGCTATCTATGTACTGTAATGATCACTTTAGCTTATTTATACTACATGATGTGAGTAAGCAGGGTATTATCTTAAGAAATGTTTTCAGTGCTAGCAGTAGCAGGAAAAGGTATAGATGTTTCAGAAAATAAATTGAAACCTATATGCTATATTTTAACTGAATTGCATAACCAAAGAATCACCTGTATGATCATTTTGATTTTATGTCCCTTAGCGCAACTCATAAAAGTCCAGATATAGCTATTACTGAATGAAATTTACTTGAATGAATGAAAATTAAAGCTTTAAGTAATTCATTCTGTATATTTGATTTTACCTGAAATTTCATCAACATTGCACCTACACATTTTCCTGTTACTTGTCTTCTCTTTAAGGGATTAATATGGCTTCAGAATAATATATTTTCTAATGTGGATTTTGACAGAAGATGGTATTTAATAAGCTTTTAAATCTGTTCTTCATTTGTCCAAGTATAGCAGTTGAGAGAAAAGCAGCAAGAATATAGTGCTTGCCTTATTTCCTTAACTGTTGTCAGAATTAGAAAACTATTTCAGAAGAAATGAAAATTACTTAACTCAAGTAATTGTTTCAGTATAATCCTTAATATTACATATTACTACGGAACTATGAGTTTCAAAAATTATATACTCTGCACTAATTCTGCTCCAAAATTTTTTTCTACTTGATTTTGAAATTTTATAGCTTAGAGATTTTGAAAGATCGTGGCTTCTTTTCTCTCCATAACAGTACATATAGATACATGTCTTTATAAATATATTTCAAAAAGTTTAATAATTTTCATAATTATAATTATAATAAAGACATGTAATAAAATATATTGATATGTCCCATGTGATAAACATTCACTGTACTTAACTATTCATATTATATTAACAAGAGGAGCTACTTCTCATTCATCCTAAAGTAATTTCCTGATATAGCCTCAGTTATATGGTAGTTAATATAGCAAAGGGAATGAGAGGCATCCTCCTACCTTTTTATTCATAGTTTTCAGATCATTAGAAAAGAAGAAATATCTTAAAGGATTGGGACACTACAAGATAAATGTGCTCCTGAAATAAAATATAAATGAAGGTAGAACTTTGTTATTCAAAGATATTCAGTCTCTGGAATGAAAGATCAGGAGGTTGTAAAACTGAATTGCAATACTGACATTCAAAATAATTTAAATAAATACTTGCACAAACACAGGTCATAATCAGCTTTCAGGAATATTTCTGATATTAATAAATTGTGTATGACCAAAACTGATCCCAAACAGACATGCCATCCTATCCCTGACAAAAACACCTAAGTCATATTGAATACAGTGAAAGGAATACAAATAAGATCTGACTTCAAGGAGAAGAGCAAAGCATATTAGTACACTAGTATTAGTTTTTCTAATACTATCTCTCCTGAAGAAACAAGCAGCAGGCTTCTTACCAGAGCCTCTGACGGGACAGGCTTCAGGAATGGTTCCAAGGCCCCAGCAGCGGCCAGGCTCACAGCAGCACTGCATTTTTGTCATTCTGCCAGGGAGTTCTTGTGCACAACGACCATTCACCAGGCCTGAGAAACACGTGCCTGTTCTTTGATCTGAACATGGGAAAATAAAATAGAAGACATGGCAGAATTATCTCGGGTTCTTACATCAATCATTTCATGTATTAGAAGAGGTTAAATGAAGTGAATTATTTTGTTTAATTTTTATTACATCTATTTACTCTCTTAATTTCTATTACATTTACTTATTCCTCTACCTATTCCATTTACTTGTTCCTCTATCTATTCCATTTCATTTAGGGTTACAAAAATGAAAGGCATTAAGCAGATGTGAGCCCATACTGCAGTGAGAAGCCAAGCCCAGACAAATCTGGAGCTTGAAGGAAAGAAACAACCCAACCCCACCTTTGATTATCCAATCCTCAGCTGCCCTGTAGATGTGTACTGCTGTTTGCCACTGAGATTTTTATGGTTGTTTGTTACATAGCAGTACCTGACTGATACAAGTCTATTTTGGAAAGGTTGATCAGAAGCTGCTCTTAGAGACAGTGACATCTGAGGAGAGACCTGAATAAAGTGAGATCATGAACCATATAGTTATCTGAAGAGCAGTTCAAAGACAAAGAAGGGGATGTGCTTGATATGTGTGAAAAATAAGGGCCCAGTGTGACTAAAAAGATCATGCAAAAGGGAGAGTGGAAGACTATGAGTTCAAAGAGCTATCAAAAGCAAGGTCACATATAACCTTCTAGATCATTAGGAAAGGACTTTTGGATTTTATTTGAAGTTCTTTAAGAGTCATTGGATTGTTTCAATTAGAGGAAAGACAATAGTTCACTTTTTTCTTTTTAATCTCTCTGGTCACTGACTGTGGTGAGCACAGGACGAGTGAAGATGATATTAAAGACCTTCAGGTGAGAGCTGACGGTAGCCTGGATGAGGGTGGTGGCAGTGAAGATGATGACAGTGGTCAGATGACAGACATATTTTGAAAGTACAGCCAATGGGAACTTGTTTGGGTGTAGGGTATGAGAGAAAAGAAAATTTCCTAAGTTTTGATTTACACAACTAAACGGGGATAAGGGAAGAAGTAGGATTAGAGGACATAATACAAAGCTCCTCTTTAAAAACGTGTTACATTTAGAATGTTGAATTTTGAGCCTGGAACCCAGAGGAATGGTCAGGCTGAAGATATATACCTGTGAGTTATGAGTGTGTGTGTGTGTGTATACATATATGGTGTGTAAGCAATGGGGCTGAATGAGACATTTTCAAGATACAGGGACAATGAATTATGTCAAATGGTAATGAAAAGTAAAGTAAGGTAAGGATTCAGAATCACTACTGGGTTTGGCAGGACTGTGATGGTAAGAAGTTTGTGCCTTATCCTGCGGGACTGAGAGTAGAGAAATAATATGACCAAAGGACACTATAATAAAGTTCACTCTGGCAGCACAGTAGAGAATGGATCGAAATGGCAGATAAAGGCTAGAAGATATCATCAGAAAAGTGCATAAAATGCAAAATTGCACAGGGATAAAATATTAATTCACTTACAAACTCTGTGGGTTTATAAAGGAAGCTGCCTTTATTGTAGGACATGAAGAAATCTTAATCTATTCACTATACACTATTCAATTTTTATCAATATGCATTCAAAGATATTCTGTCTATGACCACAAGAAGAAAGATGTACCACACCAATCAGGAATTGCATATCAATAATGAAGATGCAACTATTAATTTCAAATAATTCCATTAACAGGTAAAGCCCCAATTTTTTATACTAGATATAGAGTTTAAAATAAATTTATTTCCTCAAATGGTCCATAGTATACTTCAGGCTGCTTCTAAGCTATTATTAAATAAATGAATTGGCTTTAAGATACTCCACATAAGACTTAGAACACCTCCTTCCATGTCCCAGAATGGCCAAACAGATGGTCTTCAACTTATGATGGTTCAACTTAACAATTTTTTTACTTTATGAAGGTGTGAAAGTGATGCACATTCAGTAGAAACCGTACTGTGAATTTTGAGTTCAATCTTTTCCCAGGCTATAGACATGTGATATGATACTCTCTTATGATGTTAGGCAGCAGCAGTGAGCTGCAACTCCCAGTAAGACACACAATCACCAGGGCAAACAACTGATACTCTACGGTGTGCTGTGTTCCCAGCATTTTTTTTTTTTTTTTTTTTTTGGATATTGAGTGCTGAGCACACTTAAGGTAGACTAGGCTAAGCTATGATGTTCGGTTGGTTAGGTGTATTAAATATGTTTTTGACTTAACAGTATTTTCAACTTACGATAGATTTATCAGGATGTAACCTTATTGCAAGTTGAGGAGCATCTGTACTAAATTTGATGCATGCGTGCATGCATACTTAAAACCACTGAAGACATTTCATAAACTTCAGAAGTTGGACTTGGACAGGCTGTCACTGGGAATAGTTTCACGGGTAGGTTTCTATTCCTAAGAATGAGCCAGGAAAAATTTTTTTTGAAATATTCATTCCAGGAACCCAAAGTATCATATACTTAGATTTACTTGATTGCTACAATCCTCAAGAATAGGATGCAAATTAGGATAAGAAAGTACTAAACTCTTAACAATAATCAGAGTCATGAAAGTACTACAAGGTAGGCTGAACTGTATTTATCTCTCTAAGGCTTTTGCAAGGAGCAGGTGGTATTATAAGTTTTGAAGAAAACACAATGGCCTTGAATCAGGAGAGCTAGGTTTACATCAAAATATTAACTGTTTAATTTTGCAACTATATTTAACTCTTCTTTGCCATGGAAATGGATTGGTGGATAAATTAAATGAAACAACATATGCTGTTTATAGTAAAATGGTGGATTAGCTAGCTACCCTGAACGTCTCTCCCAATAGAAATATCCAGGATAAAACATGAAAAACTATTTATAAAAATACATAGCCTAGCTGGCATGAAAGAAAGGAAAATATAATAGAATCTCAAAATGAAAACAGGAACTTTAGAAGGAAAATGCACAGCGAAGTTTATAGTTTAGGGCTTCTGGAAAACTCTAGAGACTTTTAATTTTAACTCTGCTGGGTGAGGGAAAAGATCTTTCCTAAGAATATGTAACCACAAGTTCTTCCTCACACAGACAGCTTTGATGTCTCATTTCATATTAGGTTTGTGGTCTGAAAAACTTCAAAGGAGGAATGTAATATAAAGATGTCCTCAGGTAGGGGATTTTCCAAGCAAATGGCAAAAGCTAATACCACTGAGAACCAGTCTTAAAGAATTCCCATAGATAAAGTTCCAAGAAAAAGGAGTAGCTAACAGGAAAATAAATTAGTAAATAAACAGCACATAAAGAAACAAGGCTTAATGAACAAACGCTTGCTGAATGAATAGCAGATTTTAGATACTGCAATGATCACATCAATTCTAAGAATTATTAATTAATAATTCATTAAACATTAATAACTAGATTATATTTAATATGTTTAAGGCAATTAAAACCTAAAAATGTGAGCAAGAAAAAAGAGTCTATAAACAACAAAAGAACAGACTAAAAAGAATTCAATGAAACTTCTCTAAATAAAAATGTTTATAACTGAAATAAAATACTTACTGAATATATTAAGCAATGTATTGCTCATAGATGAAGAGAGAATTACTGAGCTGGAAGAATAGCTGAATAAATTTACTTCGGTGTAGTTCAGAGAGACAGAGATAGAAAATGTTAAGAAATATGGAGGTGAGCTTGAAAAGGTGATATACATCTAATAGGAGCACTAGAAAGAGGTAATAAGCAGACTGGGGGAGAGGCAATATTCGACAGACACTAGCTGAGAATTTTCTGACAATGTTGCAACAACCTCCCATCTAGGAATTCTAACAAATCCCAAGTGGGAAAAATAAAAATAAATCTATAGTTTGTCACATTACTGTGAAACTATAGAACAATAAAGGGAAAGCAAAGATCTTAAATATAGCTAGGGAAAAAAAGACAGATTACCTGCTAAAAGAATGATATTTGAACAATCATTTATTTCTTAACCAGCGGCTGCTATAACACAATGGAATAGTATCTTCTGTACACTGCAATAAAATAACTATCCACCTAAAACTCTGTACCCCAAGAAACCATCTTTCCAGAGGGAAAATTAAGATTATTTTCGGGAAAACAAAAAGAGAGAATTTTCTCCAAAAATGTTTTTGCTAAAAGAAATTTTATAAGTGCTTTAGGCAAAAGAAAAATGATACCAAGTAAAAGGGTTAAAATGCATGAAGGAATGAAGAGGAAAAATATTTGTTAGATATCTGGGTAAAATCTAAACAAGCACTAAAATATCAAACAGTAATAATAATGGTTAATTTGTTGTTAAGAGGGAGTGTCAATGGTTAGAATTTTTAAATCCAGAAAGATCAAAGTTTAACTATTCTAATTTTCTTTCATTGTTTAGGTGTGGGTAAAAAAACCACATTAATTTTAGACTTTAAGTTACATATGCATCTTAAAACAGCTAGGATAACCCCTAAAATCACAGACTTATGTATGTGACTTCTGAATAGAGAAAAAGTAATGGAGTGTGGGGGAGGAAACTTAAATGTATCCAAAAGAAAGCAAGATAGAGGATAAAAGTAATAAAAAAGCAAGATAAGTAGGAAGTAAAGATAATATAAATAAAAACAAATATATCAGTGACTTTAATTAACACAAATAAATTTAAGCCTCCATTTAAAAGACAAAGATTTTTACACTGTACAAAAACAATTTAGATTGACTGTTTAAAAGAGACACATTTAAAACATAAGGAAGCAGAAAAATTGAGAAGAAAAATACACAACAGGCATACACTTCCACTCAAAGAATGTGATGCAAAATAATATGAGATAAAATAGACCAAGAGAAAATATTTAGAAATAGACCAAGAAAAAAAAAAGAATCTTAGAAAGTCAATGCTTTTGAAAAAGTGGTTCAGTTCATCAGGAAAATATAATATTTGTAAACATTCATCACCTTATAACATAGCATCAAAATATATAAAACAAAAACTTAAAGAACCACACAGAGAAACTGAGAAATCTACCGTCATAAAGGGATATTCATATAACTCTTTCAGGAACTGATAAATACCATAGACAAAATTCAGTAGATACAGAGAAAACGTGAACAGTACAGGAACAAGTTTAGTCTGATGTATATATCTATGCAACAATTGAAGAAAACACATCTTTTTCAAGCTCACATGGAAGACTTGCAAAACAGGGAAACCCCTTATACTTCTAAGTAACTCATGGGGTCAAATACAACAGCATATTGGAAATAAGGAAATATGTATAAAAATGAGTAGATGCTCATCAAGACTCCATCAGGAATCTAAATGTACCAGTCTCAAACTTTGGGAGTCTTCAATGATATTGTAAGGAGTCCACAAATCTATACTTACACTGAACATTGCACTGCAAGTGAAAAACACCTGAAATATATAGGTACTTCTATGATTCCCATTTATGGGGATTCCACTGTGTCTAATAAAATATAAATTCACTTAAAATTATTACTTCATACCCAGTAGCTTTTTCATTATGTATTTTGTCTCTGTATTATCATGCATGGATCTGAAAACATTTTTGATGTTAAAGAGGGGTTTCCAAATTCAATAAATATAAATAACTACCATTCTACACAGTTTGGAAACCTCTTGTCAGTCCTATAACATGTATTGAAGACAATCAGGTCACCAGTGAGAGGGTGGAGGGGAAGAAAGAGAGAAGCAGAAAGTAAATCATAACTTTTTTCACAAATTCCACAGTCACTTCTAGTAACACTGGTGAGGCAAGCCACTGGTCTCCAATCTTTTGAGTCAAAAACATACCAGGATGAGATACAGTGTAGGGTGATGTCTCATATTTAAGGTCTCCCCAAAAATATATTTCAAAAGCAAAACAGTGGCTGGAAGTTAGGTTATCTGCTTTGCATATCTGAAACTGCATGCGCATTAGAAAGTATTGTGTTGAAAATGTGTTATATGGAAGAATATCTGAAATAAAAGAGGGACGCCCTATAGAACTAAGAGTTGTTGAGGCACGCCATCCTTTGAAACAAGAAACTATTAGAGGCAAAGGCAGATGACGCATATTTATTATACAATTGAAACAAATCCTTCTAATGCTTGCTATATGTTTAACTGTAGGACTGATATGTCATAGAAATGAAAACAAGTCTATTCCTCTAATAATCTCCTATCACCCTCACTACATTCCCAGAACAAGGTATACAGGAAGTTTTACTTAAACCACACTGAAAAAGAAGCAATCCATCTCCTCTGATTAAAATATAAATCTATCTTGAAGCAAAATAATGGTACTATTATCGGAGTTTGTTTCATGGCTTGACATTTAGTCTAAACTTGGTTTAAGAGAATGAATGGTTAATTATAAACATGATGAAAACTTGGTTGTACCTTGAAATAAGTATGTCTCCTATTTGAATGGGCTTTGCTCATCGAAAATGAAGGGTTCAGTGAGAAAACACCGCTGAGACAGAAAACTAGCTCGGGTCAGAATACCAGTGATAGTAGGTGTTTGGTAAATAGCAACCATTGTCTCAGGTTCCATTCCCTGATCCTCGAGCCCTGCACCCTCTTCTTTAATGAGTTCCCCTTGATTAATTCTGCAGATTCTTGCTGTTCCTGAATACCTTCATGTTGCTTTGTGTTTGCATTCATTATACAAGACTAACTAGAACTAGGATCAATGAAAGAAAGAGAACGCTGTGGCTCAGGTTTACTTCCTCCTTTAAAACAGTGAAGTGTTTCTTCCTCACTATCTAACCTCTTTCTAGGACATTCTTCCTTAATTAAAACTACTACCCTTGTTCCTTTTATGATTCTAAAGTTAAAACTAAAACACTATTCAGTATACTGTTTCATCTCTGTCTCCCCTTCTCACTTTAGTTAAATATTTTTAGGAATTGTGGGTTATCCTGTATTGTTGCAAATATGCACATGCATATGTAATCAACACCCATCATCATCTTGTATCAAGATCTTCTTCATTTCTTCAAAACAGTTTTTTCCCCCCATTGATTTGTGTCTCTTCCTGCTCTAAAGTCTTGATAGTCTCTCACTGTCCTAAGGATCAACCTGAAACTCCTTTGCATGGCAATTAGGAATCTTAGAAATAGAATCTTAATCTCAATCAGTCTTTTTCATTTTATCTTCAACTACTTTCTTCCTCAGCTCTCTTTCCCAGACATGCTCTTCTTATCATTTTCTGAGCCCACTCAGATACCCTCAGCACCTGTAGTCTTGATCGCATCTTTCTTGTTCAGAGCACCCTTGTTCCTTTGGGCAACTCCCACTCATTTTTCATGGTCAACATTAGTGCTCATTTCCTTGAAAATTTTCACCACAATAATCAGGTCTTTCTTTTCAACTTACAGTATTTGTTGCCTAAAAAAACTATTTAGCAATTAATCACCCACAGCCTCAAATTTTCTCTTATAGTATTATTTTTTATATTATATTTTCAGGTTTTGTTTTCTGAAGAATACTCCAAGGCAATATAGTGCACTGGAACTTTTGTAAGGCTCAAGGAAATGCACTAGGATGTTGTGGCAAGGCCATATTACCATAGGATTTCTAAACGCTTGCTGCTTGCTCTCGTTTTCTGAACTTCACTTGCTGCTCTAGCACTTTCAAATCCCCCTGCTTAGGGTCCGTGCTAGAGCTCTTGGGTACAATAGCAGCAGGGCCATTATCTTGCATACAGAATTTGCTCACTGCTGCTTGTCACTCCATTATTTACTCATTACCGGCTGTCAGTCACTCTTCTTGCCTATATTACAACGTGAAAATTAGCTATTAATAATGTCATGGTTATTGCAAAGACACTGAATTCCAATAAGGGCCATTAAGCTGTGCTATGAAAAATGCTTCTAAAAAAGATTATTATTTATGTTTCATCTCTTTTTAGAACTGACATACATTAGTACTTTGTTTAAAAAAAAGGTCTTTCCTGCATATTAAAAAAATTTGATGAAATACGCTAAATAAAATTAAATTATGAATTTGACTTTTATATTTAGCATCAAATGAAATGGGAAAACTATTCTCTTTACAATTAAAGTTCCCAGCTAAACTCTCCTGCCATATGAAATTATTTTCCTACACATAAAAGAAAAAGGCAATATTGATGTTTATTGATGTGGTATATGGTCAGGATATCTTTGTTAACTAGAATAAAATATTAGGGCAGCATTTAGCATATGCCACTTTTAGAATAAAGCTGCAGGTAACAAGCAGTTTCATATTCAAAAAAAGTTTTGAGTTCATCGAACTCATTATTGTTAGCAATATATGTGGTTATAAAATGAATAGCATGAAAATATCCATGACAGACATAATTCAATCATAAATAAATTCAATCTAAGAAAATATAGACTCAGATTTTTAAAAATTAAAGTCAAAGATTTCTTACACATTAAAATGTTAGATTTATTTTTTCTCGTATATGAAAAATACATACTTATTCCAAATGTAATATGACTATTTAAAAAACTTTAAGAGCTGCTTACTTAATTTTTACATTAGTTTCATAATTTTAGAGTCTTCTCCCCTCCTTAGGGGTTTTCCTCTGTTCCTGGGTCAGGATGTTGATACTGAAATGAGTAGGGACTCATACTTAGCACAGGACTCTTGCCTTTCTCTCAGGAGCACAAGCGGGCTCTCATGTTCCGAGCATCCAGCACCACCTCTCAGTCCTATCACATCCTGTCCAGCAGGATACCAAATGATGCAAAGCAGCTATTAACCAACATGAAATTCTTACCTTTGATATCATCTCATTTGTTCCTTTGTTAGTTGGCCTGTTCATTTCAGAAAAGATTTACTGAGCCCAAACTTGTATGCAAGGTACTACACAGACATAAAGCTGCATAAGGCAGGACCCAGTGGTACTTAGTCTGGCCAATGAATAGAGCCCAAGTACCTGTGACAATATGATAAGCCCAGAAATGAAGGTAATGAAAATATTATGGAAGAGGCTAATGAATTTTGTCCAACAAGAAAATGTGGGTTAGGTAGAAATGGCTATAAAGAAATATGGTATCTAATTTGAGACTTAAAAGATGAGTTGAATTTTAGCGAGCATAGAGGGGGATATCAAGATACTTCAGGCAGAGGGGACACTGTGGGCAAAGGCCTGGCACTGTGCTTATGTATGGCAATGAGAGAACTGTGACTATCAGGTGGCAAATGGTTAGAGATGAATCCTAAATACAGGCTGGGTCAGGTTATAAAGGGCTTTGAATGTTCAAGAAAAGGCTTAAGACTTTATGTAGAGAGGCAAGACATAGAGTTTATCATGAGTTAGTGGAAACCAAATAGCTGACACTGAAGAAAAACCACCTCACTAAATCATTAGTAATATTGATCTTGACTGTCTGAATATGATGAAGAGTATGCCTCCTTTTCAATGCAAAGAAAAAGAAAGAACACAAGTTTACTAAATTACTAAAGGAAGGTTTAGCAATTTAAGAAATTAAATAGAAAGAAATAATTTAGAAAAATGAAATAAAACAGAAGGAAGAGGAAGAGGAGGAGGAGGAGGAGGAGGAGGAGGAGGAGGAGGAGGAGGAGGAGGAGAAGGAAGAGGAGGAGGAAGAAGAAGAAGAAAAGAAGGAGAAGAAGGAGAAGAAATACCTTACTGAACATTTACTAGGAGAAACTAAAGTACAGAGAGGTCAGTAGCTTGCCCAAGGCCCCAAAGCTATGAGATAATGAGGTAACGTAGATGTCTAGTTCCTTATATATGACATGTATTTCAGGAATAGAATTTGTCACTTTTACTACCACTACCACTGTTTCTTGTATTACTGTTTTGCTAGTCTTTTACTACAATTATGATGACAATATAGTATTCTAAAGGCAGGGTCTATCTCTCTCATGTTTACTGTTGATGGCTAAAACTAGTGTCAGGCATATCAGAATATTTTATTATTAAATGAATTCAGGCCATAGTCCTTTTGTTGGTGGGACAGGACTTCTAGCTTACATCCCTGACTCTCTGTATTTCTAGTTCATTAACACAGTTTACTTGGGCACCGTCATCAGGATCCACTGAGGCCCTGGCAGTTAGTTGCTGACATATCCTTTTGGTGGGGGAGGGAGACTGTCACTGTCTAGATGACTATCCTTTAGTGAATCAAGCAACTCCATCTTTGGGTACTGGTTTAATTTACCTAATTCCTGTATCACATGAATCTTTAGTGCCCTAAAGTCTAAGCTTTCTCAATAATGGATGACCTATACATGACCGAAAAGCACTATTTAATTTTTCTAAATGAAGGAGAACGTACAAATATATTTGGCTTTAATTTGAATATACTAAAAGAGCAAAGTTGAAGGTGTCAATTTCTTTTTTGTAATAACTATTTTCACTAGAATAAACAAGGTCTAAGTAAACAAAACATTGACTACATTCATGATTCCCAGCAATGAAATAAACTTTAATTACTACATTCTGTCTCCAAAGCAGATTTTTAAAACTCTTTCTCATGCCTTTGTGTCTCTAACACGAAGCAAGAGCAATATCTTGAGGAAGTCTTTCTTCATTTTCAAAATGACTTTGACAACATAAAACAAACCCAGATGGCTTCTGAAACTGCAGTCTAGCAAAGAGCACCTGGTTTATCAATCCCTTGACAATGGGACTGTTTATTTTAAACAGCTCTTTCAGCCATTTTCCCAATAGTTTTATAATTGTTGCCATTCTCATACCTTTTTGGGCTCTTCTGTCATTATAAAGAAACAGTGTATTGTGCCTTCAAAAATACAAGGCTTACCGATGCACCGAGAGCCATCTGTCGAAGTTACATATCCACGTGGACAAACGCAAAAATAGCTTCCCACAGTGTTGGAACATTCACCAGTTTCACATATCCCAGGAATGACGCTGCACTCATCGATGTCTAATCAAGGAAAGAAGGAGAAGACGATTGAGAAAGGTCTTCATTAAAGAGCTTTTAAAAGGGATTAAAAAAAAGAGTAGGAAAGCACTCATGGTTGATTAGGTTAGATCGTATAACCCTGAAGATACTCTTGTTTCAGGCCCTAAAGAATTTCTCACATATATCTATGGGAACTGAGATGAAAGTCAACTCCCATGGCAGTAAAACAAAGCCAACTAAAGCAAAACTCTATATCCTTTTTTTTTTTTTTTTTTGCAAAGCAATTTAAATTGGGAATAAGTAAAGATGTTAATGTTTTAGTTTCCACTCTACATCAATTAGGAATTATCCTATTATAGCTTTTAAAGGGATTATATTCTGAAATATGGAATAGCTACATTTAAAAATTTTATAGCTAATTTTTACACTAATTATTTGAACCAATGGAAGATGGCATATTTTTTTTTC
This sequence comes from Eidolon dupreanum, assembly GCA_028627145.1. Classification (NCBI taxonomy): domain Eukaryota; kingdom Metazoa; phylum Chordata; class Mammalia; order Chiroptera; family Pteropodidae; genus Eidolon; species Eidolon dupreanum. The sequence continues at coordinate 26,324,844 of CM053501.1, read as the reverse complement.
TATTGGGCTTCAGGAAATGTTTTCGTACTTACAGCTGAATATGGGTATATTTGACATTCTGGGAATTCACTTCAAATCTAAAATAATACAGAAACATGGCAAAGGGTAAGCTTGGGGTGCTTTGGGAGGTGTCCAGTTTTCCCAGTGTACCTCCCTGCACTTATTCATTCAGCTTACTCAATGCTGGGACTAGTCTATTCCCTTTCACATTAATGAAAGATCTGCTTTCTTTTAAACTTTCCTTGAAGCAGGAAACCTGGCCATTTATATAAGCTTTAATGTCCTTTTTTTCTAGTTCAATAAGCTGAGAGAGGTGGAAAGTCAAACAAAGCTACAATTAGGTACACTGGGAGCTAATTGCTAATATATTTAAAAGGAAATGAGCCATTGTGAGAAAAATTCTGCCGTGAATGTTGGGAGTTGGTTGTCTTTTTGAAGGACTAGAGCTAGCAAAGGCCAGTGAATACAGGGACCAATTTAATAAAAGCCACAAACAGACCATTACTAAAATGTGAATCTGAGCGTTTATTCTTTTTAGTTGCATTTATTTTTTTAGGAATGTGTTCATAAAAGCACAAAAATGATATTATTATTGTAAATATAAGAAAAAACTTTAACCTTCATAATTAAAAAAACAGTTGGCAATACCTTCTGAATTCCTCTACTGGTCTATTCATCCTTTTGTTTCTCATTCATTCTGACAAGTCACTTTTACCTATGACTTGTATCAGGAAATAACTATATGCTTATATGTCTTCTTTGAATATTCATATAAAAAAAGTTGCCAGATTCAGACATTCTCTGAAACAGTATCTTCATTTGAGGCTTAACAGATAGCCACTGAAGGCACAGTTGTACAAATCAAAATCTACTAATTTCCCAAGAGACCAGAATTCTAACATGAAGTGACTGCATGAGGAGCAAATATATAATGTGGTTAGCTGCCATCAGATTTAATCCAATAAAATAAAACCACGTGTGCAAAATCAGGACCTGTTGCATCTTGTGTTGCTATCTTAGTGCTGTGCATCGTAATAAAACTGAATGTGGATTCAGAAGAGAAAGGAAACTAGAACAGCTGTACTTTGATTATTAATAAATTGATTAATCACTTCTGGATAAAGAAGGCAAAAAAAGAGAAGAGCACAAAGTACAGCAGCAAGAAGTACAAAAGTGAAGGATCAAAAATTTTGCTTTTTAATCCTCTTACATCTAAAGTTATATCAACAATAAAGGCACTTATGGGGGACCCCCGGATTGATCCAAATTCTTAAAATTTAGGAACTTAAGTCTTTCATTTAAATGTTAACTCTTATTTCCAGGCATTTCCTTTCATAACAAAGAACTTCTTTGTGCTCTACTTCCAAATACCCTTCTTGACAATAAAAAAGAGTACAAAATTGAAAGACGTTTGACATTTTTCTTTTTCAAGGGAAAAAAATCTGGAACAGAGAACACATGAAATGATATTAAATTTGTGGTTTTTGTGTTAAATATTTTGTACAAAAACCCCATGTTTCACAATTCTCATTAGAATTAAATTGCAACTTTAAAAGGTTAGCTTCAAAATTATATGTAAAAGGCTCTCATTAAAATATCTAAGAATTCTATATGAAAACTAGAATGTTTTTCATTTATTTTTGGGATAAATCTCTCCCCCCAATTTAAAAAATTAAAACATTTATGCTTTTTAATTTTTTACTGCATTTCAAAGTAATCATGCCCAATATTCATTCATCAATTTAAATTTAAATTTAATATTTATGTTAAGAAAGATGCATTTAGCTCTTTTGTAGTTTTAGTTCAAGACCATATGTCATAATCATATTTGGAAGTATTACCTTTTCAAATATAAAGTGTGTGTTGCCTAGGTATAAACAAGTGTGCCCAAGTCTACTCATGGGATAAAGCAGTCTTAATGAGAATTGTTTTCATTCCTGCTCTGTATACCTATTGCGCCCTCTTCCACCTACCTACCCTTGAACTTTTAAAAAAGAGTTTATTTATCAGTTTGGAGGCTTTGGTCTGCGAATATCAGAAAAACTAATCCAAACTGACATAAATCAGAAATTTAATAGTTTGTATATCTGGAAGTCCAGAAGGGGCATGGACTTCAGGATTGTTTAAGCCAATGGCTCTTGATCATTTTCTGTGAGATATGCTCAACTACACCCTCCTCTCTGCTTTGACTGCATCCTTAGGCTGCCTTCCTTGATCAATGCAGAATATCTGTAGCAGTTCTAGGTTAGATCTTTAACTGGAACATCTAGCAGAAGAGAGGGTGGCTCTTCCTATGGTTTTCTCCTAAGGGGAAGGAAACTTTTTTCCAAGGAGAATCCAAGCAAATCTTTCCTTTTGTCCTAATGTCCTGAATTGAATCATATGTCAATTTTTGAAGGACTCCTCCAGTTAGGAGAATGTGCTGATTGGCATGGCCTAGAGTTCTGAACCAGCTACTGTAGCAAGTGAGATTCAGTTAACTGTAAACTAATAAAAAACAACAAAAGCAAAGCAAAAAATAGCATGGGTAAAGAATGAAAAGTATACCAGAATGGCTGGCAAACTAACAGAATATAACCTTAACTAGTTAGTCATATGTCGAATCCTGAGGAGCATTCTCAAGAATTTTGGCTTTTATTCTGAGGTGATTAATGGTGTATATGAAGGAGTTTAAGTTAAACAAGAGCATTTGATAAGCAAATCAATATTTTAAAAAACACTCCTTGAGTTTAATGTGGATAGATAATAAATAGCTCAGTGATAAATGATAAGAGCACGAAATAGGCTTTATAATAAAGAAGAGAACACATATTCAAGAGATATTTAGAAGGAGAAATCAAACAGGACTTTGCTATGAGATAAAAATCTCAGCTTTCTACCTTAATTGATAAGGGAAATGATGGTAATGTTATTAACAGACAATGTGACACAGAGGGAAGAACACATTTTGAGGTTAAATTGATTTTTTGGACATTCTGAACTTGAGATGTTTTAGAGAAATTTTTAGCTTCTTAGTTAGAAATATAGAAATTCTAACCAAGCAGCTAAAATTTTGAAATTCACTGAAGACATAAGTCATAAAGATGTATACTTGTTGTTTATCACCAACTCTATGAATTGCACTCTGAAGTCGTAACAATAGATGAGATCTCCAAAGAAGACACTGAAATTAAAACAGTTGAACTTAAGGAAGGAACTCTCAGAATCGCCAGTCCAAAAGAAAGTCAAAGGACGAAAAGCCAGTACATGAAGCTGGGAAAGAAAGGTCAGGGAGATAAGAGGAAGAGCAAGGTGAATGAAGGCTAAGAAAAAAATGCTGCCACAAAGGAGTGAGTTTTAAGTGTGCCATGGAAGAGTAAAGAAAGAGAAGGACTGGAAAATATTTGGTAATTTGAAGACGCTGAACACAAGTTTTTTGTTTTTGTTTTTTTTTTTTTTTGAAAAAGAAAACGAGATCTAAGCAAAACCATCTGACAGATTTCTGACTGCCAAACCACATAACCTCATATTTGTCAACCAACATTTACAACATTTACTGTAAATCTTACTCTAAGCAGAATATAATGAATAATTTGGTAAGTAGTGTTAAGTGTGATCTCAGATATCACTGAATTCAAAGAACATTGCCCTAGAGATTCTGTCAATTCCAGTATGTACATGTCATATATATAAGCAGTTCATGTAACAATTATATTATAGAGAACTTAGAACAAATAAAAGAAGAAATTTTGTTTTAAAAAAGTATTTTTAGAATATTTTCTTTCCAACCATGCCAAGGAACTATAGATGTATTTAGCCTATTCCATATAATTTTTGCGGGGGGGTGAAAAAGTATATTTCTGTTTTATATTGACTTTCTATTCATTAATATACTGTTAGAAATTAGAAAAATTTATGACTAAATTTTAAATGCAATAAATAACTAACTACTTCAAGCTTTATTAAGGAAAACAAGTATTGTCAAAATGATAAAATAAGATGTGATGGAAAAATTAATGTTTCTTTCCCTTTTCAGATTTTGAAAACATGATATGTATCAGTCATACTCAGAATTTCATTATATATTTATAAATGGCTTCATTTAAATATAATATGTGTGGTAATACAATTCACCCACTTAAAGTATGAAATCCAATGGTTTTTAGAACATTCACAGGGTTGTGCAGCCATCACTATAACCTAATATGAGAACGTTTTCATCTCTCCAAAAGCAATTCCATCCCATTAGCAGTCACTCTCCCTAACTCCTTCCAAGATTTAGGCAGTAATTAATATATAAGTAATAGATCTATAACTAATAATAACTAATCTGTCTGATTTGCCTGTTACAAACATTTCATATAAATGGATTCATAAAGTATATGATCTTTCATGACTGGCTTCTTTCACTTAGCATGGTTTCAAGGTTCATCCGTGTTGTGGCATATATCAGTACTTCATTCTTTCTAATTGCTGAATAATATTCCACCATATGTGTGGGTCCCAAGCCTGGCAGGACCCAGGTCTGGCTGTGATCCAAGCTCTCAGCTAGGAATAGGACCCCAGGTTTAAAATGTTACATTAGTGTAGTAGGGCACCTGCACCTAAAATATTTAAACATAATTCAGCTTATTGTATCATATATGTGTGGCTGAATGCCACTACTGTACTCTGATATGTGTGGAGACTTGTGATCTCCTGGAGAACAGAAGGGAAGCACAAGAAGGGGAGCACAAGAAGAGCAGAAGCAGAAGTCCGTTCCCTGCAATAGACTGCACTTCTCCGAATAGAACTTTGCTTCACACAAAAAGTTGGTGCCTGCCGTTTCATTCTCACGTTGGCCTCCTGTGCATTCTTCCAACTGGGCGTCTCACTATTGAACCTTCCCTTCTCGATCAGCTTGGCACTGACAGTATGGGTATACCACATTTTATTTATCCATTCATCATTTGATGGATATTTAAGTTGTTTCCATTTGGGGGCTGTTAAGGATAAAGCTGTTGTAAATATTTGTGTACTAGTTTTGTGTAGACATATGTTTTCATCTCACTTGGGTATATGTCTATAAATTTGGGTGTATACCTAAAATTGCTGAGTCATTTAGTAACTCTATGTTTAACTGCTTAAGAAACTCCCAAATTGTATTCCAAAGCATCTGTAATATTTTACATTCTTAGCAATGTATAAAGATTTCAATTTCTCCACATACTTGCCAACACTCATTATTATCTTTTTTATTGTAATGGTATGAAATAGTACCACACTATAGTTTTGGTTTGCATTTTCCTAATTACTAATGACGAGCACATTTTCATGTGCTTATTGGTCTTTTATATATCTTCTTTATAGACTATCTACTCAATTATTTTGTCCAGTTTTTAATTATTTGTCCTTTATTATTGAATGTAAGAGTTCTTTAGATATATTCCATATCTGATACATGATTTGTATATGAATTTCCATATTAACCTTAGGTTAGATTGCCAATTTCTACAAAAGAAGCAAGTTGAGATATTGACAAGGGTATTACATCTATAGATCAATTTGGGAAGTATTACCATCTTAATATTAAGTTTTCTGGTCTATATATATGGGATGTCTTTCCATTTATTTAGATCTTTTATTTCTTTCAACAAAGTTTGTAGTTTTAAGTGTAAAATTCTTTTACTTCTTTTGTGAAATTATTTTGGAACATTTTATTCTTTTCGATCCTATTGTAAATAAAACTTTTCTTAGTTTTATTTTTAGAATTTTAAACATTAATTTTTATATACTGATATTGTATAACAGCAACCTAGCTAAACTCATTTATTGGACCGAATAGTTTTTTATAGGATATCTTCTTCACTTTAGTGGATACCTTATTCACTTCAGTTGTCCACTAAAGGCATGTCATCTACAAGTATATGATTTTACTTCTTCTTTTCCAAAATAGATACTTTTAATTTCCTTTTCTTACTTAATTGCCCTAACTAAAACCTCTAGAACAATGTTAAATAGAAATTTTGAGAGTGGACATCGGTTTTGTTTTTATCTCTGGGGAAGCATTCATTCTTTTGCCAGTAAGTATGATTTTCATAAAAACCCTATCAGGTTGAGGATGCTCCCTTTTTTTCCTGAATTTGTTGATTATTTTTATCATGAAAGGGCATCAGATTATTTTTAAATGCTTTTTCTGCATCTAATGAGATGACTGTATGGCTTTTGTCCTTTATTTTACTTACATATTCACTTGATTTACAGATGTTGAACTAACCTTGTATTCCTGGAATAAATCTTAACTGATGATGATAATCATTTTTGTATGTGGATGCATTTGGAGTGCTAATATTTCTTAAAGATATTTACATCTATATTCATAAGTGATATTAATCTATAGTTTTAATTATATTAAACTAATTATTAATATAGATATTAATTATCTATATTATATTTAATTACATTAAATATATTTAATTATATTATTACATTTATAATTTATATTTGATTATAATTTATAATTTAATTATATATAATTATATTATTAAATATATTTAATTATATTAAAACTATTTAATTATTAATATAGATATTAATCAAAGTACCAGACAATCTGGTACTTTGTCTAGTTTTGATATCAGGATGATATTGTCCTTAAAGAATGAGTTGGGAGGTATTCCTACCTCCTCTATTTTTGGGAATACTTTACAACATACTGGTATTAATTTAACTTCAAATGTTTGGTAGAATTTACCATTACAGTCATCTGGGCCTTAGATTTTCTTTCTTTGTGAGAAATTTTTAAATTACTAATTCAATCTCTTTACTTGTTATATCATGTTTATACTGTTATTATCAACTCAGATTTCTATTTCTTCTAGAGTCAGTTTTGTTAGTGTGTATCTTTCTAGGAACTTGTCTTTTTTATGGTCTATGTTATATAATTTAATGGCATAGTGTTGTTTACAGTATTACCTTATAATCATTTTTACAGGTCAGTGATATCCCTTCTTTTATTTGTTTGAATCTTCTTTCTTTTTTTCTTGTTCAGTCTAAAGGTTTATTAATTTTATGTTGATCTTTTCAAACAACCAACTATTCATTTTGTTGACATTATTGTTTTCTAAGCTCATCTTCACTTATTTCCACCCTAGTATTTGTTATTATCTTCCTTCTGCTTGCTGTGATTTGTTTGTTTTTCTTTTATTTCTTAAAGAGGGAGATTAGGTTATTGACTTGAATTTTTTCTTTTCAATATAGGTGTTTACAACAGTAGATTTCCCCCTGAGGACTGCTTCAAATTAATCTCACAAATTTTGCATGTATTGTGTGTGCTTGTTCATCACAAATTATTTTCCAATTTTCCTGGGATTCTTCTTTGCACAATTGGTTATTTAGGCGTCTGTTGCTTCATTTCCACATTTATGAACCTTCCAAATTTCCTTCTTTTATTGATCCCGTTTAATTCTATTGTGGTTGGAGCACATCCTTTATATAATTTCAATGCTTTTAAATTTATTGAGCTTTGTTTTATGACCTAGCATATGGTCTATCTGAAGAATGTTCTGTATGCATTTGAGAAGAGTATATATTCTGCTGTTTTGGGTGGAATATTCTTTATGTGTCTGTGAGATCTAATTAGTTTATAGTGTTGCTCATTGTTCTATTTCCTTAATATTCTGTCTAGTTGTGTTAATTTTATCCATTAATGAAAGTGAGTTATTGAATTCTCCATTATTATTGATAAATTATCTCTTTCTCCCTTCAATTCTGTCAGTTTTGCTTCATATATTTGGGCCTCTGTGGTTAGGGCATGTATATTTTTATAACCATTATAAAACTCTGATGGATTAATTCTTTTATCATTATGAGATATCCTTATCTCTAGCAACATTTTTTTACTTAAAGTCTATTTTGTCTGATAATAATTTAGCTATTCTAACTGGTCGTCATTTGTATGATATATCTTATTTCCATATTTTAATCTTCAACCTACCTATATTTTTAATTCTAAAGTATGTCTTCTGTAGACTGTAAAAGGCACTCAGTGGTCACATGATGTGCTTACAGCCCCTTTGACAGCGAGATTTTTACCCTTTACTGTTGGATGTGTGTGGCTTAGAGGTTGCTAGTTCAAGGACTTTATAGGGTTTTTTTTTTTTTTTTTTGATCCGTGTTCAGCCAGGGACAAGTAGCTTGGAGGTTGCCTTTTTGATCTCTCTAGAGAGGACACAGCCTTGAACATGCACATAATTTCTGTCAGAAATGACTGATATTATTTTTAAGCCCCGCTCCCTAGGAGTCATCCCTGGGTCAGAGTAGCTAGAGTAGCTTAAATTATTCAGTTTGGTCATAAGCTGTGTTTAAGCTCTTTGTGCCATGAAGCTTCTGCCTGTGTTGGCGGGTCTGTGTGTGGCTTGAAGAATGCTTTCAAGTCTGTCACACATCCTACTCTGATTACTCCTGAGTGGGTTTAGCCTACTTTTCTCAAACCTCAGAGTTGACAATGATCCTAGGAAGGCTCTTCTGAGCTGTCTCTTTCCCTAATTCTATTAAATTTCTGGCTGTCTGCTGTTTTGCTTGAATCACAGAGAGACTAACCTCTTAACTGCTTCCACCAAAATCTCTACTATGTTTGACAGTACCCTTAGGCATGAAGCTCTCTAGTCTCAGTTCCAAATAAAGTTGTTTCCTCAGGCAGAGCTGAGGAGCTCTTAGTCCTCTGGCCTGCTTTTCCTTTGGGCAAGCAGGGATGCTGGGAGCACATTTTCATTTCACCTAGAGTGATGCCTTTGTTTTCCCAGCGGGTACTGGGGGAAGGAGACTGGCAGCTCCTGGTATTCTCAATAAACCTCTCCCTGAGTTGAACCTCTGCTTTATGAGCAAACTGAAGTTGGGTGTTTGGATAACCACTATTCATGGCCTGTTATACCTAAACAGCTTCCACTTAAGGGTTGGGGCTGGGTAGAGATGGGAGAGTAGTCCTCTCTATCACTCCCATTTAGATGACAGCTTTTGTAAATGAACTCGGGGTAGGAAAATGAGATGAGAAACCTGCGTAACCTGGCCCTCCTGAGGTAAAATCATAGCTCCAGAATGGTAGCTGAAGATGGATGCTGGCCTCTGACTTCCTGGCTGCACCCACATGAAGTAGAGTACCCAAGTAGATCCAGAATACAGAGGTGGGCAGTGGTGGAAAGGGAGCATGTTGTGGCTCAAATAATGTTTGACCCTTGCTGTTCTTACCAAGATCTAATAGATTTTCTTGTATTAATATCTATTTGCTGTATGCCCTTAGGAGAATTTAGGGGCTTAAAATTATTGTGTGTGTATGTTTCCAAAATAAATTTCACCAGTTTAATTCTTATTTTGCTTGGGATAGGGTTTAATAAGGTCCTTTCTTCACCATTCTGGAAGCTTTACCCTCCCATGCCATATACTTTTTCACTTAACTCAGGTTTTCTACTTTAATATGAACCATGAACCATTGGAGGAGATCTTACTTATTACATTATTATTGTAACCAAGAAACCTGATGTATTAACTTATTCAGACCTGTCAGTTAGCATGCAACTATTTTTCTTTAATACACAATTTATTTGGGAGGAGGTGGGCAGATATAATCCCTAGAATCTTCTTGTGAATTTTTTCTCATACAGTATAAGAGAACAGATCAAAACTGGTAAGGACAGCTGTGGAATTTTTGAACTATCACTTTGTTTTACCTTCAGCTCTAATTGGTAAATATTAGGTTTGGCTCTGTCCTATGCCTTGATCAAGTGTACTTTTATAAAAAAAAAAAAAGTTGATTCTGACTAAAATTTAGACACATTCATTTATTAACTTATTAAATAATTGCTGATTAAATGCCTTCAATTTTTCACATACCATGTATCAATTATATATAATCTCTAATCTTCATGAATTTATAATCTTTTAAGTAGATAAATGTAAAACAAGGCACAATAATAGATGACTAACAATACGCCATCTAAATTCAATTTTGAGAACCAGGAAAAACTCTTGGAGGATATAGCTGTTGATAAAGAACCCTGAAAAATGGTACAGAGCTTCAATGTGCAGAGAAGCTGAGTGAGGATGTACCAGAAGGAAGAAATACTATGAGCCAAAGTATGGAAGTAGTCAATTAAAAAGTATAGATGAGGAATGAACAGTTTCCCATGATCTGAGGGTATGCTTAAGAGAGTGCAAAATACAACTAGAAAGTTAGAGTGCCATTCTCAGGAATCTGTCGTTGCTTTGTAGCAATGAGGAGGAATCGAATCATTAAGCAGGGAAAGAGAATAAGAATTTTACTTTTGGCAAAGACATCTGCCAATGTTGATAAAGGAGAATAGGGCTTGGGTAAGAATGGGTTCAGGGACAGTAGAGGTAATGATTTGGTATAAGCTCCAGTTAATGAGGGTATGACTAGAAGGGGAAAGAATAAATTAAAGGAATAGTCTGAAAGAAGAAGCAAGAATAAGGGAAAGGGACAGCAAGTTTTCATTACTGAGCTATTGTTAATTAGTGAAATACAGAAAAATATTTTTGGGAAAGAAAATAATTTTATCATTAACATTTTGAGTTAATAATATCTAGAAAACAGGTGAAAATTTAGGGTGGATTTTAGAAAGTGATCAGCATCTAAGCATAAAGATAGTTTAAACTATCAATGTGAATAAAATCAGTAACACACAAATAAAAAGTGAAAAAGAAGACGTTAAAAATAGTTTCTGGGAGGATATAATCATTTGAAGAAAGAGAAGAAAGTAAAGATAAAAAAGAGAGGTCATCAGGATCATTGAAAAACTATTTAAATTTTTAAAAAGTCAAATGAAGTAGGCAGAATAATAGCTCACCAAAGATGTCAGAGTCCCAATCCTGGGACCTGTAAACAGGTTAGTTTACATGACAAAGGGGAAGTAAGATGTGATTAGTTGATTTTGAGATGGGGAGATAATTGTGTATTATCTGGCCCTGGGTCTAAAGTAATCAAGGGTTCTTATAAATGGAAGAGGACAGCAGAGGTGTCAGAATTCCAAGAGAGATTTGAAGATGCTACACTGCTAGCTTTGAAGATGGAAGGAAGTCACAAGCCAAAGGATGAAGGCAGCTTCTAGAAGCTGGAAAAGAAAATGGACTGTTTCCTAGACTAACAGAAGGAATGCTGTCCTACTGATTCCTTGATTTCAGCCCAGTGAGATTCATTTTGGACTTCTGATCTGCAGAACTGTAAGATAATAAATATGTGTTGTTTTAAGCCACTAAATTTGTGATAATATGTTACAACAGCATTAGCAAATTATACATCAAGAGACCATATTTAAGAAGAAACAGTAATCAAGAATAGCAAATGCTATGAGAGATTTAAGAAAAAGATAAAGATATAAAAAGATAAGAAATAAGTAGGTGGTGAGAAACTTGAGATTGCTGGTATAAACTAAACTTTTAAGAAACTTTACAGTGAAGAAAGTCAGAAAGAAAGTATAATGAGAGGTGACCAAAAAGATGGAGGAAGAGAGGTTTTGGCCTTGATTGTAGGTCTAAAGAGAAAGAGTCAGGAAAGACAAGAGTGGCAAGCCAGAAACTGAACTAATTAATGGCAAAAGCTAGAAGGGGTCTTGAAAGGTGACATAATTAAGAGCAGAGGTGGAATGTTTTGTTCTGGAAAGATGGGAAGATGTTTCATCAAAGGCAGGGAAAATGGAAAATGAGGATGTAGTAATATAGGGAATCTGAGGTTGACTAAGTTCAGGTCAAATAGCTTCAGTCTTCTCAACAGAAAAAAATAGAGTACAGATGTTAAAAAACTTGAATGTGCATACGAATCACCTGGACAGCTTAATAAACATGCAGATTTTGACTTCTAGTCAAGATGCTTTAGTACTCCCCTTTTGCTCTAAACACGTAATGGTGACAGATGACATAAAAAAAGAGAAAACAAAAACACCCAGCTGGTCTCAAAATACAAGATAAACATTTCCTTGGACGAGAAATAGAACTGCAAAGCAGTGAGTACAGCTGAAACCAGAGGTTTGCTGGACTCCTTCCCCAGAAGCTTCCAGTGATGGCCAGGTGATCAGGGTTATACCCGAAGACAATATGGTACGATAAAAACTGAAATAGGAGAGGGGCAGAGGAGCAAAAGGTCAGGAAAGACTTCACACGAAAGTGGTAATTGAACTAAAATATAATAGATAAGTAGGCCTCTAACAGGCCATAAAAATGAAATGGAATATTGTTTTCCAAGCAGAGGAATGAGCACATACAAAGACAAGGCAACAGGGAGCACAATTTATTTGAGGAACTAAGTAAATGTTAATGTGTCTGATTCAGAGTATATAGAAAGAAATGAGGCTAAGGAGATAAGCAGAGGATGATTCGTAGGAACTTAATCCGGAGAACAGGGGACTCAAATAGGAGAGTGAAATGACCAAATTTGTGCTCTAAGAAGGTCACTGTGCAATGTGGAAAAAGGAATGCAGTGCCAACAATTAGGAGGTAGGGAGACCTCACAGAAAGCTGTCTCAGTAATCTAGAAGAGAGACAGTGTTGATGAAGGCAGAGAGAAATGGATGAATTAAAAATCTATTTAGGAAGTAGAATCTATCCAAATGTCTTGGTGACAAAATGGTTGTGTCAGGAAACGGAAGTTATCACGGGTAGTACCCAGATTTATGTCTTGGGCAAGAGGCTGGAAGGTTGGGTCAATCACTGAGATGAGGTACGTGTAGAATGGGTGTAGTGGAGCTAAAGATTCAGTATATGTATGCTGAGTGTGAGGTAACTGTGGGACATATGAAGTATGCATGCCTCGTAGGCAGCTGAATACAAAGGCAGAAAAATTGGCGTTCTATTTTTGGGAGCCAACTGCATACAGATGATTCTTTCTATAGGAACGGGAAAAGTCCACCTAGTGATCTTGATGAAATGAATTTTACCTGACTGGTGAGGATATTCCCTAGATTACAATGGGTTTTTAGAGTAAGTCAGAAGAAAGTAGAGAATGACTATAAGTAATTCCAAAGTTTGATGTGAAGAGGAAGGAAAAGAGAGGGCAGTGGCCCAAGGGGAATGTGGAAAGAAAAGGATTTTTTTTAGGATAATGGAAAACACAAGGGGCTGTACAAAGGATGGAAGCCTGTCGTCTATCATGTAATATCAATATCTTTGTGTTATTTCAAGGTTTTACTATAGAAAGATTATATATTCCTTCTTGGTCTCTTTTTTCTCATTATTGATCTGGGAAGCACATTTAAAATAGTCTCAGTATATTAACACTAATAAGCACTAAAGGAACTTTTTAATTAAGATTTTTTTCTATGTAAGCACAATAACAGCATTTTTAACAGGCTGCTACTGTAGCAATATAATGAACAGTTCCCACTTGGCCTGAAATCAATAGTGCATCTTTCTAAACACTAATTTGGAGTAACTCAGGGATGAAGTAATGGTGGCAAGAAGCAATTCCATCGTTGTGCTTTTTAACATTACAGCAACAGTTGGAAAGCTATTTCTATTTCAAAATACATAAAAGTTACTGATAACATAGTCAAACATTATGAGCTTAAAATTTTGGTCTGCATTCCAAAATGATATTTCTTGGGAAGTGTAGCTATTTACTAGTAGTGGCTTTTTCTTTCTTTTCTTTCCTTTTCTTTTTGTCTTTTTCTTTATTTTTAATTTACTGAGGGTGGAAATATTTTGTTACCCTTTGTTAGTTCTATAAAAATAAGACCAAATTATTACAAGTTTTAAAATACTGAAGACTTAAAATGATGATGCTGAGAAAATACTTTTAACAATTGAGTGGTGAGCTGTTAAAAAAAACTATAGCATCCAGAATCTTTCTTCCAATCCTCCCTGCCTTCCATAATTACCTAAAAAATTTAAATACAGTGAAATGAAATTGAAAGACTCCCTTAATGTTGGGTAAAACCTATAATTTCAACAACACAAAAGTCAGGAAATTCCAAAGTTAAATTTACTATAACCATTTGGACTTGGCGAAGATGCAAGAATTTAATATTTCTGTTCCCATTTTTCTTGTTAAACATCAGTACATTAAGATGTAATCATAAAACCCTCAGGATTTTAAAAATATTTTGGCATAATGCAGTAAGAACCTTAATTTAAGAAATCTTGATCTTTTATCAATACTCTAATGATGTATCATCATTAATGGCATTAGGTGAAAAAGAAATCTGTCCTATATTCCATTATAAAATTATCATATATTCATTAACCTCTGTACTTTTCATACCTATTACCATAAAAGGAAATAACTCAACAAAAATGGTATGCTCAGTTACTAAGACACACGAGCAATTCTTTCAAAAGAAGTTAACCTTTGAACCGGCACCATTGTATTTTCTTGGGTTTGGCTGATTTCCTTATTCACCTGACAGACTACATTGATATATAGCCAGTTTAAATGCAATAGTAAGTGTGCATACACTGAACTACACAGACATATCTGTGCATATGCACAAAATGGATTGTATAAGTATAGATGCATGAATATGTAAAAGTCAGTCCTAAGGCTCAGCCTGCAAAACACCCACTTTGATCTGTTTAAGGGGGTAATAAAGATGCATGAATCTAAAGAATTCTCTGTTAGCATTCTCTGACCCAAGTGGCAAATTCAAAATGGCTGACTGGAGAGGCTCGCCAAGATTGTGACTGGATGTCACTCAGGTCCCATTCTAACTAGGCTATTGGAGTACAAACATTTTCACTACATACTTGAATGATTACTTTATGGTACTCTAAGTCATGAAGTTAGAAATGTTTTCAACAGTTTTGTATAAACAGAGAATTTATGGTAATTAGTATTTGAAACCATGAGAGCATGGATTTTTATGTTTTGTTCATTATTCTAGAGAAGTATGCCAGGAACTCAATAAATATTTTTCTGAAACAATGATTCTGCCAACAAGGCCCTCTGGACACGGTGGCTCCAAAGCCTAATGCTTTTATTGATGATTTGGGAAACCTGTCAATGCTGAGGTCTCTTACCTCTCACCATTGATCCCAGAGGTACCTCCTCTATCTGGCTACTTACAACTCTCCCAGATTTCTAACAGTTTATCCTCAGGTTAGGGTCACCCACTCTCCAGGAGTCTGTGTGGCCAGAGCCTTTTCAAGACTACACAACCCATCTTCTTTCTGTGAAGTCCTCACCTGGCAGATGAGAAACTCAACTCTGGAAATGCAGAACTAAGACTTTTCAGATAAGAGTCAGGCTTCACTTCTTATAGTCCCCTCTCCCACAATCAAGTTCATAGACAACACATTCCAAAAATGGTCCTCACTACCATTCTCTTCAAACCCTTTAAAGATTCTTTCATTTTACACAGGTAAGGAATGAACCACAGAAGGCAGAACAATCTTCCCATTTCTCTTCACCCCCTTCTTTTCTCTCTCATCTCAATCCCACAGCTTACAAGTTATGCAAATGATAGACAGTAGTTACATACAGCATAGTATAGTAATATTCCTAAAAGAATACCACAATGAAATTATAATTTCCTTCTTAAAGAGAAACATATTCTAGAATACATTTTATTCATGAGATACACATATTCTTGATCCCAGATAGAAATATTAATATTTAATTACCTACCCAATACAAATAGAGTATATACACTAGTATACAGGATTTAGGATTTATATAAAATTGTAACATATTTTGTGGAAAAAAACAATCTTTCATCTTGAAGCTATAAGGGAAATAAACATACCAAAATATTTTTAAATTATAAAATCAAATTTCAAATAAGTACCAGAATGCTTTACTTCCTGTTTTTCTTTATTAGTAAATTATGAAAAATATTTTTTTCTATCATGGTAAATTAAGGGAAAATATTCCATGTGGGAGAAAAATTATGATAATCTAATTTGTGAATAGCTGTATTCTATGAGTTTGTTAACTTGAATTAATTTTCTAAGCCTATAACTAAATAGTCACAATATGGTTTTATTAAAGTATTGGACAAGAATTTTTTAACAAACTTAAAATGTTTTCTATTACAAAGTATCTTCAAAGGCTTCAAATATGTTGTGCTCAGAACACATCAAAACAAGAAAGCAACTTCTAATATATTTTTTGAAATATCATTGAAAGCACTTTCTTATATGCCTTCATGTTAAAACAGAACCTATTTATGTCAAGCATAGCAGTAGCTTTAGAAAGTTTGTTCACATTTTTCTCTTGAAAAATTACATTTTAAAAATAAAATATAATACTGACTACAATAGCATGTACATACCTTTTTTTCAACTGCTGTATTGATTCATATCCCACACACCATACAAGTAAGTGCATAAAAGTAAAACAACCTGGAACAATGTTACTGATGTTGACAGAATTTTCTGTTTTCTAACTTTAGGAAACACTGGGTTTCCAACTGCACTCTAGTGATAGTAAAGATTTTAAAAAAAGCAATACTATAAAGAATAGTAGAAAGAGTAGAAAGTGATAATTGGAGGTAAGACCTAGAAATAAAGATAATAGAGCTAAATTTATTATAACCTTATCTGCCCACACCTTTCCCATTTGAACTCTTGAGCTAAAATAATGGCAACTCTGAGTTCCAGGTCAGAGTACATTTATTTTTTTGAAGTCAAATAGCTTTCTAATAATAATGATGATGATAATAAATCTTACAATGTCATTTCCCAAATTCTAATTATTAAAGAACCACATCTCCATACCTATTGCTATATCCTTGAATTACTTATATTACATTTTACTTAATATATTTCTATATATATATATTCTCATTTAAAAATTTAATATGAAAGGATTTTTAGGGCAGTAAAAATACTCTGTATGATACTATAATGATACATGTCATTTTACATTTGTCCAAATTCATGGAATGTACAACATGAAGAGTGAACCCTAAGGTAAACTATGGACATTGAGTGATTATGATGTATCAGTGTAGGTTCATCAACTGTAACAAATGTACCACTCTGGTGGAGGATGTTGGTAATGGGGGATACAATACCTTCATGAGGGCAGGGAGTATATAGGAAATCTGTACCTTCTTCTCAATTTTGCAATGATCCTAAAACTGCTCTAAGAAAATGAAGTCTTTACTAAAAAAATTTAATATAATCTTTGTTCAAATAAATGTTTTCAGGAATAACATCCACAAACACATGGTTATGATGTACTAGTTTTTCTCCTTAAAACATTTCATTAAAATTATTATAACTATTAAGATGAAACTTGTTTGTCCGTGATTCACCTAAAATCATCTAGCCAGTCACTAAGAAAATAGCTGCAGAGTTAGAGGGGAGATAATTTCAAATAAGGCAAGAATAGTGATAATAAGTGATAAATCAGAACACGGTTGACAATCTAAAGCTCATTGCCTATTTTTGTAAGTAAAGATTTATTAGAATACAGCCATGCTCATTCATTTATGTATTTATTGTCTATGGCTGTTTTTATGCTACAGTAGCAGAGTTGCATATTTGCGATGAAGATTGACTTCCAAATTTTAAAATATTTACTATCTGGTGCTTTAAAGAAGAAGTTTGTCACCTCCTAATCTAGAAGTGGCCTGCACTTAAGAATGTCTCATGAGTGTCTTGAGGAGTTTGCTTCAATTTAAAGGAATAAAATTTGAAATCATAGCATTGGGGTGAGGTTTATGTAACAATGAAAGTTCAGATGTTACTTGGATAACCACCTTTAAAAAGAAGTTTTAAGTTAAATTGAAACGTTAAAAGATATATTATTCTTATGATCATCTCTTTTACCAGGTTTTTAAAAAAGTAATTATCATATAATACTAATTTTGTTAGGTAAGAGGTATCCTTAATACAGATAAGAACAAAATGAAAAGCTGTTTACTTCTGTGTGATAGAACTATTGTGATATTCTATCACAAATGAGAGAAGAGAAATTTTGATTTTTAGTCACATAGTCCTGATAGCATTTCTAAGAATTTGGAAGATGAAACCTATAGCTGAAGAATATATTTATGCTTCAGATTAGTATCAGCTATAGGGAGTTAAATCAAACCATACTAAATTTAGTGTAATGGCATATTGCTATTGGCACATATTGCCCAAAATGTCTTCTGTCACTCACCAGAGCTTAGGCACGCTAGATAATGCAAATCCACAACTCAGCCCAGCATTTGTCCTACGTGTGCTGCTGCTAGACTGAGACAAAAATATACCTCATCTAGTTTTCATAGTTAAACTAAAAAAGACATGTTAACATGTGAAATATGAAACTACAGCACACTTGGAAAAGCAAAGCTTACATAAAAAAGCACAGTAACTTATCTAATATCTATATGATGACATTAAAAGAAACACATACTTTAAATTTATTTGTTCGTTTATTATTGTGTGTCTTTAAAATATGCTTTGTCTTCTGAAATAATTGTCTTCTGAAAGTAAAACAATAGGCATTTGGGAAACAATTTACCTGATTTTGACCAATAGAGCAAGTGACTATAGTTAAAATTTTCAAAATCATTCATATTATCCTTAAAATATAATTAATTGTGCCAAAACCTAGCAAAGGCAAAGTATAGATGAGAAATACTTTACACTGAAATATAAAAGGATTACATTAAGAAAAAAGGAAGATTCCTAACTCGAGACTAAGAAAGAAAGATAATTCAAGTATTTCAGTTTTATTTATATCTTCACTAAACGAAAGCATCTAAAATAAGTTAGCAACCCGTAAAAATTTTCACTAGTCCTTCATATATTTTTCAATGCCTGGGTAGTGAATAAAGTATATACAATGCTTGCAAGAAATGCACTCCTGCATCAAGGTATTATTATATTTTAAGTTCTGTTACATTTTTACTTGACTACCAAAGAATATTTTTTTGAAGTAGACTAATTTCCTTCAGGCACCGAGCCATGGTAATTTGTGAGATAGCTTTTCTTTCTTTCTCTCTCTCTGTTTTTCAATAGAAGCTAAAGATATATATCAAGATTATTATAAAACTAGCATTTTACTTTGTTTATTTTGGTCTACATTATTGCTTTTCCATTTCCACTATGAAACAGAAATAATTTAGTAAGTAAAATGAAGAAATAAAGAGGTATATATCTATTTATATCTTTATTTCTTAATGGCAAAATTTAAAACGATCATCTGATCCTTTCATTCCAGGGTAGAATAGATTTTTCTATCATTAACACACACCTAATTTTATGTCTCTGTAAAAGGTGTTTTAGAGGCTCTCAATTTTTCCAGTAATCTTCAGCAGAAACTGAACAGAAAGAATATTGGAAATTACTTTACCATGCTTTTTTTCATATTTTAAAAAGGATTTAAATATACAGTGGCACTGGGGAAACAACACTGGTTCCCACCATTTGGGAAAATTTCCCTGGATCCACTAAAATGCAATTTCCTGACCACTGTGTTATGCTAAATAAATCAAGTCCTCTGGGTCTGAAATGTCCATTTCTGTAATTTGGGTGGATATTGGGCTGGGGGAGTGAAAACAGGCTGAGACCAGTCAGGAATTAATGGATAATCTAAAACCACAGTTCCATGTTCGTTCATCATGATGACGAATTTCGTTACATTTCATTATTTGTTAATACTTTCATCAGACTAGGCAAATATGTACTCTAGTAAGTCAATTTTTTTTAGGATTAAAAGAGCTTATTAACAGGAAACTACAAAAGCCATAATTGAAATGTTATATTAGAACTCTTTTACAATTAATTTTAAAATCTCGAATCACATGGTTTATTAAATCTTTCACAATTAACTTGCCTGGGCTATTTCTGCCTTCTTTAAAGTACCAAATGCTTTATCTAACACTCATAAAAATCTTATGTAAAAGAGACCATTATCATCTCTATTGTAAAGATGAAAGCATTAATTTGCTCGAGATTACACAGTTTCCACATGATACGTCTGGAACACAGACCTGATATTTGGGTCCCAAATCTTGGGTTACTGGACACTATGCTCTCTTCTTCCCCATATTTATTTTCTGAATTGTACTTAATACTTAAATGGTCATTTCTCTCTATAATGTTCCTTTTGTTATTGGAATAAAAACTTTAAAAAATACATCTTTTATCAAAGTTAAAATGTGATCTGAATATTCCTAATTTTGATTCACAACCTGGATCACATGCTAAAAATCATCTTTTCATTGAATAATTTTCTTTTGGAATATATATTATTCATAGACTTCCTGTTCATAATGATGATGTTACCCACTGAGCCTCAAATAAAGAACTCTTTCTCCTCTAGGCTTTCATAGAAAATTATGTGTGGAACTTTCTATATAACCATTTTGTTTACGTTGAAATTAAGGAAGTAATGTCTCTTCGGTAACTACCTATGAACTATTGCTGTTAGTTGACTAAGGCTGTCAAGGTATTGCCCAAGTTACTTAACACACGTTTTAATAGTGGAAGTCATTTGTAGAAAAAAACTAAAAGCGTTTGGATTGGCAACTTCTGATAAATACTCTAGGAAGTGATATGTGCTAATTCTGCCTCAAATGTCAGCCCTGGGCTGCTGTTTGGCTGCTCCTATTACTGTTCCCCACTGGTCTCACTTTCTTGGATGTGACCTTTCCATTCATGAGACACACAGGGAGCTTCAAAAAGTCAAGACTGAAAACCTTACTACTAGCCTGGCACATGGTCAGTATGCCATTTCCAATGGTTTATAAATGCATAAATCGTTTATATTTCCATTTTGGATTTTAATTCTTAATACATATGCTCCAAATTTCTAAGTTACTCAATGCTCTGCCTCCAAAGATAAATGTTATCATGAAAGTGGATTCCTAAGTGCAAAGGATTTTTACTATCAATTCATCTGATTATAAGTAATTGTCTATTTTATATTTAAAGAGAGAAAGATAGAAAGACAGAGATGTATAGAGAGAGCTAGGGCTAGGGCTAGAGTTAGAGACAGAGATAGAGAAAGAGACAGAGACAGAAACAGAGATAGCAATAGAGACAGAGAGAGAGACAGACAGACACATCCTGCCCGATGTCATTTTTGCTTAGCACACATAAGAAAGAATGACAAGTTGAGACAGGCTTTGATTCTCAAAGCTAGTAGCTCCATTAAAAGTTTATATTATAACATTATAATATAAGGTTATATGTCAGTTACATCTCAATTAAAAACAAAAGACTAAATGGAAAGGCTGGAACAGAGTGAGCCTAGGGAAAAGGAAAGGAGAGAACATAACCCATTCTCTCACTCACATATTTATTCAACAAGCACTAATCAAGAGACTCTCTTAGGTGCTGAGGCACTATGCAAAGTGCCTAAAAATCAGGTTATAAGGACCTGGTTGGGGAGTAGGAGTTATAATGAGGAGTTGAGGACAATTTAGTTTTGAGTGCTGAGGTATCACAAGGAGATGACAAAAAAAATAAAAGTTTCCATTATTGTTGTTGTGTTAAGAAAAATTCATAATTTTGCTCTTGTGGGGAGAGGGTGTAGGGAACTAGGAGGAGGCAGGCTGGGGACTAAGGTCAGGTTAATTTAGGAAGATAGTCTTTAGCAATCTGCCAGTTTTTTGGCATTGCCCAGAGTTAATCCAGTTCTCAAGGAAAAGTCTAGATAGTTATAGCATCCATCCCTTTTATTAATATGTCTTAAGAATAAGATTGAATATAGAAAGCTGTAGCCAGGACAATCCTGTGCTCAAGAGTAGGTAACGCTTAATATATACTTTGGGAAAATGTAATAAATTGTAATATTTGCAAAACAAAAACAAACAAAAACCACATGGAAATGTTTGCAGTATCATTGTTTCTCCTGTATGATTTCCCAATCTGAACCAAAAACCTCAAAGAGGAATCTCAAACATGAAGTTGGCCCTGTGAGCCAGAGTAGATCACTGATCACTCAGCAGATGCTCTCCACTGATCTGGGAGAAGGGGTGGGTGAGCCCTAGGCCTGGGATAAGGTGGAGGTCACCCTAACTGCAGTGTATTATGCTTTTTGTTCTCCAAACGTAAGCAACAGTAAGAGGGCACAAGGCTCCAGAATGCTAATGCTGGTGTGACCTAAGCTGCTTACACAGAGATCAATTGTTAGAGAAACATGAATGAGTCACTTTTTAGAAATAAATGGTTCAAAAGAGAGGATAAATATCCTTCTGGAAAATCAAAATGGCCCTAGATCCATGGTATAGCTCTGTCTATGCTGAGCAAATTAGGGGGAACTGTAGACCCTACTCTGCAGGAGACACCTAGTACAACAGTGCACAGAGTAGATGTGTTTAGAACAACATGCAACTAGATGAATCATATCTTTATAATATTAAATGAAAAAAGTAAGTTCCACACAACATTAAATCTTTTTTGTAAAGTTTAAAGGACTAAAATAATAACAATCATAATAATAATAATAATAAATTGAATATATATATATATGTTTGCACACATACAAGCATAATAAAAGTATCTAGAAAGAAAAGCAAGAATATGTGGAATTCTAGATACAAAGTATTGGTTACTGGTGGGTGCAGCACCATGGGTAGTGCAGGTGACTGTCACAGTTCTAGCTTTTGTTTTGGGTGGTTTCATGAGTGCTTATTACCTTATTTAAGATAATTAATAAACAAAAGTAGAATATGGGTGGAATGATAATGAGATTATGTTGATAGAAATATTATGATTAATACAATTTTGTGCATCTGAGATAGGGAGCTATGTAGAGCCGTATATATACACACATACACACACACATACATAGAGAGACAGACACAGAGATAGACAGACAGAGACAGAGACAGAGGAATTTCTAAAATAAACAAATGCAAACACCATAAAGCAAAGAAAGATTGACCTATTTTCTACTGAAAGCCCTAACCCACTTAATTGCAAAGCAGCAGCAATGTTTTGACCCCTATATCAATTCTAATTTCATTGGGCCATGCAGCTAATTGAAAGATGATGATCGGGATTTTGTCAGCTTTTTGTTTAAAGATGATTTAAGAACAATATCTCAATATGGCTACCACATATATCCTTTTAAATAATGCTTGTGTTTTGCCAAAAGCATATGTAATTAATTATCATCTCTGACCTATCTTTGCCTTACTATTATACTCCTATTTTAAGTCATTGAACATATTTTAATGATAATTTTTTTCTTGACAACAATTGAGAGGACCATTAAAGTCAAACCCATTTAATTTGCTGCTCCTAAACCTTTATTGACTTATAAATAGCTTTATGATGAAGTGAAATTCTGCTCAAATCCCACATTTTCATTCCACATTTGATAAGTATTAGATGTGCATAGGTTGTCTGCTTGTCAGCATGCAATGTGCCATGGACATACCCAGTGTTCTGGGGGACAAAGCTTGTAGCACCCCATTACGGAGGCTCTAAGGTTTGTATGCACTGTTCCAGCCCACCAGGAGGGAGACAAGAATTCTGCTACAGAAATTTGTTAGAGCTTAACAAAGAAGGTTGGCAAATGGGTCTTTTTCTCCACCTTCCTCTCTATTTTGAATTCTTTGAGTAAATAACACATTTACACGGTTCAACACATTTACATGTAAGAGACACAATGAGAAAAGTCTCCTTTCCATCTCTTACAAGTCAGTCAATTTTCACCCCCAGAATATCAATTGACACAGACTTTCTAATATCCTTCTATGGACACTCTATGTATACATAAGCAAACACGCATGCACACACACACACAGACACACACACACACACACACACACACACTTTAAAATCTTTTTTTAAATGCAAATGTTTTACAATTTGCTTTTGTCGTATAACAATATATCTTAAACATACTTTGATATGAATATATAAAGTGTCCACTTTTTTTAAAGGATGAATAGTTTCTGTGTCCATGCTTCATAATTTAATCACTTTACCATCATGCATGTGTTAGTATATTTTGTTATTAGAAAAAAGGCAGGAGAAATAACCTTGTAAGTTCATCCTTTCTTGAGTATGGGTAGGATGAATTCTTATAATTAAAATTTATGGATTAAGTGTTATGTACATTTGTAATTTTGATAGTTCTAAATTGCTCTCTATAGAGGAAGTATCAATTTTGTACTCTTATCAGAAATTTATGAGTGTCTTTCCCAAAACCTTCACCAATAGTTTTCCATTTGAACTTTTATTTCTTCAAAGTTTATAGGCAAAGATGTTATCTCAGCATTTCATTTTATACTTTCTATTCTAATAATAAGCATGTTTTAATGTACTGTCACTGATATTTTCCTTGATGTCAACAGTCAGTTCATATCCCCAAACATTTCTATTGTATATTTTCCTGCTGATTGGTAGAATTTCTTTATGTATTAGAAATAGAAACATCTGTCTTTCTGTAATGAGTTGCAAATAGTTTATTGCCTTTTACCTTTACTTACAGTGTTTTCCCCCTTTTTATTGACATACAATTTATTTTTTTTAATGTAACTTAAATAACCAATCTGTACCTCAAGAGCTTTCAGGTGAAGTAATGCACTGAAAAATACTTCCTGAGATCTATGACTATATAAAAGTCCCATGTTATTTTTTAAATTAATTAATTAATTTTTAATTATTTAATATCACCACATACTTGATCCCTTTTACCTCATCTACCTCCTCCCTTCCCCTCACCTGCTACCCTCTGGTAACTACTAGACCATTGTCCATGTCCATGAGTCTCTATTTGTTTGTCCTGTTCATTTGCTATTTTTAGGTTTAAATCCCACATTTAAGTGATACCATGTGGTTTTCAAATTTTCTGTCTGGCTTATATCGCTTAGCATGATTATCTCGAGGTCCATCTATGTTGTTGCAAATGGCAGTATTTCATCTCTTCTTATGGCTGAGGAATATTCCATTGCATATATGTACCACAGCTTCTTTATCCAATCATCTATTGTAGGACACTTCAGTTGCTTCCATGTCCTGGCCACCATGAATAATGCTGCTATGAACATCGGTGTGCAAATAACTTTTTGGATATACGTTTTCAAGTCTTCGGGGTAAATACCCAGAAGAGGGGTTGCTGGATCACATGGCAGATCAATTCTTAGTTTTTTGAGGAACTTCCATACTGTTTTCCATAGCAGCTGCACCAAGTTGCAGTCCCACCAGCTGTGTATGAGAGTTCTTTTTCACCACATCCTCTCCAACACTTGCTATTGCTTGTCCTATTGATTATAGCTATTCTAACAGGTATGAGATGATAACTTATTGTGGTTTTAATTTGCATTTCCCTAATAGCTAGAGATGTTGAGCATCTTTTCATATATTTCTTGGCCATTTGTATGTCCTCTAGAGAGAAGTATCTGTTCAGGTCCACTGCCTACTTTTTGATAGGATCGGTTGTTTTTTTGTTGTTACTGAGTTGTATGAGTTCTTTGTATATTTTGGATATTAGGCCCTTACTGGAGGTGTCACTTGCAAATATAATTTCCCATTCTGATGGTTGTCTCTTTACCTTGTTGATGGTTTCTTTTGCTGGGCAGAAGCTTTTTAGTTTGATGTCGTCCCATTCATTTATTTTTGCTTTTACTTCCCTTGCCTTTGAGGTCAAATTTATTAAATCCTCTTTAAGACCAAGGTCCTTGAGTTTTGTTCCTATGTTTTCTTCTATGTATGTTATTGTTTCAGGTCTTATATTCAGGCCCTTAATTCATTTTGAGTTAATTTTGGTGTGTGGTAATAGACAACAGTCTAGTTTTATTGTTTTGCAGGTGACTTTCCAATTTTCCCAGCACCATTTATTGAAGAGGCTTTCCTTTCTCCACTGTACGTTTTTGGCTTTTTTGTCGAATATTATTTGCCTATATAAATATGAGTTTACTTTTGTTCCACTGGTTTGTTTGTCTGTTTTGCTGTCAATATCACGCCATCTTGATTACTGTCACTTTGTAGTATAATTTGAAGTCAGGCAGAGTGATGTCTCTAGCCTCTTTTTTTCTCAGGATGACTTCGGCGATTCGGGGTCTATTGTGTTTCCATATAAATCTGATGATTTTTTTGTTCCATTTCTTTAAAAAATGCCAATTGGATTTTGATGGGGATTGCATTAAATCTATATAATGCTTCAGGTAATGAGGTCATTTTAACTATGCTGATTCTTCCAATCCAAGAACACGGAATATTTTCCCATTTTTTTGTATCTTCTTCGATTTCTTTTAATAGGGTCTTATTGTTTTCATTATATAGGTTCTTCACATGTTTCGTAAGATTTACTCCTAGGTATTTCATTTTTTTGTTGCAATTACAAAAGGAATTATTTTTTCCACTTCTTTTTCTGACACTTCATTATTAGAGTATAAGAATGCTATGGTTTTTGAACATTGGTTTTGTATCCAGAAACATTACTGTATTTGCTTATTGTTTCTAGTAGTGTTCTTGTGGGTGTTTAGGGTTTTCTATATATGTCATCTGCAAATAGTGACAGTTTGACTTCTTTGTTTCCTATTTGGATCCTTTTATATCTTTCTCTAGCCTGATTGCACTTGCCAGGACCTCCAATGTTTATTGAATAAGAGTGGCAAAAGTGGACAGCCTTGCCTTATTTCTATCTTAGAGGGAAGGTTTTTAATTTTTCGCCATTAAGTATAATGTTGGCTGAGGATTTGCCATAGTTGGCCTTCATTATGTTAAGGT
Source organism: Eidolon dupreanum (assembly GCA_028627145.1). Lineage (NCBI taxonomy): Eukaryota > Metazoa > Chordata > Mammalia > Chiroptera > Pteropodidae > Eidolon > Eidolon dupreanum. Next base: position 26,298,258 of record CM053501.1, on the reverse strand, counting down.
ACTTTCCTTCTTTACTGATTTTGTTAAGTGTTTTGATCATAAATGGATGCTGTATCTTGTCAAAGGCTTTTTCTGCATCTATTGATATGATCATATGATTCTTATTTTTTAGTTTGTTTCTGTGGTGTATATCACGTTAATCGATTTGCATATATTGAGCCATCCCTGTGCCTCTAGGATGAAGCCCACTTGATCGTGGTGTATAATCTTTTAAATATATTGCTGTATTCGGTTCACTGGTACCTTATCTAGGATTTTTGCATTTGTGTTCATGAGAGATAGTGGTCTGTAGTTTTCTTTTTCTGTGTTATCTTTACCCTAGTATCAGGGTAATACTGCCCTCATAAAATGTGTTGAAAAGTATTGCCTCCTCTTCAAATTTTTGGAAGAGTTTGAGGAGAATAGGTATTTAATCTTCTTTGAATGTTTGGTAGAATTCACTGGTAAAGCCATCTGGTCCTGGACTTTTACTTTTTGGTAAGATTTTGATGATTATTTCCATTTCCATACTGCTAATCAGTCTATTTAGATTTTTCAGTTTTTGATTCCTTCTAGGAAGATTGTATATTTCTAAGTACTTGTCCGTTTTTTCTAAGTTATTAAATTTGGTGTTATATATTTTTTCATAGTATTCTTGTATGATCCTTTGTATTTCTGCGATGTTAGTCGTAATTTTCCACCTTTCATCCCTGATTTTGTTTATTTGTGTCCTTTCTCATTTTTCTTTAACGAGTCTAGCCAGGGGTTTGTCAATTTTATTAACTTCAAAGAACCAGCTCTTATTGCATTTATTTTTTCTATTGTTTTTGTTTGTTTTCAGTTTCATTTATTTCTGCTCTAATTTTGATAATTTCTTTCCTTCTGCTGACTTTAGGCTTCATTTGTTCCACTTTTTCCAGTTTTTTAAGATGAAGTGTTATGTTTTTATTTGAGCTTTTTCTTGTTTTTGGAAGTAGGCTTGTAATGATATGAACTTTCCTCTTATGATCACTTTTGCCATGACCCAAAAGTTTCAATATATTGTACTATTATTATCATTCGTTTCTATGTATCTCTTGATATCTGTTTTTATTTCTTCTCTGATCCAGTTATTCTTCAGTAGCATGTTGTTTAATCTCCATGTATTTGTGGTTCTTCCAGCTTTCTTTTTACAGTTAATCTCTAGTTTCAAAGCATTATTATCAGAGAATATTGTTGGTATGATTCCAACCCTCTTATATTAATTGAGGTATCTCTGTGTCCCAATATGTGGTCAATTCTTGAGAATGTTCCATGTGCACTATAGAAGAATGTATCAGTAGCCAATTTGGGATGCAGGCCTCTGTAAATGTCAATTATGTCCAGTTGGTCTAATGTGTCCTTTAAGTATGTTATTTCCTTATTGATTTTCTCTTTGGGTAATCTGTCCATATTTGACAGCTGGGTATTTAGGTCCCTTACTATGATAGTGTTTTGGTCAGTTTCTCCCTTTAGTTCTGTTAGTAATTGTTTTATATATTTCAGGGCTCCCTGATTGGGAGCATAAATATTAATAAGTGTTATGTCTTTAGGGTGCATGATTCCCTTTATCATTATGAAGTGTCCCTCAGTATCTTTCTTTACCTATTTTATTTTGAAGTCTCTTTCACCTGATATTACTACTGCTACTCCCACTTTTCTCTGAATGCCATTGCTTGAAATATCATTTTCCACCCTTTCACTTTAAGTCTATATTTGTCTTTGGAGCTGAGATGTGTCTCCTGGAGGCAGCATATGGTTGGGTTTTTGATGCAATCTGCAACTCTATACCTTTTTATTGGTGAGTTCAGTCCATTTACATTTAGAATGTTTATTGAAATAAATATGAGATTTTCCTATAACCATTTTATGTTTTGCTTTCTGGTAGCTTGGTGTTTCCAGTGCTTCCCTGTCCTTGTGTTTCTTTTTTTGGGGGGTGGGTGGGTTTTGTCGGTTTTCCCTCTGATCCTTCTTATTTTACGTTATATACTTCAGTTCTGAATCTTTGGCATGTGGTTACCATTATGAATATGTAAAGAATAGTTATATATATATATATATATATATATATATATATATATATATATATATTAGTCCATTTTCTTCTGTGTGTGCCTTATCTCCATTCCCTTTTGCAAATTTAGATCTTTGAATCCTCCCCTTTTCAGTCATTGTTGTCTCAGTTTGTCCCTATGTATGCTGAATGTTCATTACTATCTTGCTATAGCAAACCTCTTCCTAGTGTTTAAGTTTATAATGCCCTGTTCTTAGAAAGAGTTGCACTCTTCTGCTTCTATCTGCCTTCTAGTCATCTTACTCCTAGTTATGGTTTTGTTGTTTTTGTTGTTTTTGTTGTTGTTGTTGGCATTTTGTTTTAGCTGAGCTGACCACTTTCAGTATTTCCTGTAATGTAGGCCTCGTAGTGGAGAATTCCTTCAATTTTTGTATGTCTGGAAAGGTCTTTATTTCTTCTTCATATCTAAAGAGAGCTTTGCTGGATACATTATTCTTGGCTGGTAGTTCTTTTCATTTAAAAGTTTGTTGAGAAGTCCAGTGATAATTTAATGGGTTTTCCTTTATAGGTTACCATCATATTTTCCCTGGCTACCCTGAGAATTCTTTCTTTGTCATTGATTTTTGGTAATTTTAATACAATGTGTCTTGGTGAAGGCCTTTTTGGGTTAAGACAATTAGGTGTTCTGTTGACTTCTTGAATTCCAAGCTCCAGCTCATTCCTTAGATTTGGGGAATTCTCATCAACTATTTGTTTGAAAATGCTTTCTAATCCCTGCTCTTCTTCCTCCCCTTCGAGAATGCCCATTATTTTTGTGTTTCCTCTCCTGATGGTATCAACTAGTTTTTGTATTTCTCTTTCATTATTTTTCATTCCTCAGTTTCTTTCTTTTTCCTTCTGATATATTTCTTGATTTCCATCTTCAATATCACTGATCTTTTCTTCCACTTGGTTAAATCTATTTCCCAAGCTTGCTATTTCATTTTCACCTCTTTTAGTGTTCTTCATCTCCAGATGTTTTATTTGGTTCTTTTTGAGGGTTTCAATCACTCTGCTAAAGAACTCATTCTGCTCATCTAAGTGTATTTTTCAAATCCTGGAATTGTTGATATGAATCATTTTGGATCTCACAGAGTTTTTTCAGAAGTACCATCCTGAATTTTCTATCATTTAAGTTATATATTTCTATGTCTTTAAGCTTATTTTCTGGAGAATTTTCTCTTTCTTTCTGAGCTGCCTTGTCACCTTGGCTGTTTGTGGTGTTTAATGTACTATTTCTCTACTTGGGTATTAATGGAAGTGTATTCTGCTTTTTTCTTCCAGAAAAAAAGATTTATTATATAAAGGTCTCTCTTTAGCTTGTTGCAAAGAAGAAATTTTTCTTTTGGTTTCCAGCAGGTGGAGTCTAATCCTCTTGGATCCCTGCTTTATATAAAGTCTTAATAACAGACATTCGATCATGCTCACTACCATCAGTCTCAGTCCCTGTCAGTGTTACTGACAATTTTGGTAGCATTTGCTTATATTTCCCTGGGTCTCTGAGATGCTCAGTCTCAGAGGATATGGGAGGATGGGTCCTCTGGGTTTGGGGATGGGGGCTGTGGCTCAGCCTTACATTTTCCAGTTGAGGCTGGTAAAAATCAACTGTTGTTTCTCTACCATCCCCACTTCTCTGCTTTCTGCCCCAAACCCTGGGCATTGCCGCAGTGTGTGGAGCTCACAGCACTCCCAGGCAGGGATGTTCAGGAAACTCACTGCACCTTCTCCCCTCCCACTTCCTCCTACAGGGAGCTCCAGTTGCTACAGGCAGCTTCTTTGTTTCTCCCAGTCCACTGCCAGATACCTGGGATTCTGACTCACAGTAGCTCTTATACACAGATCCCACGCTGAGACTTGCTGGTGTGTAGTATGGATGTTTTTTGTTGAGTTTTTGTTGAGCTAAAAACTCAACAGCTAATTGGTGTTTCAAGGGGAGAGATCCGGGGTTGTCTCTCACTCTGCCATGTTTCTGACTATTTTTAAAACCACTGTGTTTCTTTTGGTAGTGTGTGTGTGTGTGTGTGTGTGTGTGTGTGTGTGTCTTTGATTTATTTAAGACTTATCTTGGTACAAGATGTGATGTACTGATACAAAATTTATTCATTTCAAATGATATCCAGTCATTCCAACATCATTCACTGAATACTCTTTTTTCTCTATTTATTTAAATGTTAAATATATGTATATTTCTTTTACTGGAATCTCTATTGTTTTCCATTGGACTATCTGTTTACATACTAGTACCATAGTAATTTATATATTTTAGCCTTTTAACATGTTTTAGTATCTAGAAGAGCTAGTCCCTTACTCTTCTTTAATTTTTTTGTTTCTTTATCTTTCCATAGGAATTGTAGAGTATACTACTTGGCTAGTCTGTAACTATTTCTTTAGATCTTTGCTATTTACTCCCTTCTATGAATAAAGATAGAATTAGTTCAGTTCCACTTATCCCTACTCTTGTTCTCCTAGACCTGCAATTTCAATTCCAAAGTCATAGTGAATGCACAGTGGTACAGAATAAATTTTTCATTTGAATGAACAGAAAATACAGCAAAAGTCTATTGACTGAATATCTAATATATCAGCCACAAGAAGCAGGAGAACATAGATTAGAGAGAGGTTAGATTTTTTTCAAGAATTAGCCCTTGTGGGCTAACCTTCCAAAAGGCTCCATAGAATCAGCTATACCTGAGTGCTTAAATTGGTCAGTTGGGATAGAGTGTAGAGATGGTGGATCTGGGTTGGAGCCAGTGAACTGTCAGGTTATGTACCCACAATCACAAGGCTTGGACCCCTGAGCCCTAAAGACGTGAAAGACAAGTTCCCCAACTCAAGAAGAGCTTGGTGAAGAAACAGGACTGGAGGTCAAGTTTCCATATTTGTTTCAGCCTTTATCATATCAGAGAAGAGAAACAGTGCTTTTTCTAATCAAGCACACTCTACAGTCAATGCCAAGATCAATAAAATGGATCTAATCTGGCCTTGCTGGATTGCAGGGCACTACTGCAATAGCAAAGAGAACCATGTTCCTGTTGCTGCTGCTGTCACCATGAGTTCCCCCTGTAAATACAGTCTGTAGGCTGGGCTGAGTGCTGCCTGGTTATCCACCCTTGTTTGCTCAACAGCTCTGGCTATGAATGAAAACTTTGGAGTGAATCTAGCAGGTTGGAATTCTGATTCTTCGATTTCCTAACCATATAACCTCAAGAAAGTTATTTACTCTCTCTGTGCCTCAGTTTATTCGCCTCTAAAGTGGGGGTTTAATGATAGTAACCAACCTTACAGGACTGTCTGATGATCAAATAAGAAAATCCGTGTGTAGTTTACTATCGTCTAGAACATATTAAGTGCTCCATAAATATTAGTTTTTATTATGTTATTTTGGCGCATATAATCTTCCTGCAGAGTGAGACAAAAAAATAATTAAAATACAATGTAAAAAGTACCACAATGAAGGAATAACTTGTTTGTTATGGGAGCAGAAAGTGAGTTTGGGTTTAGCAGCCTGAGCTTTCTTATTTAAGGAGAAAAATTATTTTTTAACTATAATGTTGTAAATTTCTTTTTAAAAGAATTTAAAAGATGATAGTTTTGTGGTTTCTAAATTGATGACCTGAAAAGTTTTATCTCTTTCCAATATTTACAATGCCCTTACTTGAATCTCAATTTTATATGCAGTTCTCTTTTTGGGAAATAGTCAATGAATTCATTATTTATTTTAAGTTAATACACTTTTGGTAATATGAGTAAAAGCAAGTACTTTTCAGTTTAGTACAAAGGTTTATTTTCCATGGTTTATCAAAGCAGAGTTGGAAGCAGCTAAAGATACTGTGCCAACAAGTTTCATGAGTTTCATGAGCATAAGTATATTTGTTGTTATAAATCTCAAACAACTAAATGCTGTGGTAATGGAACAAAGCTGAGGACTCTTCAGAATAAATTGTAAACAACTATTTGACCTATAAAGAGCCATTGAAGGGAAACTTTCCAATACAGCAATGCTATTTTCCTGCCTTCCATTTAAGCCAGGAAAGAATAAGTAGCTCCAGGAATATTAAAGAAGGTATAGTCTAGAAGGGGGGATCATGCAAGGACATCTGGCAACTACTTGTGCTTTACCCAAATGTACTGAAATTCAAAATAACATATTTTATTATAAAAAAAGAAAAATTCTGGGAAGTCTTCTGATACATCATCTCATATTATATTAATGTGTTCTGTTTTCCTTCCTCATTTAAATTAAACAAATGTTTAGATGAATAAACCTTTGAATAGAGCAAGTACCTGAACAACTTTCTCTTCGGATGTGAAGAAATAGTTTACTCCACCAAAGAATCATTTTGCCCACTGTATGACAGAATTAGGAAAAGATTTTGTAGCCAAAAGATTTGGGGCCAATCCTGGTCCAGGAGAAATAAGACATGACTTCAGTAGGCATAAGAGGTTTTCTTGAATCTGGAACCCTGAGTAAAGAAGGAAAATAACTGAATCTCCTTTAGACAGAAAGAGAATGAGAGGGGGAGAGGGAGAGAGGGGGGAGGGAGAGAGAGAGAGAGAGAGAGAGAGAGAGAGAGAGAGAGAGAGAGAGAGGGAGAAATTGATTCTTTTCTGTTTCGGACTCAGGCTTAGAGCTTGGATAGCAGTCTATATCTAAACATGAGGAAAAGAATCCCATAGAGGAATCCACCTGACCAATGATATAAAACAAGTCTCAATGATAGATACTGAGTCATATGCTTCAAACATTAAATTATGAGATGAATGCTGCCCCCACCATTTTTTTTATTTTAGTATAAACTATATATGTTCAAACAAATTTTCAGCAGAGCAAGCCTTTTGGGATAATATTTTATATAAGAAGACACTCCAATGTACAAGCAGAAGACATTTCTTTCTTTTAAATAGAGAGCAAAAGTGACTGACCTCAGAAGCATTACCTGCGGATGAAGAGGGATAATGACACAGAGATCTAAAAATGCCAAACTGCATTTAATGTTTATGCTCTTGGCCTTTGAATGGCAGCCAGAACAAAATAAGAAAATGGGAAAAAGTCATGATGAAGATCATTGGCCTCTTTCCACATACAATTTTAACTTTGACCCTAAATTTAACCTTCTTTTTGTACACTCAACTCAAGTCAAAGAAATTAACTTATTATACACCCTACTCCCAATTAATCAACATATATTTTTTGAAAATTTCATTTCCATATGAAAATAAATATATGCGCTATAACAGAAATAGGAAGAACACCATTTTAAAATAAATCTTCCAATACTACTATACTTCATAGTCACATTGTACTCCACATAAAAAAACTAAAATACCTTACCTTTGATAGTCAGCCAAAAGTTATTGATATGGTTGTATTTTTATTTGGAGCAAACACCAAATTTATATCAATATTTTTACACTGACACTATATAAACCATACATCAACTGACTGTAATTCTAGACCTATCATTAAGTGAAGCAAAAGTTTATAGTCTTTCCAGATATATTATGCTACCATTACATTAAATAATTTTATATAAGAAATGTCACTTTATCTTTTACATAAAAGAACAACAGTACCCAAAGAAAATTGATAACAGTCACTTTTAAGACATATCCAAACAAATGTTTTATGCACAAAATAAAGGCTTCATAAACCTTTAGCTTTCAAATTCTAATTACCACTTCTTCCGATTCAGCTATTCCTCACCAATCCCAAATATTAAATCACATAATTCTTTCTGGCCAATAGTTAAGTGGATTTGGCTGCCTGTGCAGGAAGTAAGAAAAAAGATGATTGGATTCAGGGCTTTGGGTGGTGCCTACATTACATCAATACCCTCTTTCCTAAAGAACATAGACAAATGTGAATAAAGACTTGCACTGTCTTTCTCCAACCTTGTCTTGGCTCTCTATGTTGTTTTGATGAAATGCGATGTAGAAAAGGCTCATTCTATTTTCAACTAAGAATACATTGTTTGATGATTAATGCAAATGTCACAACCACTTTAATCAGTCAGTGGCTGTGCCTTCTCACCTATAATCAAACACTGTCTTTGTTCCTACGTCCACCACCCTTGAAATTAGTTTGGATATTATTCTAGTAATAAAAGTGAAGGGGGACTGACAAAAGGTTGAGTGATCAAACTAACTCCAAAGAAGTCAGGAGAGAAAATACAAAAAGTAGCAAAGATATGGCAACAGCACAACCCAGATGTTCCACGGATCCCTGACACCCTGGTCCAGTTCCTGTGTAATTTTACCATACTTCAAGTATTTTTCTTAATCTTTCCAATATAGGTAGACTTTGATTATCAACATGATATTTAAGCAGCATAAACTGCTTGGCCATCCTTGCTAATGGTTACAGAGAGAATTTATTTGGTCTTTGAAATAATTAACCACATTTTATTACCTTCTCTTTGAGGGGAACATGAAATTAAGTTGCCATATGTAAAATGTATAAAATTATGAAGATTATTTTGGAGCTGTCTATACATTAATTAAGGCAAATCAGAAATATAGGATGATACGTACATGTCCCATGGGTTCATGGGATGATGATTTCTGATGTTAAAACAATAGCATGTGCATTCATTCTCCACCTCCTGTCTAATAGAACAGTTCATATTCCTGTTTGTCTAATATAATTAAACTCTAGATTTTACCTTTTCTCAATTTTTTTTCTACAGAGAGGAACATAACTTTTTTATAACTAAGCAACAAAAATAACCCCAAAATACTGCCTTTTGAAAAAGAAACGAACAAAAGACTTATATACACCAGGAGATGATTCTAATTATTGAAGGTAAGTGGGTCTAAATGGACTCGTGATCATTTTTTTCAGAAAACCATTAATTTTGGTACTTTTAGTCTACTGAACTCAGAAAATGATCCCAGTTAAGATCACAGTAGACATATACATTTATCCACCTTAGTTAAGCCAGACTGTCAAAAACAAATCTCTAGAATAATTTTTTTAAAAAACTGAGTAGATGAGAATGCTTATGTCACAAAAAAAAAAAAAAAATGAGAATAGGTACACTCCATTGCCTTTAGAAAATTACCTTAGTTGAAATAAATTGTTTTAGGTAACATAATAACAGAAAATATAAACATTACACTTCAGTACTACTAGAAGTATCACCACTCCTAAACCCAATGTTCATTAAAGCTAGACATGTTTAAAAGTTTCTTGAATTTTATAATAATGAAACTTTTAATCACAGATAAATATAACAAGTTAATTTATTTCACTTGAAGAATACTGATGGAATTTATCCTTCAATATTATAATCCAAAACTCACATTCAAGAAATTTTTTATTTTTTAACATTTTTGAGTAAGGTGTCATTTCACAGAAAACCTGTTGTGGTAATTTCCAAATCCTCCCTGAGGATTATGCTTGTTTTTTTAGTTTGGCGGCCAGTCAAGTAGTAATATTTAACCCCCAAATTAAAGTATTTTATAATATATGACAGAGTGCCAACTTCTAATGAATCATTTTACACATGACACTATATGCCACTTGGACTTTTCTTTACCTGGTTTTAATCTTCAATATAATTTTGTAAGTGAAATGGAAAACTACTTTATTAAGGAAAACTATAAATGGTTGGATTATTCCCATTCTCATTACAAAATAAAACTGAGATAATAAAGCAAAATGCTCATTGGCTTTTCTCAAATCAAACCCATTAAATATACAAACCAATACAAAACTACTCTAAGGTTATGACTCCACTTTCATATGAAAATAATTATAATTGTGATTAAATTCTTTAAAATTCAAAATGAAGTTACATTGTTCTTGGACTCAGAGTCGTCAATTAGACAAGTCAGTCAAAGTTGAAACACTCACCTTCACATTTCTGAGTAGTTTCACTCTGCTTGTGACCAGCAGGGCATTTGCATTCAAAAGAGCCTACTGTATTAATGCAGTTTCCTCCCTGACATATCCCAGGAATAGCTTGGCATTCATCAACATCTGCAAGAAGAAAAGGCACTTTGAATACAGATACCACTAATTTTGAAACTATCTACATACAAATTCCTTTAATATATAGAAAAAAATTAGCTGTTTTCAAGAGAATAGTATAAGTCAGGACCCCTTTCTATGCACATATTCTAATTTATGTAAATAGTACATAGATATTATAGATCTCATTTTGTTTCTTGATTTTTTTGTTTTGAAATTTTACTTTGTTGTTACATAAACAACAAATCTCTTTCTTTGATTTGCTGCAGAACACTTTTGAGTGTGTTCACCATCTTGGTGATGGGTACTCACTATATTTCCAACTCCTCACCACCTTCATGAATGATATAATGAATGTCTCTACTATGTCTCTTTATGGAATTGAGTGACTATGGACTTCGCAAATTCAAAGAGACTTTTTATCCTTCTGCTGCAGACTCAGAATGAAATTACTAGATCACAGGGTATGTATACACCAAATATGAATAAACAGTATCAAATGGTTTTCATACTACCAGTAATCTACATACCGAGTGGTCCATACACCTCTAGAATTTGTGAGGATTCTTGAATTTTCTCTTCCAAGCCGACATGGGAGATAACCATCTACTATCTAATTTTCTTTGGCCTAATAATTGTAAATGAATATTCATTATTAATTTTAGTTTTCATTTCTCTAAATATTAATTACTATGCTTGTTAACATTTAAATTTCCTCATCTGAAAGTCATCTGTTTATATCCCTTAAACATTATTACATTGAGGTTGTTGTATTTTTTTTTGAAATTTAAAACCTTTTCTGTTTTAGACATGGCAATTATCTCCCTCATCCTTTAAGCTGTCTATTAATTTCATCAATTTAGGAACAGAAATGCTTAATATTGACAAAATGAAATTCAAGAAACTGTAATAAAGATTCTCACACAAATAAAAGCCAAGAGACTTCAAGAAATGTTAAAAGAAGTTATTTAGGAAAAATAAAAAGGAGATGGAAATTAAGGTCTACACAAAAAATGAAAAGCACTGAAAATAGTAACTATACTGATAAATATAAAAGGCACAATTGTCATTTTTAAATACACTTAAAGATGTTTGGTTGTTGAAAATGAAGACAGCGACAATAACAATAACATATTTTGGAGGCTTAAAGCTTAAAATACATGGAAGTAAAAAGTACAACCACAACAGCATGGAGGACTGAAGGGGAAAATAGAAGAATACTATTACAAAATTATTACATTTTAAATGAAGTGGCATAATGTTATTTGAAACCAGACTGTGGTAAGTTAAATATATAAAGACAAACACATTAAAATATAAAGGGGTAGAGCTAATAATTCAATTGTGGTGATAAAATGGAATATTAAAATATATTCAACCTAATAGAGGCAGGCAAAGAGAAAAAGAAGAATAAAGAACAGGTAGGACAGATAGACAAGAAATAGTAAGATATAGATTTAAACCCAATAATATTGATAATTACATGAAATGTAAATAGTATAAACAATCCAATTTAAAAGGCTGAGATCATCAAATTTGATTTAAAAAAAGGAAAACTCAATTTTGTATTGTCTATAAGAAACCCACTAGAGAGAGCTTAAAAAGTAAAATGATTAAAAGTATATATCATGTACTCATTAATCAAAAGAAAGTTTGTGTAGCTATGTTAATATTATACAAAGAGTTCATCAGAACAAGAAATATTACCATGGATAAAGATGAATATTTCATAATGACAAAGGCTCAATTCAAGAAGACATAATAATGTGTAATGTGTATGCACAGATTATAAACTGTTAAATATCTGGAACAAAAAGTGACAGAACTGAAAAGAGAAATAGACAAATCCATAATTATAGTTATAGTTGGAAATTTCTACATTCCTCTTAGTAACTAATGGAATAAGTAGAATAATAAAATAAGTAGACTGAAAATCCACAAGGATATATAATATTTGTACTATTCTTTCAACCAACTTATCCTAATTTACATTTATAGAACACTGCACCCAACTTTAGCAGAATACACATTATTTTCAGGAGTACGTGGAATGTTTACTAAGACAGACTATATTCTGAGGCCATGTAAAAAGGCTAATGTAAAAGAATTAAAATCATCCAAACCGCTTTCTCTAAACACAAAGAAGAGTTAAACTAGAAATAATAATAGAAAACACTTGGGTATCCTCAAATATTTGGAATTTAAATGATGTACTTTGAAATGGTCCAGGGTCAAGGAAGAAACCATTTAAAAAATCAGAATACATTTTGAATTAAATGAAAATGAAAGTACAAGGTATCAAAATTTGTGGAATGCAGCTAAAGTGGTGTGGAGCTAAATATGTAGCATTAAAATGCTTATTTTCAAAAAGAGAAAGGTCTAAAATTGGCGATCTAAATCTCCATATTAAGAAATTTTAAAAAGAGCAAATTTAAACCTAATGTAAACAGAGCAAGAAAATAATGATAAACAGAACAGCTGTCAAACAATAAATAACTACAAACCTGGCTCTCTGGAAATATAAGTAAAACTGATAGATCTCTGTCAAGACTAATCAAGAAAAAGAGAAGAAATGAATGATCAGTATCAGGAATAAGAGTTTTGCATCACTACAGATTCTATAGAGATTAAAAAGATCAAAGGAAATAGTATGAACTATCTGACGCTAAATTCAACTAGAACAAAAGGTACAAATTCCTTGAAAGACAGAACTACTAAGGCTCACTCAAGAACAAACATAATATGAATAGATCTATGTCTCTTAAAGTAATTTAATTCAAACTTTAAAATCTTTGCACAAAGAAAACTTTAGGCCTAGGTGGCTTTACTGTTTAATTCTTTCAAACATTTAAGAAGAAACAATAGCAGTTGTATACAAATTCTTACAGAAGAGGGGACACTGCCTTACCCATTTTATTGAGCTGCCATCACTCAAAAACATTATGAGAAAGAAAACAATCTTTTGGAATAGGCACACAAAAACTCTTAGCAAGTCAACTTTAGCAATATATAAAAAAGTTATAAATACATCATGACCAAGTAGTGTTATCCCGGGAATTTAAGGTTGTTTCAACATTCAAACATCAATTGATATAATTCATTTTATTGACAGATTAAGGATGAGAAAACATGATTATCTCACAGATGTGGAAAAAGTGACAGAATTTAACATTCATGATGTTAAAAACCTCAGTAAGTTGGCAATAAAAGGATACGTCTTCAACTCAATAAAGAGCATCTACAAAAAAACTACAGCTAACGTGCTATAAGGGATTGGGAAAAATTATTTAATTTAGAGTTTTAAAATCTGTCATTTTATATCTGTGTAAACTTGTCTTAATTTCTGTATAAAAGATAACAATTTCTAATTCAGTGTATTGTTATAACAAACACAATATAAAAATAAATATATAAACATATGGAAATTTACATTGTTCAAGTTGACAGACTAACATAGCAGATTTATTAATATATCTTTAATTATAAAATATATGCTCATTAAAATAAATATTAATGATACAGAAAAATAGAAAATTAAAGAGATAACCATTGAAATAAGTTGGCAGTCTGTACTTTCACTCTTACAAACATGTTCAGAGTGGTGGTCTGTTTGTTTAACATGAATAAGATCAACATAATATGTATTGTTCTGCATCTCGTTTTTATTCATTAAAAGTATTTTATGGATACACCTCTAGGTCAGTATATATTGACTTATCCTATTGTTTTTTGATAAGTCCACTAGTTTGGTGTATGTTAGTGTGTAAATTAGAGAATTCAAGCCCACAAAAGAGGTTAACATCCTTATTATTTTTTCCTTGCTTTAGCTACCTATCTATGAAACTGATTACAAGAGTCCGAAGTATTTTTATACTGAAATTACAGTAGATTTCATTGTCTTATTAAGGGATATATGATCCAAACAAAAAAAGCAACTAAAATGAAATATGTGACAAGAAGTTTATATATCGAATAGTTTAACTCAGAACATTCAAACCACATTATTTTTAAAATGTACATTTCCATCCTTATTACAATGTGTTATAAAACATTGCTAGAAACCTCTTTTCCTGGCAGATAAATCTGAGAAAGAACATCATGGTATAAGCTGAAAAATGAGGCCAAACCTATAAATCCCTTAATACTATTCATAAAAATTTTGACTATGTATTTAGCAGATTCAGTAAGTTTTCAAAGGATAAAGCAAACCTACTTTATAGGGTTTATTTTATAATTGCTTAAAAAGTATTTTCCTAGAAGGAAAAATAAAACCTTTATATTTGAAGTATCCTAGACGACACAGATATACAGAATTAATTTCTTTTAGGCAGATCAAGATAATCATTAAAATAAAAAAGGAAATTTTTAAAGAAATATAGAAATAACTTGAACCACGCATACACAAGTGCTCTCTATAAAACTAAAAAGAGCAATTTTCAGACCTTCAAACTATGCAAGAGTTTCTACATCTTCAAAGTGCTAGCATAAGCAACCGTTAATGTCTGATTAGTATTCCACTGCTCATATTACTATACAGATGTGTTTCTGTTTATCACTTCAATTCGGGCACAATGCAATTATTTCTTTAAATGTTGAATTACTTCAAATCACATGTAAGGATTTTATAGGATAAAATTTAATCTTTTGAAATTTAAACCTTATATAATCACTTCAGTCTATGTATATTAAGGTTATAAATAATGTAACAAAGCAATAGTAATTCTAGTTCATGAACTCATTTATTCTCCAAATTCTCCAAATAAACTTGCCATAAAAGATCAAACTGATTTTATTATATAAATTAATATTAGATGGTATATTATTTTTAGTTCACATTAAAATATGGAAAAATTTGTGCAGTGGTACAGGCATATAAAAATGGTTCATTTAATTTATATCTATAGGAACCAAGGACCAATTCCTATTACTATATTTAATAGTACATGTTTTTTAACTTTGTCTGTCACCAAATTAGATCCACTTTTAAAATATAAGTTCTTCTATCTATACTCCATAGATATTCATGCATAGCATTTGTATTTCTACAAAAATTAATGTAAGTCATATTGGTTCCATATTTATTTCTGTACTCCTTAGATAATCATACATAGTACTTATATTTCTATGAAAAGGAATGTCAGCCTTTAAGTACAGCAATTGAAGAATAGGTCTGTCTCTACTTGGAACTTGAGAAATACAGGGTATTAGCAATCATTCGACATGGTTTGATTTAGCCAGAATACCTATCTATGTATTCACAAAATTCAAATGTTGAATCAATGATCACCCCAACAAGAAAATGTTGATAACTTACTACCTGTAGGACTCCGAGCCTGTAATAAAAAGAATAGCACTTTTCTCTCTCCATGTTCCTTATCTCAACAAATGTCATCATCATTTATCCTGCTGTCAAAGTCAGAAACCTAGGAGATAAACTCTGACTCTCTTGTCTCACTTGTCTCATGGTATTTCATCAGTAACAAGTGCTTACTTCCGAAATATATCTCAAATCTTCCCTCTGTCTCTATTCTGGTCTCAACCTCCATCACATAGCCTGTACTATTGTAGGGACTTTCTAAACTGGTTTCTTTGCTTCCACTCTGGCCTCCTATAATTGATATTCTACAGAGCAACTAAAGTAATTTTATTCCAATATAAATGAAATCAAGTACAGGTTATTACCTCAGAAATATGCAGACACTGCCTCACTGTTTTTTGGTCTATGATTGCTCTATGAAAGTTTGAGACAAGTTGAGAATATTCCCTTGATTACTATGTCCACAGGATTCTCTTTATCTTCTCTTTTTATTGAAGTTTTGTGCCTTCCAATCTGCAGATTGAAGCGTTTATCTATTTTAGAAAATTTTTCTGTCTTTAAGCATTTTTTCAATTCCTTTCTTCAGCTTTCTCTAGTCTGACTTCATTATGTATTAGCTTTTTATTCCTTTTTTTAAATTTTATTTTATTAGTTTCAAGTATATAGTACATTGGTTAGACATTAATTGTTTATAAAATAATTCCCCTGATTACCTTCCCTCTGGCTCTCCACCTAGCCATTATATCAATGCTAACTGTGTTCCCTATGCCGTGCTCCCCATCCTCATGACCATCGATCAACTACTAATTTGTACTTCTTTAACTCTATGTATCAGCTTTATTATCATTGTTTATTAACTGTTCTCTGACATTTTGATTTGTTATTTCCTCAAGTTTAACCACTGTCACCAATTCTTTTCAGTGTTATGTATGTTTTTATGTATATATGTATATATACATTATTTGTCTTCCATTAGGTAAAGATTTAAATCATTCCTCCATTCCTTTCTTGAGTATTACCAATTTATTTCTATCTCTGATTATGTTTATTGAACTCTCGTAACTCTCCTTTGAGTACTTTTTAAAAGGATGTATTGTTTTTCATTTCCTTGAGATGAGAGAAGTATACAAACTTGGTACTTATTTGGGAATCCTTTGAAGCATATTCATCTGCCTTTTCCTTATGTTCTTTTTCTCTCTTTTTTTTTTCATTTTTTTTTATATGTAGGCCTTTTCTCTTTATTACTCATCTTTAAATGGTGTCATTTCTTGCTGAAGCAAGAAAGGAGATAGCCAAGAGGAAATTGATTTGAAAACTTCTATAGAGAATATTGCTTGAAACAGTTTCTTGCCAAATTCCCACTTTCTGTCCCCCAGGTATTAATTTTCAACTTTCAGGTGGTGATGTGGCTCCCGCCTTATGCCTTTTCAGATACTGAGTCTCCAAGTTGCTCACTAGTGGTCCTTATGTCCTATTTTTCCTTTCCTCTCCTTTACCTCAAAGAGTGCTTCTGGGTTGGAAAGGCTGAGTAGAGGATACTAGAAATGGCTTGCCTCCAAAGTTTCTCCTCCTGCTATCCCTTCTTTACTCTGAGAGTCTGAAGTAGATCTATCTCTTACAGGGATATTCTCTGCCTCTCCAATAGAACTTCCATAACTACTAAATAGCCTCTCAGGATGCTGATACTCATAGTAAATGTTTAGAAGATTCACCCTGTCTCAGTGACTTCTCAACAACTGCATGTGTTCATCACCGTTCTTAATTGGGTGTTACAGGACACCTTGATCTCTATTTTTCATCTTCTCGTTAGAAGAAGAGAGAAATTCTGCTATTTTAAATAATTGTTTCTATAATCAAGTAAGTTTTTAAGTAAATTTTTTTAGATTGTATTGGAATGGCTTGTATTCACACGGCATGAATTAAACTATGTAATGATCTGGTTAATTTGGTCAATGTAGACAGTCAATAAATTTGTCTTTAATAATTTATACTAATCAAATGAACCAAATTTCTTTTTTTACTTAGTGATATATAGAAGGCCTGGAAATAACTTTCTACTGTGGGCATTTTCCTCTCAGTCTACAGCTGAGGAACTAGCCATGACTGCCTGGTTTCAGCTGAGATTAAATTTCTCTACATTTTTCATGTGCAGTCAGAGTAAAGGAATTACATGTTTCTGTACACTAATGCACTTGAAAAGAACACACACCAGTGTTTGTTTTTCAGTGAGTGATTCAGGGTCTGTACTTCTATTACTTTATTCAAATCTTTGTCCTGTGTCCGAGGTAGGGCCTGTATCAAGGTATATGTCTGAATTTCATGCCTCTCATGTTGCTTTGAATGGAGCAGAGGCTCATCATAAGTCTATTACTATTGTCGAGAAAAAAGCAAAAGATGGAATTCAGTAAGCAAATTTCTTCTGCCATATTTTTGCTTAAAAGTCTAATTCCTATATATCAAATAATATAAACAATTGTACAAATTTTATTTTAATGTATATTTTAAAATTTAAGTTGTCACTGTTCATTTGAAAATCTAAAAGAACCCAAGTCAAGTACTAATCTTAGGTAAAATATCTTTCTAATTAGAGTAGATTCATAAGATGGTAAAGATTAAAAAAGAAGAAATTATTTACAAGAAAATATTACAACATATGCATGTCACAGTTTATATTTAAATTTTTAAATCTAAATATAAAATTTTTATTTATATTTAAATTTGTAAACATTCTTGGAAAAGGGTCTAACACCAATTTTTAATTTTTTAATTCACTCATTTTATGATAGTTTAATTCTAAGGTTTTTTTTAGTTAACACTGGTCCTTTACTGTATAATAAAATGGAAGAAAGTACAACATTAAATGGGGTTAGACACAGGCACAAGGATCAGAACTGAAATGGCTCTCAATATGCAAGGTGTCAAGAATCCTTGACAGACCTCACAGCACCCTAGGAATGTCTCCCTTTCTGACACTGCTTGCGTAAGGCCAGAAAGTCAGCATGGCAACAGCTAGATTGACGACTTTCCTTGCAGCTTAATTTTCTAAAACCATCATCCTAATTTTCTGGCAGCCCTCAATTTTCAATTATTCTGTTTATTATAAGATCCTGTTTCATTCCCTTTTAAGCCACAGATAAGGCAATTCACCAATTGCATCAGCTACAGGATAACATTATGTTCAGAACTACAGAAATGTCCTCCCTTCATTAATATGAACCATGTTTTAGAACCAATATTAAGCTATTTACAGTTAGCATCAACACAGCTGAAATTTATTTTCAACTCTATAAAAATGTTCAATTAGCCTATAAAAAAAGATCACTATTATAAAGAAAAGTATAACATGTACGGATCATGTTTTATTATTTTTTCATGCCCTATATCTTCCAAGCTAATTTGGCAGCAGTATTTGGGAAACAGTCTAGGAATTTAAAAAGAAAAATGAAATCACAGTAAGATGCAGTCTCAAAATAGCCTGAACTGAGGATTAGTATTTAATTGAGAACTTTCTGACTATGTCATGATTTTGAAATAAAGCAGAACTATTTGAACTTGCTTTTCCAGACATTTTAACCATGTGGCAAGTTTCACTTTGCTCCTGTTGCTCTATTAATCCATTAGGTTTTTAGGCAAACAGAGCCCCCAAGTAATCTTTGCTACATAAACAAAATAAAAAAATAAGGTTTCTGACATTACTAAGTCCTGAAGGGCATTCAGAAAGTTTGAGATCAGATCACACACTTTTAATAATTGTATTCAGAAAAACTAGGGCTCTCTGACAAAATACCAAGGTAAAAAGCTTAAGTACAAATACAGAAGATGAGAAGAGTCAATAATTTGGTATATTCTGGCTGATATTAAGGGCCTTTCTCAAGCTGGACTATTTCTATGAAATAGTGGTTTTTATAAATATTGTAATTTTAATCTCATTTATTAATTCAAAAGATATTTACTGAACTGTTCTAGATGCCTCAGAGGTATTAATGAATAAAACAGATTTTTGCCCTAATGGAGCTTATATTCTAGCTGGGGGAGAGTAAAAACAATTAAGACAATAAATAAGCAAGCATGTTAAAAGGTGAAAAATGCTATAGAATAAACAAAAAATGTTACTTTAGTAAATCTAGTCAGCATTAATCCAGTAAATCTAAATAGCATTTTATCTTTAATAGTAATCTATGTAAATTGTATGAGAATATACTAATCTAGGAAATCTATGTAGTATAGTAAATACTATATAGTATATAGTATAGCATATCTTCTATAGAAAAAAAGTTGTTGCTTTATCAGGAGCTATATATAATCAGACTGGCAGTCACATCAAAGATATAGAATTTACTATCCATAGTAAAAAACAGATTAAAAACATTTAACCCAATCTTCACACTTAGGTCTGAACTGTGATTGTAATCCAAGAGACAAAGCATTTGCAAAACCATTCTAAGCCACAGCTAACATAAATTTTGTATACAATTAAATGTGAAGTTGCTAATCTGTTGAGTTATATGATCATCCCTTGGGAATCCCTATAGTTCTGATGTGAAAGGAGTTTAGATACAGACTTCTTTTTAGAGCAAATATAATCTATGCAACTTGTTTTAATTTTTATTTTTCAATTCGAGTTGACATTCAATATTATTTTATATTAGTTTCAGGTGTACAGCATAATGGTAAGACATTTATATAATTAATGAAGCGATCCTCTGGATTAGTCTAGTATCCACCTGGCATTATACAACAGTTATTACAATATTATTGATTATATTTCCTAAGCTGTACTTCATATCCCTATGACTATTTTTTACTACCAAATTGTACTTCTTAATTCCTTCGCCTTTTTTATCCAACCCCCAACACTCCTCCCATCTGGCAATCACCAGTTTTTCTCTGTATCTATGAGTCTGTTTTTGTTTTGTTTACTCATTAATTTTGCTATTGATACCACATATAAGTGAAATCATATGGTATTTGTCTTTCCCTATCTGACTTATTTCACTTAGCATAATACCCTCTAGGTCTACTCACATCATTGAAAAAAGTAAGATTTCATTCTTTTAATGGCTGAGCAATATCCGTGTGTGTGTGTGTGTGTGTGTGTGTGTGTGTGTGTACCACAGCTTCTTCATCTAATCATATTTTGACGGGCACTTAGGCTGCTTCCATATCTTGGCTATTGTAAATAGCCCTGCAATAAACATAGGGGTACACATATCTTTTCAAATGAGTATTTTGCTTTTCTTTGGATAAATGCCCAGAAGTGTAATTACTGAGTGACAAGGTAGTTCTATTTTTTAATTTTTTGAGGAAATTTTGAATTGTTTTCCCTTTTCTCCACATCCTCACCAACACTTGTTTTTTTGATTTATCAATGATAGTTATTCTGATAGGCATGAGATGATATCTCATTGTGGTTTTAATTTGCATTTCTCTGATGATTAGTGATCTTGAGCATCTTGTCATATGTCTATTGGCCATTCATATGTCCTCTTTGGAGAAATGCCTATTCAGATCCTCTGTCCATTTTTTAATGAAATCGACCATTTTTTTAATATTACCTTTTATAAACCTACAAAACTAAAAGAAAATTTTGTAGGTCTCTGTCAGGGATAAATTTACCAAATTATGCAGAACACTCAGATTTTATTATTCAATGAGTTGAGGTTATGTACGGGCTCTCCGATCTACAGTTCTCGTTGGGTTTTAGGACACTGGACTGGCTTTCTGTAACATATCATTTACATGGGCTGAGCAAATAAAATCCCTGCACTGACACAGGTTACTACCATCACTTTAAAAGACTTCAGATCTAACTTTGCATAGAATTTAATTATAACAAATAACCTTAACTTGCCATGTCTTAAATATTAGTGATACCATTTATTTGAATAATACAAAATAATTTTCCTATGATCCTACTGCCTTTTGAGAGCTCATTACAGGGCTTAGTTTCCAAGCTCTAAAAATTGGTTTAATACATATGATATCAGAGAAATAGCCAAAAAGTGGGCGAGGATTATGGTTGCTGAAAATTAATTAAAGTAATTATTCAGTAAATATGTAATAATTTTCAGCTACTTGGCTTGGAGTTTACTATTGTAGCATCCTCAGGGCCCCAATCTAGCCCTGATATATAAAATATATATCAAGATGTAGTTGGGATGATAGCCTAGAGATAAGACTGTAACAAGCCAGGTTATAAGCTCTGAAATAATGGCAGTTGAGGACAAAGTTCACACTTTGTGTCTGAAGACTGTTAATAACAGTATTGGGCGAAGATGGCGGAGTGGATAAACACTGTGCTCTCCTCCTCCCACGACCACATCAAAATTACAACTATGGAATAATCATCATTGAGAAACAACTGAAGTCTATCTGAACAGAAGTCCTATAACTAAGGATATATAGAAGAAACCATATCGAGACTGGTAGGAAGGGTGGAGATGGAGTACCTGCTGGTTCTCCCTGCCACTGCAGCAATTAAAAATGAGAAGGAATATCTCAGCTGCTGCAGTGGTCCCGCCTGAGGAGTGAAGGGTCCCAGCTCCAAATCAGGCTTAGCAACCAAGGGTTCCAGTGCCAAGAACAGAAGTTCCCACAACTTCTGGCTGTGAAAACCAGTGGAGGTTATGGCTGAGTGAGACAGAGGACTGTGGGAGTACCAGGTGTTCCTCCTAAAGGGCCTACACATGATCTTACTCACTGATGGACTCACTTGCTCTGAGCTCCAGCACTGGAGCAGGCACTAGGGACATATGGGGTAGAACTGAATTGTCTGGCTTCCAGGAGAGGGTAGGAGGGGCAGCTTTCTCTCAGACAGAAATGCTAGTAGAAGCCATCGTTCTTTTGCTGAGCCTTCCCCTCATCCAGATTGCAGGTGCCATATCTGAGTTTCCATCAACCTGGCTAATACCATTTGCTCTGCTCTGGTGATTCCCTGAGATCCTGTCCCACCCAAGCCACTTCCAGTGGCTTTTCCATACAAATGGCCTATCTTGGCTCCTGCTGCAGACTTTCCTAAATATCTCCAAGGTCTACAAACCCCAAACAGCATCTGGCCTTGGCATACCCCCTACCCCTTGCCAAGGTAACCCCAAGCCCACAGCTAATGCCTTGGTTCAAAGCTTAGCCTCTTCCAGGTGCCTCCTAGCTCAGCATAAGTGGAAACCATCTGCAGATCACTTTGTAGCTCGTATCAAGTGACCCTGGGCAGGACACAGGCAGCAGCTGACCCTGACTTGCACCAGAGCCCCTTCTAAGGGGCCCCAGAACCAACACACCCAGTCACCAGCCACAGACCACACTAGAACACCACTCAACCATCTCCACAAACAATACACCCCAAGGGTGGACTCAGCAGGCATCAGAGCCCTGCTAATGTAAATCATGCTCCACAGATCAATCCCTATACAAACAGCTCCTCCACTGCAGTCACGACCAGTCCTCACAGCCAATCAACCTGAGGGTCAGTCTCTTCCAATAATGTGCCAACAGCTATCAAGGCTCAACTATAAGAAGAAGGCACAAATAACCCATACAGAGGACACCTGGAGCATCTGGCTCAAGTAACCAGGGAGACTGTGCCATTAGGTTCCACAGGACACCTACTATATTAGGTCACCCTGCCAAGATTGGGAAATATAACACATCTACTTAATACATAGAAACAAAGAGGCAGCCAAAATGAGGAGAGAGAAACATGTCCCAAATGAAAAAGAGGAGAAAATTTCAGAAAAAAAAATAAACAAAATAGAGGCAAGCAATCTACCACATACAGAATTCAAAACATTGGTTATAAGGATGTTCAAGGAACTTAGTGAGAACTTCAACAAAGAGATAATAAGCATGAAAAAAGACAAAGAAACCATAAAAAAGAACCAGTCAGAAATGACGAAAACAATAATGGAAATGAAGAACACACTAAAAAGAATTAATAGCACATTAGATGAAGCAGAGGATTGAATCAGTGATTTGGAAGACAAGGTATCAGAAAACACTCAATCAGAACAGCAACAAGAAAAAAGAATCCAAAAAAATGAGGGAAGTTTAAGGGACCTCTGGAACAACGTCAAGCATACCAACACTATCATAGGGGTACCAAAAGGAGAAGAGTATGAGCTAGGAATTGAAAATCTATTTGAAGTAATAATGTCAGAAAACTTTCCTAACCTGGCGAAAAAAGGACATACAAGCCCAGGAAGCGCACAGTCCCAAAGAAGAAGAACTCAAAGAGATCCACACCAAGACACATCATAATTAAAATGCTAAAGGTTAAAGACAAAAGAGAGAATCGTAAAAGCAACAAGAGAAAAGCAGTTAACTAACTACAAGGAGCTCCCATAAGACTGTCAGCTGATTTCGCAACAGAAACTTTGCAGGCCGGAAGGGATGGGCAGGTAATATTCAAAGTGATAAAAAGCAAGGACCCACAATGAAGATTACTTTACCCAGCAAGGCTATCATTTAGAATCAAAGGACAGATAAAGAGCTTCCCAGATAAGAAAAAGCTAAAGGAGTTCGTCACCACCAAACCAGTACTACAAGAAATGTTAAAGGGACTTTTTAAAGAAGCAGCAGCAAAAATAAAAAAATAAAAAAATAAAAATATAAATGATAAAATGGCAAAAACTACATACCTATCAATGATAACTTTAAATGTACATAGATTGAATGATCTAATCAAAAGATATAGGGTGGCTGAATGGATAAGAAAACAAGACCCTTACATATGCTGTCTACAAGAGACCTATTTTAGATCCAAAGACACACACAGACTGAAAGTAAAAGGATGGAAAAAGATATTTTATAAAAAAACATCCGGGGTAGCAATCTTTATATCAGACAAAACAGATTTTAAAACAAAGGCTGTATAACAAGAGACAAAGAAGAACTCAGCAATTTCACTTCTGAATATTTATCCAAAGAAACCCAAAACACTAATTTGAAAAGACATATGCATCCCCATGTTCACTGCAGCATTATTTACAGTAGCTAAGATATGGAAGCAATCTAAGAGTCCATTGATAGACGAATGGATAAAGAAAAGGTGGTAGATATATATTGTGGAATATTACTTGGCAATAAAAAAGAGTGAAATCTTGCCATCTGCAATAAAATGGATGAACCTAAGGGTATTATGCTAACTGAAATAAGTCAGACAGAGAAAGACAAATACTATATGATTTCACTCATATGTGGAATCTAAAAAATAAAATAAATGAATAATCAAAACAAACAAACTCATAGATACAGAGAATATTTTAATGGTTGCCAAATGAGAGAAAGCTGGGGGGATGGGTGAAAAAGGGAAAGGGATGAAGTACAAATTGGTAGTCACAAAACAGTCATATGATGTGAATGAAGTACAGCATAGGGAATATAGTCAATAATATTGTAATAACTATGTATGATGTTAGACGGTTCCTAGACTTATGGAGGTGATCACTTCATAAGTTATGTAAATGTCTGATCGCTATGTTGTACAGCTAAAATTAATATTGTATGTCAACTATAACTGAAAAAAGAAAAAATTATTTTAAAAATATGTCAGGCTGCTTTCTTCTCCGTTACCTGAGCTCAGGTTCTCATACCTTGAATGAGACTGAAAGAAAGGAATAAAATGTTTTCATAGGTACTTACATGTGCTTATAGTCTGAGGAGCTGTGTCAGGGAGTGTATAGTGCCAAGTAGATAAAAACATGAAGCAATCAATCTTCTGATTGTATTAAATATTTTAACCTGTATCTTCTTTAATTTCTCCAATTTTTCATATTATTTCTGTCTCTTTTCCATTTATATTGAGTTGAAAAAATAATTATTTATCAGGCAGCCAAAAAGATAAGCCATCTCTAGTCGGGCTTGCTAATGAGGCCGTTTTAGAAATGGTATAGGGTTAAAGGTTACCGTCCACAGGGGAAGATCCTCCTAATTCAGTGAAAGTACACCTGACATGTGGGTGACTGTGCACGTTGGCTGATGGCTAACTCACCTTGGCAAGCTCCAGTGCGGATGTTGGGGATGAAGCCCCGTCGACAGGGCTGAGGCTGGGCCGGACACATCTCACAGGGGTGGCCCCAGGCCCGTCCAATGGTGGCACAGCACAGAGTCTTCGTGCAGACAATGCCTGTCAGCTGCCCTTGGCACATCTGGTTGTTGACCTGTGTGAAACATGGGCCTGTCCTGTAATCTGAAATGTGAAAGAAGACGAAAAGAGGTTTTATGATCACACACCAATCTTACACCAATGCATAAAACAGAGGCTATTTCTTCTCATTAAAGTGTCTAACCACAAAAGGCCAAGAAGTTTTATTTTGAAAATTCATAATTTTTCGATCATGAGACTTCAGTGTAGTCCACACTAGACACTGTAAATGGGTAGCTCAAGTGCTGTGTCTGGGACACAGATGTGTTTTCTTGGCCCGCATGTTTTAAAAGAATTTAAATTAGTAGCCAACATTTTTAAATTGGGAAATTTCACATGAAATTTGTATTTCTGGCTTTTCTTGAAAAGTCAGATGTTCTGGCCATGCTAGGCCTGCCATGTTGCATGGCAGTGTTGGAATGAAGTGTGTCCTCTCTGTGACACCACAGCCCCAGCAACCCCTACCCCCAGCACTCTTTACTCATTCATCTTCCTCACCTGAGCCCTGATAGCACAGGCTTTAATTATTCCTCTTTGTCTAGCAAAGATTTTCTTTCCTCACTAGGTGGACAAGAGTTCAAAAAATCAAAACAGAACCAATAAACATATATGAATATTAAGGACAGTCTATTTTGACGCCTGCATCTCAAAGTATGGTTCATGGACCAGCACCATAAGCATCACTTGTTTGCTAGTTAGAAATGTAGACTCAGGCCCCACCCCAGGCTCACTGAACTAGAATCTGCATTTTAACAAGATACCCAGGAGATCCATATGCACATTAAATTTCAAGGGCTGATCTAGACCACAGGTAACTTGAAAGTTAGGCATATCTATTCTAACCCTCTTCCTGCTATAATTTACTTCAAAGAAACTTTCAGATGATCAGTATATATTCTTTAAGCAGAACTGAACCATTTACTAAATAGTTTTTAATTTGAGTGCTGCTGTTTTGAGAAACAAGAGAAATCAGAAAGGCCAGTTTCCTGAAGACTAACCAATTAAATGATTCGCATTTGTTATAAAGTTACAACAGAAATATGTGAAAAAGGTTCTTCTCCCTCTTTTACAGAGATTATATGCATATAGTTTATTAACTCCTGGGAATGTAGGATGATAGCCAGGATTTCCTGATAAGCCCTAACGCAAATAACATAATTCCATGTGAAGGGGAAAGCCAGAACATGTTTGAGATTTTTGTAAGAGAAAAACAATTTCACATTCAAAGGAAGAAGAGTCAATAATGTTGATAAGATTTTTATGAAAAAATGTTACTGGAAAAAATAAAACTTGGATATAATTTAACATTCAAAACGATAGGCCAGAAAAATTTAGATATCATCTAAATGCTATAGCATGACAAAAATACAACTTATAACCACATGAACCTTCTAATTTTTTAATGAATAAAGCTTTCTCAAGAGGAAAAAACATTTTAAAAGTTAAATATAAAGAAAAAAAATCTAAAATAGGTAACATTTTTGAGCAAGCTATTTTAACATTCTCTGTAGCTGAACTTCAACAAAAATAGTCCATTTTAATCCCTTACATAAGAACAACAGATGTGCTGGCTACAAATCACGTTCTTGAAAAACACAATCTTTGTAGTATACGTGTAGATATTCAAGTTTGTAAATAAGCATGCTTCCCACACCACAAATTGCCAGGTTGTAAATTTTTTAAATCTATTCTATCATCCTCCAGACAACACATTATTTTGCCATTTTAAATAAATATTAGTCACAATAAATTAAATCAAGTTCTGAAGAAGTTAGGGGAATTTTCACAAAAAAACATAAAACACTTGCTTTTTATAGATCCGTGCATATATACCTATGTTGACATTCTGTACACTTTTAGAATTCCCAGAGAGAAGCTTATTTAGCCTCTCTCATAATTCCATTCTTAAATAAAACCAACTTGTCAGGGAATTCATTCCTTCTTCTAACTACAACATCTTCTTCAAATTATTTCCTTTTAGTCTGTTCTCTTTGAAGAAGAAAACAAGGATAGCTGATTTGGGGTTTAGGGAGAGGGTTTTTATTGTTATTTATTTTTTGATTTTGTTAAATATATTTTCGTTATGTTTTATGGAAGGGATGAGCATTTCTGAAAGCCAAAAGGAATAACGTAATTGAAAGAGAGGGCTCATGAGGCTTTTGATTACCAAAAAGAGTAATAACTTCTAGTATAAGATCCTTGAGGAGTCAGGCTGCAAGTGAAACCAGAATTGGTGTGGAGTTATCCATAGATAGAAGAAAAGCACCTTTCTTGAAGCCTGAGGGAAGAAGGGCAGGATGCACAGAGATGTAGACATATTTATATAGTAGAGGGAAAATGAGCAGTGTCTTCTCTCATACTTTTTATTTTCTTTGTGAAACAGAAAATGGGACAGTAAGTCTTTGATGGGGGTTGGCTGGTGTCTAATCTTTGAGCCTGAGATGACACTGCAGACACTAGGCGAGGGAGCTGACCTGAGAACTCAGAGGATCCCCAGGTGACACCCAGGGACTCTGCATGGTGGATGAACAAGATAAACTTATAGTGGGACCAATCTGCCTGTTTTGTTAATTTTTTCCAGAGGCTCTAGGCCGTTCAGAGTTTCACTCAGAAATTAGGATTCATCCAGAGCTAGGGTTTTTATGTCAGATGTGAAAAAATTTTGGATGGCAAGGGAGTTTAGGGTATCACGTACTTTAAAATTAAAGACCATGGAATCTACGGTGGATGAAATGGGAAATGGGGAAAGGAGAAAACTGATAGATTAAGAAGAGAAAGCAATGAGATCAATAGACTAGGTACCCCAATAAGGCCCCACATGAGGAGGGAAATAGTGACAGTAATACGTCATCAGCTGCCCATGTGGTTATAATATCATTTATTTAACTGTCAGCAGAATGCAGTTATGGTATACAGCTGCATAGATTGTAAACTGCATCATTCAGCGAAACTATCCACATATACCGTAATGTAAAATGTCACCCCCTCACATTGTGCAATAGGATGGCCCTGTTAGAGACTTTATATGCAAGTCGAACAATGCCATGAGATATCAGAATTCCATCCATTCCTACTTGATTATAAAGAATTGCCTGATCCTAGAAAGTATATGGAAATATGTGGGATTTTTATCAAGTTGTACAGTCTTTGGACTTAGGCAAGAAGGCATTCCCATTCTCAGAAACCAAAGAAATGCAGCATGTAATCAAGTGATTACCTTGTGTGGGAGCTACAGACACGAGTGAGTATAAGGAAGAATTGTGGAATGTGGGTAACAAATCTAAAAATCTTGGCTATGTGACTATCTCCTTTGAGTAATAGAGTTTTTGACACAGCAATTATACATAAGGTTTGATCACCCATCAGGGTTATAATTGAGACTCTAGTCAGTGTAGCAGCTAAAATCTCTGATCATGGATATAACTGGAGCACACAAAGAAGGTAACCACCCAAATTATATGAGATGATAGTTTTCATAGTTTTCATAAAATTTGCCCTGAATATCTGCAGATCCAGACTTCATGCCAGGTCTAAATATTCAGAGTTAAACAAACTCAAATATAACTGAGATGGTAATTGTCATTCTTGATGGACAAGCATCTGTGAACCTCAGGAAATTTTAGAATTAAGTGCAGAAATGTTTAAGAGAATCAAAGCCATTAAATTAATATTTTTGCTTTAAAAAATCTGTGCAAAAATTATGTACTTGTAATGTTTAACAGAGTTTGGCCCATTCCATTAGATTGCCTTTAACCACAATTTTAAATAAATAAATTATTTATTTAGAATTCTGATTTTTAAGTTAAAATGTGATTATGCTTATATATAGAACTGGATCATGTTATTAAATAAATGTATATTTATAAGTCTGAGTATTTATCCATTTAGTTCTTAATAAGCTTTATAAATTATTTGAGTACTTGGCAAAAGTTTATAAGTTGTACAAGTAGAGTACTTAAGAAAGATATTAGATGTGTTTAATATATAAAAGCAGATTAAAAGGTACAGAGGTGTTTCATTAGCAAGTATAAAAATGGAATCAAATATTATTTAAAGAACTCTTAGAGTGACTACTAAAATCTGCTAGATTTATTGATAGATTAGTAATATTTATAAGTTAAATTTAAAAGCTCAAGGAATATATCCTAAAGAACTGAAAACAGGGATTTGAAGAAATATTGGTATACCCAAATTCATTATTCACAATAGCCAAGAGGTGGATGCAACCTGAGTGGCCTTTGTTGGATGAATGCATAAACAAAATACACACAATGAAATATTTTTCAATCTTAAAAAGGAAATTTTGTCACATGCTACAACAGAGATGAACCTTGAAGATATTACACTGAATGAAATAAGCCAGTTACAAAAGGAAAATGTACGTGAGGTACCCAGAGTAATCAATTTCATAGAGACTGAAAGTAAAATGGTTTTTGTCAAGGGCTGGAAGAGGAATAAGGAGTTAGTGTTTAATGGGTACAGAGTTTCAGTTTTGTAAGAAGAAAAGAGTTCTGTGGACAGGTGGTGGTGATGGGAGCATGATAATGTCCACGTGCTAAATGCCCCTGAACTGTGTATTGAAAAATGGTTAAGATGGTAAATTTTGTTATGTTTATTTCACAATTAAAAAAGATTTTTAAAAAGCTCAAGAAATAACCAAGGTTTTGAAATTATATTTAAATAAAGCAAACCTGAATTTTTAACACCAAAATAAACTAAATTTTTTCATATACAAAGTCACCAATGAGGGCACTAAAACATCTCCCTGTAACACTGACCACTTAACCTTGCGATGGATATTTATGTTGCTTACAGTTGATTACAATGTTGCATGGGTTATTCTTGAACATATTTACTGACTACTTAACTTAGCTTTCTATAAGGTAAATTCCCAGCACTGTAATTATTGGGTCAAGTGTCCAGTTTGAAAAATAGTCAAACTGGAAAAATAGTCAGAACTGCTCTCTGAATAGGTGATACCAGTTTATACTCACAATGGTAGTACAGAAGAGAGGCATTTCTTCCCACCCTGTCCAACACCAAGTAGAGGCAAATGGTGATTTTTATTCACTCAATGGGTGAAAAATGGTATCTCATTGTTGTTCTTGAATTATGACAACAACTCATTGTCCCTATTTTTTGAAAATCAAGGGAAGAAATTTACATCTGTGGCAGGTACTTTACAGTGACATTTTCTATAATTATCTCCTTTTATTCTGAAGTGCTAACAATATTTTTGCCATTTTTACATATGAAAAATTTAAATTCAGAGATTAAGTCATATGTGAAGATTCAAACAGCTAGAAAAAAAATGAAGCTGGGATCCGACTTAGAGATACACCTCATCCAAAGCACTGCACTGTGCATGCTATTCCTTAAACCTGTGGCATGGGTCATCTGCATGTTGTTACTTAAACTTGCAGCACAAGTCACCTCCATGTTGTGTTCCTCAAACCCGTGGCATGGGTCACCTGCATGCTTAGTTTTTGGTAGCTTTGCCTTCTAACAG
Source organism: Eidolon dupreanum (assembly GCA_028627145.1). Lineage (NCBI taxonomy): Eukaryota > Metazoa > Chordata > Mammalia > Chiroptera > Pteropodidae > Eidolon > Eidolon dupreanum. The sequence continues at coordinate 26,267,272 of CM053501.1, read as the reverse complement.
ACTAAGGCCCTTGACCATTTTAATGAATATTGTTACAACTCCACAAATGCCTCCTGACAACCAGAAGTATAATCTCCTAACTTCCAGTTTGCAAACCCTGTCTTGCTTTGCTTCTTGTTTCTCCCAAAGATAAGCTTCCATCTACCATGGTATATTAGGGAGAAATTCTCTCTGTAAATTGAGACCCTCTATGTATTAGAGACTTTTGCTTCTGCAAATAGATGAGTAATTACTTTAATTACCACAGTAGCACTGCATTTTGTTTCTAACATAATGCCATCATTTAATGTTTCAGTGGAACGTGGACTCAGTAAAGAAGGACTCTTCTCACCATTTGTCACAGTCTTTCAAAGCACAAAGCTGCTGCTGACATCAAAGGGCTCTTGAAGAATGAAGAGGCAGGAAAGATAATTAGGTTCTGGGCAATGATGCAAACAAAATTGCTATCTTTGATGTCATGTTTCGTAAAGATGAAGGCCATCAAAGATGTGGTCCCCAAATTCATGGCCTATGAACTTAAAGTGCATTCTCCCAAGAGCAAAACCAATTAATTTAAGGGCAACAAAAATATGCCGAAAATTAAAAACTAATAAGATTATTTAAGCAGAAGGATATCATCACTTTTGAAGAAAGTTAGAGACAAAAATATTTTGTCATGAGTTAATAAGAGGGCCAGAGACACAAATGATTAACACAAATGATTAACAGTAATGCAAGTCCAATCAACAAAGTACCAAATTTTATGGTATCTAAGAAAAACCTATATAGTTAAGTAGGCCTGAATGATTTCAGGGAAAAGTGATATGTGCTCATAAAACATCTATCCATTATCAATGAAGTCAGAAACAAATCAGTGAAAACCAGTGGTTGAACAGATCTTATATATCCCTTGAGCCAAATACAGTGAGGTCACAATACTGAATTACAGTACAGTGAATAAAATATTAAGCACATTCTTTACAGGGCCTTTATATAATAATATAAATTCAATGCACTATTTTCTTATTGAAATTTCTGCCTAAATCAACTCCTCCTGGGCCATGTTAAGCAGCCATATACATATTACTGAGTCAATCAAATCTAATAAATCACACCCTTCCCAGGGAATCTGATGGGAAAACAAAAGCTTGCCTCTATGATTCTGACATCCAAGTTCTAGTATAACATCTAACTAGAGGGGTGGAGATTTCTCCTGAGGAAAAGCGAAAGCCATGTGACTCACTACTGGGGTTTTAATTATCTGAGAGCTTTAGGGGAATGTTGAAGAGCAAGGAAGACCACAGCTTGTAAGCCCTTCTAAGCGGATACGGCATCTATCAATGGATCCATGTGACCTGCAAAGGCGGGGAGCTCTGCCTTTGTAATTTGCTGCATAAAGAAGAGTAGGTGGTCAACAGATCCCTTTGGCACTTGTGGTTCAGAACAGGTGGTGGTCTACACTGGTGAAGTGAATCATTCCTGGCTTTCTGGTTGAAGCCTTATACCTGTTCCTCATACATCATCACCAGGAGTTCAAGGGCAAAGAGATCCCCCTGGGACATTTCAGTAGGAAGGTAACAGTACTATGACACCAACTCAGCAAAATCAAAGTCATCATATCCTACACAACCTATAAGTTTGTACTTGCTGGAGGAACCAATGTAGCCTGACTGGTACTGGTTCTGTGGGAATTTGCATAATTAATAGACAAATACAAATTAAAAGACTAAAGTCTTTCTTTGGCTCTGGGTAGTAAGCCCTTTCAATATTCAGACTCAACACAAGAATGAAAAAATGAGTAGACACAGTTTCAAGCTAAATTAGTTATCTAGAAAATCAGGTGGAAGAACACAGAGCAAAATTTCTAAGAAATTAATATCATGAGTAAAAGATGAGACTAAGAAGACAGAGACTAGAGACCAGAATGTGAATAATATGAATTCCAAAAGAAAGTAGGGAATAAAGAAATAACAGAAAAAAATTTCTATCCTTAATTAAAATGTAGCTTTACATCTTCTGGTCAAATGGCTCATGGTGTCCTACATAATAATGATGATAAAAAGATATTACTCCCTACCAAAAAGACAGCATCGTGAAAACTCTGAGTCTCTGAACCCTAAAAGAAAACAAACAAAAAAATTCATTTCCAGAGAGAAAGAACAGGCTAATTACAAAGATGATGAAATAGCCTAGCGTTAGTTTTCTCATTTGTAATATGGAGAGTTAATATACAGTGAAACAACATCTACAAGTTATTAATTCATAAATTTTGAGAAAGGATTCTGGAAACAAAAGAGCCATATGATAAAATAATAGCTAAAAATAATGATGTCAGGAATTGGGGGGCAGGAAGGCATTTATCATAATAAATTATTCCTAAGATCTCAATTTGGGACTGGGAAATGTGAACATATAAAATGTCTCTTTGGATGAGAGAAATAGGTATTATTTAATTTCAATACTATGTTAAAGTTGTAAGACGGGAAAAGAGAGAGGTTTCAGTATAAGGGTGAAGGACAGGAAGATAATCACTAGTTTAATGAAGAATCTAATAGGATTTCTTAATTAAGGAAGAAGGGCAGTAGAAGTAGAGGACTGAAATATACTTGATTAAGCCATAAATGCTAACAAAGATGAAAAGAGGAAACCCACAAAATATAATGACATATACATAAAGTAAAATGGTGGAAATAAACCAAATACATTGAAACCACAAAATATGAGTATGGTTAATTTTTAATTAAACAAATAAATTATTAGTAGACCTGATTAAAATAACAAAATTTAGCTCTATTCTAAGAAAATCATCAAAATGAAATGATAAAAGTGAAAAATAGGACAAAGAAAAGTCAGGAAACCAAAAAAGAAGTAAAGCAGAAGTTGCAATAATCAATATCAGAAAGAATAGAATTAAAGGACAAAAAGCATTAACTGAGTCAGAAAAAAATATTACATAAAGGTTAAAAATTACAACTCATTGAGAGGCTATAAGATTTATAGACTAAAACTATAGTAAAACCCCAAGAGCAAAGACTACAAGGAGAGCTTAAAGTTATGAGATCTTTTCAAATTTGACAGAGTAAGTTGACATAATTAAGAACACCACAATCAAAAAGCTCTACTTAATAGATGAATTTATAATTTTGTACTTTATAAACAGAGAATGTGATGTTCTTTTTTTAATAGAACATTTATTAAAGTGATCAAATACCTGGTCATAAGCACATCATTATTTCAGGGAGATTCAATAAATCCCTGAGGTTTCTACTGAATATTTTCTTCCACAGTGTGAAAGTCTGAAACTTTCCATAGTATCTTGGATTTTAAGTAATGTGGGAAATGATGTTCACCGGAAAAGAACACCCTATGTTTTTTTTTTTTAATTCAAGCTAAATTAGTTGATCCCTTTTAAAGGAATCACAACCAACTTTTTAAACTGTAGAACCTCTGACATGAAATTGAGTATGTTAGAGAAACTGTAGCAGTTATAAAATTTCACACCAATGTGGTTTGTTATAATCTATAGCTGTGCTGTCCAAAACAGTATCCACTAGCCACATGTGGCTTTCTAAATTTAAACTTTAAATTTAAATTAAATAAGATAAGCATTTAGTTTTCTCAGTCACACTAGCCACATGTCAAGTGCTTAAGAGCCACATGTGGTTAGTGGCTACTGTACTGGCAGCACAGAGAACATTTCCATTATCCCAGAAAGTTCTGTGGATGCACACTAGAGTAGCTAACAGAGTTTGGTGTTGAGTGACAGTTCTTCCAAGAGGTTATGTTTGAAACTATGAATCATTCCTATCCTTTTTTAGTGACAACCATAAAATTTGTGCATTGCATTATACCCATCAGTTAAGGTTATCTGTATAATAACCTTATTTTTTTGGCGTGAATAGCTTTCTTTTACAGATGATTATAGGTTAAATAAAATTGCCCAAAGTCACACAGATGCTTTACAACACCAAAGTCTGAATGACAAATGTATCTGACACCAAAACCCATGTTCTTAGCCACCATACTCTGCTACCTCCTGGTAGCATTGAGCACTATGTGTATGTGGGTATGTGTGGTGGGGGGTTCCTGTGTTTTTGATCAATGGTTCTTGCTCTGCATTAAATGCTCTTTTCTGTATACATTTATTCTTTCCTTGATTTTAAGGCTATAACGCTTTTTTTCAGCTAATAAATGAAGCCCAGCTTATTAAATGCTTCACCAGCCACTTTGATGTGCCTCCAAAGAGAACCACCATGTCTCAGACAGCTGCATGTCAGCCTGGATTTAGACTTTCTACTACTCTGAGTGTACAAGTACTTCTCAGTTGTGGGAATTCTCCTTCAGCAGGCACCGCATGGCATTGCAGCCAACCCACTTCAAATCCTATCAGCAGCTTAGCTTCTGTTTCCTGAGTAGGAAGACTATTAACAAGTATCACTTCAATGTTGGGAGAGGCTGCAGTGTTGAGGTTGGGTTACAGACAATGCTGGCCAAGTGTCCAAAAAGCCAGACACATTATCTACAGAAGATGAAACCTACTGCTCAGTAAATCTCCAATCTAATCTGTACTATTAGGTAGGTGCCGGGCTTCACTGCTAGCTTCCCAAAGGCTGCAGGCCATTCTAGATGAGACATATAAAAGCATTTTAAGAACTGTAAAGTATTTAAATTTGAATATTTCAGTAACAATGTCTAGAGATGGAACAACCTTAGAGATTACTTGCCCTGATCATGTGATTAACAGGTGACAAAATGAAGTCCAGAAAGTTTCAGCAACTGGTTCTAAGTCAAAAGAATTTGATGTAACAGTTCAGGCCTCCTGACTCATTCTCCTGCAGTATTCATCATAAAATGGTAATTAGAAGCTGACAACTGATGGAATCTGGGGTGTCAAGGTCTTTTCATGACAAAATATACCCGATGGGTTGAGATCCAGAAATACGGTCTAACTCAGTATTTCCCAAAATGTGGTCAATGGAACACCAGCTCCACAGAATATTAGGGAATATGATGTCAAAAAAATTATGTGATATATTCAACTCAAATATATTTAGTTAGACAGTGAATGTATATGTGTGTGAAACTACAAAACTTTCAGAAGCTTTTAATGTACTTATGTGCATTGTTAAATGCCAGGATATTTGTAGATAGTGTTCAAAGTTTATTTGCTCATAAAATATTTTTATTCAATAGCTTTCCTCAAGACTAGTATGGGATGAAATGCACTTCGATAAACACTTATCTAAGTCTATCAGTAGATGAGTCCCTTGTCGTATCCTTAAACATCACTGCCTGAAATGGACTTGATAAAACGATATCTTTGGTATCACAGGCAGGTGATATCACGAGAACTTTAGAAATTTGTGACATGATTGTAAGCATTCAAACTTTCTTAGCAGTTGCTGAACTATTGCCTAAACTGCTAATAGAATTGAAAATATTTGTAAAGGATCATAGCTCAGAGGTTTTTCTGTGTTTCCTGGCATTATTCTTCTATATACCAAAGATCACACCAATTCTTCTGTGGCCTAAGATCTGATGTCCCATACTGGGTGATGGAAAACACATGGTCCCATACTCCTGCATAGACTTTTGTCAGCAATGCAAAGCAGAGGAAATAGTGACAGGTATAGAGATAGAATACTATATCACCACTATAAATACATTACATATTTTCACTTTTCTGGCCATCAAAACAACACCATGACATAGGTGCAATCACCTTGCCCATTTTAGGGAGGAGGAAACTTAGGTACAGTGAAGTTAGATAACTTGTGCAAGGTCACCAAAGATAGTTAACTAGCTAAGCCAGGAAAAAAAATGATGTGATAAAGATTCACACAATTAGCTTTCTCAAAATTCTTTTTAAAGCTACTAACAATAATGAGTTGAGATATCTATATTTACTCCACACAGTACTGAGATTTTCAAGCAATTTATCTTCAATGGGAAACACCAACAAGCAAACTGTCATATTTTGTGACTTCCAGCATTGTGTACACATAGAAGCACTTAGCATAGTGATTAAGAGCACAGGATAGATAGCAGTCTGACAGTTCTGGGTTCACAACCAGAACCCTAGCTTCACAAACAACTTGCCTATAGTCTTGAATAAGTTACTTTAACTCAGTTACCTTATTTGTAAAATGAGTATAATAAGAGAACTTTACTTATAGCTTACGATGTGGATGTGTGCATGTCATGAGATAAAAACACCAAGTGCTTAGCACAGTGCCTGGCTTTTAATAAACACTCAGCACCTGGTAGCTGTTATTATTGTGGCTATTGATAAACATTTTAGAGCTCTCTTTAGTTTACAACACACTTTTCTATGCTTTATTTCATTGTGGCCCTTACATTGACATTGCAAGGTGAAGGATGAGGGAGGCAGAAAAGTGGACATAAACCTCACTACAGCTTTGTTTCTCATTATTATATATGAATACAATTTTCTTGGATGTGAAAGCTGGAAGAAACCACTTAATGGATAGTAGAATCCTTCCAAGAAATAATATACTTCCTTATGGAGTTATTTTCTGTATTATTCAAGCTCCTTTTTTTTCTCAAAGATCTGTTTGGAATCAAAGCCAGGTTTCACAGCCTGAAAATTAATACTGTGCAGCCAAATATAAATTATTTTGCAAGGAGAAATACCAGACTCAACATAATTTTTACTCAGTGAAAAAAAAAATCTTCCTTTTTACCTCGCCAGAAAGAACAATGGACAAATATAAAAGCTCAACGTTTATCCATTTATGTGGTCTGTAAAAGAAAGCACCCCTTTTGATTCATGACTCTCAGCCTTTATCCCAGCAGCACTGTTCTGTCCTGGCAACAAAAACTCCATCATCAATTTGTGATTAGCCATGACATTATCTGGTTTTCAGATTATCTATTTCAACCTGCACCCTCTATCTCCTTGCCAGGAGATTATGCTTCGTGCCACTGAGAGCAGGCCCTCAGGAAGGAGGAATGATGATGGCACAGAATAAGAGACTGTCAGTGTCTGAGCTTATGGGAGAGGCTCTGACTGCCTAATGATGAACATCAAAGGAACCTCGGCTAAACGTCCACATGTTTCCGAACTTCACTAACATTCCAGATATAGGAAAACATCCTGATGCTTAAGTAAATTTTTAAATTTCCAACCAGATGTTTGCTAGGTTGAGTATGTGTCTCTGATGGCTTTCAGAAATTAGAGGATTATGATTCTTACTATTTTATATTATCCGTTTACATCTTCTTTCCCTAATCAGTAAAAGAAATCAAACTTGAAATTTCCTACTGAAAAGAAGAAAAACATGTATTCGAGCTTCTATATTCACATATTTCATATTATCATTTTTGGTACGTAATATATATGTGTTATGCCTACTGCATTTCTACTTAGTACTTGTTCCAATTCCTAGGTAACTACAGAAGTCTTATCTCAACATATAGACATAAATAATAAATCAGTTGGCTTTGCTTAATTGATCATACATTTTGAGGGCAAACTAAACATTTTACCAAAAATGCTCTATTTCAATTCTTCATAAGTTTGAAGAGTTAAGACCCCTAGCACTGCTATAACATTGTGTTCAATATCATCTCATTCTAAAGCTGGATTCCCAACAAAAAAGAGTTTATAGAATTCATGAAAATCATGGTCAAAATATATGATAACCTATGTAGAGAAAATTGGCCTGTTCTGCATCCAACCTATATTCCATTTAGGAGAAATCTCCATTGTGTGAGTCTTGGTGAAAAGAACAGATACAAAGACACATATTTAGAAACTTTTCTCAGCAGCCAGAGGACAGTGGAGGGAGCAAGAGACTAACCAGGAATTAATCAGCCAAGACCTTGGCTGAGTTTTCTCCTGGCAGCTTCTATTGGCTCTTACATATTCTCCAAGGTTGCTTCTCCAGACTGCTTACAGAATCTGTGCCTACCCAGTGCCTTTCCATTACATTCCTTTTGCTACTATTTTTAATTCAATGAGCCAGGTTTAGTTTCTGTTTTTTTGCAACCAAGACCCCAACTGGTACAGGTAGCATGCTATTCACAATGGAAATTTTAAATTAAATTTAAAATGTTAGCTAAAATTTAAGGACTCTATGTAATTTTTTCCATTTGTACTCTTACAGGTAGTGAGTGAAGTTCATAGGCAGCTATCATTTTTTGCATGATTGAGTTTTGATCAGAATTTTAAAATGCTGATATATTAATAATATTCTGTACTGGAGTCCCAATTTTTAAATCTTCCCCATATCACCTGCAAGTAATAATAATTAAGATGTTTAAATGAGGCTTAACCCTTACAAAGGTACAGGTGCTTGTTTTCATAAAGATTTTTTGTAATCACTATGATGTGAAAATATGCTTTTGTCTAAGTCATACTATCTTGCCAAGATGTGAAACTAGCCATGAAGTTTCTAATATGAACAAGAAATTAGATGGGCTTCACTGATTTAGGGATGACATGAATGAAAAGCACTTATGAAAAGTCACATCCAACAAGCTATGGAGACAATGCTGAAAAATGAGATCCAGCCTTTTGGAAAATTACCTAGGATTAAGCTAACTCTTTAACTTATCTTAAAGAAGCTGACAGTCCCAAAGCAATCTGTTACATTTGGGGCAGCAAACTCAGGAAAGCTTAAAGTTACCCATTTCAAAGTTCTGAATTTTCATTAATTCTATGTTAAATCATCAATGAATAAATCTAGACAGGTAAATCCATAAGATACATAAAATATAATGACTTTAAACTCATAAAAGTACTACAAGCATTGAAAAAATGAGTTGCATGGGGGAAAAAAACAACAAGGAATTTTAATATTTTATGTGAATCAGTTCTTAAAACATTTTATTTCAAGTGATAATAGCTGGAAAAAATGTTAAAGTATATAGTATTTCTCTTCAATAACCGGATTCTATTTATAGAGTAGATGAACCTGGTTGCCAGTAGAGGCTACTTAACATTTCAGTCCTGCTACCATGTCTGACCTGAATGCTGTGAGGTAACATTTTCCACCACATATATGATGGAAGCCTGTGAGGGACTGGGCTGTCTAATGTATTCCCAGAAATTGAATTGTATATGGCATAGGCAAGGCATAGGAGTAGGAGAAAACTGTCTAAGGTAAAAGTTCATTTGATTGGTTTTTTTTTTTGGTTATCATAGAATTAGAGTTTTTTTTTTCATACTGTTACATTATTCACACTTGAGCACTTTCATTCTCATTCATATTTTCTCTCTCAATGTTATCCTAGGTCCTTTTAAGTTATTATTATTTAGGCATTAGCAAAGAATATTAAACATTTTAACATACCTAGAAATTAGATATTTACTTTTAAGCAGAAATCATAAGGGAAGAGATTAGTAAAAGGGAATTGTTAAAATTAAAATCTATATAAGAAATCACCATAACTAAAAGCAAAGGTAAAAACAGTCTAAGAGCAGATAGTTGAACCACAGAAGTATATCTATTTGTATATTATATATTTTAATAACATATAACACATATTATATATGCAATATTTATATAATATAACATGTACTATAAATACTTTTTGTTTAAGGAATATATAAACATGCATATACCCATCTATATATGTATATACATATGCCATAAGCTAAGAATGTCCAGAATATGCAAATAATTTATGCAAATCAATAAGACAATACCTCCAGAAAAATAAGAAATATTAACAATTCACAGAAAAGAACAGAAATAGTTGATAAATATGTGAAAAGACACAAACTCATCCCCAGAGAAACAAAATTAAAACAATGAGGTATCACTAGATACACATTAGACAGGCCAAAATGTGGCAAGCACTGTTGTTAAGCACATTACATATTTTGTCATTTAGTCCTCATGAAAACTTTTTACACTCACTTTACAGAAGAGGAAAGTGAGGCACGGAAAAGTTAGGTAATATCCCAAGGCCAATGAGCTAATGAATGGCAGGCCATGCTGCCTAACTTCTCAACCCGACAATACCATGTGCTGGATAATACTAGATTAGACAATTCTGGTTAAGAAAAGACTGTGTTCATGGTCAAGTGAACTGTTTTAGAGAGCACTCTAGCAATACTTCATAAGTGGAAGATACAAATGTATAATATTATTTGAGAGAAACTCTTGCACATATGTTCAAGGAAACATTTTAAAAGGTGTTCACAGTAACACTTTTTTATTGGGAAAAATGAGAAAGAACAGTAAAAGAATGGATAAGTAAATTGCTTAAATGTATGCAATGGAATACTTCACAACAGTTAAAATGAATAAACTAGCTCTACATGTATTAACATATGAACAAACAGTTCTATATGTACTAACATATAGAACTAGTTTATATGCATTAACACATAGAATTAGAATGAAAATAGCAAGTTGATAATACATGGGTGTTGATAACATTTATACTCATTAAAAATACAAAACAATGATACGTATTACTCATGGAAACATTGGATGCAATAAATGTTTTAAGAGCATGGACTAAATACAAGTTCATGACATTACCTCTGGAAAAGGAGTGGAAAGGGGGAATGAAAAGAACATAGGGGATTTCAATTTTATCTGTAAAGTTTTATTTCTTTTAAAGAAGAGAAATAGCAAGAAGTGATCTGAAACAATCTTTTAAAAGTTAGTTTTCTTTTCACTCAGTTGTATGCACATGAAAGATTTTTTGAAATGTTCTTTGTTATATTCCAGACTTTTAAAATGATCCAAAGTATTCTACTTAAAAAGATGACTTAATTAAGAACAGAGCATTCCTAAACAACTGAATGATCAGGGGGAATTCTGTCCTACTTTCCAGGACTAAATCAAACTTATCATTTAAGTGCAGAATTTATTCAGAGGCATTTCTCAGAGTTCGTTTAACTGTAAGAGACAGACGTATCTTACTAATGCCATGTATAAAAATAACTTTAAAGTCGAGTGCTGTTATCTGCTCTTTTAACCTATTCTTGTAACCTACAATTTTATTCCTAAGATTTCTTTCTCTTCTAAGGGCTAAAAGAAACAAATCAAATCATAGAAGAAACAAAATACAGTTGTTCTTATAAACGTAGAAGACAACACTAAATAAAAGCTTTCTAAAGAAAAATTAGTAAAAAGAAAGAAAAAAATTAGTATATCATGACTTATTCCACATAACTGCACACCTACCACAAACAGAGTACAATATGAAAAACTATCACAATCTAAAGATAACCCCACTGACAATAAATAAAAAAATTTAAGTAAATGATAAACAATTAGGAAAAATGTTTCCAGCATATTGGTCACCATTGCCACATTAATTTTAATGGAAGATAGACAATTATTCAAAACAATGACCCTCCCAAACAATATTGAATTGTATAAAAACGTATTGCTCACAACACAACAGTTCCATTTTTTATGTCTTCAAAACATACCTCCTTCCTATCTCAGGGCTTTTTCCCATGTAGTCTCCTTCTCAAGAACTTTATTCCCTTATCTCTTTAAATGACCAGTTCCTTCTCATTATTCAGGCCTATAAGTCATTAATGCGACTCATTCAGAATCATTTTTCCTCTCTTTTCAGATACATCAAAAACTGTACATGCCTGCCCTCTTTAAAATTAGAGGTAGACATGTCATATGACTTTTTTGTGGCCAGTCATATAAGAACAGATGTCACTGCTGGGCAAAAGTCAGTGTACAAGCAGCCATATTCTCCTTCTTTGCTTCGGCAACCACGGAGGCGTGTATTGAAATAGTCCATTTCACTCTGCATACCTGAGAAAGTTTGATAAACAAAGCTCTCCAGACAACTCACATGGACATTTGGTTATATAGGGTGAACAGAAATTAACCTTTGTTTATTAAGTAAACTAATGACACAGATTTTCGGACTATTATAGCAGCACAACTTAAACTATTCTGACTAATACCAGGGGCTCAGGTTAAATAACATCTCTGCAGAGTGGAATTTCTTATACAACCATTTAAAATTATTTTAATTCATTATCTCAGAAAACTTGTTTTCTTCAGGGTGTTTATCACAATGTGTGTGTGTGTGTGTATGTGTGTGTGTGTAGTTTTTTAAAAATTTTCCCAAAAAGAATGAAAGCACTATAGAAAAGGGATTTCAAATGTCTTGGTTCTAGTGGTTTTCCCAATACCTAGCACAGTGACCAGCAGATGGTATCTTCTGAGTAAATATTCATTAAATAAATGAATGTTTCATTTTATTTCATTTAAAATAATATGTTAACTACTTCATAAGTTTTGATACATACTGAACATGCTTGAGCAAGAAATTCCAATGACAATAACGAGTTAAAATGCACAATAAATTCTCACAGCACATAAAAATTCTAAATCTGAATATCCACATGATTTACAAAGTATGTATTTTACATTTGGGGTATGACTGCTTCGGTTTAGATAAAATTAGTTACAGAGGATTTCTTGATTTATCATAAAAAATAATTTCAGATAAACTTAGATGCAGTTCATGTCAACAGAGCATAGACTTAAATTTACCCAACATATAAAAAGTCATAAAAGTTATAAAAATGGCATTTTACTGAAGTTGTAAAAAACACAGATACTAAGCTAGAGTCCTTACTTTCCTGCTAGCAATTTAATAAATATTTCAATCATATTTATGACTATTTCATTTTCCACATATCATTTGTTGCCAGGCTAAAACTTTAGAAGTTCATGCTTCAATAACCCAGACCCAAAAATCTATTACAAAACAGAATTTTAGGCTGGCATCCACTGAAGCCCTAAATCTTCTCGTTCAACTGCCAGGACATAAGGTAAAAATGGTTGTTGCACTAACAATCTTTGTCAGCTACCATACTTTTGCCAATGACTATATATCAACCATGGATTGCTGGTGAGCTGCAATCTATCATATATTATGTGGTACAGTTTAGCATGCCTGGAGGTCTCTGCTCAATAATATTTCAAAATCTACAATCAAGACCAGGCAAAATGCCAGTGCTAGGAAGCAAATTCAGACTAAATATGTTAAAAAATGAATATTTCTAACAATTATGCTAGATCAGAGTCAATAATAGCAATTACACCTGTGGCAATTTAACTTGGATTCCTACTTACAACTAAGTATTTGACTAAGATAGCCTACAAAACACCTGATCAAATTTTACTTGGCATATTTGTTCTTATAGAAATTATTTAGCTATATTTTCATCTGATTTGGAGTAGTTGTTCTTTTGTATGCTTTTGGACTCTTATTTTGATATCTCTTCATTTAAAACATTTTTTTCCTTTCTATACTACTTAACAAATGTTTACTGCACTCAGGTGATGAATGCCTTTATACCATAATAAAGTTAAAAACCCTGGTCTTCTGGTAAATGTGTTTGTATTTATGCCATGTAATCATGAATGAAAAATATAATTTTTAAAGGAAAATAATTCTGCTTCCTTATAATAATAAAAATATTAGCAAATAATTATAAAGTGCTTATGTGTATTAGTCATTATTCTGCTTCATGAGCAATTATTTACTTCTTAGAGTTAGGTAGGTATAACTATTATACTCAATTGACACATCAGGAAACAGAGATATTAGAGATAGGTACTATGTCCAAAGCAATACAGCACTATAAAAAAATTGTGTGTGTGTTATTAGTTATAATGCATGCCCAGTATAGAATAGCAGTATAGAATAGCAGTATAATAGAAACAGTAGACTTTGGAGTCAGACAGACCTGAGTTTAAATCTCAGCGCCTACGTTTATGAGCTTTCTGACCCTAACTTAGTGAAGTAATTCATGGAACCTTACTACACAGTAGGTGCTCATTTATATAAGATAGCTATATATATTATTTAGACAAGTGTTCAATAATTTCTGTTAATGGTCAACATTTTCTAAGCATTACATGCATTGTTTTTCTTAAAATAAATAATAAAAAGAAGTAATTTTATTATTTTGACAATTTGAGATGAGAGCCATGCCCAGATCAAGTATTAAAAAAGAAAATCATCCAATTTCATACCAACTTAATTTCAACATATGTAAGCCATCTTGATGGTGAGAAAGGCTTGTGAAAAAGAAATAAGTATTATTCATGAGAACTTCCACTGACATTTCTACTGGAGACAAAAGCAACACTGTTGGGACAAATCATAAAAACTGCAGCAAATCAAAAAGAACCATAATAAGAGAATAATAAACATCTCCAATTCTGCAACTTATTCTATTAAATAGAAACTGAAAAACAAGGGTTTACTCCTTCAAAATCAAAAACACTTTCTGTACTCCAAAGTGGAAATATCAATGCCCACACTGAGACCTTAAGCCCGTGCACATGTGATCACAAAGGAGACACACTTCATTTCTAAATTCATCTATTCATACCCAGGTACACAATTTGATACTAGCAGTTAGAAGTATATGAACAATAAACAACATTTTTTTCTATTTTACTGATTAATGGCTTCCATGAAAAGCAAACAAGTTATCCATCAATTACTTAAGCATCAATGATCCAGATGTCTTGGAATGCATTTTTTCCTTCCAACTACAGAGTGCTGATCTATTTCCATAACTGTTATTTGATCCAATACTCAGAAAAACCTTCACCCCAGGTAATTTCTTCAAATGTTTACCTGATGAAGATAACACCCTACACTGAAAGAAAATGGTAGCATGAGGTGAACACAGATAAACTCATGTTATCAATTTTGAGTTAAGATGAGGAGAAAATTAATTTTCGAAAAGAGAAATGGCCTCCTTTTCTTGAGTTACAATTAAGGAAGAGTACATACAGTCCATATTAGTTTTAAAACTATCTTTTACAAGGTCGGATAACCTTTAAAAAGAACAGCAAGATATTTACTGTACTTTCTAAAGTATAACTGGAATTTTCTTGATAAGACACTTAAATTTTCTGCAGTGCAATCAAATGTTCTTAGAACATTGTAAACTATGCTCTAGGCAGTGACAGACCTTGAAATTCTACAATTTACTGAGAACAAAACAGGTTTTGGCAAAAGAACTGCTGGCATGCTTCTTTGCAAGATCAGATGGTAACAGAGCTTAGGGAATAATCACATTTTGCCTACACAGGAACTGAAGGTAGAGAAGGCTGCCGGGGGTACCATGTCAGTGACACTACCTGTGCTCAGTACAAGCTGCAAGCTGATGATGGCTCTTGCACAATGCTGCCATTTATTTCATAGACAATCTTCTTACTCCTTAATAGCACTAAAGTTATTTCTTCCAAAGTCATTCCAACTTTGTAATTTTCTGATACTAAACATGAGAGTGGAATGCAACATCAACAAACCAAGAAAAAGCCCACCTAGATAAATAAAGGAAATTTGCCACCAATTTTAAAGGGAAAAAACCAATCTGAATGATGGGAATTAAAATTTTTCTCAGCCTGATCCAAGATTATTCCGATATTTAAATCTTATTGAGGGAATTAATGACAGTTTTTAAAAACATTTTTTGGCCATTCTCTCTGTTGCAACCCTTTCTAATAAACAGCATAATTGTATTTTTTATTTTGATCTATGACCTACAAATCCTCTCAAGTTATTATTTCATAATTTGAATAAAATTTCTCTCTTAACATCACTTAAAGGTACTGATATTTATGCCTAAATGACAGTTGTTTTTCCTCCATTTCACTTTGTTATAGTCAGAAATGCTCACTGCAGTTATTTAGTGAAAATAATGTTAACATGTATTCATTCTATTTTTTCTCCCATAACTCTTCTTGCTCTCTCTTGCATAGTTTTATCACCCATTTAACCCAAGAACTTCCTCATTAAAAAAGAACCAGAGCCAATAATTATTTTCTCTTCCAATGTCCAACAGCTGATTGTTTCTAAACATCAGAGCAAATTAGCCATGTAGGTAATAAGTATGATCAAGAGGACCTCTGAATTAAGAGTGCACCTATGCTACACCAGTAGCTAGTCATGTAACTACATGGAACTGTTTCTATCATGTTAGAGACCTTCAGTCCACATTGAATAAACTGTGTAAAACTTGTGTTAAAGTATATAAATACTTATCTATTGGTACCTGGGGAAATCTGGTAGATTAGCTAAAACTTTATTTTGAACTAAAATTTTACAGTGTCCAATGCAAAACCACATAATGAAAAATGCAAAGACAAGCAATGAAAATAAATTTACATTAAACAAACATTCACTAAGTGCTACATGGCTATCACCATCTTAAAAACAAGCACTGGCCTTAATGAGTTCACAGGCTGTTAAGACAAACACTTTGACAAACACAGAAATGGCAAATATAAGATGTACATAGTAAGTGCAATGAGAGTAACAGAGAAAGACTGGCTCTCGACCCTAAATTCTAGTCAAGAGGCATTGCAGTAGGAAATCCAGGCAGAAAGAGAATTAAGTACATGGGCACATGGTAAAATGAAGGGCACATTTGAGAAGAAAAATTAGTTCACTATGGCTGGAGTGGGGTGTATTTGGGGGTTGCCGAAGTTGAGGAAATTATCAGTTATGAAGGAAAAAGGGTAATAATAATGGTAATAATGACAGCTAACGATTTGTGAACACTCAGTAGGTTTTAGACACCAGGTAAGGACTTGACATGCATCATGTTACTGAAACTTCATTTATTTCCCTAATGAGTATAATCTTCGCTTATGATCTAAGGTTCACAAACATTAATGGGGTGCAATCAAACATAAAGAGCCTGCTGTGTCATATTAGGAAATGTGGATTTTATCATATACTATCAGAAAGCCAATGAAAATATTTTGTCAAGTTAGTACTTCAGAAAAGTCCTTAACTGAGAAAGATGTAGAAGTAAACTCTGAAAGCCATATGACACTGAAAGAATGATGGTTTCTGTGATGGTCTAGGAAAGAGAAAGGGGCCTGTAGGCATTAGCACTGTACTGAATAGGAGGGCATGAATTCGAGAACATTTCTAAGGCAGAATGGACAAGACTTAGTGACAGATTTGGGGGTGGAGTGAGAAGTGTCAAGAATTACTGAGGGTTTTTTTAGCTTGATGGCAAGGTGAATGCTGAAGACCTCATCTGACTTGATGAACACAGAGAGAAAGCCAGAGTGCTGAAAATGACAGCAGGTTCAGCATCAGACATGTAATACCCAAGATGCCCAAGGGACAGTTAGACAACTCTGACTGATAAACAATAGCAAATACAGTTGAAACTCAGAGTATAAGATGGAGACATAGAGATTCCAGAGGAATCTCTAAAACCTAGAGATGGCATGAAATTTCTGAAAGGGAAAAATGAGCCCAAGAAAATGTCAGAGAGGGAATAACGATAATTAATAGACAAAGAGATGCCTTCTTTACAAAATGGTCAGAAAGGAAGAAAGATTAAGAAATAGAAAATAAAACACTAAAAGGATAAATTTTTGTACACAGAAAGAATTCATAGGAAGAAAATGACAGTATGAGGAGTTCTATTAATTTGGTCCCTAGAGAAAAAACCATAACTGTTAAAAAAATTTTTTTAAAACAATTATTTTAAGTCTCTGAACATTGCCCTATGAACATAAAGCAAACAAAGACACATTCATTCAAGAAAATCTATTAAATCTAGGTAAGATGAGCAATGCTATATATGGTATATATCTCTTAAGGTGCAACTCACTTCCCCCCACCCTAACATTATACAATGTGATGGAAGCTCCAATCTGGGAAGGGATGGTCAATAAAATGGGGTTCTCGCTCTCTCCCTCAGTTCTCAGTCAAGAGCTATGGTATCTCTCCAGAAGGGGCAGCTGCCAGTGTTTCTTATGCCCCTCAGCTTCGTGTCATAGAGGCTAAATTCCAAGACAGTGCAGCAGGCAGGCTCTAGCCCAGTTGCAGGAGACCAAGAATACAAGTGGCCCTCTTTGCCATCACCCCAGCATGCTAGTAGGGCAGAAGATCCATGCCAGGAGAGGCATGCCAAAAACACCAGAGGCTACTCAACCCACATAGCATCCTATTCATAGAACAGGATGTCACTCTTAGACAGATCATTGTCCTCACCTCCAATCCAGAGCAGTGGCTCAGATATTTTGTCCAGAATGAGAAACAGGTTACAAGAAAGAAGGCTTTGAAATTCTCCCCCAAAAAACTCACTTTATTTGCAACAAATAGAGTGGGGAAGTTCAAACAAAGACTACTACTAAAAACAATGGAGATTTCAATGGTAAGCTAATTAAGAGGAGGCTGGTAGCTCTTATGAGGGCAAAAAGCTAAACCATAGGCCAGATAGTTTATCAGAGAGAACCAGAGTAAGACACAACTAAGAAGAGTCTTCCTGGGGTCAGAACAAATCTCAAAGAGTGACCTGAAAAACTACTCTTGGAAAGGGGCCTGAATTTAATTGGATCAGACTGCAGAGCAATTTATGACCCAGCGCATTGTGAAAAAATAAGCAATCAGCAGGCCATTAGTGGAGCCTAACAGTTGGATGTGATAACAGCAAAAGCAGACAGCTTTACAGAGAGATCAGGGAAAGGAGAGTCAAAGAGAAACTGCTAAAACCAATGCCATTTCAGGGTGATTATATATGTTCTCTAGATGGTGCTCTCTAAGGAGCAACATCAGAGGCTTTGCACTGCAGGAGCATGAAAGAGTTCAGCCAAGTCATTACGTGAACAAGTAAATAATAGATAGCACAAGAGCTGCTACAGTATGTTACTTTAAATATGCAGATTTCAACAAAAATTGTGAGACATGCAAAGAAATAAGAAAGTAGATAGTTAATACACAGGAAAAAAAAGAAAGCAACAGAAATGGCTTGTAAGAGGACCCAGATGTCAGGCTTAACAGACGAACACTTCAGGGTAACCATAATAAATATGTTCCAAGACCTAAAGGAAACTATGCTGTAAAGCAAGGCCTGATGATAAAGTCTCACCAAAGAGAATATCAATAAAATAGAAGTCATCACAAAGAACCAAGTGGAAATTCTAGAGTTGGAACTGGCAAAAAGAAGAATCAGCAAGCTTGGTAACATATCAATAGAGACTATGCAATTTTAAGAGTAAAAGAAAAAAAAGAATAAAGAAAAGTGAACAGAGCCTCAGATAAATGTGTCACACCATTAAACACGCCAAAATATGCATAATGGAAGTACTAGCTGGAGGGAAAAGAACAGAAAAAAATATTCCAAGAATTAATTGGAAAAAAATTTTCCAAATTTGAAGAAAAATATTATTCACCTACACCTAAAAGAAGTTCAACAAACTCCTAGTAGTATAAATACAGAGAGATCTATACCTATAGATATCACAATAAAAATCTTTATG
The DNA here is from genome assembly GCA_028627145.1 of Eidolon dupreanum. Taxonomy (NCBI): domain Eukaryota; kingdom Metazoa; phylum Chordata; class Mammalia; order Chiroptera; family Pteropodidae; genus Eidolon; species Eidolon dupreanum. The sequence continues at coordinate 26,248,019 of CM053501.1, read as the reverse complement.
AGAAAAATCTTGAAATCAGAATGAGGAAAGCAATTCCTCAGATATAAGAGAACACCAATACACTTAACAGCTGTCTACTTTACAGAAACACTGAAGCCAGAGACAACAGAAAAAAGAAGAGCAAATTAAATTGAAAGCAAGTAGAAAGAAGGACATAATAAAGTATAGAGCAGAATTAAAGAAACAGAATAGAGAAAATAAGAGAGAAAAATCAATGAACCCTAAAGCTGGTTCATTGTAAAGATAAAATTGGCAAACCTTTAGCTAGACTGACAAGAAAGAAATCAGAAGGTTCAAATTACTAACATCAGGAAGAAAAGAGGGGGCATGACTACTGACATCACAGAAATAAAAATGATTAGAAAGTAATATGAGCATGAACAACAGTATGCCAACAAATTAAATATATGAAACAAAAATTCATAAGCAAAACATATGAAACATAAAAATTTTAAAAACAGAAAGACACAGCTACCAAAAATGACTCTGGAATAATTAGAAAATCTGAATGGGCCTGTGAAAGGCAAAAGGAATGACTCGGTAATTAAAAATTACCCATAAAGAAAAGCCAAATTCTAGATGGCTTCATTGGTGAATTCTACCAAATATCTAATGAGAAAATAATACCAATTTTTCACAAACTCTACAAAAATTATAAGAGAAGGGAATATTTCTTAGCTTATTCTATGAGGGCACTATTACTCTGATACCAAAACCAAAGAATCACAAGGAAAGAAGACTGTAGACCAATATTTCTTGTGACTACAGACACAAAAATCTTCAATTAAAAACTAGTTAACTGAATCCAGTAACATATATAAAGGATTATACACCATGACCAAATGAGTTCATACAAGGAATATAAGGTTGGTTCAACATATAAAAATCCATCATTGTAATACACCATAACAATAAAGGACAAAAACAACACAATTTGAAACAAAAAGCATTTGACAAAATCTGACACGCTTTCATAATAAAAACACCTTAAAAATGAGGAATGGGAGGAAACTGCCTCAACTTTTTTTAATAAAAGGTACACTTTTGTTGATAAAAGCCATCTATTAAAAAACCCATGCTATATTATACTTAATGGTGAAAGACTAGCTGCTTTCCCCTTAGGATGAGGAATAAGACAAGGATGTCCATTCTTGCCCTTTCTATTCAACAGTGTAATGAAGGTTCTAGTCAGGGTGATTAAACAAGAAAATAAAATAAAAGGCATGCATATTATTAATAAAAAGTAAAACTATTTGTATATTATTATATATAGGATATATTTATTTTATATATATATAAAATCCTAAATTGTCCACTAAAACAATATACAACTAATTAACAAATTTTGCAGAGTTGCAGGATATAAGGTCAATATAAAAAAAATCAATTGTATTTCTGTACACTAGTTATGAACAATTCAAAAATGAAAAAAGAAAACAATATCATCTATAAAAATGCATAAAAATACTTAGGAATTTAACAAAAGCAGCATAAAACTTATACTCTGAAACTACAAAACATTGTTGAAAGAAATTAAGAATGATGTAAATAAAAAGATATCCCATGAGAGAAAGAAAAATCAAATTAAATAATTATTTTAATACATTGTGGGATACATTTTACTAAATGTCTTCAACAAATAAAACTAAAGGTAGGGAAGGGGGTTCCTTGCTTTGAGCTTTGCTGATTATATCAGCCTGATGAGCAGGATTTCTAGGGCACCTTGATGTCAACACCTAGAACACCAAACATTAGACTTAAGAGGACATAACATATGACATCTGTGGATGTATTATTGGTGAGCACACCAAGAAATCTCAGATCTTCAGAGATTTGTGGACCAAATTTCCCTAAACCACTATGAATTCTGAGCTGAATTTCCTAGATCTGGTTTGGTAATCACTATAAATCTAATCCCAAATGAATGAGGAATAAAGTAGAGGATCCCATAGTCCACTCCAAACTTCTGAGAAATGCCCTTAGTCAAAAACTACTAGGCTTCCTAGCTAAGTAACTAACTACATTTAAGGTTTTGCCTTAGTGTCATCTTAATAGGCCTTAAGATCTCCTGAACCATCCAGAGCCACTCTATGCCAGGAGAAGGCCAATGAAGTCCCTAGAGGATAATTTACAATACAGTCACCTAGAATTTATTATTTATTATTACAAATTTCTTTTAGTAAAGTATCTAGAGAAAGAGACATGTTTTCTAGTTCACTGTTGTATCTTTGGGTTAGTAGCATGGTTACAGCTTCATTTCAAGATCCTTTGTAATGTAGAATTTAAAATAAGTAACATAAAATCTCCAAATAGCTTTTAACTGAATGATTGGATGAGTACGTTTCACAATTCTAGCAGTTAAATAATAGAAAACATTTATTGGGCATCTGTGTCAAGCAAAGTTTTTTATATATGTCGGAATATACTTTGTGAAATAATTCACAATTCAGAATCCTCATCCCTACGCCAATCTCCCTCTTTCTGGCACTCATCTGGCACCAAACTGGTCATGTAGCTGGCATCAAAAGGAAGAGAATGAGACTTAAGTGAGTCCTGTTAGGAAGGAAAAGTGAAAGGAAAGTCTGACCCCTTTGTGCTAAGGGGTATTGCCTAAAGTCAGAGGGAGGCTGAAGAGACACAGGAGAAGCCCAGAGCAGAGTCAGTGTGTAAGATAACGTTAATGTAGCGGTTCCCAAACTTTTTGGCACCAGGGACCGGTGGCTCCTATGAGAATCTAATACATGATAATCTGAAGCAGTGATGCTAGCACTGGGGAGCGACTACAAATATAGATGAAGTTCCCTGTCCACCGCTCACTTCCTGCTGTGTGGCCCAGTTTCTAACAGGCCACAGACTGGTACCAGTTCACGGCCCAGGGTTTGGGGACTCCTGCATTAATGGAAATGCAGAGAGCAGAACACATCTGTCTCCTTTTGGGACTCTAGGAAGAGGTCACCTAACAAATGCCCACCCATCTGAGGATGACCATATCAAAGTGGTTCCTGCATGATCCTACTGGAGGTCTGGCCAGACTTTTGCAAAATCCCATATATATTCCTGATCATACTTTACAGAGAAGCAAAAATCCCCTCAAACATGTCACCACCAAGTTTGGGGTTTAATTAATGAATATAATACTTTCCACCAGATTCCCCAAAGTACCTTCCTCCTCATCTCATCTCCTTTGCCATTATCTGCTCAGCTGCTCTTTGATCTTGTCTGGTTCCAGCTCTAGGTTTTTTCTTGAAGTGCCACGTGCCTCAAAAATGCTGCTTGGTATTTCAGAGCCCCAGTGAAGCCCTCCAAACTGTCTGTTTATCAAATAGCTTTTCAGATACTACCTCCTTCACAAATTCTGAAATAATTACAAGAAGGGATCAAGTTCCTTGGCTCTTACTCAAATGCAGAGAAATAAACTGTACTTATTTAGTTTGCAGAATCATAAACAACGGGAAATACGTAATTGTTTAGTGAGAAATGAATGCTTATGAATGCCAGTAATTATTCTAAAAAGAAAAAGTATTATAAAGTATAAGCAATGTGAAAAATATGTAATGTTATATATCCCTTTGTATATCTCGCTATAATCTACAAAACTATGTTATCACTGAATGAATGATAGGGTTTAATTCTAGCAAGATATGATGTGAGAAGGCTGGTTCAAACAAGTGAGATTTTCCTCACTTGTTTTCTATGGCTGATTTCTAAAGTATATTTGGATTATTACTTAGTTTACCACATAGTAACCAAGCCAAAATTTTAAGCCATTATAAACATCGTTGGCTCAGTTTTGCCCCCTACAGGGAATATGTATTTCTTACTGAGGTCACTGGGATTTAAAAATATGTGATATGGAGAAAAACCTCAAGATAAAGTTGACTATTTTCAAATCCAATTTTGCCATATCAGAAAGCAGCAAAGTCTATTTTAATAATGGAATTTTAAGATGTTATAAACCTGTTCAAAATAATCCAGTAGTAAACTTTATCCAGAGTGGCTTCATTTGGAGCTCTAATGTAAAAATTGAATTACTGGATAAAATCTTAAAGATATTTTAACAAATGACTTCTCAGACTTGTCTAATTATAAAAATATTCTGGAGTATTTTGCAAGGACTTCATGCTAGACCAGTTATTTCATAAACTTCATCTTAGAGTGGAATTACTTTAGGGACTTTAAAAAAATGCTGATGCTAGGGTGTGGGTCCCATTGCTCCAGAGGTTCTTACAGAATTCTTCTGGGATGAAGCCTGGGTGTCAGGATTCTGGAAAGCTCCCTGGTGATGATAACATAAAACTATGGTTGAAAGTCATTGAATTCAGAGAATCGAATCTGAGTATCAGGCATAGGTATCAATATGTTTGACAAAAACCAGGTGATTCTTACCATCAAGAAAGATGGGTAAACACTGATCTAGCCCAATGTCTTCATTTTCAAATAAGAAATTATTTATGAATTAATTGACTTGCTTAAAAACAGAGTTAAACTGTTAAATTCTAATTAAGTCTTTTTAAGATGTTCAAAACTTAATTTTTTTAAAAGATGAAAACAATCTTGCTTAGATTTGGAATGTGCCTTGTATGCTATTTCTAAATCAGATGAAGACATTCACAAACATTCAGCTTTCCCCATATGGAAGAATTTTACATACATTAAACTGTGACATTAAGTATGGTCATGGGAAATTGTCTTTAATCCACAGAAGATGGGGCACCCGTAGAACTAGTGTTTCTTGATTCAAAGCTGTGCACTTAATGAACACAACAAAATTACTTGAAAATGATAACCTTCTATCAGAAGACCCTACATCTGGCTTTCGATAGGTTCCATAGATTCCAGATAAAAAAAGTTTTAAATATGATATCAACTTCCTGGAAACCACTGGAGGTAGAAACCATATCATAGACCCTCCCTTTCCCGTAGCTAATACAAACAAAAGGAACAAACAAATAAAAGAAGCAAAAGCTAATAAAAAAAAATTCACTCTCAGCACCTAAAGTAGAACATGTGCACAAACTTCTGCATAGTATTTGAAAATGACAGCTTAGAAATAAAAGAGAAGACAGTTGTAACCCCCCTTCCCCCAATTGACACAGGGAATGAAAATGACTCATCAAAATCCTGAAAAGCCTCACTAATTCTCCCTGGAGAGTTGGGTGTGAGTCCAGCTTATGGAGAAATCAGGGAAATTCTGAACGAGTTAGAAGTCCCTACCTACCAATATAGCATCTCATCAGAACGCAGAAAAACAAAGAGAACCAGCCATTGTGATCTCTACCAGATGGCAGGAAAACACACAGTGAAGACAGGATGATCCTCACCGCACAAGGTCAATTATCCCCAGCATTCATCAGGGAAAGGAGACACAAGAAATATAAGAAAAAAAGACTCTGGAGCAAGAAGGAGGCTGGGCTGAAGCCCTTTACCATCACAATGGCATTGGAGGGACTACTGCTGCAGAATGATGGGGCAAGTGGGAGGTGATAGCCAATGCAAGCATGATGCTCTAAAAGCAAAGGTACATCAGAGGCTGTAGCTGGAATAGGAGGATACTCCATTTTCCATTCTGGAGCATCCAATCTTCAGGGATATCCTTTTTGTAAAAGGAGAATGTTCCCATGACCAGAAGAAGTGGTCCTGGCATAAGTCGGGCAAAGAATAACCTGAGATAGTACAGGGCTCAGATCTTTTAATCAAAGCTGCCTGAATCCCAGAACTACTTATTCTTCTCATGTTGGGAGATAACAGAATTAGCATAATGTCCATAAACCAAGAATGGTGACGTAAGTACATTAATCAGATTTTAAAGTTTTAAACAAAAATAATAAAAGTGGAAGGAAATTTGTATAAAATCTAAAGTGTGTCTAAAATAATCAATATTTTAAAATTTTTCCTCACTAATTTTGTAAGGACAAAAGCTCACAATGGAAAAAAATAGGCAGACAAACAATATCTCTTCCCTATGTGCTACAACACTTTGTTCAAAATAAATTAAGTTTTTAACTCATTGAGAGGATGTACTTGGTATGAGTGGAACTAATAAAAATGTACTCCTGCTATTTATCTAGTGGTATTTCTTGGCTCTTTGGCCTTTCACTCCTTGAGAAATCCACTCTGATTTTGCAGACAATAATTAGTGACATGACTTTTTCAAGGTCTCAAATTAAAGTTCCCCCAAAGAGTGGGAACAATAATTCAGGAAGTGTCCCTCACTGTGTTTCCCTGTTATCGAGTACAAATTTAAACTCAAGCAAATGATCAAGAAAGCATAAAGGATTATGGTATTCTAGAGAAAAATTGATTGGATTATATTTATTATAACAATATACTTTTTCAGAAACATATAGTTTCTATTCCCCTAAGACTCTTTCACTTTACCATACACCAATTACTTCTCTCAATGACTACGCATGAGGGTTTACTCATATTGTACATTATTAAGCAATATCAACTCGTTCTGCAGAAGATATAAAGTTCAGATTTAATATATGAGTTGTTTTCTACAAGTAGGTTAAAAACATATATGTCCCGAGGCATTCACCTCAAAACCTAAACTAACTTATGCAAAAAAAGGCTCAACAATTACTTTCATTGTCCAATTTTTAAAAACAGCTTTCCTGAGGTATAATTTACATATTATAAACTGTACATATATAAGGTGTACAATATGTTTTTACATATAGTATAAACCCATGAAATCATTACTAAAACCTAAATAATGAACATATATCCATCACCCCCAAGTTTCCTCTTGCTCCTTCGTAATTTCTCTATTCTGCCCATTTCCATCTCTCAGTCCTAGGCAACCACCAATACTGTCACAATATCTTTTTATAGGTGAAGTGTGTAATGATCTCTGTCCAACGAAAGCCATAAAGATCTTCCGTTTTCTTGTAGAAGTTTTATTGCTCTAGGTTTCATATTTAGATCTATGATCCATTTTGACTTAATTTTTATATTTCAATTATCTAGAATTGCATTTCTATGAAATCATACAGTGTGTATATTTTGTGTGCGTTCTTTCACTCAGAATAAATATTCTGAGGTTTGTCAATATTGCATATATCAATAGTTCTTTACTTACTATGAATAAATATTCCACTGTATAGCTATACCACAATTTGCTGATTCATTCATCTATTGATAGACACTTGGGTTGTTTCCAGTTTGGAAGCTACTCAAGTAAAGCTGCTAGGAACCTTTGAGTCTTAAAATGGATATATGCTTTCATTTATCTGGAGCAAATAACTATGAGTGGAATGGCAAAACCATATAATAGGTATATGTTTACATTTCTAAGAAACTGACAAACTGTTTTATCAAGTGGTTTTACCATTTACATTCTTACCAGCAATGTACAAGAGTTCAGCATAGTAGTTATCTTATGGTTTTTAATTTGTGTCTCCCTGATGACTAATGATGTTGAATATATTTTTATGTGCTTATTTGCCATTTATTTATTTTCTTTGAAGTCTCTACACAAATCTTTGTTATGTTTCTAATTAGTGGTTTATTTTCTTATTATTGAATTTTGAGCTTTCTTTATATATTCTGAATCCAAGTTCTTTATCAGATCAATGATTTACAATTATTTTCACCAATTCATGGTTTGATTTTTCATTCTCTCAATGATGTCTTTCAAAGACTAGAGTTTTTAATTTTGATGAAATCCTATTTATCAATTTTTATAGGGTCGTGTATGTAATGTAAAATATGTAATTATCTTTTTAAAGGTGAAGTATGTAATGATCTGTGTCTAACCCAAAGTCATAAAGATCTTTTGTTTTCTTGTAGAAGTTTTAGTACTTTAAGTTTCACATTCAGATCTATGATCTATTGTGACTTAATTTTTTATTTGGTGAGAGGTATGGATCAAAGTTAATACTAGTCAATTGTTCCAGTACTATTTTTTAAAAAGACTCCATTGAATTACCTTTGCATCTTTGTTGATATATATATATATATATATATATATATATATATATATATGAGCCTGTTTGGGGAGTCTCTACTTATTTGTCTATCTTTATAATGAATTCTCTTGATTACTATAGCTTGATAAGAAACTTAAAATCCTATAGTGAGTGGTAAGCCTTCCAGTTTTGTTCTTTTTAGAATGTACTTTGGCTACTCTAGGTCCTTTGAATTTTCATGATTTTTCTAACCAGTTTCTCAATTTCTTCAAATTCTACTGATTTTTATCAGTAGTTAAAAATCTACTGTGTTGAATCTATAGCTTAATTTGGGGAGAAGAGACATCCCACAATATTGAGTCTTCTAATTCGAGTATGCAGTAATCTTTCCATTTATTTACATCTTCATTAATTTTTCTCAGCAAAGTTTTATAGTTTTCAGTATATAGGCCTTGCTCATTTGTCAGAATTATTCCTGAGTATTTTACATTTTTGGAATTGTAAATGGTATTTTTTAAATATGCGTTTTCAGTTGACCATTGCTAGATACAAAAATGCAATTGACTTGTGTACATTGATCTTATATCCTATAACTTTGTTAAATTAACTTATTTTCTACAGATGTCATCTGTGAAAAAAAAAGTTTTACGTCTTCCTTTCCAATCTGTATGACTTTCATTTCTTTGTCTTACTGCCCTTATGAGAACCAGAGTGCAATGTTCAATAGAATTGCTGAGTCTAACTATCCTTGCTTTGTTACTGATACTAAAGTGAAAGAATTCAGCTTTTCATCAAGTGTGATGTTAGTCTGGGGTTTCTTGGAAATGCCCTTTTAACATATTAAGAAAGTTCTCTTTTATTCTCTAGTATGTTGACAGTTTGGTTCAGGAATGGATTTTGAATTTTATCAAATGTTCTTTCTCATCTATTTAGATGATAAGATTTTTTAAAATGTGTTAATGTGGTGACTTACATTGATTTTATTAATATCCTGGGACAAACTTCAATTGGTTATATTATCCTTTCAATATATTGTTGATACACTTTGCTAAAATTGTGTTGAGAAATTTTGCAACATGAGTTTCTTTTCTTGAAATATCTTTTTCTGGTTTTGGTATCAAGGTAATTTGGTACCACAGAACGAGCTGGGAAGCTTTAACTCCTGTTCAGTTTTTTAGAAAAGTTTGCATAGAATTGGTATTATTTCTTTCTTAAATGTTTGATCAAATTCACCAATGAAGCCATTTGGGTCAGGATTTTCTTTATGAGGTTTTTAATCACAAATTAAATTTTTTAAATTGATCTAGAGATGTTCATGCTATTTATTTCTCCTTTTGTGAGCTTTGCTGATTTTGTCTTTCAAGAAATTGTACACTTCATTTTTGTTGGCTTAAAGTGTTTATGGTACTGCCTCATTATCCACTTAATATCAGTAAACTCTGTGGTGATCTCACCTCTCACATTCTTGATCCTGATCATTTGTCTTTATTTATTCCTGGTCAATGTGGATAAGGGCTTATCAGTTTTATTGATCTTTTCAATGAACCAGCTTTTGGTGTCAATCATTTTCTGTGTTTCTGAATTTTACTTCATTTATTTTCACTTTGAACTTACTTATTTTCTTCTTACTTTTGGTGTAATTTTCCCTTCTTTTTTTAAATTTTTTAATGAATAGCTGAGATCACTGATTTGAGACCTTTCTTCTTTTAATGTAGACCTTGAGACCTATGACCTCTAAACATCCCTTTAAGCAGCATCCCACAGATTTTGATATATTGTTTTCATTTTAATTCAGTTCAAAATCCTTTCTAATTTCCCTTTTGACTTCTCTAATCCATGGAATTAAAAATGAATTAGTTTCTGAATGTTTGGGTATTTTCTAGAAATCTTCCTGTTACTGATTTCTAATTTAATTCCATTATGGATTAAGAACCCACTTTGTATAACTTGAATCCTTTTGTATTTATTGAAATTTGGTTTATGACTCAGCATGATCTTGCTAAATGTTCCAAGTGCACTTGAAAAGAATGTGCATTCTCTGCTATCGTGTGGTAGAGAGTTCTATAAATGTCAAATAGATCAAGTAGATTGATAGTGTTCTTGGAATCTCCTATATCCTTACTTTTTATCATTTATCAATTATTCAGAAAAGAGTACTGAAATCTCCAACTATAATTGTAGATTTGTCTATTCCCTCTTATAGCTCTCTCAGTTCTTATTTCATGTATTTTGAAGCTCTGTTATTAGATACGTAAATATTTAGAATTGTTCTCTTGATTATCCTCTTGAATATCCTCTTGATTAACTAACATTTATTCCTGAAACTAGTCTTTACTCTGAACTCTACTTTGTCTGATAATAATTTAGCCACTCCAGCTTTCTTTTAATTAGTGTTAGCCAGGTATTTCTTTTTCCATCCTTTTACTTTTACTATACTAGTGTCTTTTATTTAAAATAGATTTCTTATAGGCAGTATATAGTTGGATATTACTTTGTTCTCACTTTTAATTGGAGTGTTGAGACCATTTATGTTTAAATGATTATTGATATGGCTAGGTTTAACTACCACTTTCTATTTGTTTTCTAATTATCCATTCATTATTTGTTCTGTTTATTTTCTTTTGCTGCTTTATTTTTTATTATTCCCTTTCTCGCTTTTTGTTGGCTAAATTAGTTATAACTGTATTTTTAGTGGTTGCTTTAGTGTTTAGATCACACACCTTTAACCTATTGTGAACTACATTCAAGTAATATTGTACTACTTTACAGAGAATACAATAATCTCCCAGCCTTTGTGATATTGTTCTAATATATTTTACTATGCCATCTGCAATAAACCCCACAGAACACTGTAATTATTTTTTGTTTAAACAGCCAGTTGCTTCTTAAAGAGATTTAAATATTAAGGAAAAAATCATATATTTTCCTACATATTTACCTTTTTAATGCTCTTCATTTCTTCATATGAATTCATATCTGTATCTGATATTACTTTTCTCCTGCTTAAAGGACAATCTTTGACATTTCTTGCAGTGTAGATCTGGTGGTAATAACTACTTTCACATGTAAAATGTTTGAAAAAAAGCTTTATTTTGCCTTTGTTTTTGAAAGACATTTTCCTAGATATAAATAGCTAAGTGAATTTTTTTTTAATTTCAGTACTTAAAATATGTTGTTTCATTGTATTTTTCACTTATACTGTTTCTGACAAGAATTTGCTTTCACCTTTATCTTTTTTTCCTCTGTACAAAATGTGTTTTTATTTTTTTCTCTAGTTGCTTTTAAGATTTTCTCTGCATAATACCTAGTTTGGAGCAATTTAATGATGATGTTTCTGATTTAATTTTCTTCATATTTCTTGCTCGTGGGGTTCATTAATCTTCTTGGCTCTGTCAGTTTATAGCATTAATCTAATTTGAAAATTTTCTGACCATTATTTCTTCAAATATATTTGTTCTGCCATCCATTTCTTTGATAACTCCCATTACATGTATGTAGTAAACTGGAAGTTTTCACGAAGCTCAAATATGTTCTCCTGTGTTTTTAAACCTTTTCTCTATGTTTCATTTGAATAATTTATACTGCTATGTCTTCTGCTTCTCTAACTAATCTTTTCATCTACAATGTCTAACTTCTCATTAATCCCATGTAGAATATTTTTCACCTCAGATATTGTAGTTTTCACCTTTAGAAATTCAATTTGGATTCCACATCTCTATTTAAGATTTTGAATCTTTCCCCTAGCTTTATGGACATGTGGAGTAACCTTATAATAACTGTTGAACCTCCTAGTCTCCTAATTATAACATCTATTTAAGTTCTGGGGAGATTTTGGTTGATTGATATTCTCATTATGATCATATGCTTCTACTTGTTTGTAGTATATATTTGATCGGTATTTTATTAGATGCCATATATTGTTGAATTTTACCTTATTGAATACTTAGTGTCTTTCTGTATTCTTGTAAGTACTGTCGAACTTTGTTCTTAGATATTTGATCCTTCTGGATGTTGCTTTTATGAATTATTTGCCAGAACCAAAGCAACATTTAATCTATGGCTAATATTCTCCACAACTAAGGCAGGACCATTCTGAGAACTCTCATCATTGTCCCACAAATTATGTGGTTCTCCACTCTGGTTTGATGAAATCTACCAGAGCCCTTCTTTCAGGAGTCACTATTTTTTATTACTTGATGTTCAATATCTTGAAAACCATTGTTTCATATATTTTATTCTGTTTTTCAATTCTTCTCCAGCAGGAGGGTAAATCTGGCTCCTGTTAGTCCATCCTGGCTAGAAATAGAAGCCTCAATTTTGTTTTAAGCATCATGAGTTTTAAATAAATATTTTAGAAGGTCATAATCATAAAGTAATGTTGGGTATATATAAATTCAGAGGTACAATCTGAAATTTATATACCAAAAATACTTTCCTAAGCCAGTAACAAAAGAATACAAAAATAGTAAGCATATCTTTCATTCAGTTGGAATGATGTATCCTGTTATCATTTTTATATTGAACAATTGGCACAATGTAGTTCTAGAGAACAAAAATATATTACTTTCTGTAATGTGTTTCACTTTTTAAAAATCATGGTTAAATGTATGAGTTTTGAGATTATACCATTTGTGTTCCAATTCTACTTTATTATGTGAGTGAATTTGAGCAAATTTATTTACCTCTTTGTGCCTCATCTTTCTTATTTATTATGTGGTTTTAAAAAAATTATATCTTTGGATTTATTCCTGTAAAGCATGTATCGTAGTAAATGTCCAATATATGTTATTTTCCCCCAATATTACATAATTTTACATTTCAAAGTAATGTTAATAATTTAATTCATGCATACATGAATCACAATCTGAGAGAAAACATTACACAAACATAATAGACCCATTGCTATTATCTACCTGACATGCAATGAATTATCCTAAATGGTGTCTCTGCTGTCAGCCTCCCCACCCTACATTCTTTTTACGTTTGCCACTCTGGATTAACCTTTGTGGAGAACTACTGCCAAGTATAGAAGTCCTTCATAATCCCTCTTCCTGGACAGCCTCTGGAACTTTTTATATTAAGGCCCAAGTCTATTTTTCAAGCTTCATCTACTCTTCTCTTTCATTAACTGTGTCTTACAGCCACATAGATGAATGTCCATGAACATTCAAGGAGCTTTATTATGTCTGCACGTTTTTCACTCTATTTTTTCTACTTGGAGCCTCTATGTTTATGTAGTCACATATATGGTATGTCTTCCACATACTGCAATGTGTGGAATAGAGAAAACACAAAGGCAACTTCAGATAAAAATCTCTGCTCTTCACAGGCTCACAGCTACGTAAGTAAGCAGTCACAACACAATGATGACGAGTTATTCTAGAAGAATAGAATAATTGGCAAATATGATTAAGAAAAAAAAAGCATGTCTAAATATTTTCCTATGAAGTAAGGTGTGTATGTGGGGGGGGGGTGCTTTCATGAAAAGCTTCACAGAAATACTGATCACTGGACTGTTTGAAAACCCCTCTAATTTACCTCTATTAGATTTAGCAATACGCAAATCTACAGTGTACAAGTAACTTGGGAGAAATAGACTCTACATACATATTAGCTACACTATGAAATACTTAGAACAAGAACCTTGTGCACAGGGAAGGGGGAGCCTAAGACTAAAGAAACCAGTTAAATAGTAACTACTGACAGCAACACTGGTAGAGTAGAAACATGTCTAAACAAGATAAGCAGAATCTAAAAATTCAACTGCATAACTTGCAAGATAGTGATAGTGATATGTAACATTTTTCAGTTGATCTGTATTTTCACACACAAAAAAATGAACCATGAAACGTATGTTGTTCACAACTGATGATGCACTCTGATCTGACAGTCCCAGTGATCTAGTAATAATCTTCTTCATCCATCAAGACAATTTTGTCTAAGAGAGCGTATCAGATTTTAGTTTTATTTTTCATAATTCTAGCTTATCATTTATTAAGCACTCACTCTGTGCCAAACACTGGCTACACTTTATCTCTCATTTAATATTCATGCAAAAAATGTGAGCCTTTCTTCAAATATGCTATTTATTCTGAGTACTTACACTCACAATAAAAACATTAAGCTTTATTTGTATGACTTAAATAGTTGAAGAAATCCTTTTATTTCTCATTCAAAATTCCATTTTTGAATATTCCATTTTGAATAACCAGCCACCATATCTTGTAGATAACTAGGGAGTCCAGTTAAAAGGGATTAGCATCAACAATTATCATTTTACTGGGTGCCAGGCATTATACTATATCATTTAAGACTAAACAATAATTCAAGGCTAACATAGTAGACATATATTATATATTCAGAAACAGGGATCAGAGAGGGCAATCACATTTCTAAGTCACACAGGTCTTAAGTTTTGATTCTAACTATTCCTTGTGTTCCTAAAACACAACAAATATCACTTAGTGGATGCCTACCATGTGCCTAGCACTCTGCCTGTGATATGTCAAAGCTTAACACATTTATATATGTGTGTGTGTGTGTGTATACACATACACATACACACACACACACACACACACACACACACACACACACATATATATATATATATATATATATATATATATACACATATATATATATAATTACTGGTTTTAATCTTCCCAATAATGCCAAGAGGTAATTGCAGGTCCACAATTCTTCATCTGAAACCCTTGAAGACAGGTGTTATTTCAGAATTTATGTTTGTGATTTTTTTTTTGAAATATACATGTATGTTACATAAACTCCCTCCCAACATGCATGCACATTTTATTATTAATTACTTTTTGCTAAATCCTATATAACGTTTCATTCTATTTAATTCGTGTGTGTGTGTGGTAGCTTTGCCCAGTTTCCATACCAGTTAACCACTAATATCTTCCAACTGGATATTGAAATTGGAAAACAGGAAAATATAGAGTTACACAAATATAAAAATATCTGAATATTTTTATTTTGTGTTGCAGGTTCCCCTGCCCCTGTGTGTGTGTGTGTGTGTGTGTGTGTGTGTGTGTGTGTATAGGCACTTAGAGTTGGAATAAATGAAAATACTCACTGCTTTAATTCAAAGTTTTACAAATAACACATCAGCATCTAATAGTCTGCTAGCACATTCAGTCTTACTGTACAGATCTAAACAGCAGAGGCGTAAACCAAAGAATAAAAAGTAGAAGCCCTGGCCTCTCCCAGATCAACCAATGAATTGATTTCCTCTCAAACTTAGACTCTTCCTTTATACAACCGAGCATCTCTGCTCCTCGTCTTAGCGTTACATATCCCTCTTTTATCATCTTTCATTTTCTTCTTCCATCCCTTCCTTCTACTTCCCACTGTCTGCTTTTTATCTCCCATTTTCCTTCCCTTGTGTTCTTAATGGCATTGAAGATAAGGATGTCATCTGATCTAGCGCCAAAAAGTAAAGTTCTCACAGATCTTTTGGAATTTTTCTGATGCCCATTTAAGGCTAAGTTTAGCTTAGAGAGGACAAGGTTATAAAATGTTCTTAACTGCCTTACGAGGGTAGAAATGAGTGTGTGTGTTTTGCACACACGCAGGCGCATGTGAGTTTGACATCTGTAGTTGGTAACATTCTCTATTTCTTACAATTTCATTCTCACTAGATCTTCAGAGTACAAAAAAAAAAAAACAGCGAGACATCTTATTTCTATAGAACACATATCAGCTAAGTGACTGTGGTAATTGGTAATTAATTACAGAGTTTAAATAATGTTATTTAGAATAAGATTCAATCATGATATATCTTAAAATATCAATACGAGAATTAATCCAATACTGTTTTCCCATTACAACGAGTTATTTCTTTCACTGATATTAACTGTACAGAGACTTTTCTAATTCTGTTTTAATCAGGAAGCATTTCTGTGCTCTCACACAAATTTGTTCCTACTCCTATTATAGTATTTATTGTGTTTAAAGTAGATGACTAGTTCTGTTCTTTAAAGAGATAATTTGCTTCTTATTAATAAGGATTGTATATTTTTTGTTTTTGTAACTTGAGGTTCAAGTACTTAATACTTAATAAGCACTCGATAGGTATTCAATAAGTATTTACAAATAAATTTACTTTATTTTCTCTCCTGTCTATTCTAATTTGTCATTAAAAAGTTAAAAAAATCCAAATCTCAAAAGCACTAAGAAAAATTATAGATTTTTATAAGATTTTGGAATGAGCTAAGACTTCTAAATAGAATGCCAAATGAACAAATCATAAAAAGCCTTTTTAGCGGGAAGTGAACATATCAAAAGCTTTTTTTTTCACAAACTCAGTAACTCAGCCGTTACTTTTCTAATATGTATCCTAAGAATAAAATCAAGGATGTAGATTTAGCTACATAAATGTTTATCACAGGATTGCTAAAATACACACAGGACAACAAAATGGAAAGAAAATATGGAAATGACCTCAAATGTCACCTAATAGAAAATATAATTATGGCAAGCAGCTCTATTACAGTAATTGAGTTTAAGGTATTAAATCAGATTGTTTGATATTCTCCTTCTGTCCTTATACTTGCAATGCTACCATAAGTTTTACCTGGGCAAAGTTTCCTCAACACTAAGATAAAAAAAAAAAAGAAAGAAGTTTACAATTATCACGATTGTACAGAATGTAGATGCCTAGTCCTCATTATTACAATATGCAGTACAGTTTTTACAATCTATAACATAATATAATGCATTTCGTAGCACGAAAGGAGAAGCAAGATATAAGTATATTTCATGTTACAGAACAGTAGATTCCAATAAGAATGGAAACTCCCATTCTTTGTAAACACTTTATGTGTAGTAGAAAAAAGAACTCAAAGTATATTCTCCAAAATGTTAAAAGTAATTCATTCTGAGTGGAGAAATTATGAATAATTGCATTTTTCTTGTTTTATCTCATCTTATTCTTAATAAACATGTGTTACTTTTAAGTTAAAACATTATAATAGAAGGAATTTCTCCTAAAAAGTACTGCTTATTTCTTGGAAGTATCATATCTTCTATGCACAGAAGTCTGTATAATACCAAAACGTTCTCTCACCATGCTCTCCTCTATTTCTGGTCACACTATTAATCTGCTATGTTATTTGAATGTTCATAGGCAGAACAAACCCACCCTGCACACTTTATAATAAACTGCAAGACCCTGGGGAATTAATGTTGATTAATAAGTACATCTATTGTTTCTGAACAAACCTGTATCTGGTGTACATAATCCCGAGAATTCAGGAAAACCCTAATTTGCCTGTCTCCACTCTTGTTCCTAGGGAATCTGCATAAGGTCTGAGTAGGTTTAATGGCTGTCACAGTTACATTCCCTCCTGAAATGTGGATGAACAACAATGTATAGAAAAATTCAAGAGCTTATAACTTCAAGTTGTCATCATGTAAACCCAAGTGGTTGATTGTGGTTGACTCCTTTTAGAGACGTCACCATTATCGTGTTCCCCCTGATTAGACAATAAGGGAGGTACTACGCATCTTTTAAATGCCCAGCTTAGGCAGGCACACAATGATGCAGAGTGTGAACAATCAGATTCTGACAATGACACACTGTGTCATGATGGGGTGTGTGAGTGAGTGAGGGCCCTGTGACTGGAGGCATTCAAGCAGAGGCAAAGTGACTCCTTGGCGTGCTTTTAGACATTGAGCTCATGCATTAGGTTCTACAATGGGATGACTTTATGAAAGTTACTCTGATGTAAAAATCCTTCCATTTTTCATTTTACATAAAGGCTTGAAAGTTTAGATTTTATAAACTTTATCATTTGCAACTTGATCTCACTTTTTTTTTCAATTAGATTCAGATTTTGAAAATGAATCTTCTTTAAAAAGTCAAGAGATTAAAAACTAAATCTACAACCTTTCTTTTTACCGTACTGTTTACTAAAAGATGCACATTTTAAAAGAAATTTCACTAACCATAAGGGTATTTGAAATTTTACCTAATTTATATACTTTTTTCAGGAAGTCATGTTTACATGATAAAAATTTGTTGAGTAATTCATGCATAATTTAAAAGGGTCTAGGATATATTTCTAAGAGATGGTCGTTAAGCTTCAAGGAAAATTCAATTACAAAATAAGATTTCAACCATCATTTAAGTCAAAGAAATTAAAACAGAGACTTAGGGCAGGCCATATTTATTATCAAGTAATCATTGTATTTTGTCCAGAAACCCTTAGGTAAATTCATATCTTGCCCACCCCCTCCAAGTTTCTACTGATAAATAATAAGACTCATTTTAAGTGTCAGGGAGAAAAAAACACCAAGTTTTAATCTATAATGCTGATTCCATTTCTATGTATTCTCAAGTGTATATTTAGTGCAATATTTATCATTTTTTAAATATCATTTGTTTGGAGAGAGAAACAAAAAGAACTGAGTACCTTCCTGTGCCTTGGCTACAGCTGATCTGTCTGCATTTTGTAATCAGCCATGTGGCCATAAGAATTCTTTTTAATGTTAAGTTAAAAGGTCATTGTAAATATCAGCAAGAGTGAGAAGAGAACTCCAAAGAGGTTCAGCTTACCCAGCACTAAGATTCAAGTTAAATACCATAATCATGCCAGCCATTAGTTACCACTCAGTCTCTGTCTCCAGTCCGGAAACCAGTCTGCCAGAAGCCCAGATAACTAGAAAAGCAGCCATGTTTTATCATACAACTGATCCCCAGAGGCCAATTTAAAGAAAAATTATGTGTTCTACATTACGGAAGAAAAATACCCTAATTTAACAAAGGTCTTTTTTAAGAGAACAAAGAACATATATTTTGAAACCTAGTAATTGAAAAAGACAATACGAACTTTAAATGTTAACAAGGTGTGTGAACCTAGTCACTAACCTCAATACAAAGTATTCTTTTTGTATCTATGCAGCCAGTACTTCTTAAGAAAAATTATGAACTCCACTTTTAGTATGTTTAGCTATTATGCATTTTAAAAATTCAACCGAAAATATCTTTTAAAGGTGTTAAATTCATGGTTGCAATCTAATAGTGGAAATGACTAACTCCTTTTTTTGGAAGAAACAAAGGTTTAAAAGTTTCATCTGACAAGTAATAATTAAAAAGATTTTTAACAAACAAACCCACGTTTTAAAAAATTCCTTCAGGCCAATTCGTTAACTAATTAATTTTGTAATTTCTTCTAAAAACATGCTACTGTACATGTAAAATATATGTAGGTCTTTATTGGATTCCCATAAATTTAGTAAACTAACAAATCTAGTGAATGAATAACTGTTGAAGAACAATGATGTAATGCCTGGAAGTTTCTGAGTTGAAACTACCCAGTTCCTTTGCCAACTGAACTTGAAATCTGCTTCAGGATGACAGAGTTGCAAAGTTTACACAACTTCCAGAAAAATGAACATCATTTCCACCAATTATAATTATGTTTGAAATTTTAAATTTAACTATTTTCCATTCTATAGTGTTTAAATAAACTTAATGTCATCTAGAAAATTTGTGTTATTCCATTCTTAACAACTTATCTTTTTATGCTAACATTTCATAATTAATTTTTCTTCCCCAAATAAAAACATCTGGTAAAGACATTTACATTTATCTTAAGTGTAACTATAAACTCTGTCATTTGTGGAATGTACTTCAGTCTCAAGAAATTTCAATTACCTTAGAAATACTATAAATATCTTGATACACACATATGTGTATGTTAAAAGGCTGCATATGTATTACTTTTCTAACTTCACCATATAATTCTAACGTCTTGGTTTCTTAAGATTTAACATGTATATGAAAATGAAATTTTTGTCAGTATAATGAGTATAATTCTCATATAAAATATAAGATTTCTCCATAATTCATAGCTTTTATACATGTATGAACCATCATCACTACTTATCTGTAATATTTCAATAACATAGCATGTACTCTAAATTCTGCAACAAAGAAAGTGCTATACAACTTTAGACACTATGACAAGCCCTGGAAAAATAAATTAAAGATGTATGTAATTATCAATAACTATGTCATACTGCTTTTAGTTTAAGCTTATTTTTATTCTTATGGTTCAGTGCTAAACAGTTTTTTATCACATTTTACGAAGTTTGACTTTGATATACCATTGGCATCTGCTTGCTAACAAGACATTGTTAATAGTTCACTTAGTGTATCAACACAGAGTTTTCAGTAGTCTGCAGGTCATGAGTTTAACTGCTAATTAAAATTATGGTAAAGTGGTTTCATATTGGCTTGACTGGTTAAAGTGGACAATGCTGGATGCCTACCCAGCATCTGCTCCCCTACCCCTTTTCTCCTGCCCAGCAGAACCTCTACTGGATTCAGCTACCAAACTCTCTCTTCCATGTGACTTTGGGGAAGCTTACATTATCCCTGCTCCAAGGAAAGGTCCTGAGAAGTCTACATTAAACTTATTAATACCATTCCCTTTCCCATGGACTGGTTCAAAAACTCAAGCTTAAGCCAATCGGCCTATGGAATTACTATTAGCCCATGGTAAAAGGAGAGGTTTTCTCTCTAGATATGAATAAGAAAGCATGTTGCTTCAGTCACCACTGGCAATCATCTGACAACCACAAAGAACTTCAGGGTAGGGGAAAACTAACACACATGGGGAGGAAAGGGCCAAGAGAAGTAAAGTAACACAGTGAAAGCCTTGATCACACCCTACATGAAGCCCACTAGCTCTGAACTTTTTGTGATGCAACATAACATATTTCCTTATTGCTTAGGACAACTTATACCATTTTGGTTGGTTTTGCAGCCAAGAACATCCTGACATTTTTGTTTTAACGGAGGTAGCACTCCCAACAATGACTCGCAATTTGAATTAAGTACATTATTAGAATATGCACATCACTCATTCAAAATTACCCCAGAGACACAGCCCCAGATTCAGACTCCTGAACTGAGGTCACTCTGGTGGAAAAAACTGAGACACTTCTGCTATTAGCTGTATCTCAAAATCTTACCATTCACGTTACAGACATAATTAAAGAAGAATGAAAATACTAATTCATTTGAAGAATTTTCACTGGGTAACAAAAATTATACATTTTTACAATAAAATAGACTTTGCCAAAGAGAGGTTCTCATTTCTTTTTTCTTACCTCTTTCACACTGTGGACCAGTGAATCCATAAACACAAGCACAGCGGTTTGGTCCAATACAACGTCCACCGTTCTGACATCCATTTTCACAGACAGCTGCACACAAACACAGTGAGAAGCTCATTATATGGTAAATAACCAAATCTAATATAATAGTGTGGAGATGCAGCCAATAATGAATCTTACCTCCAAAACACAAATTATAGCTTACATTACACATTTAATAAATATATTTAAGTGTATGGTAAGGCAAAAGCCTACACAATTCATATAAATCACATTGTTATCCAAGCATTTGGTACAATTTTTTTTTAAAAAATCAGAATCACAATTATTGGCTGGCTCTAATGTTCACATAATAAGAGAATAACTACTCAATTCTCTATTTCAGTTCTATTAATCCTAAAATCTATCTTCATAGGTAAGGAGGTGAGTAAAATATGGGGAAATATAGGAAAAAGGGGGCAGACATTAGTTAGCAGAGAGGAAGGAAAAAAGGAGGGGAAATGTCAGAGGACATAGCAATTAAGAGAAGAAGCAAAAATCAGAGAAAAAAACGTCAAAATGCGGCGGGGGGGGGGGCGGAGCAGATAAATTAGGACAGGGCAAAACTAATGTAAAACTTGAGGGAAAAAATACCATCAATTAAGCAATAAAATAACAAGAGAAATAATTAATGTGTAGAAAGAATGTGCAGGTTATACAGGAAAAAAAAAAAAGAAAAATCTCTTCTGTCAGTACAATAAGTTATTTCATATAAAATTAACCCATAGTGCAAAATTTTTAAATAATGATGAGAAACACATGCGCAACACTCTTTGACTTCTTTATATTTGTAATAAAAAAACTGGGACTTGGGGTTCAGTTGGCCCAGAACTGAACCTGAGCAGCTCCCCTCTCCTCACTGCACCACCCTCAGTATAACTTGGCTCAGCAGCCAAAACTCCATGACAAGAAGTCTCCTAAAAGATCACTTTTCAGATTCCCTGAAAAATAAGCATTCCTGTGAACCATACTGATGACAACTGAATTCAAGAATCATGTCTTCTTCAAAAAAAAACACTGGTACCAAGAACTTGTCTCTCAATATACTCACTCTGCTGAACAGAAATACTCTGTCCTCATAGATGAAGAGGATTATATTCTATGACCCAAAAATAGAGTTTAAGACATTAAAGGGAACTGAGGGGGCAACGCACATTTATGTGCACTTCAAGAGAGGTAAATATCAAAAATGGAAAGGCCAATAAGTGAACTGATACTTAAAGATACAATAATGCTATTTCCTTACCAGGAATACTGAACTGGATTACCAATCATCATCATCATCCAGAATGCTCAAAGTGGCTTCTGCTCTGCTGACAGTAGCAAGACCAAAACATACTTTGAAACAAAAAGGTATCTTCAAGCATCAGTGTGCCAACGGTCTTCAAATTCTTTGTCTGCACCAGGCTCTGCTCAAAGGCTAGGATTCTGTGTATATTTGCACAAGCACATCTCCCTAAGAACACCTTTTCTGCTTCTTTACCCATACCAAGATGATGTCTAGGTTGCACTTACAACTCATCACTGCCTTGATATATGGGTTGGACAGTAAATTACATGAATAAACAAAGAGGATTAAAGAGATGAAATAAAGGTCATAAGAAGAATGAGAAAGATGAGAGTGGACAGGAACATTGGAAAAAAGCAAACACCTGACAGAGAACTCTGAGTAATGTGTAATTCCACAGAAACAATTGCCGGGATTTGAACATTCTGATTGTTAAAAAGATATACTACCAAAAGGTAGCACTCATCTAATATAATTAATTAAAATGTGAGGAATTTCTTTTAAACATTATCAAGCTATAATAAATGTAAATGAAAGTCATTTTCCCAGACATGTTCTTTAATTAGAAATCTGCTAGCCTTTAAGACATGAATGGGAAAAAAGTATTCATCAAAGCATTCATCATCGACACTCAGGATCTATCCCTGGGTAAGTGGAGGAAGGGCTTCTCTCATGATTTTCTAAATGTCAGGTAGAAGAACTGGGCTGGATAAATCCTGAGATTCTCCTGGAAAGAGCTCATGTGGTAGGGATTATGCCTAGTTTATTTAACCAGAGTATGTTTGCCTTTGTATCCCTGCCATGCACTGTATCTGATGTACTACAGATACTCAAGAAAAAGAAAATCTTGCAATATGTCAAAATTTCACAACCTTTTTCTCCACTACTTCGGAAAGTAGAACAATTTAGTGAGCAGATCAGTTCTGTTGTTCCCAGCACGTCCTGATCACAATATCTTTCCAATTCTCAGCCTGTAAAATAGTGCTAATAGTCTCTACTCCCTTAGAAGTATGAGGATTAAATCAAATGACATCTAAAACGAGGTGCCCGGTGGCTGTACATTAAAATGTTCTACAAACTTTCACTCCCTTTCTCTTTGATATTACAAGACTTGCTCTCAAAATCCAATGTTTACACTGAAGAGCAAAAGCAAAAGAAGAAAAGCTGACAATACATATGAAATTGGAGCAACAACTTCTGTTGAGTGAGTTATAATAAGTTATTTTGTAAAATAATATTTTTTGTAAGAAAACATAACAGAAACAGAAATTTACATTAATTGCAGTTGGAAAGAAACTTGAATATACCTACATTTTCACTATGGAAAGAATGCTGACCACCCAAGAAGTAAAAATGCTTGCACCTGGTATGGGACAAAGCAAAGGCAGGAGAAAAAAGACATACTGTAGATGGAAATATGAGCTGGTTTCTTAACTGCTACCGTGACGTGGGGAGAAGGGAAAAGCATACCCCGTTTCGCATTGGTCAGCCTGTGAAATGGAACACTGATAATGTACTATAGAGGTTTGAATATTTTTATTCAATCAATATTTACTGAGCACCTACATTGTACTAAGTAATATGACAAGTATATGATAGTCTCCCGTACGCGTAACATGGGTACAGACACTTGGACATAAATGGTCGTTACTTCTACACAAACATATCAAATAATAATAGCTAAACTAGGTTAAAAAGTTAAAAAGAAGAAACAAAAGCCTGCTATGTTGACATAGGACTATATGAATCTTTACTATTGGCTCTAGCTTCTTCCTGTCTTCCAGGATACCATGCTCTCCCTGTTTTCCTCTTATTTCATTATCTACTCTTTCTCACTCTTCTCTGTTGGCTTCTCTTTCTCTTCTCCATCTCAAAATGTTGGGCTAAATCAGGGATCTGGCTTCAAACTACTTTTCTTCTCTATACCAATTTCATCTAGGCCTATGATTAAAATATTATCTGTATAAAAATTCAATCTTTTTGTTCCCAAACTCATATCTCTATCTCTGACCTCTCTCCAAAGATCTGAGTTCACAGATCTTTCCACCTGGAGCTCCAACAGACTCTTAAACCATCAACTCCAAAACAGAACTTTTGATATCCCATGTTCTCTGCTCCAACTGACACCCAGATCAATGCATTCCCTGCTCAGTCTTTACCGTAATCAGGAAATGACATCACCATTCAGCCTAGAGCTCCATCCAGTAAAATCCTCTAGTCACTATGGATTTTTGCTTTTTCTTTTTTTCTTACTCACCACACCTAGTCCATCACCCTGCCCTTCCTTACATAAATTCAACCTTCAAAACATAAGCTAAATCCAAGCACTTCTTACATCCTCAATTACTATAGCATCATTCACCAGCACCACTGCAATGGCCTCCTAACTGGCCCTCTCATTTTCTCTCTTGCCCTTTACACAATCCAGTTTCAACACAGCAACCAGAGAGAATCTTTTCTAACATCAGCCAGTTCATATCACTCCACTGCTCAAAATGCTCCAATGGCTTCCCCTAATAATGAGAGTCCAGTCCAAATTTCTTTTCTTAGTCTCTAAGGCCCTACGCCTCCATCTCCAAACTCACCTCCTACCATTATCTCCTTTCCTGCAGCCATGTGGTCTTCTTACTGTTTCCAAAATACATAAAGTCTGTTCCCACCACAGGCCCTTTGAATTTGCTTTCCCTCTGCCTAGAATATTTGCTCAAAGTCACCTTCTCAGAGATCCCCAAAGTAAAATAGCAGAGAACTGCTTATCCTTACTCAGACTCTCTCCCTCTTACACTGCTTTTTTCTTCTAGAGCTCCTTATTACCTAATTTGTCTTAGGTATTTACTTTTCCACCTACTTGTTAATTGTTTTCCCCACCAGAATATAAGCTCTGTGAGGCTGGGGCATCATTTTGTTTGCTCACTGCTGTACTTCCAGCACCTTACATAGTGTGGAGCACACAGCAGTTACTCAGTAAACATGGCTGAATTAAATGAAAAGAGCACCTTCTAAAGAATGCTTTCTACATTTCTGGGAAAGCAGTTAAGCAGTTTCAATGTTTTATAATCCTCCTTTTAGCAGATATGTTTCCAGGACTTTTCTGGATTTACAAGCTGAAAATTGTTACATATGCTTCTTTACTCTCAGTACTATAACACATTTCTCTACATAAAACAACTTAGAAAATGTCTTCCTTAAACTATTTCTTAAGCTGATAGGTAGTATTTATCTAATCTTCGCCTTCTATTTGCTGACTAATAAGTTTTGTTAATTACATATTCTGCTTATATCATGTGTTCTATTACCCATAAGATAAATGTCAGGCAAGGATATCATCTCATGATATATCGAGAGAACAAATTATCAGGTATATGCTGCTCTTCTGACCCAGAGCTTTTCCCTTTTTTTCAGTTGGAAAGTGTGGTAACATCAATACCATTTGACACAGGCAGAAGAACAAAAAAAGCAGCTTCTCCAGGAAGGGAAACTGTTTGTCATCCCCTTGCTTCCCATTTCTGTGTGAAGAGCATGGAAGGGACATACCTACAAGAGCTCTTTCTGCAAAACCTTCAGGAAAATACAGAATATACATATATTCCCTTTATAGGTAAAGCAGCTGAGTTCACGCTGCAAGTGGCTGGTTTCAAGACAGATTTGAGCAAATACTCTGAAAGATGACTTGAAGCACAGCTCTTCCCACTATAACTCTAAATTATGATTTCCCCCACCTACAAAGTAAAAAGTTGTGTTTCAAGGAGGACAATTGTGTCTCTTTCCTGGCTATTTAATTCTATAAAAGATATCAGGTTTGATAACATAAAAACAAAAAAGAGATATGACCAGGTCTCCCAACACTTTTGTAAATACGGGAAAAAGATACAAATCTGCCTGTTTATAAATATTGCCTGTTCACAACACTTTTTCCTTTTTTATGATTACAAACTGGAGTCAACTGTACAAAATTTGGAAAACCCTGAATGTATGAAAAAATACAGGAAAAAAAAAGCACCCATGAAAAAAGAAACTTTGCTATGGTTTCTGTTCCACTGCTGCCCAGCTCTTTCCTGCTTTCACCTGGCCAACTCTAGCATTTAAAAAAAAAAATTATTACATTGACAACTCCTATTTTTTGCAAGAAAACTGACCTCAATGCACTGTATTCTCTTAAATACTTTAACACTCCATTTCCCAAACTTCATTCAATCTCCTAACAGTTTTTACCGTACTTGAGAACCATCTACACAAGAGGCCAGCAAACTGTGATGACCTTCAGGTCAGATCTTGCCCAACACCTGTTTTTGTACTGCCCGGGAGCTACAAAGGGATTTTGCACTTGTATATGGTTAAAAAACAAAGGGAGAATATTTTTGTGACAGTGAAAATTTTATTAAATTCAGTGTCAGCATCCATAAATAATGTTTGCTGAAACACAGCCAAGCTCTTTCATTTACATGTTGTATATGGTCACTTTTGAACTACTATAGCAGAGCTGAGCAGTTGGAACAGAGACCGCAAAGTCTAAAATATTTACCATCTAGCTTTCATAGAAAAAGTTGGCCTACTCCTGACCTTAACAGAATATTTTTCTTTAAACTGATTCACTATTTATTTAAAATTATTTTAAAAGAAAACTTTATAACACTTAAAAATGGCAAGCTATAATTACCCTAACTGGAAGGCTACCTTAAAAATAATTTCAATAACCACATGGAGGTACTATTTTACATCCATTAAAAGGCCTGCCTATCATGCAAAAAAAAAATAAATAAAAATAACAATAAAAAAAAATAACAAGTATTGGCAAGGATGTGAAGATATTTGAACACTGGTAAGATTGTAAAATGGTGCAGCCACTACGGAAAACAGTATAGCAGCTCCTCAAAAAATTAAAAATTGAATTATTATATGATCGAGCAATTCCACTTATCGATATATATCCAAAAGACTTGAAAACAGGAAGTCAAATGTTCACAGCAGCATTATTCACAATAGGCAAAAGGCAGAAGTACCTCAAGTGTCAACCAATGGACAAATGGGTAAACAAAATATGGTATACACATAAAATAGAACATTATTCAATCTTAAGGAAATTGTGACACATGCCACAGCATGGATGAACCATGAACAAAATTAGGCTAAATAAAATAAGCCAGTTACAAAATTACAATTCTGTATGATTATGCTTATATGAGGTACCTTGAGGTAATCAAATTCGCAGAGACAAAAAGTAGAAGGGTGGCTGCTAGGAGCTGGAGTGAGAGAGAAATGGGGAGTCAATATTTAATGGGTACAGAGTTTTAGTTCTGCAATATGAGAAAACTGTAGATGGATGGTAGTGACAGTTGCACAATGTGAATGTAACTAAAGCCACTGAACTGTACATTTAAAATGGTTAAAATAGAGAAGATGGAGGAGCAGGTAAAAGTGGGTTTGCTTCATACCAGGTCCTCATTAAAATTAAAATCACATTTTAAAATAATCGATGTAAAGAATCACCCAAAATCCAGCTGATCATAACTGGTACGTGTGATAACATAAAGAAGGAGCCACATCAAAGCCGGTAGGAGGGGCAAAGTCTTGAATTGGGCTAGACCCGCACCCACGGATGGTGGTGGAGCACCACGAGGGAGAGCAAGGCTGCAGAGGGCCCCCTGAAGGAGAGAGGGGTCCTAGCTGCATTCAGCGGTATCCAAGCCTAGGGTCCCAGTCTAGGGAAGAAGAGTTCCCAAAAAAAGTTGACAGTAAAAATCTGGCTGTCCAGGCGAGACAGGAGACTCAAATCCCAGACACCCTGTTAAAGGGCTCAGTAATAGTCTCCCTTGCCTGCAGAAACTCACCCGGGACACTGGCAGTGGGTCAGAGGCTTGGGCAGTTTCATACAGGGAAAGACTGCATTACCTGGTGCTGGAACAAGGGCTACACTGGCAGCCAACATTGTGCTTTAGCAGGGGAGAAGGGCAGCTATGGGGGAGTCTATAGATTGATGCCTATTTGCCAGTGCAGATCTCTCTCCCCGCATAGCCAATTCTGAAGCTGCACTGGCTTGAAGAGAGAGCCACCCTTCCCAAACCATAGACTGCCCTGGGCAGCTTGTCGCTGGCAGCTGCCCCACCCTGCCCCTTTCCACGGCCGAACTTTCAGCACAGGCAACAGACTTCAGCCAGCACTGTAAGTGCATTTTGGGAACAGTTTCAGACAGATCACTATTGCCAACACTAGCTTGGGTGGATTGTGGAGATCTGTAGTCCAGTCCCAGACAGCAGCTGGTCTTGCTATGATTTGTGACTTTTTTGGGAACGTGTGAATGGACACAAAAGTTGCAGCAAGACTGAAGCTATATTGGCCTGGTGGCCATTGACCACCCCTTCCCCCCACCACACACACAACCTAACCCACCAATTGCCTGTGGCAAGCAACCACCACTGCCCCGAACCTTTTCCTGGGCCATGCATTCTGCACAGGCCACAAACTTTGCCTGTCGCAGCGCATGCATTTCAGGGAAATCAGTTGTGGGCAGACTACTGTTGCCTGCACGAGCCGCAATATCACTTGAGGGGATCGCAAGGGTCTGTGGGACTGCCCCAGACAGCAGCTGGTCTCGCTGTGATCTGTGACTACAGTGGGAACACACAGGCACAGAAACTGCAGCAAAACTAAAGCTGCATTTGCTTGATGGCCCTTATTTCCCTGGGATCTCACTTCACCACAAAGTGCCTGCAGCCCATTGACAGGCAGCCACCCCTGCCCTGCCCCTCTCCGGGGTTGCTCATTCTACCCCGGCAACAGACCTCAGCTAGCACAGTGAGCAAATTTCAGGTAAAATAGTGATGAGCAAATCACTGCTGCCAGCATGAGATACAAAATCGCTTGGGCAGATTGCAGGGGTTTGTGGGCCCATCCCAAATGGCAATAGGTCTCACAGTGATATGGGACTATTGTAGGAGCTCATGGTCTCAGAGCTGGCAGCAAATCTGGTGCTACATAGGCCTGACAGCCCAACTCCTCATGGAGATGTTGCCCCAACTAACCCACAAATTACCTGTGGCAACCCTACTCCCAGGCAATCTAGTTCCATTCTGTGCTTTCCTTGAGACATGAATTTAATAGTTCACGTGTCCCTTGCAAAGCCCATGCATCCAGGAAAAGCCACAAACCCATGTCCACAGCTTCAGTAATTCCTGAACAGATTCTCAGGTATTTACAGGACCAAGGTAGGCAGTAACTGGCTTTGCTGTAATCTGAGAATTATACAGGGAGCCACAGAGACAGTGCTGGCATGTAAACTGACACCACAGTGGCAGTGAGAAATCTGCTCAAAATAGCCAAGTGACTCCCTAGGTTACTGCACCACCCAAAGCATCTATCACCCGGTGGCTCTTCCAGTTGTAGAGTCTTACAGGCAACTGACAACACACAAAGGGTAGTCTCAACAAGTACACAAGCCTGCTAGGGCAAATCTCATTCCTTGAGGTCAGCCCCCACACAGCAACTCATACCTATGGGCATAGCCAGTTCCCACAGTTAGTCAGCCTGGGCATTAATCCCATCCTCTGATGTACCAAAACCAATTAAGGTTTAGCTATAACACACAACCCACACAAAGATCATGTCCAGAGCCCCAAGCACAGGTGATTAGGGACAGCATGCCACTGGACTGCACAGGGCAACTTCATATAAGGCCATCTAGCCAAGGCTGAGAGATGAAATAAATCTTCCTAACACATAGAAACAAACACAGAAAGGCTAATAAAATGAGAAAATGAAGAAATATGAAACAACAGGAGAAAACTCCAGAAAATAAGTTAAATGAAATGGAGGCAAACACCTACCAGAGACAGAGTTCAAAATAGTGGTTATATGGATGTCAATAAACTTAGCAGGGAAATGGATGAGCTCAATGAGAACCTCAACAGAGTGATATAGCAAGCATAAAAAAGGATATAGAACCCATAAAAAAGAACCAAACAGAAATGAAAAATACAATAACTAAAATGAAGAATACACTGGAAAGATTCAACAGTAGATTGTATGAAACAGAAAACTGAATCAGTGAACTAGAAGACAAGGTAGCAGAAAACAACCAATCAAAAGAGCGAAAAGAAAAAAGAATTAAAAAAAAATAAGAATAGTTTAAGAGACCTCTGGGACAACATGAAGTATAACAATATCTGCATCATGGAGTATCAGAAGGAGGAGAGAGAGAGCAAAAGATTGAGACTCTATTTGAAGAAATAACGACAGAAAACGTCCCTAACCTGGTGAAGGAATTAGACATAGAAGTCCAGGAAGCACAAAGAGTCCCAGATAAGAGAAATTCAAACAGACCACACCAAGAAACATCGTAATTAAAATGCCAAAGGTCAAAGACAAAGAGAGAATCTTAAAAGCAACAAGAGAACGGCAGCTAGTTATTTACAAGGGTACCCCCAATAAGAATGTCTGCTGATTTTTCAACAGAAACTTTGCAAGCCAGAAGGGACTGACAAGAAATAATTAAAGTATTGAAAAATAAGAATCTACAACTACAAATACTCTACCTAGTAAGTCTTTCAATTAAAATGGAAGGTGAAATAAAGAGCTTTCCAGACAGAAAAAAGTTTAAGGAATTCATCACCAACAAGCCATTATTACAAAGAATGTTAAAGGGAATTCTGTAAAAGAGAGAGAACGAGAGCGAGAGCGAGTGCAAGAGTGTGAGAGAGAAATAAATAAATAAATAAATAAATAAATAAAAATAATAAAATGGCAGTAACTACATAAATGTCAATAATCACTTTAAATGTAAATGAATTAAATGCTCCAATGAAAAGACACAGGGTACCCAAATGGATAAGAAAACAAGACTCATGCATATGCTGTCTACAAGAGACCCACTTCAGAGCAAATGATACTCAAAGAGTGAAATTAAAGGAATGGAAAAAGATATTTCATGCAAATGGAAATGAAAAAAAAAAAAGAGCTGAGATAGCAGTACTTATGTCAAATAAATTAGACTTTAAAACAAAGGCTATAATAAGAGATAAAGAAGGGCATTAAATAATGATAAAGAGATCAATATATCAAGAACATATACACACACAACATAGGAGCACCTACAAACATAAAGCAATTATTGACTGACATAAAGGGAGAGATCAACAGTAATACACTCATAGTAGGGAACTTTAACACCCCATTGACACCAATGGACAGATCTTCCAAACAGAAAATCAATAAGGAAACAATGGCCCTAAAAGACACACTAGACCAGATGGATTTAATAGATATTTTCAGAGTATTACACCCCAAAGCAGCAAAATATACATTCTTCACAAGTGCGCATGAAACATTTTCCAGGATAGACATGTTAGAACTCAGAATAAGCACCAATAGATTTAAGAAGACCGAAATCATATCAAGTGTCTTATCTGACCAGAATGGTATGAAACTAGAAATCAAATACAAAAATAAAACTGGAAAATACACAAATACATGGAGGCTAAATAACATGCTACTAAATAATTAATGGGTTAACAATGAAATCAAGGAAGAAATCAAAAGATACCTAGAGACAAATGAAAATAAAAACACGACTCAAAATCTGCGGGACACAGCGAAAGCAGTCCTAAGAGGAAAATTCATAGCAATACAGGCCTACCTCAAAAAACAAGAAAATGCTCAAATAAACAATCTAGTCTTACACTTAAAAGAACTCAAAAAAGGACAGAAAACAAAGCTCAAAGAGAGTAGAAGGAAACAATAAAGAACACAGCAGAAATAAATGAAATAGAGTCTAGAAAAACAATATAAAAGATTAATAAAACCAAGAACTGATTCTTTGAAAGGATAAACAAAATTGATAAACCTTTAACTAAACTCAAGGAAAAAAGAGAAAGGACTCAAATAAATAAAATTGGAAATGAAAAAAAAATAACCACAGAAAAAGGATCATGAGAAAATTCTATGAGCAATTACATACCAACAAATTGAACCATCTAGAATAGATAGTATCCTAGAAACATAAAATCTCCTAAGACTGAGTCAAGAAGAAACAGAAAATCTGAATTGACTGATTACCACCAAGGAAATCAAATCAGTAATCAAAAAATTCCTAAAAAACAAAAGTCTTGGACCAGATGCCTTCATAGCTGAATTTTACCAAACATGCTAAGAAGAATTAACACCTATTATTCTCAAACTAGTCCAAAAAATTCAAGAAGAAGGATGACTCCATAATTCCTTTTATGAGGCTACCATTACCTTGATTCCAAAACCAGACAAAGACATTACAAAAAAAAAAAAAAAAAACTATAGGCCAATACCTCTTATGAATATTGATGCAAAAATCCTCAACAAAATATTAGCAAACTGAATTCAGCAATATATTAAAAATATCATACACCATGATCAAGTTGAATTTATTCCTGGGATGCCAGGTTGGTATTGGTACAATATTCACAAAATAATTAATGTGATACACCACATTAACAAATTGAAAGATAAAAGTCATATGATCACATCAATAGATGCAGAAAAAGCGTTTGGCAAGATCCAGTATTCATTTATGGTAAAAACTCTCAGCAAAATGGGAATAGAGAGAACATACCTCAACATAATAAATGTCATATATGACAAACCTACAGCTAACATCATACTCAATGGGGAAAGGCTAAAAGCATTTTCCTTTAAGATCAGGAATAAGGATGCTCACTTTCACCACTTCTGTTCAAAATTGTACTGGAAGTCCTAGCCACAGCAATCAGACAAGAAAGAGAAATAGAAGTATCCAAATTAGAAAGGAAGAAGTAAAACTGTCATTATTTGCAGATAACATGATACTATACAGAGAGAACCCTACCACCAAAAAGCTGTTAGAACTGATAAATGAATTTAGTAAAGCAGCAGGATACAAAATTAATATTCAGAAGTTGGTTGCATTTTTATATACCAATGACGAACTTTCAGAAAGAGAAATTAAGAAAACAATCCCATTTGCAACTTCATAAAAAACAATACCTAGAAATCAAATTAACCCAGGAGGTAAAAGACCTGTTCTCAGAAAATTATTAGTCATTGAAAAAAAGAAATTGAAGACACAAATAAATGGAAGCATATACTGTGCTCATGGGCAGGAAGAATCAGGGTCATTAAAATGGCCATACTACCCAAAGCAATCTATAGATTCAATGCAATCTCTATCAAAATAACATTTTTTACAGAACTAAGACAAATAACCCAAAAACTTAAATTCAACTATAAAAGACCCCGAAAAGCCACAGCAATCTTGATAAAGAAGAACAAAATTGGAAGTATCACACTACCTGATATCAAACTATACTACAAGTTTACAGTAATCAAAACAGCACAGTACTGGCATAAAAACAGATACATTGATCAATGGAACAGAATAGAGAGCTCAGAAATAAATCCACACCTATATGCACACTTAATATATGACAAAGGAGGCAGGAATATAGGATGAAGTAAAGACAGTCTATTCAATAAATGCTGATGGGAAAACTGGACAGATAGATGCAAAAAAAATGAAACTGGACCACCTTCTTACACCATATACAAGACTATACTCAAAATGAATAAAGATTTAAATGTAAGACCCAAAACCATAAAACTTCTAGAAGAAAACATAAGTAGTAATCTCTCTGATATTGCTACTAGTAATCTTTTTTTCAGACCTATCTCCTCAGACAAGAGAAACAAAAGAAAAATAAACAAATGGAACTACATCGAACTAAAAAGTTTTTACACAGCAAAGGAAACCATCAACAAAATGAAAAGATAAACTACTAAATGGGAGAAGATACTCACTTATGATACATCTGATAAGAGTATAATATCAAAATATATAATGAGCTCATACAACTCAACACCAGAAAAACAATCTAATTAAAAAAATGGGCAGAAGACCTGAATAATATTTCTCCAAAGAAGAAATACAGGTGTCCAATAGATCTATGAAAAGATGCTCAAGGTCACTAATCATCAGAGAAATGCAAATTAAAACCACAATGAGATATTGTCTCACACCTGTCAGAATGGCTATCATCAATAAATCAAAGAACAAATGTTGGTGAGGTTATGGAGAAAAGGGAACCCTCATATACTGTTGGTGGGATTACAAATTGGTACAGATACTATGAAAAACAATCTGGAGGTTCCTCAAAAAATTAAAAATGGATCTATCTTTTGACCCAGTAATTGCACTTCTGGGTATTTATCAAAAGAAAACCAGAACAATAATTAATTAAGACCTCTGTATCCTTATGTTTATGGCAGCACAATAGCCAATATATGGAAGTAAACTAAATGCCCATCAACAGACAATTGGATAAAGAAATTATGGTTCATATATACAATGAAATATTACTCAGCCATAAAAAAAATGAAATTCAACCATTTGCAATGACATGGATGGACCTAGAGGTTATTATGCTGAGTAAAATGTCAGACAAAGATAAATACCATATGATTTCACTTATATGTGGAATCTAAGGAACAAAAAGAACAAACTAATCAAAAACAGACTCAGAAAGATAGAGGACGACCTGGTGAAGGTCAGAGGGGAAGGGAGTGGGGGATAGGAAAGTGGTAAAGGGTTAAAGAAGTACAAATTAGTAGTTGATAGATGGTCATGGGAATGGGGAGCACGGCATAGGAAATGCAGTGGGTAGTAATGTAATGGCTATGTGCAGAGCCATAGGGAAGAGAGAGTAATCAGAGACATCATTCCATAAATGGTAAATGTCTAACCTGTACTGTATACTTGAAACTAATAATAAAATAAAATAAAAATAGTTAAAAGAGAAAACTTTGTTATATATATTTTATTATATTTTTTAAAAATATTTAACTGCAACAAAAATAAAATAAGTTTAATTTAAAACAAGCTAGATATTCTTGCACACCTAAGGCTCAGTCTTTGTTATTAAAAAGATTGATGAGCAATTCTTAGGGAGGCCTCAAAGATTAGCAGCAAAACTAGACTCTGCATCTGATGAAATGCAATTGAAGTAAAAAGAGACTTTCTTAAAATTATGGTTCAACTTTCTTTAATGTTATATCCTTCTACTCATGCATACTTAAAAATATGGAGATTCCCATACAGTCCCACAATTTGGGAAATAGTGACCTAAAGTATTCCCCAGTAATGTGTCACAATCCAGGAGCTACAATCCTTACATCCTTGCCAAAAGGTTATTTCTTAATTAGTATAGGATATTCTGCAGTGAGTAAAGACAAGAGCTTTGCTGGATTAAAGCTCCCTCTTTCACAATGACACCTGATTTCTAAAAAATCATTTCATAGCTCTAAATTACAGTATTAAATAATTAAACGCATTTGAGCAAAGGACAACAAAGGACAATTTATAAGATTGGCTCTTCTAGGATTAATTTTGTTATATCCTAAAAAATTGTGTGTGTTTGTGTGTATGAGATAGGTCAAAGAAAAACAAGTAAATATTTACTGGTGATATATGTCAAATTTGATAAAGCCTAGTGGTATTCAACAACATCAGTACTATAATACACAAAAAAATTTAGAGTTAGAAAAAATTTTACAAATAAAAATAAGAAATTCAGTTGTAAGGTATGGCTTACTACATAAAGTTACTTTTTTAAAGGATCATAGGCTTCACAAGACCTTAAATGATGACTTTGTTTGAAATACCCATTAAGCCTCATTATTTCTAATAAATCAGATCTATTCCAACATTCCTTACGTTGTCCACAGTAAGTTCCGATATATCCCTTCTGACACTGGCAATGGTCATCTGCACAGGTCCCACCATTCATGCATCTAATGCTGCACTGTTGAACTGCAAAGAACAAAAAATGTGAAAATATCAATCACTAAAATTGTAGTATCTGTAAGAGTTACAAAACTATACTAAATATCCAATTTAATAAAAATATATTCTACAGAAGTAAATGTTATGACTCAAGCATTATCTATATTTATTTGTTGTACATGCATATATGAGCATATTTGTCACAACATGTTACTGAGTGCATGTTTTAAATATATTACACTTCCGTATTAAAGGAAATAAAGTGACTAGTGGCATAGCTTCTAAATGCAGGAGACTAGGGTATCCACTCAGAATTTGGGGTTGAATGCCTGCTAGATGAGCTCAGTGCTCTGCTGTCGCAGTGGACTTGGTATCCGATACTCTCATGGAGCTCGTATTCTCATAGGGAGACCAACAAAACACAAGTAAACAAATACCACAATGTCATTATAGATTGTGATACGTTCTCTGAAGGAAACTATGTTGTAGAGAATAGCTAGAGCCAAGGAGGAATCTACACACAGGAGCCAGACAAGACCACTCTGATGCAACATTAAACGTAGTTCTGGAGGACTGGAATGAGCCAGGCATGAGAAGTACCAGGGAGGAACCTCACAGGAAGAGGACTTAGCAAACCAAAAGACCTTAGGATGGTACAGGTCTGAAAGATTTACATAATTATACAGAGGCAGGTGGGAAAGAGAAAATCTTAGAAAAGCAGGCAGTGGCTGCTAGATAATGCAAGGCCTCCTTACCATGAAAGGGTTTGCAATATGTCCCAAATGCAACAGGAAGTCATGGAAATGATAAAAATAAGACAGTGAAGTGATACGATTTGTTATTTTAAAAGGATTGTTCTAGCTGCTTTGCAGAGAATTGATTTGAAGAGGGCAAGCCTAGAAGCTAGGGAATCCATCAGGAGGTTACTGCAATAGTCCAGGTGAGAGATGAGGGTGGCTTAAACCACATGTAACAATGGTGATAGAAATGAGAAGATAGATTTGTGATATATTTTCCAGTAGAACCTGCAGGTCTTGTTAAAAAGAGTTGATGTGGGAAAAAGAGAAGCATTTGCTTTAGTACAAGGGTGGATGGCAGTGCCATTTGCTGAGGCAAGAAAGAAGTAGACTGTGGTTAGCAATGAATCAAGTTTCATGCAACCAAGTTTCAGAGACATTCAGGTGGAGATGTCAAACAGGAAACAGAACACACGAATGTGAAGCTTGGTGGAAGGATCTACTCTGGGAGTTAATTATTATGAGTCAGCAACATCTTGGTAGTAGTAGTTGAAGACTTACATGTAAATGAGTTCACCCAGAGAGGGTCAACTCTTGGGAATACCAAATGTTGAATGGCAGGTTAATGAAGAAGATACAGAAAAGAGACTAAAAAACAATAACCAAGGAAAGGAGTATTGTAAGCCATTGATATTATGTAAGTGAAGGGAAAGGAATGCATTTCAAGAAGATAGTGATTAACGGTGACTAACAATGATTAGTGTTTTAGGGAGGTGGAGCAGAATGAGGACTGAAAGGAATAAAAAAGTTCCCCACGGAAAGGGTAGTGAGTATTACTCAAGGCGAAATGAATTCATGGAGTCACTACTAAATTAAATACCATAAACTGGGCCAGTGAATGTTTAGCTGCCCAGGTAGAGAAATGAAGGTTGAATGGTAAAATTTCTCTAGCATTGAGTTTTTTGCTGAGGGCATATATGAGTAAAATATGAGAATAGGATAAATGAAGATAAGGGGAAGGGTTTCTTCCAGGTAGCCAGACCAGGGAGGTTTGGAAAAGGAGTAGAGGAAGTTTGCTAATCGGGGTGGTCAAGAAAGTCTCAATGAATTTTACAGATTTTAAAATGTGAAAATGACAGATTATTTTCAAAGAAAGTGAACTAGTTTTAATCAGAAGTTTCATCAGAAGACCACAACATTTCTTGCATGAATCTTGAATCTTACATTCCTGAGTCAAAAAGGTTAAAAGTATAACAACTTCATACTAGTGTAAGCAGACTTAAAGATTTGAGCAATTAAATAAATAATATCTGCTTCCTCCTTGTTGTAATGTTATCTTAAACAGTGTCCTAAAAGATTAATCTTGAACCTTATAGACCCAATACTTTCTAATTGGGTCATGAATAACACCATCATAGTTCACTGTTATAGTGATCTTATAGAGTTGTTGGGAGTTAATATGTGTAAAGTAAAATAAGTTAATACATGTAAAGCATAAGGTCAGTACACAATAAATATCTGTTTTCTTCCCAATCTTCCTATCCTTTGCCTTTAGTTAAGCCACAAAACAGGATATGAGTAGTAGGAGTTAAGCAAAGGCAATACGTAGAGCCTACTGTTTTAGTCTTTAAGTTTAGGCATCAGAATACTCGGATTCAAATGTGTTACCTTGGGCAAGTTACTTATGTATGCCTCAATCTCCTTCTCTTTAAAATGGGGTAACAGTAGTATCTCAGAGTGGTCATATGAGGATTAAATTAATGATACAGTCAAACACTTAAAACAGTACCTGGCACATTGTGAAAACCCAGGAAGCTATTATTCACAAAGAATTACTTCTCTACTGAATCCAGGCTCTTTTGCTGCATAGATACATAGCTTTTGAACCAAAATTAAATTGTTCTTGATGAAAATCATTACCCCGTTCCCCTTAGCTGTTGGCGGCAACAACTAAATCACCAAAGATTTTTACTCCAAAGATTAATACAGACCTACTTAGTGAGGAAAATAATCATGGATTTACATTCTCATTGAAAAGGACATTTAGAATTTATTCAAAGTCTTAAGGATAAGGCAGTAAATAAGGTCACATAAGAAACATACTTGATTTTGATCCACAGGTTGGTGATATTTGGCCACTGGAACAAGTACACATGTTAGGACGGGAACAAAATCCATCTCCACAGCTATTTCTACAAATTGCTGTAGGAAGCACAATAGGGAAGCAAATGAATAATTAGGTAATAAACCATAGTTTACAACACAAGAAAGCTATAGTTAAAAACAATAAACCTGAAAAACTAAGATATAAAATGTGTGATATATAATGTCTAAATTCAGATTTGCAAAGAAATTACCCATTATAGACATGAAACAAATCTCACAAGTATCCCTATGATAATGTGCAAACAAATCAAGCTATTTCAAGTTCCAAAATCCTAATTCTTTAACTCTACAATCAATACAGCTCATTTTTTTTTTCCATTTGAGGCAGAGTTTATATACAGAATTCACCCCGAGAAGACAGCCTTGGTCCTAGGAAGTCAGGAGGTTTGAGGAAACCAAGAGGCCCTGAATATGTTCAAAAAACCATAGCCCATTCTGTAAAGGACCTTCACAGGAAACAGAGAATGTGAAATTGGCTGAGCCAGAGACTCCAGGCCCTAAACACTTGGCAAAGCCCCAGGGGTTCAATGCACATTCCTTCCCGGCTGGTATCTGACCTGCCCCATCATCAATCTTTGTTCCCCTTAATAATTCCCTCTCTCCTTCCTCCACTTTTCTTCTCCCATATTTCTCCACAACCTAGCCTATTCCCGCTGCTCAGAAAAGCTGTTGCGACAATTTGATGGAGGGAGAGTCAAAGACTCCCGCGGCTATAACCTCCAAGGTATGAGGGTCATCACAGCAAAGAATGTTAGGCTCACTGACACAGCACATACCACGGATCCTAAAAATCCATTAGCTAAGTACATTCAAATGGGAAGGGTCTCCTATATTTAGTCCGTTCATTTAGAAGCTGAAAGATTTATCTCTATACTCACAATTGAATTTTCTCTTTGTGCACAAAAGCTATGTGCCTTAATGTTCCATGAATGGATACATGAAAACAAGAAAAGGAGAGTCTGATAACACCCTGAAACTAGCTGCAAACATATGTCTTGTGCTAGGGAGGGATCCCACATCTTTCAAAGAGATCTGAGACACCCAATAATGTTAAGAGTGTGTTCTGTAGAAGTGAACTAACTCAGTAATACTTTTTCTTCTACAAACTGCCTTTCAACACCCATATAAGATGGTCAGCACTTCCATTACTACTGTCTATAAATGAAAATGTCATAGATCATGGCACAAAGATAGAAAACTGATTTTAGCCAAGAACATGGTTCCTACCATGGAGCTGACTATTCTTAAAATGTACTAGAGTTTCTGATCACCGATGACTGTCCAATGACAAATGTTCACTAAAATGTTGTTTTATTTCAAAGCCCCCTCATCCCCAGTAGGTAGACATTTAAGTCTAGGCTTAGGTGATATACAAAGTATTCCTACCCAGGTCCTAAACCCAAAGATCTGATTGGCTGGAGATTGGTTATCCTCAGTCAGATCCCTGTCATGGCCACAGGCCTGCACTCCATATCTACGAGCCAGTGAGAAGTGAGAGTGTTTAGGCCTTCTCCCTCACACTCATCTCAAGATTATGGTATGCCTCACCAAAATATCTGTCCCTCCCGCAATCACACAAAACCAATGAGACTCAAAAACACCAGAAAGAGAGGGAAAAAAGACCTAGGTGTTGGGGGCTTCAGTGATGCGTGGAGAAGATGCATGGCAGGAAGAGTATGTGGTATGCAAGAGATCTGAGATTGAGTTCTTGTTCTGATACTGACCTCACCACAAGCTCAGGGAAAATAAAGAAAACCCCACAGCTTCTCTGAGTTTAGTTTTCTCATTGGTAAATAAAACAAGGAGATTACATTCAAATGTTCTGATGTCTCTTCAGTCCCAAACACTATGAATCTGGGCCAACCCCTTCTCGCTGTTATTCCACAGATCAAAATGCACTTCATAGCATAATTTCACAATAAATAAATTAATAAGCAAATTTTTCCATTGCTTCATGTTCTAAGGAGATTTTGAAAAAATAAATGGAAAGTGAAAAAGTCAATTCCATCCTTTGGAAACAAATATTTGGAAGCTTGGAAGTACTTCAGTGGTCTTTACAGGCCACAATTAAGAACAATAATGAAAAAACACAGACTTAAATCAAAATGCATTAGGTTTCCAGTAGTGTGAGAAATACATAGTTCTTTTAATATCTTCTCTTCATGAAGCCTGATCAAGGTCAAACATTAAAATTCTAGAAGTTGCTCATTTTAATATCTTTCTATAAAGAAATAATGCTGATGGACAAATGTATGAGAAAACTAATCTTTGGTCTTCATTTTCTATTCCTTAGAAAGTTTTACTTATTTTCTTTTTGTGAGCTGCCTCAGAGCTTTTCTTTAGTGAAATGGTGGGAAGTAATAAATACAAGAAATAATTCATTATCTACGGAAAATCCTGGTATCTAAATTC
The DNA here is from genome assembly GCA_028627145.1 of Eidolon dupreanum. Lineage (NCBI taxonomy): Eukaryota > Metazoa > Chordata > Mammalia > Chiroptera > Pteropodidae > Eidolon > Eidolon dupreanum. The sequence continues at coordinate 26,206,538 of CM053501.1, read as the reverse complement.
TTGATTTTTAAGTTTATAGTGGTTTCAATTTGGCTATTACTTCCATATATTAAATTTTAAATGTAAGAATAATTAGATTACTAAATTTAATGCAGAATATTAAAAATTAAAATTTAGGTGAGATCCATACAAGAGCTTAGAAAGGCATTACATTCTCCCTCTATTTTGTGCACTATTTTATACTCTTGGGTACTTAAAATATTTTTAAATGTGCTAATAAATATTTTTGTAGATATCTCTTGACACAACTGTAGCAAATTGTTCTTGAAGATATAAAGCTCATTTCAAGTCTATGCTTTTTATAGATTAATGATACATGTACATTCCAGTGTATCTCATAAGCACCCAAATATTTCAAGTAGAAGAAATTCAGGCTACAATATTGACTGTTACTCTGAGATTTCCAAAGTTAATCTTCTAAACAAGTAAAGAGCACAATGTTATTCAGAGACCAAAAGTATTTAAAGCTGACACTCAGAGGGATATATGTATATATAAATATACAAACATATACATATATAAATATATACATATATATATATATATTTCTACTGTAAATATTCTGGAAGGCTCTGTTCTCTGGAATTCCCATTCCACACTGATCCAATAAAATCTGACTTTACAGATTTTCAACACGTACCATAAACCAATCATTTCTCCTCGGCTGCTCTCCAACTCAATAATGGCAGTCACATTCATTACATTTAGTGAGTCAGACTTTCCGCAGTGCCTAAGTCACTCCCGGCTAGTATGGCAGGTGTGTGGTGAGTGACGTTAGCTGTTTCAGGATTCTAGAAACCATGTAAGTTTAAAGCAGGCTGGTAATGCCCTACTGGCTTGAAAGAGTAAATGCACCGTCCATAAATGCGTCACATATGTGACTTCTGTGCTGGAGAGAAAAGAATGCAATATCCCTTTCTTTCTTTTTAATAAAAGAGGCTTTACTTAAAATATTTATGAATCACCATAAAGAACAGTTGTTGTTTCCTATTTTGCTTCATTATTGGAGATTATGGGATTTTTAGGACAGAAAAAATAAGAAACTAGTCTTCACAACACTTGAAATTTCATTCCTTTTTAAAACTGTACTGAAAAAAGATTAAGGGTCTATCTCAAACCCACAAAACCAATAAATATAGAGCAGAGATGCCACTACATCCTTATTTTCCCTTGGCTAGTGTGGCTTGTCCTTTTTCTCTGTTCACAGTTGCATAATTATCTTTTCCCTGGAGAACATCAAAGTGGATCTAAAGTCAAGATTGGCCCTAAATGAATATGCTGTCTATGATACCTGGCTCTCCTCCCAACAACAGAAATGTGGCTGTGCTATAGAAACACATGGGAGAAGGCCAGTTACACTTCAACTCACAAATTCACAGGCATGTGAAATTAGACATCCCACAGTCCATTTCTGAGGCTGATAACTAATGACTTTTCTAATTAGAACTTGGAGAGCTGGGTACACCCTTTGGAAACTTAATAATCAAAAGTTTTAAAGTCAGATATGCAGAACTTCTGAAGTTCTAAGACTCACACTTTGGAAATCTATTGTGGACTATGAGATTTTTGGTCTGCAAATCCAACAGTTAAATGTCTTGCAAAAAAAATTTTTTTTAAAGTGAATTCATTTTGAAGAGTTCTCACTTCTAAAAATTTTGTTAACCTGGGCCAAGTCTAAATCCGTGAGAGTGCTCCTATCATATTTAAGTTACGTGGCTGTTGAGATGAAACCAGAGATAATAAAGTAGTTGTGTACAAAGGCCTAAGAAAGCTTGATCTTCCTAAGGCCTAAATCTCATGCAAAGTCAAAAGCCAGTTAATTTACATAACCACATTGTGGTCTTATCTGGACTCTTTTAAGAAAAAGTGGTTCTGAGTTATCTAGGGAATTGCTGTACTCCCCATCAGTTTGTATTAATAGACATAGAAAGATAAACTTTCCAAGTATCTTTGAAACCTTTATCATTATTGCCCTTCAACTAAGTCTAGACGTGAAGTCTAAACTGATGGTGACCGGCTGCTTTTCCCCCACCATACAAACGGGACCACGTCCTAATTATCACCGCTATCTGGCCACTGTACTCTAAATGCAACTGTGTGTGCGAAGGACCGAATGCAAGAGGTTGGACCCTGAGATTGGGCCAAGAGTACTGTCCCAAGCTGCGATCCCAGCCGAGCACTCACGGACAATGCACTGGTTTCCTCCAGGGAGCGTCTTCCATCCTGGACAGCAGTAGGAGTGGAACCTCGATCCGCACACGTTGGGCCTGCGATGGACAGACAAGGTCATACACGCGCAGGGACGTGAAGGTGCAGTTAACACATTATCGATTTTCATAAACAAAGCAATGAGAGGGTAGAGTTCGGGACAACAAAACAAAATTGCACTTTAAATGTATGGGGCGCAGACGTGGAAATAAATGTTTGGGGCTAGACACTGGAATGAGGGAGGGTCAGAGACATCTAAACATTGCCTTTCATCTGCCCTCCGTTGCTGCCTTTTTAAAGGGCAAAAAGAAACATGGAAACATATAATTTGCTACTATTCTAGCTTCCGGATGCAGAGAACAAAGGGAACATTCCTTTTCAAAAATCCTTACCCTTGTTCCCTAATCCATCCCTCCTGGTCAACTATTACTTTGGCCCCGAAGTGTCAAGAAGGACGCGTCGAAAGGTGGAGCGCTCGGGTTAGTGATTAGAGTGAACTGTAAGCCCCGCACACGTCCTCAAACAAAAGGCTCGGGAGCGGCGCCCCCGACGGTGGGGAGCAGGCAGGCTCTGCCAGCCCGGGCGCGGGGTGGACTCAGGCCAGCCTCCGCCCGACATTCGGAACCTGTTCCCGCACCGCGGGCTCGGCATACGCTCTGCCATCCGCACCCGAGGGCCTCGGACCCACCCGCCGCCAAACCCCCTAAGGGAGGGCTTTCTGCCGGTGGACTGGACGAGGAAAAGAGGGAGGCGTTCCTCGGAGTCTTCGGGGTCTCCAGGTGGAGGGGGCCGCGGCTCTAGCCGCCCGAACGAGGTTCAGGGAGGGGGTAGGATGGAAAGCTGCCAAGCCGAGGTTCCCCAGATGCGGCCTGCCCACCTACCCTCGGAGCACGTCCTGCTGTCCTCGCCTGCGGACGCGGCTGGCCGCCGCGGCGCCCTCCTCCCGGTACTCGGGCACCGCAAACCCGCCTTCAGAGCCTGCCGCCGCGGGCCGAACCTGTTGCGGCGGCGGCTGGGGCCGGGGCGGCTTGGGCGGCGGAGGCTGGGGCTGGCCGGCGGTGCCCTGCGCCCAGATCGCCACGCAGCCCAGCCACACGAAGTAGGGCTGGAGACACAGCCGCCGCCGTCTCCCCATCGCGGGCGCCGAGAGCGCGCGGACCCTGGTCCGCGGAGAGGAAACGCTCAAAGACAAAATCCGCGCGGCCGGAAAAAAGTCAGGGTCTAACAAACCCTTCGTCGGCTCCCGAGGTCCCCCTTGGGCTCGGGCTCCCAGCTCTAACGGGAGCCCCGGACCGAGCGCCAGCCCACTGGCTGACGGCTGGGCGCGGGATCTAGCGCAACCGGCGGCGAGGCGCGGCGGCGGTGCGGCCGACAGCCCCGCGCGGTCCACGTTGCATCCCCCGGGCCACGGCCCCGAGCGACTCCAGGACCGCCAGCGGGCGGGGGCGGGAAATTACAAAAGTAACCTGAGCAGCCGCGGCGTAAAGTTACAAAGAAAGCGGACCTCGAAGAAAAAAAGGGCCTGTACGCAGCGGCTCCGCGGATTCCCGTGCGCTCCCGGCACAGATCTTGGAAAGCTGCGAAAGTCACCAGAAAGAAGCCCGCAAGCAAACAAAAGTCGCCCCCAAAAGAAGAGGAGGGTCTCCTTCCGGCTCGCCCGGAGTCCCGCGGGGCAGCGACGCGCCTGCGGCGGCTGAGGACGCGAGCGGAGGTGCGCCGGGCCGGGGCTAGCAGCCGGTGAGAGGGAGGGCGGGAGGCTGGACTCCGGGACCGATGCGGTGGGTGAGGGCGCGGCGCGGGGGTTTTGAGGCCCGGCACAGCGCGGGGCGGGCCGGCAGGCGGCGGCTGTCAGTGGGGGCTGGAGCACGGCCGTCCACACGTGGGGCGCAGCCCCGACCGAGGGGCAGGCGCAGAATGGGCGGGGACAGAGTTAGGGGGCGACTGGGTGGGGAGGAACAAGGGGAGCTAGGCCTGGGGGAGGGGAAGAGGAAGGAAGGGGATAGGGTGAAGGGAGAAGAGAGGACTGAGATTGGGGAGAAGGGGGGCGAGCCGGAGAGGAAGGCCAGGACTGGAAGAGGGGTTTGGAAAGAGGGATTGGAGAGCCTGGGTGCGAGAGGAAATGAGCGGGGGATGGGGACTAGGTTAGGGCGAGTAGAGAAGTGGGAAAGGGGAGGGAGGGCCGGGGGCCAGGAGGAGGGGGCCGGGGGGCCGGCTGGAGGGGGCGAGGCTCTCTAGTCGGCTTTGCTTCCCGTCCCCCTCAATTGGCCGCTAGCTCTGTTTTGACTGCCTGTACAAAGCGAACAGACGACGGGGGAGGGGGCGGTTAGGGACCGGATTTGGGAAAGGAGGCAGCAGCCCCTTCCCCTCCCCCTCCGCCCTCGCCGGGCCGCGTACCAAGGACCAGGGTCTCTAAACGTGCTGGCTCGCAGGATCCTCAGCTGAACTAACCCGCAGGGCAGAGGCCACAAGTTTGATGAGAGAGAGCAGGTCCTGCCGCAGGGACCCGAATCCAGACCGGGGATTCGGGGACTCGCAGCCAAGCAGGAATAGAGACTTGCGCGGGAACAGGCTGCAGTCTCAATCCGAGGAGGCCGGGCCCTCCCCAGCGCCCTCCTAACCCACTTCCCCCCCTCGAGCGGCGTCAGTTTGCGGGACTCGAAGATAGGCTGGGCGTATCCAGATTGAAATGTGTCCTGCGCTTCCAAGAGGGAGCACACGCGGCCGCTGGGGGCCTCGGCATAGAGCCGTCGTCGCAGTCGCGAGGAGTCCACGCAGGAGGTGACCCCTGGCAGGGCTCTGCCGGAGTTTGCAGCCTGAAAGTGTGTGTATGTAGTGGGGGCAGGGGTGGAGGGAACGCAGGGCCGGTAAATGGGTCTTGGGGCAGATCTCTGGTTCCTGTCATAGACTCCTGATTATTAAACCGTAGCAATTAGTGATCCAAGTTGGCAACTTGTCCTCTGAACTCTTAGAGCTGCCTCTGTGCTCACTCGCCTTTGGGGTCTCTTCCTTTATGGCCCAGCTTTCATGAGGTCTCTGCAAAGCCCTAGTCATCTGTCAGTCCATGGCATTTTGTAATTAAAAATCAACAGCCCTGAAAACTAGGACTGACCATCCAAGCACAGGTTAGGAAACGGTACAAGACAGCAATGTTTGGAATAAGCAGACCTAGAGGACCTTACTTCAAATATATATATATATATATATATATATATATATATATATATATATACACACACACACACACACACACACACACACACATATACACACACATATATATACACATATATACATATATACATATATACACATATATACATATGTACACATATATACATATATATACATATATACATGTATATATATGTATATATGTGTGTATATGTGTATATATATGTATATATGTGTATATAAACTTTTCCTGGACCAAATTTCCCAGATATGCTATTTGGCAGACAAGGTTCTCTGAGAACTGGCATAACTCTCTCCTTTATTTTCCCAATGTAGTCAGACAAAGAGTCTTAAGGTAGTAGCCCTTCTTACAATATTTTCATAAGGCATGAAAAAAAATGTAGTAGTCACATAATTTCATATTCAAATCCAAAGAAATTAAAGTCAGCAGTAGGAGTATTTATCATGCACTGTGCTTTAAACAAATAAAATTATTTTAACTTAAAGACCTAAATAAAGTAACTATCCCCTGGGTTAAAGCATTGTTTTAATTATACTCTTTAAAACATTTAACTCTGTTAAGTGGTTTTTCATTTAATACTTAAATGGCTTCATGATACATTCTCATCTATCACATCAAATCCAAATGCTCTCAAATTGCATGTGCAATTATCCTTTAACTCAGCAATTCCGCTCTTAGAAATCTATTTAAAAGATACACAGGCAATAAATGAAATGATGAATGTGTTAGTCTGTTCACTGTAGCACTGTTAGTAATAGCAAAAGATTAGCAACACAAATTTCCCACCAATAAGAAACTGGATGAATATACATACTTTAATCCAGTCACTGAAATACTATATGGCTGTAAAAAATGAATGAGGTTCTCAGTATACTCCTAAGGAGTGATCTCTAGAATATACAATTCGATGGGGAAAAAGCAAGATGCAGGTAGAAGAGGCAAATCCATTGAGACAGAAGAATAAAAGTTACCAAGGTTCAGGGGCAGGGGCAGAATGGAATGAAGAATTATTGTTTAATGGGTATAGAGTTTCCATTTAAGATGATGGAAAAGTTCTGGAAATTAATTATGATAATGGTTGCACAACATCATGAATGTACTTAATGCCAGTGCATTGTATACTTAAATATGGTTAAAATGGTAATTTCTATGTTACCACAATAAAAATTTTTTCATACAAGGTGTCAGGTGTAATTATATGCTGCCTTTGTATGTGTGTGTGTGTGTGTGTGTGTGTGTGTGTGTGTGTGTGTGTTAAAATTTGAAGTATAAAACATGTAATAATGATTATCTTAGGGAAGGAAGAGCTTGAGGAAGAGACAATGATTGAAGCTATACTTTCCTAAATACCCCTTGTTTTATTGTTCTAACTTTGGAGCCATGTTTATATTCCATATAATTAAAAACAAAATTAAATTTTAAAAATAGCAATATCTAAAATTGAAAAAAAAAACTAAAACAAATGAACCTATTTATCACATGTGGCATAAACAGAGAGAATAATTAAAGTGATATTTAAACACAATATTTTGACTGTACATCTTTAGTAGGATATAATCTAAGAATAAAATGAACCACAAAGAAGTCTGAAATTAAATTCAATGATGGAAATGAAAGAGAGAGGGGAGGAAAGAGAAAGAGAAAGGGAGAGAGGGAAGAAAGGAGGGAGGGAGAGGAGATACAGATATTAGAAATTATGATTTCAGCACAAGAAAAAAAGATTAAATATAAAATAAAAAAATAAAAATATTGTAAGCTTAAATTGACTTAAAAATGCCAGTATAGAATTGGAACTTAACTTTATCTTTGAAAAAATTATGCATTTTCTGATCCTACACATTGAAAAGACCTAGAAGTAGTGACAATCCAACAATAATAAACACCCATTGTGCCCAGATTGTGGTCCCTAAATACCATTTCCTAGTAAAAAGATGAGGGCTCTTTGGGTAAGTGGTTGATTTCAGGACTGGAATAAGAAATACATAAAGTCAGGACTATCTATCTTGTTATACTTGAAAGCAATGAAATGATCAACTATTAGGGTCATGTCAAAAGAAAACCAGAGCTAACTTGAAAATGATCTCACTGACCAAAGATGGGAAAACCTCAGTGTATGTGTGTACACACACACACACACACGCACACACGCACACACGCACACATATATATACATGTATATTTGAAATGTGTAAATATCAAGAGTTTCAAGTGATAATCCAAAGAAAAATTGGTCACTCTTAGAGGTAGTTAAGACACAGCTTATTATTCGAGAAATACTGATAAATAAAATAATCAAACACCCTGCTTTTGCTGGACAGACTCAGAGAAAGTATTCCTTAAAAAAGAAAAAAAGAAAAAAAAAACAGTTCTAAAGGCAAAAACTATAGAATTAGGAAAAAATCATGACTTTGCAAAGTCTAATGAAATAATGGATCTAAGCAACAGTTATCAATGAATGCTTAAAACCATTAAGTCAAGGATTCTGCACTGGGCCATTTTTTTTCTTGGGAGACATCTGAATATACCTTGTATTGTCACAACAGGATGTTGTGTGGGAGGCAAGAGGGTTGAGGGTACCAGTGATATTGCTAAATAGCCTACAATGCACAGGACAGTCCCCTATTTAAAAAAAAAAAAAAGTATTATCTGGTCCAAAATATCAATGCATTTGAGAAATCCCACATCAGGTGAATAGTTAATGGGCAACTCTTTAATGAATGATCTAAGCTGTTACCACCACAACCTACTGATAAATGCAGGACAAACAGACCTTATGTGTCTACTTAAGTGGTACGATAAGAGGCACACAGAACCACCTATGAAAAATCTGTAAAAAAAAAAAAACAAAACTCAAATGTAATCATATATTTACATTTAACTACCAGTTTCTAGGAACTATAGAGGATAGTGAAATATTAAATGATAGGTCAGGAATACAGTCAACCAGCTCTTGAACATGGGAAATACTACATGACCATTTTTTTTTTTTTTTAAGTAGATGACATGTATAGAGAAAAGGAAGGGGAATTGTTTCGGTCCAACAACCAAATGCAAAGTTTGTAACTTATCTGGAATTTTGATTTGAACACAGGTGTAAATCACATTTTTTGAGGCAATCTGTGGAGGGTATAAGAGATTCAAAGCAGATTATTGGATATTAAAGATGTACATTCAATTTGGGGAGGTGTAACAATAGTATCATGGTTATACTTTCTAGTACTATTTTCCTATACTGACTAAAGGATGGTGCGAGTATAGAACCTAGGCTTCCAACCAACAAACAGGAATGAAGTACTTCACAACTTTCTGTGAATCTATAATCTTTTTAAAAAATTTATAGTATTAATGGAAAAACACTTCTTTTTTACTATTTGGCTCATTTTTACCTATATCCTATCAATGTAAAGTTGAGATATTTCATTCCATGGGACTAAAAATTAGAAAGGAAGGAAGTTAACAGATGAAATGAAATGACAAATGTTACTTAAAAACAACAAACAAACAGGACGAACAGACTCATGAACATGGACAATAGACTAGTGGTTCCCAGAGGACAGGAGAAGCAGATGGAATAAAAGGGGTCAAATATGTGATGACAGAAAGAAATTTAACTATGAGAGGTGAACACACAATGTAAATATATATATATATACATATATATATATATGTATATATGTCTTACTGTTAAAATATAAAAAAAAAATGTGTTAAAATATTTTTATCTTGATTCTGAATCTTTTGCTGCCCCCTTACATTTTGTGTCCAAGAGAATTGCCTCACATGCCTGGGCCTTTGATAACCTGTAAGAATTTTAGAAACAAATTTTTGTGTACTTAAAAAAAAAGAAATGACAAAATGTTAATAATTGTTAAAGCTGTGTGTACAACTATCAGTAATTGACATATGCAGTAAGCAGAAAACCAGTAAAGACATAGATGAATGGAACATCACCAACTGAATCTAGTTGACATTTATAGGATTCTTCATCCAATGACAGCAGAATACATATTTCTCTCAAGTTCACACAAAATAGTCACTGCAGCAGACCACATTCTGGACCATAAAACAAATCTTAACAAAATTTAAGAAAATAAAAATCATGCAAAGTGTGCTTTCAGATCACAGTGGAATTAAATTAGAATGCAATAACAAAGTAGCCGGAAAATCTCAAAATATTTGGATGTTAAACAACACACTTCTAAATAACACACATGTCAAAAAAGAAATCCCGAGAGAAATTTAAAGCTATCTTGAACTAAATGAAAATGAAATTACTATTTATCAAAATTTTTAGGATACAGTGAAAGTGTTTAGAGGGAAATTTATAGCACTGAATGCATAGGGAAGAAAAGATCTAACATTGGTGATCTTAGCTCTTACATTAGGGAACTAGAAAAAGAGAAGTAAATTAAATCCAAAGTAAACAAAAGAAAATAAATAATAAAAATCATAGAAGAAATCAATGAAATTGAAAACTATATAGAGGGAAAATCAACAAGACCAAAAGTTGGTTCTTTGAAAAAAAATCAATAAAATTAATAAACCTTTAGTCCAGTGAAGCAACGGAGGCAGGAGGTGGAGAGAGGACACAAACTGTTGATATCAGAAATGAAAGACAGACATCATTACTTATCCCACGGATATTAAAAGGATAATAAAGGAATAGTATGAACAACTCTATGCCACAAATTAGATAACTTAAATGAAATAGACTAATGTCTTGAAAGACACCAACTATCACATCTCACACAAGAAGAAATAGTTTGAATTAATAATTTTCCAAAAGAGAAAGTACCTGCTCAGATGGTTTCTACAAATTCACTGGTAATTTACCAAATATTTTAAAAAATTATATCAATTTTCTACAATCTCTTCCTCAAAATGAAAGTGGAGGAAATGCTTTCTAGGCCCACTCTGAGACCAGTATTCCCCTAATATCAAAATCAGACAAAGAAATTACAAGAAAAGAAAATTATAGGCCAATAACTCTCATGGACATAAATGCAAAAACCCTCAACAAAATAGTAGCAAATAGAATCCAATGATGTATAAAAAGAATTATAAACTATGACCCATGGAGATTTATTCCAAATATGGAGTACTGGTTCAACATTTAAAAATCACTTAATGTACTCCATCATCACATCAATAGGCTAAAGTGGAAAAATCTTCTGATTATATCAATAGATGCAGAAAAAGCATTTGACAAAAACCAATACCCATTCATGATTAAAAACTTTCTGCAAACTAGGAATAGAGGGGAACTTCCTAAACTTGATAAAGAATAAATACAATAAACCTAGAGCTGACATCATACCTAACAGTGAGAAACAGAATGCTTTCCCCTTAAGATTGGAACCAAGGCCAAGATGTTCTCTCTCAATATTCCTATTCGACATTGTACTGGAATAAGAGAAGAAAATCAAAGTTATACAAATTGAGGAGGAAGAAGTAAAACTGTCTTTGATCACAGATGACATAATCGTCTATCTAGAAAATTCCAAAGAATCAATCTAAAACTCCTGGAACTAATAAGCAAGTATAGTAAGTTTGCAGGATACAAAGTCAGTATTGACAAGTTGATTGCTTTCCTATATATCAATGAACAACTGACCAAAAAAAATGCTCTGTATAAATCTAACAAAATATATACAAGGATACAAGATATATATGAGGAAAACTATAGAACTCTGAAGAAAGAAATAAAATAAGATATAAACAAATGGAGAGATAGGCCCTGGTCATGGATAAAAAGATTCAATATTGTTAAAATGTCAGTTCTTGACTCGATCTATAGATTCAACCAAGTGCCAATTAAAACCCCAGCAAGTTATTTTGTGGATATTAATAAACTGATTCTAAAAATTATAGGAAGAGGCCAAAGACCCAGAAATAGCCTATACAATACTGAAGAACAGTCACAGGACTAATACTTTTCAACTTCAAAATTTACCATAAAAGCTGCAGAAGTCAAGACAATGTGGCACTGGATACATGGATGGATACATAGCTATATTCATCCCTCTAATATATAAATGTTTAAAAATTTCATAATGAAATTTTCATTATGAAAATTGTGTGTATATATTTCTTTATGCTACCGATTGATTCCTGAGAGCCTTCTTCAACAGTCCTTTTTGCCATTCTTCATGTTTTCTCCCTTCCTCTAATAACCACTAATTTATCTACACTCTAGGTTTTATCAATTTTACTGATTTTCTGTTTTCCAAATCAGTAATATCTGCTTTAGTCATTATCTTATTCCTTATATTTTCCTTGAAAAGCACATGATTTAATTTTGTATTTCCTGTTCAGATTTCTTAAATGCTTAATTTATTTGTTTAGATTTAAGCAATCCCTAAATTTGTTGATACATGATATATTCATTATCTTTATTTTATAAATTTTTAAATTTTAATTTTGAATTTAAAGTGTTTAAGAGAAAGATGTATAATTTTTCTGTAAGATTTTTTCTATTTATGATTATTAATTTTTAGTTCTGAAGCAGTATATTCATGGATTATGATCTGTTCTTCATGTATTTGTGTATATATGTAGAAATTAATTTGTGTTTAATGGCATTGGTTTTTTTAAACTTTACATGGTATCTTGAAAAGAAAGTATATACTCTTTCATGTTATATAGTTTGAGGCATATGTTAGCGGAAAATGATAATTATATTAAATTTTTCTGTATGTTTATTTTGTTTGTAGTTGATCCGTCACACTTCTACAGAGGCAAGTTAAAATCTTCTGTGTTTCTGTCCATTTCTTGCTTTTCTGAAGTGTTTTCATCTCTTATTATAAATATGCACATTTATTTCAGTTCTATACTCATTGTCAAGTATATATGTCATACTTATAAAATGGACCTCTATCTTATTTAACATTTCCTTTGGATATAGTCTCTGTGATATTAATATTTTGACTTCATATTTCTTTTTGTTACTATTTTCCTAATATGTCTTTTTTTCTATACAATATAAATCTTTTAGCTCTGGATGTTTCTCCTGTATTCAACACATTGTTTGGTTTGGGTTTTCTCCTATCAAATCTGATAATCTTTGTGTGAATATATCCCATTTACCTTTAGTATCAAAACAAATATATTTGGTTTTAATTTTTTCATCCAATTTTATGGGTTTTTTTTTTCAAATTTTTGTTCTACATGTTTTTTTTTCTTTTGCCTTCTCATACATGGATTTTCTTGCTGCTACTTGGGCCGAGTATATGTAGTGTAAGTATATGTAGTACATGTAGTACACTTTCCCTCTAGTAATTCGCAAGGCACATATTCTCTTTATAGATATTGCTATGGAAACATTTATAAGTTTATATATTTTACCTATCTCTTGATATAACAGCATTAGACAGTTTTTATTGATGCTCCCTATGAAAGAAGACATAATTAGCAGACTACACTTTCTCCTATCTCTTTTCTATTTCTTTCTGATTTTGTCAGTTTTAATGTTATTTTTATTCTGGCAATTCCCTTTAAAACATGTAAATAATATACTTAGACTACTATTTGTTGACTTATTCACCTAATGTGGTTATTGATTTTATCACTAAAAAAAGGTGAAAAAATGAATACACCAACTTTTTCCCAAATTTGGGGTTGTTTTATTATTTTTTCATAACTTATAATTTACTGATATGACATGTTTTATCTCTAATTAAACATTTTATTATTATATATTTGAATTAACTCCATATATGCTATTATTTCTCCTATCATGTCTTACTTTGGCAGAATACACAATATTATTTTTTTCCCCAAAGAAAGATTTACTATTGTATATTTCACTTACTATTTTCTGGAAAATTTCTTTTGTTCTGTTTTTAAATATCTTTTCCATTATACATGTTTGGTTCCTTATTTCAAAGGCACAAATTATCTTTGCTTTGGTCTATTATCTGCTTTACATTTACTTTAATTTCCTTTTTCTCTAAATTTATTGTGTTTATCTCAAATCACCTTTCTTTGTGAGTTGTTTATTAGTCTATATTTGCTAAATTTAGTCATTTTTTTCTGTTTGGTTGAAGTTTGCTACTTAATTTATTATTTAGGTCTGCAATTTTTCTTTTCATTTAACTCCATTGTTCATCATCTCTTTTTTAAGGTTATCTACTTTTACTAGGTTTATATTTTTATTATGTTCTTCCACAACACAGTCTTCCTAGAAAAATTTTTCTGTTTCTTCAGTTATAATTTTTTTCTAGATAAGACTTATCATTTGTGGCATATATTACCAGTAGCCTGCTAAATATCCATTCTTCCCTATTTTCTCATTTCTACACCACTCATTTTATTCAGGGCTATAATATACCCAGCTAAAAGGCAACATTTCCAAGACTCATAGCTAGTGATGGCTAATGCCTTTCTTCTCAGTTTTCTACCTGCATAGGGAAATTTAAATTAAATATTCCCATATTTTTCTTTGTGTGGGTGCAACTTTTGTACATTGGTTCATCTTTCTTTATGTTTGAGGGTCCTCATGTAATTAAAAAACCTTTTTATTCACATTTCTTAGAGAGAGAGAGAGAGAGAGAAAGAGAGAGAAAGTGTGTGTGTGTGTGTGTGTGTGTGTGTGTGTGTGTGTGTATGTGTGTTGAGGGGTTTGCTCTCTCGCTCTCTCTCTCTCTCTCTCTCTCTCTCTCTCTGTCATATTTTGGGTTGCATATTTTGAAATGTATGGCATGAAGTTCTGTCCTTTCCTTTGAAAGATATTTTGGTAGGTTTGGTCCTATTTGTTATTCTATCATTAGTATTGGGGAAAGGGAGAGTTTCCGATGTTTTTATGCTACCATCTTTATTTGAAAGTCTGCATGTGTACTTTAAATATATTTTAATCAAAGTTATACAAACAAATGATCACAAATCAAATCATGCAAAAATATTGTGATAAGAAACAACTCAGTTTCCTTGTGGCTTACCCCAAACCATACTCCTAAGAGATATTTTCTTTTCTTTTTGTAACTGGAGGAAAAATTTATATACTGTGAAATACACACATCTTAAATGTAAAGTTTGGTGAGTTACGATAATTGCACATACACTGTGACCCCCTCTATTAAAATACAAGACATTTTTATCTCCCAAGAAAAATCCTTAATGCAACTTCCCAGCTAAACCTCACCCCACTCTCCCATCCTAGAGGCAATCACTGTTTGGTTTTCTTTCACCACAGAATAGTTTGCTTATTGCAGAACTTCATATAAATTGAATATTATAGTAGATACTCTTTTATATCTGACTTCTTTCACTATGCATAAAAATTTTCACAGTTTTTTCATGTTGAAGTATGTTTCATGGTTTATTCCTTTTTATTACTGAAGAGTATTCCATTGTCTGTTTATATTACAATTTGTTTATCCATTCTGATGATGAATATTTAAGTTGTTTTCAGTTTGAAGCGACTATGAGTAAAACTGCTATGGACATTATTGTATACATCTTTCTGTGTACCTATGTTTTCATTTCTCTTGAGTAAATAAATAAAAGTGGGACTTCTGGGTCTAAGAGTAGTGTACTTTCAACTTTATAAGAAACTACTAGAATGATTTCCAAGTAGTTATATCATCTTACACTACCTCCGACAATATATAAAAGTTTTGATTGCACCATATTCTCAACAACATTTGGTGATATAAGTCTTCATCTTTGCCATTTTAATAATTTTGTGGTATACACTATTGTGATTTTAATTTGCATCTCCCAGATGACAAATGATAAACATTAAGCACGTTTTCATGTGCTTATTAACCATTTTTATATCTTCCTTCATCAAATGCCTTTTCAGGTTTTTTGTTGATTTTTTTATTGGGTCATTCTTTTTATTATTGAGTTATATGAACTGATTATATATGCTAGATACAAGTGCTTTATCAGATATGGGTATTGCAAATATTTTCTCCCATCTTGAGGTTTGCATATGTTTATTAACGGCATCTTTTAATAAGCAGAAGACTTAAATTTTGATGAAGTACAAGTCTATCTTTCCTTTTTTATTTTATGAATAGTGATTACTAGCTAATAAATCATTACCTAACCCAAACTAATAAAGATATTTTCCTATGTTTTCTTCATGAAGTTTTTAGCTTTCATAATTTAGTCTATGATGCCTTTCAAGTCAATTTTGTATGAGATATAGTGAATGAGTCTAGGTTCATTTTTGTTTCCATATAGATCATCAGTTCCAGTACTATATGTTAAAAATACTTTCCTTTCCCAATTGAGTGGCTCTGACACCTTTGTCAAAAATCAGTATCAAGTTGTCTTGATTACTATAGCCATAAATCCTGAAAGCAAAATCAGAGTTCCCTAATTTTGTTCACTTTCATGATTGTTTTGGCTACTCTACATCTGTTGCATTTCATTTAAATTTTAAAAATTTGTCAATTCTACAGAAAATTCTGTTTGGACTTTGATTGGGATTACATTGAATTTGTAGATCCAGTTTAGGAAAATGGAATTTTATTAATATTGAGCCTTTAGTGAGTCTAACAATTCATGGGCATGAAACATCTTTTTTTTAGGTCTACTCTCTTAGCAATTTTTTCTGTAGAGGTCTTCAACATATTTTGTTAAATTTATCCCATGAATTTAATGATTTTTGATCTCATTGAAAATGGTACTGTTAATTTTATTTTCCAATTATTTGTTACTTAACACGATTGTCAGTTTTATGTGTGAATTTAGCTAAGCTATAGTAACCAGTTATTCAATCAAACACTAATTCAGATGTTGCTGGGAAAGTATTTGTAGACATAATTATATCTATAATCGATTTACTTTAAGCAAAGATTATCCTTGATAATCTGGATGAGCTTAATACAATCAATTGAAAGGCCTGAAGAGCAGAGCTGAGGTTTCCCCAAGGAAGAAGACTGCATCTTTAACTTCTGCCCAAGAGTTTCCAGCCTTCCATATAGATCTTCAGTTCCAGTACTATTTGTTAAAAATACACAGGCCTATCCTGCCCTATGAATTTCAGACTTAACTAGCCAGCCCCTACAATCACATAAGCCAATTCCTTGTGATAAATCTCTTACATATATCGTACTGGTTCTGTTTCTCTGGTAGAACACTGACTCGGAGACACATCTATAGCAATAAAGATGGTTTTTGAATATTGATTTATATATATACCATTTCTTCATTCCTTATATGTTATTGCTCTTCTCATCTAACAAGACACAGGCCTTTGGTAAAGGAGTGCTTTCAAGGATATTTCAGAGGATATAGTGTGGGATGGTCAGGACACACTTGATAAATACATTTTAGCACTCTTATATCTCGAAGTCTAAATTCTTTTCTCTCAGCAGTCCCCAACATTTTTGGCACCAGGGACCGGTGCTCCTATGAGAATCTAATGTCTCATGATCTGAGATGGAGCTGAGGCAGTGATGCTAGTTCTGGGGAGCAGCTGCAAATAGAGATGAAGCTTAGCTCCCTCACCCGCTGCTCACCTGCTATGTGGCCTGGTGGGGGGATGGTGAGGGACTGAGGACCTCTGTTCTATGTTATACCAAAGAAGTTATGTCATCTCGACTTTGTTTAGTGGAGACTACCATTGGGAATCTATAAGTTTGTTTACAAGCACAGCAAGCAATTAGAAACACACCCATCCCCTTGAAATCAAAGGCTATATTCAATTTCTGTGGATATGTATCTTTATCAAGACATGACTAGGTGGTAAATTTAACTGCCATTGTATGTCAGCATCTTCATGGTCAGATATCGTTTTGTCATTAGCTTTGATAGTTCTTTGGCTTTAAGACATAAGACATTATTTTAGCAAAATAATAAGACATTACTTAG
Organism: Eidolon dupreanum; assembly: GCA_028627145.1. Taxonomy (NCBI): domain Eukaryota; kingdom Metazoa; phylum Chordata; class Mammalia; order Chiroptera; family Pteropodidae; genus Eidolon; species Eidolon dupreanum. The sequence goes on along the minus strand of CM053501.1, from coordinate 26,189,314 downwards.
GTTTCACTTTTGCTTTTGACAAAACTTGGGGATTTAATCTATGTATTCCTTCTTTTACTACATCCGAGGCCTCTAATAACACACCATTTAATAATTTTTGAATTCTTCATGCTCTTCATATTGTTAATTTGCAGTGGCAGTGAGTTTCACCAAAGCCTTGCCCTCAAATGGTAGTCAATAACCAATAAACAATACGGCGATTAATTATTTGCCCTCAGCTCCAGCTAGGCCAAATTTCTCTGCTGATTCCTGATGAACTCTTACCTGGAATCTGGTATAATTATAGAATAAGCTAGGGTTATTAGTTGCAAGCTGAAAAAACAGACTATCATAAGAAGGAAGGGAATCTTTTAGAAGGAACTTAGATAAATCACAAATTTGATAAGAATTATAGAATGAGACTAAAGATACAAGCAGACTCAAGCAGAAGTTTAACCACTATATTTTAGCAGAAATAGGCCTTCTATCACCATTAAATATGAGTTTGGCTACCCTTAATGATGTATATCTGCTCCTTCATCTTTATATCAGCTAGTGGCTAAGTTTAGGCACTAGCCCATATGATCTCTAGGGGAGGACTTACCTGTTTGTTTTCTGTTGTTGAAGACGTAGAACTGCATCAAAATTACACACAATAGGGACTACTTCCTGAAAAAGAAACAAATTGGTTAATATACAGCCAAAAGAAAGCAATCACACACAAATTTAAATAACAACGTTTCTAAAATTCTCAAAATGTATTTATTCTGACCTGCAATTCAATTTTTAATTTTTCAGGGCAAGACATCTAGTTTGTTTGTAGGCCCTACCCCATTTTTTAAATTGCTCCATTGTTTTCTATTAGTTAGTGTGCTGATAAAAATTAATGCCAGTCTGACTTTCATGCCTTTGCAAGTAAATTGGATTTTTTTCCTTTCTATAAAATGTGACCATCTTTATTCTTCCTTAAGGTTCAGAAATTTCACAGGAGGGGTGTTTTTTTCATTTATCATGTTGAGTATTTCATGGATCCTTTTAATCTCAAGAATGATGGTATTGTTCAGTTCTTTGGTTACTCATTTGCCTCCATCTTTTCTGTTTCCCTTTTCTAAAACACCTGGTAGGTAGTCAAATATTTACCTTCTGGAAGTTTTCCAATTAAGTTTATTGAAATCATTCCTCCATGGTAAGCATCTCTTCCTGCTCTTTTCACTGTTGTGAGTTTATTCCTTTTTGCATTTTTTTTTTTCAGGCAAGTCAAGGAAAGGATGAAAGCAAATTCTTATTCTTGGTTTTCCTTTAAAGAAGTTGTGTATACGTTAGTAATAATCTCTTTCCTTGTTCCGTATTTACTGAAAATATTTTCCCTCTCTGATGATTACCTTCTACTCTTTGTGTTTTCTTTTTTTATTTATAAAAGCTTTTTTAATGTGTCAATTAAAAATGTTTTCTTCCACAGTTTTCTTCAAAACTTAGAAAACACTTTTCTGTATATAAATTTACTATTAGTTTTTATTTTCTTGTATTTTCTGATATTTAGTGAGCTAAGTGCCTAGCACTAGTTATTAGCTACACCACCCTTCTTAATGATTTGTGATGTTTTATATCCCAGATAATTTCTAATCAAAAGCAAGGGCTTTTTCTCTGAAGTTTCTAGTTAAATACACATCCTTCTGAATTAGATCATAGGACTGTTCTTGAAACAATCTCTGGCAAGCAAGTGAAAGTAGCTGATTGGCTTATGCCAGTCTTGGGTCACCGTCGACCTGGGTGAATAAAGTAGGCTTCTCTTGTAGCACCATAGTCCGTTTGTGGAAGGAATGAAAACAAGAAACCAATGAGGAAGAAATGAATGCTGGATGACTCCAAAGAGTAAACATCCATTGCACTCACTCTATTTATCCTTCTAGGTGAACTTGAAAACTGTACTGACTTCTATAGAAATTGCATTAATCCAGTAAGTAATTTTAGAAGACTTAGCATCTTTAAAAAATTTATTCTTCTCATTCAAGAATGAGGAATATGTCTCTGCTTAAGTTATTCTTTGCTGCTCATAGAAGTATTATAGTATCTTTCACATATATTTCCTAGCAAAATTTTGGCCAGGTGGTTTTAATTTTGTTGTTATTGTAAAAAAAACTTCTAAAAATAGTTTTTGATATGTATGAATATTATCAATTTGTGTTTATTAAATAATTCCTAATTATTTATAAATTATTTAGTAAAAAGTCTGGCATTATAGAATAAGTTTTAGTTTTTGTTGGTGTTGCTGAAGAAAATCATTCCATGCTTTTATTTATAAAAAGTAAATTTTTTTTTCACATATTATTATTATAATGGTACTAATCATTAAAACAATATATAGCAGGTATCATACTTTGTTATTTATTTAATTCTACTAATGCAAAATTAAAAGTTTAATAGGATTACTTCTGTTATTTCACCATTAATTAAAATTTTTTAATTGGCTGATACTCTTTATTATGTTAAACATGTATTTCTATTTTTTAAAGAGTACTACTTTAAAAATAAGATGATCGTTGAATTAAAAGACATAATCTTCTAAATTTTATCTACTTGATAAATATTATATGTAGAAGCTTCCTAATATGGAACAATCCTTCCAACTGTAATTTAAATCTCTCTAAATATTTATCTGTTTGATTTTTATTTTTGAAACTTTTAAAAGGAACACATGAAACCTCTATTTGAGACTCTTCCTGTATCTGATAGAAAGAAGAATAAGATTTTTAGGGATACATAAATCCACAATATTCGCATATATTATAACTTTGATTTTTGTATTACTAAAATATTCATCTTAAAAATGTATATCTTCCACTTTCTAAAGTCATCTAATTTACTTAAAGAACCCAAACCTTTTCTCCTACAAAAAAAAACCTTTAAAATACTACAATAATTTTTTATTATTTTAATTACTGTATGTCAATTTTTGGCTATTATGTTAGCATATATGCGAGAAATTAATTTTTTTCTGAAACCATGCAAATATAGCCAATAAAAACTTTATTATATACTTAAATAAAACAAATAAATAGGTGAGCTTTCGTTCCCGCCCCCCCCCATCAACCAAAGGCATTTCTGTGATTCAATAAAACATATTTTCTTAGGGAAAACTAAAATAATGCATGTAACATTAAATTGCCAAGAGACGTCTAAATTTTTCTTAAGTTTTGAATTATTATGTATTTATTTGAATTTCTTTTACATACTTTCATTTTCTTTTTTTTTCTGTCTCCCTTTCCTTCCAGAACAGTGAAAGTTTCTTCTGAAAGTAAAAGCCCGCAGTTTCAAATTTCCCACTTTTAAACTATATTGGGCAATTTATAGAGTCGATATTTAAAGCCAATTGCAATAGTACATTTAAGATTATTGGATGAGGAAGCCCTTTATAAATAAGATTTTCCTGTTCAAATACAGAAAGTCCCCCTGATCATATGAAGAGAAATTTAAGCTATGATGTTAAAGGATGTTCATTCTTTTTTTCTTTTCACTGTTCAAGGTTTATTGGTGTTTTACTTGGTATGACACTTGGATAGTTGGCTGCATTATTTATATGAAGACTTTTCTTTTTACATTATATGCCAAAGTACACTACTCTGAAACACACAGTGCACAAAATAAGATCCTTTAGAACAGTTATGCACAAGATATGCAATGTTGGACTTATTATTGGATCCCAGAATGTGATTGATTGGAGGAAAAAAAGCTGGGCTAGACATGTTGGGTAAAGGAGCCAGAAGTTATACAACGTACAGTACACACATGTCTAGTTTGAAGGGCAACTGTAATGTGTGCAATACTGACAGGATGGTGCCTTTAAGGAGGTGGAACTATTTCACACTAATCAGTTTAGGACTGCACAAGATAAGTATCACCCAGCATCAGGATATAGCTATAGGGTTTTATGAACTATTCCTAGTTCTAACTTTAGGAAATTGATGTTTTTCCTATACTATCTTAATATTACTGCTTTAGTCACAGATCAGATAAAAAGGACAGTAAGCACCATCTCCATCCTATTGTAGCTTACACCGTGAAGTGGTATAATATTAGAAAACTTTAAAACTGCAGTTCTTTTTGGATCCCCCAAAGTGTATCTGCACTCTTCTTCAAAAGGGCCTCTGCTTCATGTGTCAGAGTCACCTTTACAACATCCGAGATTCCATCTGTCCCAAGATGCAAGAAACACCAAGGAAGACATCATCTTTTAGTCTAGAGTCCCTTAATCATGGTGGAAACTCAATGCATTCACTCAAAGTTCTTCATTATACTTTCCACCAAATTTCTCACAGTTCAGTGGCCCAGGATGTGTAACCTCTCCATGTGATCACCCATAAGCACTGTCAACTACCTATTTGTGAACTTATTTCCACCGTTCCTTATCTGCATCAGTGCCTAAATCAGGGTGCAGATTCTTAGGGAGACACCAGCAGCATTAACTCCACTCCAGACAAAGCACATTAGAGTCTCCATGCTCCCAAAAGACCTACCTATGACAGCCTAATGGGTGAATTCCTAGCCTTTCTCCTATGAAGTAACGGAACTGGGATGAATCTAGATTGCAAACACTTCTGGTAACATGGCTTTGGGGAAAGCTGCTTATCTTCCAAGCCACATAGGTCAACATATCCACTAGATTGGAAACAATAAGCAATTTTAAGTTAGGGCTGCATTTTACAACACTGGGAATGATTAATTTAAAGATGTTCACCTTACGCTGGACCAAATTAAGATGGTTTTTTCCCTTTTGTTGATGTGCCCTGCAGTAGTAATAAACAGCTTGGAGCTGGCAGTCACTTCATATTCTTTGCCAGAGACAATTTTTGGTGTTCTAAGAAAAAGGCTGCCATTTTGGAGATCTATCATCTCTCCATTCAATTCATCTTTCATGACACCAACAAAGGCAAGTTCATTTGCCAAGTCTTTCGGTAAGATACTGATGAGATAGGCCATGCCAATAGCACTAACCCCGATGACTATAATCTTATTCTGGGGGCTTTGTTCTTCCTTACCCCATTTCTCTTTTAGAAAAAAAAATGCATCTTGCTGCCAGCATTAATTTAATTGTACATAAATATACTTTTTGAGGCTGAAGCAAATTTGACTGGTTTTCAATATGAAAATAAACTATAAAAACTGTTCTTGGAGATATTTCTAAGTAGAACTTGCCTCATATAACAGAAATTTAGACATAAATTGGAGTCATCAAATCAATTTCCAGCTAACAACTATTCAAGAACAATGTTAACCTCACGCGTAGGAATGCTATGTTTTCTAGGATTTGACATTTTCAGCGATCGGGAATTACTATATTTTGTAAATGGAAATACCACTACTACTTTGTCTTTCTCCAGCCTAAATTTTCCTTTGCAGTTTCCAGTTTCTCAACTCTCCATTTTTATGACCTGTTTCAAATTTATTCCCCTTTGTCTCCCAGCAAGACATTCTGCTTAGCCTTCTCAGCAAACCTCATTCAATAGTAAATCTCTTTATATAGATACATTTTTATATAAAACCAGATTGAACAAATCATCTTCCTCACTCCCAGACACAATATTCTTTCCCTTCGCAGCTTCTAAAATAACATTCAAACTTCTAAGAGTATATTCCAAGATACCAACTACCTCATCTCATATTTGGTAATTCTCTTGGCCTGAATTTTCTACTCCTGTGAAACAAATGAGATTTCTCTCTAGTCTTATATACTATTGTCCAATCAGAGTCATTATCATCATCGTTGATCACTGACATGGATCTTTACAGTCATACTATTATCTCCAAACTTCTACATATGTCACTTTACCTAGAATATAACTTTTCTTTTTTCCCTAACAAAACGTATTTTAAAATGTATTCACTCTACATTATATTTACTGGCTAATTCCTCTAGTGTATATTTACTAACGACTTTAAAGACTTAGACATAAAACTCTTCTATAGAACCATAATTTGTTCGCACTTACTTGCAGGTTGCTTCTTATATGTGTGTTTATATAATCATATTTTTAAAACAAATGAACAAGAGCTCGTCTGTCATTTTATACCATTTTAATATTTAAAAAAAAAAACAATCCACTATTCTTTCTCAAGCCTTCTGATATCATACACCGTATTCTGTGTTGTTTTCTCAATTGCATTAGTCATTTCAATGACTATATAGACAAATATAAAAGCTGCTCTAATAAACTAGAATTGTAATTTTTTTTGAAATGTGAAAAGTTAAAGTAAACAAGCCCTTAGGAGTCAGAAATCTTAACACCATGAGTGATTTCCTGCTGGAGCCACATAAGAAAGACCTACAGTTTAGGACTGAATGTCTGATAGCATGATTAATGAAGCAAGTGTAACCTACTTTAAACATATTTATACTTATGCGAAATGTAAGCTTGGACCACGTAGAGTCCATAAGTTAAACAGCAAAAGAAGATTCCAAAGTAAAATCATTTTATTACACAGGAACGCTTAATTTGTCGACTTCAAAATTCCAGAATTCTGTCTTTTTATTTTTCTGAATCCATTTGCTTGTTTTGGTGTTTAGCCCAATGAAAGATATCTCAGGAGTTCATATTTTACAAGTAAATGCAAACATATGAAGCAACATGATGGTTTGAAGTTTATATTTAAACAAGTTTGCATTATCCTGGTTTAATTATGTTACCCATAATGGACAAGTCAAATTTTTATTAAAGGGAGAAATAAAAGATGATCTCAGAAGTATAGAAACTGCAACTGGAGTGTCACATGAATCTGTAGAATCAGCTCTGCTAATTCCATACAGATGTGCTAATGCATTCCTGTAAATTTTCAGACTGAAAAGGAAATGTTAGTTACACCCTTCCCCTTTACAGCCTAGGGTAAAATATTTCACATACTGTACATATGTTTTATTAACAGAAAAAATAAAAAGGCAAAAATTAACAAGTGGTCACTTTGGGTTTAGTATTTTACTATAAATTTAAAAGAACAAATGTACTTAAAACCTACATACAATTCTTTTGCAGATATCACTCCCATATTTCAAAGTATAAAAGCATAATTTGTGTTTTTAAAGTGATTAAGGGAAACAGTTTATTGAGAAAATTCATATTCATTTCTAACATGCTAAATAGTATAGTTGTTATGTGCATATGTTTACCTTTGGAAAATTGATATGATTATACTTCATGAGTATTGACAAGAGTATAAACCTTACCAGAAGGAATTATACAATGACTAAGAGAGCACTCACTGCATTTCTGTATGTCCAGACTAATACATCTTAAATGACTTTTTTAGTTAATAGGCCCATCTACAGATGACCAGTGGACCAGTGGCACTGAAGAAATCTTTAGTACTATCATGTTTTTTGCTGTGAAGAGGATTTAGAAGTCATCTAGTCTAGCAGAGGTAAATACACAGCATGGATGTTGACCTTTCACCTCTCACAACCTTCCTTTCCACCAAGCTTGAACTTGACTACAAATCTTTCTCAATACAGCATTATCAGTAGCCATTACTATTCAAACAGAAATGGCCATGTGATGAAGACTATTTATCTTCCTGATTTAGTCTAGCAATTTTATTTTCTGAAAAGAAAATTGAAGATTAGAGAGCCTAAGAGGCTGGCCAGATATCACTTAACTAGTAAGTGACAGGAATAGAATTTGAGTCCGTAAATTTAGTCCTGAAGTCTTACATTCTGACAGTTCTCCAATGGAAAGATATGGAGTTTTCCTTATAATTATTCATTAATCAATTAACATCTAAAGGCAACTGAGACCAGGTATCCTATATTAAATATTCTTCTGTGAGGAAAACCATCAGCCTAGCTTTAGAACCATAAATAGAAGGCTGCTGCCATCAAAAACTAGAAGTTTTCAAGGAGTGTAGTGACAGAAAGGACAGGGACAGAAAGGACAGGTGACTGCAGGGCAGGGTTAAAACAATTCAGGGACATGTCAATGGCAACTTCTGGAACAGCAGAAATGAAGGAGAGTTTACAGGGTCTTGTTTTAACCTCTGCATAAGGGTCTGAGCTTGCATCATAATGTCTAAAGATAATGCAGCAGGAGCTAAGAATGAGAGTATTTAGTTTGTAGAGTTTGTCGATAGGAGGTAGAGATTTGCTCTGCGCGTGTTTAGATTTGAAAGACACTGGCAGCAAGCCTCGTAATAATGTGCTGGGTAAGTTTCAAAATTTAAGATCAGTTAGAGCAAGTTAGTGTAGGGGTGACCGATGGCTAAACATTGCTTATAAACCTCAGGCAGACCCTACCAGCCAACAGAATTCTCAGTCAGTAGCTGGCTGGCTGACTCATGGAAGCTGGAGGATCTGGGAGTATGACTCAGCATGCTGCATCTGAACCTCCTGAGGAGCAAGGTGCTGGCAGAGATTTGGGATGGGCTGGTTCCTTACAGCCAGTCTATGGCTCCCGTCAGAGACCACACTGCTGGTTTGATATTTTTGAGCCCTCGATATTAGTAAAGAAGATACATCTAGAAAAGCCCCATATGGACGTGACATATTATCAATCAAACTGAAGCCTGCTCCGGACTTTGAGAGTTTGAAATGCTCATCATTTGTCCTGGAAATGACAAGAAGTTAGAGTGAGGGTGCAATATATTTTACAACAGAGTGCACTAGTCTTCTACATTTACAGGAGTCAAGAAATTTGGAGGAAGGAGTTCCCTGGATTCTGCTTATAGATGTGAGCTGGAAACATTGAGGAGATGCTAAAAACGCTTCAGGTAGGAGAAGTGGGACAGGGAATCTGACTCAAAACTCTGTCCTCCCTCTCCTCCTTGAATCTGGATGCATGGCAGGCATACTTTCCTCAGTTCTATATTTCTAAAGCTTTGATGAACACAGCCAGGTGGGGGCAGGCAGTTGAAGAAGACAGATTCAGAAACAGTCCTATACTCCACCCTGTAAGAGAACTGGGGAAATTGGTGCATGATGGACCATAAGTGGGGTGACCCTAAGGGCCACAAGAAAATATTCCTATTTTCTTAATCAGTAGGAAGGTATAGTAAACATATCAAATCTTCTCAGAACAGATTTTGAGGGAGAGACGATGGTTGAACACTATCTGGAAGAAGATATATGGGGGAGGAATGAGTGAGGCTGAGAGAGATAGATGTAATGAATACTTCAGACAGTAGAGTTTTGGGGGGATGGGGATATTATATTGGTCAGTGCTCTGGCAAGAAACAAATGAGTAATTTGGAGAGAGTTTTTAAAAGGGTTTATTAGTCAAGATGTATACAGCATGTAGGGAAACTGTAAAATCCCTGCTTCTTTTTTCTCTTAAAAAAAAAAAAGAGCATCATTATCATTCTTAGATCTGAAGAGAAGAACCAGTTATCAGAACCTGGAGGCAGTGAGCCCTGTGATAAAAGGGTGCCTAAAGAGGGGTGCAACCTCCTGTCGAGTGATGTGGGTGAAAGACAACACAGAATGATCTGCAGGGCAGGGGTTGGGGGAACTCAGTCTCTTTCTCTGCTCTTACCTCTGCTGGACCATTGACCATGGGGCAAGGAAACCCAATGAGAAGTAGTCAACACGGGTCAACCTTCTAAGGAACAAAACAGGGTGCAGAAAGATGTTTGAAGATGTTTAGAAAGTTTTACTATTTAAATTACTATTCCATCTCCCTATGAATATGTCAGTAAAAATCAACTTATTTACCAGTGCTCCTTGGAATTAAGTAGAGGTGTGAGTGAGTGAGTGAGTGAGTGAGTGAGTGAGTGTGTGTGTGTGTGTGTGTTAAAGGGTTTTATGAGTTTAACTTTAAAGTAGGTGTCAAATGAATTTTAGCCAACAAAATTCAGTTGAATTCAGTTATCTATATCTGAGAGCTATTTAGCTAGCAGTGTTTCTTTTAAGAAAGAATCATTCTCCCTTTTGGATTCTTCTTAGAGAAGCTCAATATAATAAAAAATTCTGGAACTCTCTTCCTATTGTTGATAAAATTAAGACAAAGCATTAAGTTAGGGCTCATGAGCTACAGGGGTGTTGGGGCTTATGACTTGAGTGCTTTCACAGATGGCTCCCAGCACTTAAAATAGTTCATTGCACAGAATAGGTACTCAGTTTTTTGGGCTGAAATAAACAAATGCATGAATAGATAAATGGATTAAGAGGTTCTTGATGCAAGCCGGTACCTGCTTCTGACAGGATAAGCCAGGGGGAATAATATGCCCCTCCCTAGAAGTAAACTGCCTTCTTTCTTTTGATTTTTCCTTCTTGTGTTTGTCATTCTACCACATGGAGAGAGGGATTTCAGCAGGCATGGAGCCCTGTAGTGCATAGCCACTGTAACTCCAGCCAGAAACAGACAGGATAGGGGTGGCCCTTCTGGAACTGCTTAAGTCCAAATAAATGGGTCTCTTTACTAAGAAGGCTGTCTGGCTTTCCCTTCCTAGCTAGCTGCACAAAGAGCTTAACCACCTATCACCCTCCTGCAGTAAATGAGCACCTTTGCAAACTTGCTGTCTACATTTAAAGAAGGAAGCCATTTCACTTTGCGCAGGGTGGATAGGAAAGGAGTACTCTTCATGAAGACTTTGTTATGGAGTCTGATTTTACTGCTCATGTCTTTATACTACACTAATATTCTGCAACATAGAGGGTGCATGTGAATATACTGACTGTTTATCTTTATTTAGAATTATATCCAATTATGTTACATTTTCTTAACTGCCCAGTGCTTGTCTATGAATCATAGTGAATATCTGAACATAGTTGGCTACAGCTTTTCCATTACTCCCGTGTTTCTTCCTGCCTTTGCTTTTTCATTATTGATACAGATGTCTCTATATTTTTGCCAATTTATTTGATGGTGTGTTCAAAATTGATTTAAACACTTAAGAATTCATTTTCCTATTGTATATGTGTCAAATGCTTTATGAAGCAATAAATCAAACTGGGAGAACATATTGTACAACCTATAAACATCCTTACTCTTTTTCTATGAACCATGAAGATTTCATATATCTTTGTCTACAGACTAATTTTTCAAGTATGTTCAGAGTGCATTGTTCCTGGGACTGACTTTCCAGATAATGTTACTAATTGTATTTTTGTAGCCCCTATACTTACTACCTTAGAAACTATTAATTTTCAATAAACTCATCTCTCGAAGTTTCTATACTCTTTCATGTGTAATGTTGTAACTTATTTTCAGGAAATTTTTAAATGCATTATTAATGTTAGGGCAATGGATTAGTCAAAATTTCATTTTTACAAATATTTTTTCAATTTAATTAAGCTCTATCACTTACATTAAAGGAAGTTGAGACCCTCATTATGTTTTATTTTATTTCAGAATGAGGTAGCTTGGTAGAGACCATAAAATATTGTGTTTCCACAAACATAAGATGTTAAAATTATTTAACCATTTTAACATTTTTAATGCCAGAAGACTTTTTATGATGAATACAAGTGTTTAATGTGGTAGAGGTTCTATTTTTTTCCTATTTTTAATTGCCTGTTACATTTTAGAATCAAGAAAAGCTATTTTTAAATAGCCAGTTATATTTAGAATAAAAAAATAAATTAAACTATATTTTCTATTGCATAAAAAATCAAGTACATGGCATTCTAATTTTGGGTGATTGTATAAAACTTTACTTTCCCCCTCTTATGTTTTCTCCTGTCAGTATAATCAACAAATTTTGAGATTGATAAAATCCAGTTTGGTACTATTTGTTATTTTGTCATGAGATGAACACTTGAGTCCTAGAAGAGTATTTCTTTCTGATACCTCACCTTAGTTAGTCTCTCTTTCTAGGAGAAGGTGTGAATTTTAAAAAGTCACAGTTTCTGATACCTATAAACTCAGGATTTAGGGGGACAGCTGTGAGGGGGTGGAGAGCCAGAGACAGCATAGTTTGGTGCTGATCTAAAGCATGGGGCAGGGTATAGAGGAGGCTCCCTACTTAGTCTAGCTGTTCTGGTATTTCTTTGCAGATTGTTCATTTTCCTTCCAAACAAGTTCATGGGGAAATCCTCATGGCTTGGAATCTCCTCAGCTCCCATTTTCACACTATGAAGGCCAAGGAGAAGCTAGGTAGGATAGGAGTATGCCATTAAGGAGAGCTTAATGGGGACGAGGAGGGCCATTTTACCTGTTCCCCAATGTGTCAGTTTTCCCTAGGAAGGTCCTCAAAGCACTAGGAGGCAGCTGAGACGGGGTACTTTTGATCATTTGTTCATCCCAAAGGAAACGAAGTATATTTCTTGAGACATCATAGCCTCTGGAGGATAACAATCCATTTTTATGCCTTTATGTTTGGACTAGTTTTATTTGGATGCTTGAACCCACCTGTGCGAGCTCTCAATCCCAAAACACTATCCCATATTTTCATCTTCATCAATTTTTCTTACCCGCCTAGCCTAAAAAAGCAAAAACCCCATCAGGCTCTCCTGACTGAGGGATTCAAAGTCTCAGGTTTATCCTGTCATTTGCACAACTCCATTGTACCCTCAGAAAATATAAAATACTCCTCCTAACCTGACTGAGTCACAAGTGAATTTGCCTCAAAATAGTTGACTTGGTTTTAAAAAAAAATACATAAAGGTAGATCATTTTAGCTCTGACATATAAAGAGTTTGAAAGCTGGCACTCCCATCCTCAAAGAGAAAAAATGCTAAACAAATTGAAAACAAATGACTTTACTTAGACCCATCAGAAAATTGAAGTCAGAGGGCAAACTATCACTGAGAAATTCAGAGAGAAAAGGTGAATATGGAAAATCACAGCCACAATCAGCATCCCTGGAGCAGAAGCCATGGGAACCATAAACAGGTAGGAACACTTCAGTAGTAACTGATCTTGATCTAACTGGCATTTATAGAATACGTTGCCCAACATTTTGCTCAGACTTACAGGGAACATTTTGATGAATTGGTGGAAGCCGAGTATGAACTAGTTTGAGCATAAAAAACTCAGGAGGGCCCAGTCTTAGGGGGGGTCCCTATATTGTGGTTTTTACTTCCACTATGTTGTAAAGGTGAAGATCCAAGAAAAATTCTTTCATGGTTCCTTCAGGCGGAGGAGAAAAACAGTCATTTTGAAATATGCTCAGAGTGTTCCCTATAGCAAAGGTCTAATTAAATTATTCCCTGGGAAATAATTTAATCAGATCCTTATCTGACCTGGGGAAGAGCAATTAGCCAACCCAGCTTCCTTTAGTCCTCTTGTCCTACTTCAGGAAAAAAAAAAAGTAGCTAAGAACTATTTCTGAAGATCATAGTGCAAGGACTTAAGCCCATTTAAAGAATGAGATTTAATGATGAGATTATAGAACACTTCCATTTCCCATATTTTACCATCACACTGGCAGTGCTCCAGAGCATCAAAACACAAGAAGCGAAAGAATAGGGCTGTAAGGAGACATATATAAATCCAGTTATAATTGGAGATTTTGACTCCCCTTTTCCAGCAACTAGAAAATCACTAAGATTATAATCAAACTGAATAAACCATAGATTGGCTGGACCTAATTTCCATTTACAGAACATGTCACCCAACAACAACACAATACACACTTTTCTCAAACTTACATGGAATGTTTACAATATAGATCATACTCTGGACCATGAAATTCAAAAGAATAAAAATCATTCAAAGTTTCTTTTCAGACCACAACCGAATTATATTAGAAATCAAAAACAAAAAGTTAGTTGGAAAAGCCCCAAATGTTTGGAGATTAAACAATGTGTTTCTAAATAACATATGAATTGAAGAATCTCAAGAAAAATTTTAAAAGATTTTGAACTAAATAAAAAAGAAAATACAATTTAGCAAAATTTATGGGATATAGTAAAAGCAGATTATAATGAGAAGAAAGAAGATGTAAAATCAATAATTAATGCCCCTACCTTGGGAAACTAGAGAAAGGGGAGCAATCTAAACATAAAGTGAGCAGAAGAAAAAATAAAAATTAGAGCAGAATTCAAAAAAATTAAAAGCAGGAAATCAATAAAGAAAAAATCAATTAAACCAAAATTTAGTTATTTGAAAAAAATCAATAAAATTTATAAATCTCTACCCAAGCTAACCAAGAAAAAAAGAGAAGACACAAGTTAAAAATATCATAAATGTTAGGGGTCATCCTTTTTGATCCTATAGACAATAAAAGAATAATGATAGTATATTATGAATAATTCTATGCCATGAATTTGATAACTTAGAAAAAAGATACCAATTCCTTAAAAGACACTACCAGAACTCATGCAAGGAGAAATAGATAATCTGAATAGGCCGTTATCTATTAAAGAACTTGAATCAATAATTAATAACCTTCTAAAACAGAAAGAACAAAATCCACATGGGTTCACTGGTGAATTCTAACATGTGTAATGGATAAATGACATTAATTCTCCACAATTTCTTTCAGAGAATAGAAGCAGAGGGAACACTTCTGAACTCACTTCATGAGATCATCATTACCCTAATACCAAAACCAAATAAAGACATTACAAGAAAAGAAAATTATAGACCAATATCTCTCCTGAACATACACACAAAAATGCTCAACAGAATATTAGCAAATTGAATCAAACTACATATAAAAAATTTATTGCAGGTATGTAAGGCTGGTTTGACATTTAAAAATCAATTAAGGTAATCCATCATATCAACAGGCTAATGAAGACTATTATATGATTATATCAATTGATCCAGAAAATGCATTTGACAAAATCCAATACCTATTCATCATAAAAAGTCTCAGCAAACTAGGAGTGGAGAGGAACTTTTTCAACTTGATAAGGAACATCTACAAAAATTCTATAGCTAGTGTCATGATTAAATGGTGAGAAATGTGATGCTTTTCCTCTGTTAGTGGGAAAAAAGCAGGTGTCCCTCTCACTACTCCTATTTAATATTATACTGAAATAAGAAAAGGAAATAAAAGGCATACATACTTCAAAGTAAAATAAAAGTGTCTTCGTTCACAGATGACATAATTATTTAGAAAATTGCAAAGAATCAGCAAAATCATTCTAAAACTAATAAGCAATTATAGCAAGGTCTCAGGATAGAAGGGCATATGGAAAAGTCAGTTCCTTTCCTATATACTAACAATGAACAATTTGAAATGAAATCCAGAATAACATTTTGTTAGTACCAAAAAAGAAAGAAAGTTTTAGGTATAATTCTAACAAAATATGTACTGAATCTATATGTATAAATTTACAAAACACTGATAGAAGAAATCAAAGAAGAGCTAAATAAATGAAGAGATATTATGTGCTTATATATTGGAATACTCAATATTATTAAGATGTCTACTTTTCCAACTTGATCTATAGATTCAATTATGCAACACTCAAAACACCTACCATTTGTGGATCTTGACAAACTAATTCTAAAGTTTATATAGAAAGGCAAAAGTCCAGAATAGCCAACACAATTCTGAAGATGAATAAAGTTTAAACAATGTCCCCTGAGAGTTGGCAAATGGACTACAACCCACATTTCTGTCAGGCCCTATCTAACTGCAAATGGGTGAAATACACATTTTTTTTGTTTGTTTGTTTTGCCCAGTCATATTTTTGGAGCTTCCAACTTGACGGTTGAGCTGCCTACACACAAAAGAACCTACATGACCCAGTCAGGCAGCAATCCAAGTCAAGTTCTCAGGACACAAAGTAAGACAAACAAGAAAGCAACAGCTGCCCCTGGGAGAGAAAGGATCAATAAGAGTATCCTAAAGCAAATTCAGGAGTCACAATTGAACCATCTAATTCTTACAAATGTTTTTTCCTGCCAATCGAAAATGAAAGGGCAACATGAAATTTTGCTTTTCTCTCTCTACCAGTCTCCACAGATAGAGATCTGGGAGAGCTTACTGGTAATTCTCACCTGTTGTGGGTTTCTGCCAGTTTTCCCAGGATCTAGTCCTCAGGTTCAGTGTTACTGGAGTATCCCAGTGGTTCTCATCCTAGCCACCAGAAACTCTAAAGGAGGAAAAATAATTTTCCCTCAACTCTTTACAGTGAGTGCTTGTCTGAGACCCCTTTTTCTCTTACAAGGGCAATTGTAAATGGATAAGCTTATCTAGGATAAAAGTTCTCCAGGTGGCCACTATAGGTCAAGATTATCTTTGGTAAGGTCAGTATACTTGTTCAGTCTTAAAACAAAATTATATTCACCTGAGGCCTCACACTGGCCCCAGCCCAGCTTAGGGTGAATCAATCTGTCCCAAGACCCAGTCCTGTGACAAAGTCGTACCCAGTCAGTCCCCGGACCCAGTTTTGTTTCTAAGTTTAGCCCAGTTAAGCCATGGACCCAGTCTGGTTTCTAAGTCAGTCCCAGATTGTCCCTGGACCCAGTCCAGCATCCAAATCAGACCGATTCTGTTCCCCCCGGGCCCGGTTGTTTCCAAGTCCGATCCAGTTCAGTCATGGACCCAGTCCAAGTTGAACATGGTCAGTCCCTGGACCAAGTCTGGTTTTCTAGTCAAACCTAGTCCGACTCTCTCTGGTTTCTGAACACAGGCAGAAAAAAAAATGCTCAAAGTCTGAAAGTTCATAATGGGAAAAAACCTTGGAACTAGGATCCCAGAGAGACATACCATGAGCTCTAGAGAAAGGATAGACAACTAATGAGTACCCGAAAGCAAATTCACAAGTCGAACTTGGTGGAGCTCAGCGGGTACCTGTATGTGATTGCTCGTTTCTCTTGGGGGCCACAGGGGTCTCTTTCATTTTTCTCTTCTGATGCCAGAACTGTTAAAAGACAAACTGAGATATATTAAAATTTTAAGAGTTTTCTTTGAGCAAAAATCAGTTTGAATTGGGCAGCATCCAATTTTGCAGAGAGTAAAGAGCTTCAAGGAGATGTACAAAATAAGAGACTTAACAGGCAAATGGGAGCAGGAACAAGAAAGTTGTATGAGGCAGAAAAGCAGATTGGTTATTGTGTAGTTACTTACCTTTAGGGGATGGCAGGGGACAATCAGGCAGTTTAACTAGTGCTGATCAGACGATTCCTGGTTGGTTTAAGATTCCATTTCTGGGAGAGCTGAAACTATAAGTCTCAATTTGGTGATGTAAGGCTTAGCATAAACAACTCCATTTTGAGCCTGTGGTCTTTTTGTTTGTTTGTTTGTTTGTTTTTTTAACAAAACCAAAGCTGCCATAATAATGATTATAGCTAAAATTTGTACCCTTACATTATATGCCAGCATTATTTTAAGAGTTATGTAAAATCTTAACATATTTTTATTTTCACAATGACCTACAAGAATTGGGTATTATTATTTCCATTTTTGAGATAAAGAAACCCAGGCACAGAGAGGTCGCCCATGGTCGCATAACTGAAGACAGCAGAGTCAGAATTTGAGCCCAAAAGGCTTGATCCATAGCATGTATGTACATTTAACTGCCTTGGAAAAATCTTTGTGCACACATGCACGGTTTCTAGGATATGTACACAGAAATTAAATTGTTGGATTACAAGGTATGTATATATTACTATTTTTAGAGTCATTGTATTAGCTTATATTCTCATAAGCACTAAATGAATGTTGTAGCCTCCCGTCTCTCTCCTCATGCACAGAGTTTATAGTCAATATTATGCATGATCTAAATTGATCATCTGTACTTGCTAACCACCTAAAGCCTAGCAGATTTGTGCCTTCAGCTCCACTTACCACATCGAGTTTTCTTTTGTTTTATGTTTGTTCTATTATCTTTTTTGAACATGGCTATCTTTAAATTTTTCTCTTTTATATTTAATCATAATTGTTACGTGTTTGAGTAAAAAGCATTCTCAAAACAAGAACTTTAGCACCACCCAGACCTTCAATTTTATTTATCTTCTATTATAAAGACAAAATATTTTCTAAAACTTCTCTCTTTGTTCTATTTACCAAGGATTCAACACATATTCATTGATTATCCTTTGAATGAACAAGACACTTTGATAGATACAGGGTATACAAAGACAAATAAGGCAGAATTTCTCTCTCTGAAAAGCTTACAAGGGAGTTAGCCACATAAACAACTAATTATAATGAAATAGGATAAGTACTGGAATGGAATTATAATCATATGTTATAAGAATATACATGACAAAGTATTTATTTTTGCTTTAAGTGGGGCTTAGGGATGGTGACATATATGCTGGGAATTGAAAAATGAGTACAATTTTATTAAACTTTGAGGAGAAAGTAAAGGTTTTTAGTGAAAGAGAGGAACATAAACAATTGCATAGCATTTTCAAGAATCAGCAAGTAGGGCAGTTTAGATGGTGGATGATAGGAATTGGGAAAAATAATTACAATGGATAAAGCTGAGAAGGTAAATTGGCCAAAGCTCTGGAAGTAGTTGCCTGGTTTGGCAACTGGGAGGAGAAGCAGAAAGGGTCACAACTCAGTACCACCTCCCCAGTTCGACTTTTATTGGTTTTTCATACAACCTACATTTATGTATCACTTTTTTTTCCCTTTAAGATTTTTTACTATAACAATTCTTGAAAACTTATACCATGTTTTAGACAATGACTCTTTTTTTATAGTATTATGACTTTTTCCCCTAAAATCCACTAAAAAAGAATACTATGCAAAGTTTTATTCTAACATTACTGTTTCAAGCAGAAGCATGCTTCTAAGTTTATTTTATACAATAGTTTCTAGTCAAAGAATATTACATTGACAAATTTGAAATGCATGCTATATTTGGATGAACCCAAATGTCTTTGCTTTGCCTATGGATTCCAAGCAAGAGGAATAGATATATCCTCTTCAACTATTCTTAATTCCTCTGTATGTGTGCTATCACCTCATGAAGAACATATTTTATATTTTTCTATCCCCAAATTCCAGTCTTTTCCATTTACGTCAAAGCCTTCCATAAGAGGTAGTTATTTTAGGGTGAAATTTTCAAGGGAAAGAGAATTGTCAAGCTCATACGATTCTGATATTGAATGCCTGCCCAGTATTCAAACACGTGACTTTCTACCACTTTTCAAAGAATGATATTTCATTCCTTCTCCTCCAGCCATCAAAAATCTTCCTCCTTCGGGTATATAATAAAACTTCATTATATTATTTTATATGTACAAACAGCATTTATTTGTTATCAATTTGATTATTTTTATAAACATGGTTTTAGTATTTGGTTTTAGTATTTAGATGTCATCTATCAGGGAAAAATGTTAGATATTATTAGGATGATATGGATACATCTCATATTTTTATATTTAACAACTTTTCACTTAGTGGCATTATTTTTAGGAACAGTTAAGGTTATTATGGAAAGAATAGATACATTTAGATTCTACCTCATTTGTGAGACCATAACTAATAAAAAAAAAATCGCAATCTACTTCTATAGATTGACAATATTATGCCTTTTGTATCTCAGTCCAAGAAAGGAATTCAGTTCTGACCACTTAAACAAAAACAGATAATTTATTGGAAAAGAAAACTATTGTGTAAATCATTTCATCAAAGGATGTGCCAAACAACAAGTCTGGAAGGATAAAAATGATGGCTGCTGAGGATCCCAGTAGCCAGAGATTCAGAACCATCTTTTATTCATGCTGCTATTCTTGTCTGCCTCATTCTTGGGTATATCTGCATCAGATTCAAACTCCAAGAAGAGCTATCTAATTGACATTGATTGTTATTCCTACAATTCAGTGACTACTTTGAGATACAGTTTCCCAAAAGTTTTTCATTAATTATAAAAATGAGAAATGTGCTTGATATAGGGAAAAAACAGATTCCCACCAGATTCTATCAAGAGCCTACCAGCACACACACACTCTCTCTGTCTCTGTCTCTGTCTCTCTGTCTCTCTGTCTCTGTATCTCTCTCTCTCTCTCTCTCTCTCTCTCTCTCTCTCTCTCTCTCTCTCTTCTCTATATAAAAAATTTTCAATACCTTAAGTTGGGATAATCTATCTCAAACAGAAAATACTGTCAGTACTGTAGAGTAGACTAATGAAATGATAACCATTTAGTGTATTCAGATTCAAGCCTGGAATCTCTGGATTATATATTATCTTTGTTTCTGCAGCTAGTCACAAAGTCTTACCAGCTATTTATGTCTTCTTTTCACAACCCTTTATATGTGTTGTTGTTGTTGTCTTTGTTGTTTTTTCTAAATACTTCTTAAACATGGGTGGCCTTCTGGTGAACTTTCACATAAGACATAAATATTATTAGCCTTGGTCTATTCTAAGAGTTCCATTTGGGCAAACCATTAGCCAGTGTTTATGTACCAGTATAGAAACTCTTGGGTTATCTTTTTTTTGTTTTTTAAAGAAATAAAACAGTGCCCATTGGAAGGATTGTCTTTCTCCACTGTCTTCAGGACCACAAATAAATAGGACTGTCATTCCATAGCAGCCTATACTAGCTGTTGGAGAAAAGCTTGGAGAACTATATAAAAACCAAAGTAGGTTTTCAGCCTCAACCATCCAGTCAAAAGGAATTACCAATGCATCTGTTGATACAGATTTAAGAAGAAGTACATCTTTTAAATGTGTGACATGACAAATCTCTCAGATTTCCCATGCAGCAAGCTACTGGCTATTTACCAAAATTTTTAATCTTTTATTCTCCATGGAATTATTTCCAGGCTATATCTAGCATCCATTTTTTTTTTTTTTTGTACTTAAATGTGATCATGTGACTGTTTTCTAGCTAACAGAATGCAAGTAGAAATGATGACTACCATTTTCAAACCAAGATGTTAAAAAAGTCTCATGCTTCTTTGTAGTCTTTTATTTTCCTTGCTATTGTGTAGATGCAGAGGATGACAATGCTCTAGGGAATGCAGATTTATGAGACAAAGATTTTGGATCTCTGAACCATTGTATGGATGAATGTCACCATCCAGGAACTGTCATATGAGCAAGAAATCCACATTGATTGGGTTAAATGCCTGAAACTTTGTATGTGTTATAAAAGTTAGTATTAGGCCCTGGATTAAGGAACACTAATGTCTTGCATTTGACCCTTCCTACCATAATGGTCTTTAAATGGTGGGTCAGTGAGCTGGTGCAGGGATTCTACCAGTGGCCAAAGAAGTCGATCCAAGTACACACCAATAAGCTGGGGAAGTAATCCTTGTGTGAGTTTGTTGTTCCGTTGGCCCTAGACAAGCACTCCATTTTGGAAATTGATCCCATGAGCCTCACTCTGACTATCACACCACAGTGATTTTATGGGTTTCCAAAACTAAGGTTAGCTAGAACTAGGTAACCAATATTATACAAAAGGTTTGAGTCATTCTCTTAATTGTTTTTCATGGTGCATAGTATCTTATGTTTGGAGAGGCTGAGAGAAAGGACTACAGAACTTATATATGATGTTACAGTAAATCCTTCCTTGACATGTGTGATTTTGACTTTATTCAAGGGCCTTTAATATGGGAAATTGGCTCAGAGGCAATGATTCTGTAGTGTGGATGGCTCCAGTAGATGTCTAGAATATTTTTGGTTATATAGATCTAGTAAAACATTACTATCTTTTACTTATATTTCTGTGGTCCCATGGTTAATCAATTTCAGTTAGAGCTCTCCATGTGCCTGGCATTCTTGGAACTTGTATGATCATGCTGACTCTGTTGTTTGATATGAAAACTAGGGATGATATTCCACTAGTATTCTACTTTGTAGTGGTCAGTATCCATTTTGATTTTTGGTACCTGTGCTCTACTGGTCATTAATTATTTTAAATTTATTCCCTGATAGTAAGGATGCACACTACTGCCACTGTCTGGACTTGGCAGCCTAGAGTTCTTCCCATTCCTACTGATATCAGCAAGCCCAAATATGATGGTTGAGGGCTAGATGGGACTATATGTTTACCCCAAATGGTATAGATTATAGAAAAATGAAGTTACATTTCTCACTCACATGGTTTTTAAATATGAGAAATTTATATCTACTAGAATAATTTAAAATTTGTTGAATATTTTAAACTGGATTACCGAAGTATTACTAATGAAAACTTTCTACTCTTCAGGTTCCCAGAAAAAGAAATATAAGATTGATCACCATGGAATAGCCACACTTTGCTGAAATTACTTGCTTATGTTTGCGCAACTTTTAAAAGTTCAATAATTCAAATCTTATTGCCTCCAAGCATTTAAGTAAAAACTTAATATTCCATGAAACTATGAAGCCAGTACTCTGCCACTTACCTCCACATATGTGTATAGTCTACTGTGAGATGCATGGGGAAACATTACAGACACAATTAGAGGTTCAGTAAAAAGGTTTTAAGGTCATTCCTAGTGCCTCTATCTTTTTCAGTTAAATAAGGACTTTGTCATTTGTTGAGCATCAATGAGTCGGGGGAGAATGATGAGCTTTAGGAAAGTGATAAATGTTGAAATTTTACCATTAGCTTTGGGGAATTAGAAATAGAATGAATGAATGAAATGACTACCAATTAGCAATAACCTTCCCATCTCACAAAGCTAAGAAATAATGATGTTGACTGGATTTTAAGTAAACATCCATAAAGTCCGTGCTCTTTCTGCTGCACCATTTTGCCTGTCATGGGTAACTTTTGCAGCTCTTTGCATCTCTTCGAAGCTATTTAGTCAATGAAATGATGTTTGTGCCAGGTATTAAGATGGCTCTACAATGGTGAAATCTGAATAAATATTCTTTTTCATTGATATTCAGTGTTGAGTAGTTGGAGAAAATGGTGAGGTGGTAGCTAAAGCCCAGTGGTTGCATTACTGAAAGTAAAATGTAGTGGAAGCACTCCTTAAATGTCAGAGTGACTAGCATGTAGCAACATGATATGAATACATAAGAGTGGAAGAAATGACATCATGTACTCAAAGGAAAGATAAAAGGATTTATTTTCCTGATATTAAAATTTTTCTGTGGTTAAAACACTAGTTTTTCAATATATGAAGACCTTGTCTTGTATCATTGGCATGATAATTTTATCACTCTGGGAATTTGAAACCATCATACAATATTACCTCACACAAGATTAACAGTGTTCACTCTTTTGTTGAGACAATACCTGAACTAGAAAATCAACTATTCTTTTTCCAGTTAAGCTGGACAGAACAAAGAAATTGAAATGATTCAGTCTTTTCTCTTAAAAGGGGCTTGTTCAAAGAGCCAAAAATGGCAGTAGTCTCGGAAAAGTCTCTTTAGGTTCAACTCCAGGCAGCTCGGATCTTTTATAAAAACTCTAGCCCTCACAGAGTCCCCTAAGAGTGATCAACGTAAGATGTGTAATATGAAACTTCTGTGTGAAATGTTAACTTTCCCCAAATGGGGGAAACCACAGTGTCTCTTAACACATTAATGGCATCAAAATGCATAAACATCAGATGCAACTGCACTCTCATATGCAATACTGGTCTGGTATTATAATAAAGGAATTATAATGTGGGGCACCAGGGAAATCATAGCACATCCTCACATCCCATTTACTACTGCTTGATGATTTCATAAAAGCTTTTCTCAAACAAAACCCCCTTCCCAGTTTTGAATCATAGGATCGTAACAAAGAGATAAGGCAGAAATTCGAATTTAGGACTCCCAAATATTAACAACTAAGGGATTTCCCATTTTCTATTAAACACCTAAACCATTGCTCATTGGCTCATGGAGAGTATAACTTTCCTTTTAGTCTCAAACAAAATATAAATAATAAAAATACGTCAGGAAACTTATATTCAGGATCTGCTCTTAACTTATATTAAGACTCATAGAATATTATGTGACTACTGGACTTTGAAAGACAAATGGAACTTTAAAATAACTTTTAAAATTTAAATGCAAAGTTCCAACTATGAGGTTTGACCATGAAAAAGTCTTTTCAGTATTGTGATTCAAATGCTTTCATTCATATTTTCTCAACTTTCATCAATATTTTATATTAAAATGGAAAAATTAACACCTGCTTTTCCTAAGAACACTTCTTTTTTATTTAAAAATTTTATAAAATTCAAATATAAGACTTATGAGAGACATATGGATATACAATCTTCCAGACACTCAAAGTTTTCCCTTATTTCCTCATAATTTAGAAAATGTACAAGAGAATATTGTTGTTTTAAAAACATACATAGTTGTAGAATTTCTGTTGCTATAGTGTTTCTATAACAATTCTAAAAGGGAACTCCAAACACTTCTTATCTCATCTCTCTAACTGAAATGAATCCAGAATTCCAACAGTCTTAATTCATCTTATAACTTCTACCACATATATTTTAAGAATGAATTAACTCAGCACCATTAATATACTTTTGCTTTCATATATTTTAAGCTAAGGCATACTGAAGAATTGACAACTCTAAAAAATATTTTCATAAATTAGATACACTGATAATATATTTAATTTTAAGAAATTGTATCTAGATTGTCAGTGAAAGTGGTAGCTATGTTATAAAATGGAACTTGGTGACGTCTTCACAAATGTTTCATGTTCCTCAGTTGCACAATAATTTTCCTACTCAGATCTCAGAAAAAAAACACAATAGTAACTATAATCTTTCCTTTCTATATGTATCGCAGGGAATTCTCAGAGAAGACAGGTTTGAAGGTCTTTGCATTTTCTATTCAAATGTGCATTTCTCTTTAGAAATAGTGTATGATTTCAAGCCTCAATTTTTTTTAAAAAAAAATTGCAAACTTGAAATGTATGGTCAGCCAGGGTTGGACAAATATGAATTTCAGGTTTTCGGAAAGCCAAGAGAAAACAAGAAATTTTCTTGCCAAAAATCAGACTGAATATTTGTGAATAAATACATATTATCTCTCATTGTGGCAGGATATTACAACTCTCACCAGACCAAGCAAATGTAATTCTTTCAATGGTGGTAGATTATTATTTCTTTAGTATCAAATGACAAAGTACAATTTCAAAATGTAATAGTTTTATCTTCAATATTCAATGATATTTTTTCCTCATCAGTCTGCTTGGGTATTCTGGCTTGTCTAAAAGAAAATTTAAGGTATTTTAAGTATAGAAATAAAACTTGAAGGCTATGGGACTAGAATGAGACTCTAAAAAACAAAACCAAAAGAGTATTATAGAGTATATCTACTTATGGAAGAGAAAACAATAATAGAAAAGCACCCAAGTTTATAAATCATTCACTGATTCAGAGGCTATTTATTACTAAGTACTAGATAGCCTGACATCGAAGGGCACACAGCTGACTGCCTTGGAGATACTGACAAACAGGCAATTGCGACAGGGATAACCTTTGTAGAGCTGCATACACAGTCCTAAGATTTGAGCAATCCAAGAGGCTTCTGGCAGAGGCAATATGGGAGCTGCAGTTAGGAGGAGGAATAGATTTATCTAGGGGAATCTAAGTGTATGGGAGAGAAAGACAGTTAAAGCACTGTCTCCTTCCCTCTCCCAGGCAAAGCCTCAGGCATAATACAATGTAATATATTTGGGGAAATAAATGCAGGTTGAACTGCAAGGAAAGAATTACCAAAAATTACACTCAATTGGCAGTAGAGGACTAAATTTCGTATGACCTTGCAGGTATGCTAAGGTATTTGGAATTCTTCCTAAGGCACTGGGTAGCCATTGAATAATTTTAAACAGAAGAACAATTTGTTTTAGCAAAGTCATTTTGGTGTACCATGGGGTCAACAGGTGTCCTGGGGGCAGGGCAGAGTAGGTCAAGCTTCCAAAGGGCTTGAGGGTCTACTACTCTCAATCCATGTGTGATATGATGAGAGGCTGCCCAAGGGAATGGAGAGAGGTGGAGGATGTTGAGCTGATTGGTGAAGAGGAGAGAAGTAGGAATCCAAGTCAATTACAAATATTTGCTTTGGGGAGCCTGGCTAATTGTATTGCCCCTTACTGAGATAGGGAATGCAGGATAAAGCTGGGGCTCACAAGGGACATCTGAAATAGAGATTGCATTTGGGTACTATGCTGCATTGCTGCACCTTCAAATGAGTTCAGCCGAATCTGGCTGAGTGGGGATAGCTGGCCAGGAACAAAGCTTTATTTCCGGTGCTAGATTTAGATTAACAGAAGAAACGTGAATTATTGGCCTCTATGGAAGCCACTGACTCCAGAGGAGAAATTTTCCCTTCAGCAATGCTGGGCACTAGTCCATTTGGAACATACAAAAAAAAAAAAGCTGGAATAGGAAAAGACAAAAACTTCATTTGGATATTGTTAAAGAAAAGAGGATATTTTAAAATTGACTAAATAAAGAGGAGTTAACGCAAGTATTACACTCTAGCAAAACTTCATTTAATGTATAGTTATTAAATTGTAAAGAAAAGACATTTATGTGGAAAGTTTATACAGTTCTTGAGTTTCTGCCTTGACTTACAAAAAATGTACTTTGTAGATTTTTTTTCCATTGCCTTGTTAAATGTAATGCTCAATTCTGTGCTGCTTTCAAAAATTAATCAATAGTTTAGTCATACTTAATTTGGGGATTTTGTTAGTGGCAACATCCCTACATTTAATTACTTATTATCTCTTGAATGACTATTTGCTTTGGAGCCTCTAAGGCAGGGAAGTTCTTTTGGGATCCATGAACTTCTGAAATTATATACAAAGTTGGTGCATAGGTAGTTGACATCTTTGTCAGAGAGTGCACTAGAGTTGGTGCTTGGGCCAGCATGGGGTCAGGCATTCCCAGTTCTCAGGTGTAAATCTTAACGATGTTTCTCCTTCTCCTTTTTCTCTCACTTTTTTAGTTTGGGGCAGAGATTTTGGCTCAATATTATCTGACTTTCTGATACATTTGGTTCCTGGCTACAGGCAGAAAGTGCTTTTTTTAAACAAAGCCATATATTCTTCCTTCTTCCAGATCAGATAGCCCTAACGAAATAACTCTTTCTTCTAAAGTAGTTTCAAACTCTAGAAACAGTTTGGTCTCACTTGGCTCTTGGTTGCAACGAATGGGACACAACTCTGACTAATTTAAAGAGATAGAATTTACCGAAAAGATAGGAATCAAAGGGAGGCCCTGGCCCTGTCTCCACTGCTGACAATGTCCTGACAGTAGTGCCACCAAACACTGCCCCATAAACTTCATCTCTGCATCGCTCATTGAAGGTACAAAAGCTGGTGGAAAAAGCCTGATGACTGAGATTGGGCATTGTCGCTGTTATTGCTGCTGGGGCTGGGGAAGTGCATACTTGGCTTCCTTTGGCCTTTGCATCTCCCCAAAACACACACAATGAGGATTTCTTCAAATAGGAAAGGGTTTGTATAGTCAACGAATGACAATTATTCACTACTCTTTACCCCTTTGGCTACCTTTATTTGTCCTTCTGCACATATTTACATTTAAAAATGCTTTCACCCAACATAATGGAACTATTCCACATACTACTTAAAATGTGCTTCTCTCCCCAGCAGGGAAATGAGTCCAAAACCTTTGGGTGTTGTCCATTTTCTGTAGTTTTGCACAGTCCTACTTCAGAATTCCTCCACTGTTGGCATGTATTATGCCATTAATTACTACCAACAAACCTCCCTAAGAAAAGGGAGCTTAATTAAAATGTGTGAATATGCCCATGACTCAACAAAGAAGAAAAAATCGGGAGAAGCATTAGTCTTTGTTTCTGCAACTGGTCATGAGGCAGTAGCTCTTTATGACTTTCTTCCTCCACCAAGCATTTCTGTTTGCTTTGCCCTCTGCTAGTGCCTCCGCTGGCTGGGATTCTTTACCCACTCAGGGCCTCTCCAAACCTTCATTTCTGAGGGATCTAAGCTTTTGGTGGTTCTGCCTGAATGGATTGCCAGAGTCTTTGATTAACTTTTAGCAGGACTTGGTAATATGAGAAGGTGTTCTGTTTATTCTCTCCACTCTCATTGTAGAACAGCAATCCTGTTTTTTTTTTTTTTTTTTAAGAATTAGAATCAATCAAACCAGGCTAAAACACACTCTCTCTCTCTCTCTCTCTCTCTCTCTCTCTCTCTCTCTCTCTCTGGCCTATTTTCACAGTGGCATAAGGAGTATGACATGGCCCGCTGGCAGACTTAGCTCTGTTAAACACTGAAAATGTTCCTCTCTTTTCTATAATCTCCACACCAGGAGAGCCTGGAGATGAAAGGATACAAAGCAAAATTTTGCAGTGTGTAATTAGTCATTAGGTAATTGTGAATAGCACTGTTTCTCCAGCCCTTGGTTCCTGGATGAATCAAATTTGGCTTTGAGTAAAACAAAATTACTTACTGCTTGCTGGTTCAGAATAGTTATTGTATGTGCAGAAATGCACCATGAGTTTTCAAAGTATTTCTCCTACATGATGACTTAAATCAATATTCACTAGCCTATCTCACCTCTTTTTGACTCTAGATAGGCACATGATAAAACCAATGTATCCACTGGTCATGTTTAATGTGCAGTAAATGCTTTGGTCAGAAGCAGTGTTGTGTGAAATGCCAAGACCTGGCTTATCTTGAGATGGACAAAACGTCTGTTAGTTTCATTCTATGGATAGTGGTGAGTAGCATAGAATCCTTGGTTCTCAGAGCTTAGTGTTGGGCTCTTAGACAGTGTCCTATATTTCTCTAAATTTTTGGACATTTTTCTTTTCCTATATGACACAATTAACTTGTTAAATGCCAAAAGTCAGACAACTAGTAAATAGTGGAGCCAGGATTTGAGTATATGTGCTGCCAAAGCAAGCACAAGTGAAGTCAGAAGTTGAATCCAGGTAGTCTGACTCCGGAATCCAAACCCTTATCTCTATGCAATGCACCTCTTCTCTGAATTCGCTACTTCTGATTTTATTGTCCTTCAAGGTCATTTGGTTTTTCTTTATTAATGGAAACTTTGGTCTGGGAAATGACCTTGTTCTGGGAATTGGACAGAAGGTCAAGAATTTTATTTCTATGTTGGTGATATATTTTACCAGAGTCAAACATTTTTTTAAGTTTATTGGGGTAACATTGGTTAATACAATTATATAATTATCAGGTTTACATTATCATTTGACATCTGTATATTCTATTGTGTGTTCACCACCCAAAGTCCAGTTTTCTTCAGCTACCATATATTTGATCCCCTTTACCCACTTCACCCTCCCCTTACCCCTCTATATTTGACCCCCCTTTACTCTGTCTACTTCCCCCCTTCTCCCCTACCCCACTAGTAACCACTACCCTGTAGTCCTCTGGTAACCACTAATCTATAATCCATGTCCATGAGTCTGTTATTTTGTTCTGTTCATTTGGTGCTTTTAGGTTTATATCCCACATATAAGTGACATCATGTGATTTTCAACTTTTTCTATCTGGCTTATTTCACTTAGCATGATTATCTTGAGGTCCATCCATGTTGTCACAAATGACAGTATCCATTGTATATATGTCCTACAGCTTCTTTAGCCAATCATCTCTCGTAGGGCACTTCAATTGCGTCCATGTCCTTGCCACTGTGAATAATGCTGCTATAAGCATCAGCGTGCAAATATCTTTTTGGATATGGGGTAAATACCCAGCAGAGGGATTGCTGGATCCTATGGTAGATCAATTCTTAGTTTTTTGAGGAACCTCCATACTGTTTTCCATACTGGCTATACCAATTTGCAGTCCCACCATTGAGCATTTTTTCAAATATTTGTTGGTCATTTGTACGTCCTCTAGGGAGAAATGTCTGTTCAGGTCCTCTGTTCATTTTTTGATTGGATCATTTGGTTTTTTGTTGTTATTGAATTGTATGAGTTCTTTATATATTTTGGATATTAGGCCCTTATCAGAGGTGTTGCTTTTGAATATATTTTCCCATTTGCATGGTTGTCTCTTTACCTTGTTGACAATTTCTTTTGCTGAGCAGAAGCTTTTTAGTTTGATGTAGTCCCATTCATTTATTTTTGCTTTTATTTCCCTTGTTTTTGAGGTCAAATTCATAAAATCTTCTTTAAGTCCAAGGTTCTTGAGTTTAGTTCCTATGATTTCTTTTATGCATTTTATTATTTCAGGTCTTATATTCAGGTCCTTAATCCATTTTGAGTTAATTTTGGTGTTTGATGATAGATAACAGTCTAGTTTTACTGTTTTGCAGGTGGCTTCCCAGTTTTCTCAGCACCATTTATTGGAAAGGCTTTCTTTTTTCCACTGTATGTTTTTGGCTTTTTTGTCGAAAATTATTTGCCCATATTCATATGGGCTTACTTCTGGACTTTCAATTCTGTTCCCCGGTCCATGTGCCTGTTTTTCTGCCAATACCATGCCATTTTGATTACTGTCGCTTTGTAGTATAATTTGAAGTCAGGAAGAGTGATGCCTCTAGCCTCATTCTTTTTTTTCAGAATGGCTTTGGCAATTTGGGGTCTTTTGTGCTTCCATACAAATTTGATGATTTTTTTTTCTATTTCTTAAAAAATGCTGATGAGTGTTGATGGGGATTGCATTAAATCTGTATAATGCTTTAGGTTATATGCTCATTTTAACTATGTTGATTCTTCCAATCCAATAACACGGAATATCTTTCCATTTCTTTGTATCTTCTTTGATTTTTTTTAATAGGGTCTTGTTGTTTTCATTATATAGGTCCTTCACATATTTTGTTAGATTTATTCCTAGGTATTTTATTTTTTTTGTTGCAATTGCAAAAGGAATTTTTTTCCACCTCTTTTTCTGATACTTCGTTATAAGAATATAGGAATGCTATGGATTTTTGAACATTGATTTTGCATCTAGAAATTTTACTGTATTTGCTTATTGTTCCTAGTAGTGTTCTTGTGGTCTTTAGGATTTTCTAAATAGAGAATCATGTCATCAACAAATAGTGACAGTTTGATTTCTTCATTTCCTATTTCGATGCCTTTTATCTCTTTCTCTTGCCCAATTGCACTCACTAGAACCTCCAGTTATATTGAATAACAGTGGCAATAGTGGACAGCCTTGCCTTGTTTTTGATTTTAGAGGGAAGATTTTTAGTTTTTCACCATTAAGGATAATGTTGGCTGAGGGTTTGTCATATATCATGTTATTTGTCATATATTATGTTATTATGTTATTATTTATGATCCTGAATGTTTTGATCATAAATGGATACATATCTTGATGAAGGCTTTTTCTGCATCTATTGATATGATCTTATGATTCTTATTTTTTAATTTGTTTATGTAGTGTATCATATTAATCCATTTGCGTATATTGAACCATTCCTGTTCCCCTGGGATGAAGCCCACTTGATCGTTGTGCATAATCTTTTTAATATGTTGTTGTATTCGGCTCGCTAATATCTTATTTAAGATTTTTGCATCTGTGTTCATGAGAGATATTGATCTGTAGTTTCTTTTTCTGTGTTATCTTTACAAGATTTCGGTATCAGGGTAATATTGGCCTCATAAAATGAGTTGGGAAGTATCACCGCCTCTTCAACTTTTTGGAAGAGTTTGATGACAATAGGTATTACATCTTTGAATGTTGGGTAGAATTCACTGGTGAAGCCACCTGGTCCTGGAATTTTACTTTTTGGTAGGTTTTTGATGATTGTTTCAATTTCCATACTGCTGATTGGTCTATTTAGATTTTCCAGTTCTTTTTTATTTAGTTTAGGAAGGTTGTATATTTCTAAATACTTGTCTATTTCTTCTAGGTTATGAAATTTGGTGTTATATACTTCTCCATAGTATTCTTGTATGATCTTTTCTATTTCTGCAGTGTCTGTCATAATTCCCCCTCTCTCATCCCTGATTTTGTTTATTTGTGTCCATTCTCTTTTTTCTTTAGTGAGTCTAGCCAGGGATTTGTCAATTTTATTAACTTCAGAGAACCAGCTCTTTGTTGCATTTATTTTTTCTATTGCTTTTTTTTTCAATTTCATTTATTTCTGCTCTAATTTTGATATTTCTTTACTTCTGCTGACTTTAGGCTTCATTTGTTCTTCCTTTTCTAGTTTTTTAAGATGAAGTGTTAGGTTGTTTATTTGGGCTTGTTCTTGTTTTTGGAAGTAGGCCTGTAATGATATGAACTTTGCTCTTATGACCGCTTTTGCCATGTCCCCCAAATTTTGATATATTGTACTATCATTATCATTCATTTCTATGTATCTATTGATCTCTGTTTTTATTTTTTCTCTGACTCAGTTATTCTTCAGTAGCATGTTGTTTAATCTCCATGTATTTGTGGTTCTTCCTGCTTTCTTTTTACAGTTGATCTCCAGCTTCAAAGTTTTATGATCAGAGAATATTGTTGGTATGATTTCAACCCTCTTATATTTATTGAAGCTATCTCTGCATCCCAGTATGTGGTTGATTCTTGAGAATGTTCCATGTGCACTAGAGAAGAATGTATAAGCAGCTGTTTTGAGATGAAGGGCTCTGTAAATGTCAATGATGTCCAGTTTCTCTAATGAGTCATTTAAGTATGTTATTTCTTTATTGATTTTCTGTTTGGATGATCAGTCCATATCCGACAGCAGAGTATTTAGGACCATGCTATGATAGTGTTTTGGTCCCTTTCTCCCTTCAGTTCTGTTAGTAACTGCTTTATATATTTCAGGGCTCTCTGATTGGAAGCATAGATATTAATAAGTGTTACGTTCTTGGTGCATGATTTCTTTTATTATTATGAAGTGTCCCTCAGTATATTTCTTGACCTTTTTTATTTTGAAGTCTATTTCATCTGTTATTAGTATCACTCACTACTCCTGCTTTTCTCTGTCATTTGCTTGAAATATCTTTTTCCACCCTTTCACTTTGAGTCTATATTTGTCTTTGGAACTGAGATGTGTCTCCTGGAGGTAGAATATGGTTGGTTGAGTTTTGCAACTCTGTACCTTTTATTGGTGAGTTCAGTCCATTTACATTTAGGGTAATTATTGAAATGGCTATTCTTATAGCCATTTAATGTCTTGCTTACTGGTAGCTCAGTGTTTCCATTGCTTCCACGTCCTTGTGTTTCTGTTTTCTTTAATTATATTGGCTTTTGTGGGGTTTTCCCTCTGGTTTTTGTTTTTGTTTTTGTTTTTGTTTTGTTTTATGTTATATACTTCAGTTCTGAATCTTTGGTGTGTGGTTACCATTACGAATATGTAAAAGATAGTTATATATATATATATATATATATATATATATATATATATATACACATACATACATACAGTCATCCATTTTCTTCTGTGTGTGCCTTATCACCCTTCCCCTTTACGAGTTTGGATCTTTGAATCTTCCCCTTTTCAGTTTATTGTTGTTTCAGTTTGTCTCTATGTATGCTGAACATTAATTACTATCTTGCAATAGCAAATCTCTTTTTATTGTTTAAGCTTATAATGCCCTGTTCTTAATAAGGGTTGTACTCCTCTGCTTCTATCTGCCTGCTAGTTGCCTTACTCCTAGTTATGTATTTTTCTTTTTGTCATTTTGTTTTAGCTGAGTTGACTCCTTTCAGTATTTCCTGTAATGTAGGCCTCATACTGGAGAATTCTCTCAATTTTTGTATGTCTGGAAAGGTCTTTATTTCTCCTTCATATCTAGAGTAGAGCTTTGCTGGATACATTATTCTTGGCTGGTAGTTCATTTTATTTAATAGTTTGAATATTTGATTCCACTCATTTCTGGCTTTTAAATTTTGTGTTGAAAAGTCCAATGATAACCTAATGAGTTTTCTTTTATAGGTTACTGTCTTCTTTTCCCTGGCTGCCCTGAGAATTTTCTCTGTCATTGATTTTTGATAATTTTAATACAATGTGTCTTGGTGAAAGTCATTTTGGGTTGAGATAATTGGGTGTTCTATTGACTTCTTGAATTCCAGCTCCAGCTCATTCTAATCCCTGCTTCTTTTCCTCCCCTTTGAGAATGCCCATTATTCTTGTATCCTCTTCTGATGCTATCAGCTAGTTCTTGTATTTCTCTTTCATTACTTTTCATTCTTCAGTTTCTCTCTTTTTTCTTCTAATTTATTTCTAGGTTTCTGTCTTCAATATCACTGATTCTTTCCTCCATTTGATCGACTCTATTTCCCAAGATAGCTATTTTATTTTTCAACTCTTTCAGTGTGTTCTTTATCTCCAGAAGTTCTATTTGGGTTTCAATCTCCTTGCTAAAGAACTCATTCTGCTCATCTAGTTGTTTTTTCAATTCCTGAAATTGTTGATATGAATCATTTCGGTTCTTATTGAGTTTTTTCAGAAGTACCATTCTACATTCTCTGTCATTTAAGTTGCATATTTCTATGTCTTTAAGCTTATCTTCTAGAGATTTTTATCTTTCTTTCTGAGCTGCCTTGTCACCTTGCTTGTTCACGGTGTTTAATGGACTATTTCTCTGCCTGGGCATTAACGGAAGTGTATCTGTTTTGTTTTTTGTTTTTTTGTTTTTTTTTTTTTTCCAGAAAGAAGATTCATTTTATAAAGGTCTCTCTTTAGCTTGTTGCAAAGAAGGTATTTTCTTTTGGTTTCCAGTAGGTGGTGTCTAAGCCTCTTTGATCCCTGCTTTATAGAAAGTCTTAATAATGTCTTTAGTTTTCTTATAGATGTTTAATCATGCTTGGTATCCTCAGTCTCATCCACTGTCAGTGTTAGCAACAGTTTCAGTAGCGTTTTCTCAGATTCCCTTGGGCTCCGCAGTGCTTGGTCTCAGAGGATATGGGATGGAGGTGCCCTCTGAGTTGGGAGAAGAGGGCTGCATCTCAGCCTCGGTTTTGCAACCACAGCTGGAAAAATCAACTGCTGTGTCTCTGCTGCACCCGCTTCTCTGCCATCCCCGCTTCTCTGCTTTCTGCCCTGAAGACTGGGCCCTGCCGCCATCCACGTTAAGCTCAGAGCAATCCCAGGCAGGACTGTTCATGGAACTCGCCATACCTTCTCCCCTCTCCCTCCTCCTACAGGGAGCTCTGGCTGCTGTGAGAGGCAGCTTCTTTGTTTCTCTCAGTCCACCACCAGACACTGGGGTTCTGACTTGTGGTAGCTCTTATAAGCAGATCCTACACTCAGACGTCCTGGTTTTCAGTTTGGATATTTTTGGTTGAGTTTTAGATGTTTAGCTTATTGTTGTTTCAAGGGGAGTGTTCTGGGGATGTCTCTCACTCCACCATGTTTCTGGATATTTTTTAATCTAGGATTTATTATGGAAATTTGTAACCAGAAAGAAAAATTTAAAAAATTTCATATAAATACCTATATATTCTCACTTATATGGTAACATTAACATTTTATTGTACTTCTTTTATCACATCTGTCCATCTATTCATTATTCTCTCCATTAATCAACTCATCTTGCTTTTTTGATTAAGTTGTAGAAATTAGTATACTTCTCTTCAGGTATTTCAACATACATCGTTGACTAAAATTCAATACTTGTTTATAGTTCTTATTTTGTGGTAAAATTTTCATGTGATAAAATGCACAAATATTATGCTACCATTAGGTGAATTTTGTGCAATCCAAACCACCCTCAAAATATAGAATATTATCATCACCACAGAAAGTTCTGTCACAACTCTTCCCAGTTCGTGCCTATTCTTTACCCCTTGAAGCAATCATTGTTCTGATTTTTGTCATCATAGATTAGTTTTACCTGCTCTACAACTTCACTGAGAAGCAGATAGGAAGACAGGATTAGACATGTAAAAGATTTGTTGAGGAAAATACTTGTGAAGGATAAAAGGAAGGGAATCAGAGTAGGTAGGGAGAGCCTTCAAACTCATGTGGGCCTGATACCTGTGTTGGAGAGAAAGCTGCAAAGAGGACTGGGTAGGAAGAGCCTCACACTCCAGAGCAACTCTGAGAAAGTTTCAGGCAGGCCAACAGGGAGTCCTCAAGCTGGAGTTGCCTGTTAAATGAGTCCCAAGGTGTCCATTATTACACCCAGCATGTCATCTGCTAGAAGCAGCCATAAAAAGCGTAAGGGTGAATCTAAAGGGGCAGCAGCTGGGGCTGTCAGTGAGTTATGCCCTCCCCCACTACCCAGCAGGAGATCTGAGTGATGTCAATTCATGACCACCAGAGTAGTATTCCATTGTATGGCTATAACACAATTTGTTTATCCATTCTAGTGATAGAAATCTAGGCTGTTTCCAGTTTTTTGGCTGTTATGAACAAACCTGAGAATTCTCCTTACAAGAATATCAGTATTTTTGTACAATTCTCTTTATAGGCATATATTTTAATTTCTCTACTGTAAATACCTAAGGGTGGAATCGCTAGATATGGTATATAGTTGTTTTTCCAAATAATTGTCAGGATTTATCCCAGAGTGGTTATATAATTTTTTATTCTCACTAATAATGTATGAGAATTAATACTTTCTCCATATATTGACCAATATTTAGTATTTTAACTTTAGCCGTTCTGTTTGATGCGTAATTGTATATCATTGTCATTTTAATTTGCATTTCCCAGAGGTCTAATGATCACTTTCATTTGCATTTTGATCATTCATACATTTTCTTTCTGTAGAAGACCATTTGATTTTTACTTTACTAAATAGAAATGTCCATGGACTATACTATCCCAACATACATCTTCCTAATTCTCTTTCAAAATCTACATCATAAAATTGTGAACAGAGAGGTTTTAGCCCACTACATTAAAATTTTTAATAATGTAAGCTCTAAACCTTTCTCTTAAGAAATTATATAACTTTCATTTTTCAAAACTAGCCAGTTTTCTCTCTTTTAGTTGAGAAATGTGTCAAACACCTGTGTTGATCTCAGGTTCCATCAGTTTAGTGTAACAGGTATGAATTAGATTTGCCACACATAAAATACTGTTTATCTGGAGGATAAGTCTCTGGAGTAGTTCCTCTAAGACCTCTCAGATGGGATCCAGGTGGAGTTTCTGGCCCTAAGCATAAGATAAAGGCATTTTTATGTATTCCTGCTCACTGCAAAAGGAAGCTATAAGATCTGTCCTGTTAGGAAAACGAGCTTCCTCATTTTCCCTTTATTTAAACATTAACAGTGGGTAACATGGGACCAGGAATATAGGTTTTAAGTCACGTGTTTTGAACCTTGATCCACAATTTACCTACTTGTGACCTTAGGAAAATTTCTTAAATTTTCTGAGCATCGTTTTTTCTGGTTTCTTTCTTCTCTTTTTTCTTTTCTTTCTTTTCTTTCTTTTTTTTTTAAATATAGCTATTGTATGAAACAAAACTTTCTAAAATATAATGGCCTAACACAGTAACAATTTATTATTTCTCATAAATCTATGGTATGACTGGGAGTTTCTTCTGTTTAATGTAGGGGCACTAGGATGGTTAAAAGGTCCAAAATGGTCTCATTCACATGAACAGTAATTGGTATTGTTTTCTGGCTGAGAGCATAGCTGGGGTCTTAGTTATCCTCCACCAGACCTTCCCTGTGTGGATTCTTGGGCATCCCCAGAATTGGGTTTCAAGAAGGAGCATTCCAAGAAGGCAAGTCCTAATGTACAAGCACGTATCAAGCTTCTGGGTACTTTACAAATGCCAGTGTCCCATTTTCCAAGCCTAGAAACATGACAAGTCCAGACTCATACCTGGAAGTCTGCTGGCAGGTGAACTTCATTGAGGGCCATTGAAGTCTACTATACTTTTCCTTAAGAATTTCTTGCTCTCATTCTCTTTATGTAGCCTTTTTTTTTCCTTGATGGCTCTGTTTGTGATTTCTTCTTTAATGCTAATTTCATAATCTTCTAAAAGTTTCCTTTCTTGTTTTTTGGTCTTGATCAAATATTTGAATGAAAGTTTTAAAAAGGTAAAGAAATTAAAATACATTTTTGAAGAAATATAATTTAAAAGCAAAAAAAATGTGAATAAAAGAGATAAGGTCTTAATTTTTTCCTATTTAACTTATATTAACATCTTTAATTATCTTATTAAAAATTATATATGTACATATATATATATCTTCTAGAAAACACCAAGTGTTGATTTTTCTTTTTCATGTCTTTATTTTTTACCTTCGAAATACTCAATATGCTTGGAGTTTTATAACTGGGAACAGTAGTAATTTACCCCTCCATTTAAATTAACTTCTGCTAAGTTTGAAATTGTAGAGTGGTGGCAATCTCAGTTTCTTCTGAAAGTTTTTACTCTAATAAAAAGCCATAACCATTCACACTACTATGGTAAAGGACTTTAATAATAGTGGGTATCACTGTTTAATCACATTCTATTTGGGGATGGTGGTGGTGGTAAGCGATGGCGATGGTAGACACTGAGTACATGTAATTTAGTAGTAGGGTGTGACATTCATATTTGAAATGTGTAGCTTATATATTTTAGATGTTACTTACCGGATATCCTAACTTCCCTCCCCCACCCCAAAAAAACAAACAAACCACGCTCGATTCAAATATATGTCACTACAGCCTTTAACAAACTAAATGGATAATACTGAACTTAAATTAACAGTAAATTATAATTAAAAACCAAGGGTAGAAGCATTTGGTTACTCTGACCAATTCAGGTCAATATCAAGGATGCTCTGCTAACAAGCTACTCTTAAAAATGTGTGAGAATTCTAATTAGTGCCTCACTGCTAAGCTATGTATGGAAGCCAGCTGATTAAACACTTCTTTGGCATGCAACATAATTCTTGAGAACCTTATTTTTCTATTCTTCTAAGAAAACTGTTAGGATATGGAAAATTCCAACACCTACTATTATGATTTTTATTCCCCAACTTCTGGAAAAACTATTTGTGCCTCAAAAATATATCAGAAATATCATAACTTCTGGGGTGGTCTATTTTCCTTTTCTGTAAAAATATACACACATACACACACACACTCAAAACTGTCTAACCTTCAGCATCAGGAGGGATGATCTATTTTGGAAAATTGGTTATAAAACCCCAAATGAACTGGAGTTGAATAGCTGTGAGATAAATTTTAATCTCCCTAGTCAAACTGTGGCTTGTCATTGATGTCATTGGAAGTGATATAAAGTGTACTAGGTTCACCACAATAAAATATTCATTGTTTCTGAATTCCAGTAATTTTTTGAATTACAAAAAAAGTTTTCCTTTAAGACAGTGATTGAGGTAAGACAGGACAAACTGAAGTGGTTTCAAGTCCATTTTTTTGTGTGAATGGGGGGACCTAATGGATATGACTTTCATTTTACTTCTCAGTGAGTGGGTGGTCGTTTCTTCTTTTTTCTTGGGAATTGAACAGTATATTTAGGTTTTTTTTTTTTTTTTTTTTTTTTTTTTTTTTTTTTTTTTTTTTTTTTTTTTTTTTTTTTTTTTTTTTTTTTTTTTTTTTTTTTTTTTTTTTTTTTTTTTTTTTTTTTTTGCTTAAAGTGTTTTTGTAAGGTTAAAATAGAATCTGGTGTATACAATCACTATTCACTGAAATCACATACCATATACACTATAGAGATATATTTGTCTGATTTCAAACTGCAAAATCTTTTTAGCATTTTTTAATGAATGAAAACTTTTAACTTTTAAGTTAGTTAACAAAAACCCCAATGTGAACACTTTTAAATAAAAAGTCAACATTTGAAAAAATTTACAAATATACAGTCATTGTAGAAAACTTTAAAAATATGATTAAAAGAAAAAAAGTGATTTAATGTATCAGGAGACCATGATACATGCTATTACTATTTTGGATACATCCATTAGGATTATTTTTAAGTAAACATTTATGAGGAATAGGATAACTTACTGAAATAATAATTTTCTTTTGTTCTTTTGCTGTAGATAATTTTCCCTTCCATTTTCCAAGATAGCAACCAAGCCTTTTCCCCTCACTGCTGGAAGTTAATAATGGCTTTTGTGTGGCAAGGCCAGAAGTAAAAGTTACCAGACCAAAAGAAAACAACAACAACAAAACAATACCCACTGAGAGCTTTTGTTAAAGGTAGATTCATGGAGCAGTGGAATCACATTGTCTAAGGAGAGGGAGACCTCCAAGAACCGGGCAAAGCTGGGGAGGAAAAAGATTTTGAGAGCTTCTCCCAGGACCGAGTATGGGAATAGACATATGAGACTTTCTGCACTATGCTGTTTCCCAGGACCCCAGGGACTGTCAGGATTTCTGTGGATTGGATGAGTAGTGTCCTTTCTGAGGCTAGGTACAAAGTACTGCAATTCTGTATCCCGATACTGACCCCTGAGCTCAAGCTGAGCATCTAACCAGCAAAATTTTTGACTTCAAGGCACCAGGCAGGATTGGACAATGAACACACCCCCAGTGAGCAGTTTGTAATAGAGGTCAAGGGGACCTGGAAAACAAGGGAGGGACACTTTTCCAAATGTCCTGTCCTACTTGTGCCTCTGGGATTCTTGGATAAGCTTAAAGATTCTTGAAGAAGTCCATACAAGCTTGACTGAACTAAAACCTCCCATCATTCAAGTAGGTAGGCATTTGGAGGAAATACTTTGTTTTAGAAACACACAGTAATGTGACATTTTAGAGTAAAATTCTGGGCCACTGCACATGAGTCTACCTGGAATTGTACACAGGATGGTTCATACCCTACAGGACTGCAGATATTTGATTTGGTGCCAAATAGCAACCAAGATGGAACTTTTTTCCATCTGATGACTCAGGGAGCAATTTAAGTTTATTTAAAAAAAATAAAGTGTGCTATCTCTAGAAACCTAGAACAGTGGTTCAGGGTATAAACTAAACTGTTCCATAGGTTCAAGTCATGTCTCTGTAATTACTGTCAATGTGAACTTGGACAAATGTCTTAGCCTTTCTTCTACTTGGTTATTTTATCTGTAATACAAGATCAATAATAGTACCCATGCCATAGGGTTGTTGTGAGAAATAAACGAGTTAGAACAGTTAGAATAACATCAGGCACATAATAATTTCTCAGTAAACATTAACCATTGGTGTTAACTTCTGTGGTTGCCTGGACTTCTTCCCATTACTTATGGGTCCAAGTCCAGGATTGCTGAGCATGTTCTGCAGGACACATCTGCTCCAAAGACTCACTACAGCCGCCAAAAAAGGTTTATTTGAATCAGTATTTTTGCCCTTATTGGGGAGTTGTTGGGCTGAGATGAAGCAGACCTTTCAAAGGCTTTGTGGCTTCTGGGTCCATCAGTTGACAGTAATGATGCTGGCAATTTGAATATGCCAAAGAGAAACTGTAAAGTGCTTCCCTTAAGTAAAAACGTGAAAGTTCATGACTTAAGGCATCTTATCATCTCACATCATCACCAGAAGGGTATTTTGAGAAAGAGACTATTTTTATTATAATATATTGTTATAATTGTTCTATTTTATTATTAGTTACTGTTCTTAATGTCTTACTGTGCTTAATTTATAAATTAAACTTTATCATAGGTATGTATGTGTAGGGGAAAACATAATATAGTGCATAAAATATAGTAAAGTTTAGTGCGTTCACTGGGGGTCTTGGAACGTATCCTCCAAGGATAAGGCGAACGATGGTACAGAAGAAATGTAGACAGCGGACCCTCAGAGTTCCGTTTGCATTTTGAATTTCCACAAAAACAAAAACTTCTTGGAAAGCAAGGGGTACCCAACAGCTGCTGTTCTTTTCACTCTTGGTATAAAAACACACAAGACGTTCTCCTGGGGGCTTGGACTAATATTCTGGGCCAGGAAATGAGGGAAACTGTTCTGCTTGTGATGGTAATGATAAATTATTGAAAGCTGAGGGTGATTTCTAAGAAAGATCCATTTTACCACCCCCCAACACACCACATGCACCCATTTGAAATTTGCCTTGGGCATTTGGTTGAGGTATAGCAGCAAGAGTGGTTTCCTGGACAGAAAAATGGTGACCTATGGAAGAATTTAGGCAGAGTAGCAGTGAAAATTCCTTCTGCTGTTTCAGTCTTAGATATATTGTTCACTCTAGATTTTTGATATATAAGCATTAATAAGTTAAGGAATTGCTCTTTTATTCTGCTTTGTCAAGGGTTTTGTTTTTGAATGGGGTTCCATTTTATTAAATGCTATTTTTGTATTTGCTAGAATAGTCATATGATTTTCTCCTTTAATCTATTTATAGTGGTGAACTATAGTAATAGATTTACAATATTAATTCAGGCTTGCATTACAGTGATGAAGCTTATTGGCCATGGTATATGGCATGGTGTACATCAATGAAAGCAATTTTATTAGGGTCCCTTATATCTATGTTCCTAAGTAAGATTCGTCTATAATTTTTTGTTCTTGTACTGTCTTTGTCAGGTTTGGTATTTGAGGTAATGCACGTCTTGTAAAATGATTTTGGGATCTTTCCTATGTTTTAATTCCCTGAAGCAGTAAGTTTAAGAGAAAGATTACCTTTTCCTTAAATATAAGTTGGAATGTTCCTGTCTATCTGATCCTGGTAGAAATTCCTTTTGTTATTGTTGAAATATTTTTAACTCCTTATACCATTTCTTTGAATGTTAAAATGCCAATTCAGGTTTTTAAAATTTTTTTCAGTTTTCTTATATTGCAGTTTTGGGGGAAAATTGATCATTTTATTCACGTTCTGAAATTTAATTTGAAGTTGTTCATGGTCCTCTCTTGTGGTTTATTTTATTAGTGTCTCTTTTATTTGTCTCTTTTATTTTTATTAGTGTCTCTTTTATTTGCATCCCTTCTCTCTGCATTGGTTTATGGCTTTTATCTTATTGTTCCTTCATCAGTTTTGTGAGATATCTATTTTATGAATTATTGCGAAAAAATTGCTTTTTAGCTTTATTGTTTTCTATTGTTTCTTTTAAAAGTTTTCATCAATTCTTTTTTCCTTATTAAACATATTTTATTTTATTTTTTATTTTATTTTTTCCCTCTTTAATTCCAACCCCGCCCCCCCCCATCCAAACACACACACTTCCATCCCTGACTTATGAATGTTGCCATTTCCCCCTAAGAACTGGGTCTCTGAAGGCAAGGCATTGTCTCCCTCAGACTCATGGCATGCCCTCCAGGGCCAAGAGCACCAAGGCCAGGCTCACCTTGAATATGGTACATGGCTCCACCTGTGGCGTGAACACAGGACCTTCTGTGTGTAAAGCAGATGTGCTAAACACTACATTATGGAGCCATGCCCTTTACTAAACATATTTTAGAATTTTCTTTTAGTAAGGAAGGGCCTTTAAGTACCAATCTTTCTCAGTATTGATTTGCCTGAAAACATCTTTAATTCATTTTTATTCTTAAAAGATATTGGTAGGTTTTATAATTTTAAGTTGACACTTTCTCCCTGTGTATCAATTGTTCATCTAACATTGTTTATTTGGAAATAATATGTTTTTTTCTTTTTGTTTTTATATTTTTTAATAATTGTTGTTCTTAAGAGTTTCTCTTTTTTTTTTTTTTTTTTGCTGTTTGAAGGTTCATTATGGTGTCTAGATATGGATTTCTTTTTATTTATTCTGCTTAGTTTAGCATTTGTTAGGTATTTTTTAATCAGGGAGTTGATGTCTTTCATCTGTTCTAAAATATTCTCAAATATTGTTATCTTTAAATAATTATTTTTGGTTCATTCTCTTTTTTTGTATGCAGAACTATGCCTTTATATATGTTAAACTTCTTACTCTATTTTTCCTGTCTTTTATTTTCAATTTCATGTTTTCTCTTTGCTTTTTTGTGATATACTTTGGGTAATTCAGATTTGTCTTCCAGTTAACTAATTATTTTGGGGAGTTTGTATAAACTGCTATTAAACCCATACACTTATAATTCTTATCATTAAAATTTTTATTTCTAGAAGTTTTATTTGATTCTTTAAAATCTGCTTGGTAATTTCTTACAATTTCTTGATACTTGCATACATTTTCATTAATGTCTTTTTTTTCTTTAAACATAAGTATGTATTTTCAGAATACATGCCCTGATATTTTTCGTTTCTGAAATTCCTGTGTTTCTGTCTCTTCTCTTTGTTGGCTTTATTTTTTCTTCTTTGGGGAGCTTTCTTTATTTGTATGACTAGTTATTTTGCCTACTATTGCTCATTTTTATTGCCAATTTATTTCCAGAAATCCTCTGAGGTCTAGGATCTAGGTAATTCCTCCAGTTAGGATTGTGTTTGCTTCAGCTAAGCATGTGGGTACACTACGAATAACAATTACA
Organism: Eidolon dupreanum; assembly: GCA_028627145.1. Classification (NCBI taxonomy): domain Eukaryota; kingdom Metazoa; phylum Chordata; class Mammalia; order Chiroptera; family Pteropodidae; genus Eidolon; species Eidolon dupreanum. Next base: position 26,145,403 of record CM053501.1, on the reverse strand, counting down.
AATTGGGTAATTTTGGTCTGCCTCGGTAGTATAGGTTCAGGCTGAAGAAGGCTACTTTCTAGTTCCTAATTTTCAACAACATTTTCCCCAGTTTTCTGTGTCTAAATAGAGAGTTTATTTCTACTAACCACTGAGCAGCCCAAAACTTTTGGAAGTCGAAGTTTTATAAGCAGAGGAACTCTCCTCTTAGATCCCCCTTTGGCTCTGCATTGACGCTTATCTCTTAATCCTGCCTCTCATAAGGCTGTGAAAATCCTACGTTTGGGCAGCATCTGGGAATTGTTTACTTTTCTGCCAGCTCATCTGTGCTTTGATGGAGATTTAAAAATTCTTTTTATCTAAGACTTTCAATTCATTTCAACAAAAGGGTAACCCAGGTACTTAACCTATTATATTGACAGAAACTAAACAGTGTTGTATATTTATCTTAATGTGTATAAGAAATCATATAACTAGCACATCAAATCAGTGATTTTACTGATATTTTGGTCAATATTTGTTAAAATAAGGAGTGGATTTAAAATGGATTGAAAAGTAGTATGCAAATCAGGCATAAATCATGAAGATAGTAAATCACATGACTGTTGTACTGACAAATGTCAAGAGCAGGTTTGCACTGAGCAGACAATACTGGGGTATGTTAGACGAAGTTGGCATAGTCAAAGAGTGGAGAATGAAGCCAGAGCAGCCACAATTAAGAGCAGAAAGATCAGCAACATTTCTCAGGTCAGGTAGATACGCAAGCTTTGAGACCTCAAAATCTTCATCGGGGTACACATGGTTTCAGGTGATAATACGAGTCATTGAATGTCACATCAGAACTTCTGGAAGCTCAGCTGTCTCCTCTAAGTTCACTTTAAATATGGAGGGCTGACAGCTAGAGTAGAAAAGTGACCTTTTGTCAAGGGACACAGGCCGCCCAAGGTGAATTAACAGCATGAAAACTGGAGAAACAAATACTCTATCCTCGATTTCCTCCCACTCTCAGTTACCTGTTGGCCAAACCATAATGGGTTCCAGAGGATATAATCCATGCAAGTCATCTTCCATAGATAATGAGCAAGGTGAAGAAGGGTGAATTGTCAATTCGGAGAAAGAATTAAGTGAAAGATTTCTGGCATGTCAGAAGAACTGAACTCTCATCCAAGATTGGGCAATAACTGCATCAATTTGTGAATCAACTGAAATCTCTAATACTTCACATGCATAATCATCACTAAAATTTCTGTACTCTTCTTTCGCTAAAAATTTATTCAGTGTTCCAATCATGCTGATTTTCTTCACATTTTATAGTTTAGTCTTTCTAATTTCACCTACTTTATTCTCTTTGGATGTTATTCTGATTATAGGTCTTTCAAAACTTTTCTAAAATATTCTAGTTTTCCAGGATCTCTGCCACTAGTCTATTTTTTCCTCCTCAAGATTTTTGAGCTGCCTTGGATAAAACCCATGTGGGCAGAGTACTTATTGATATTGGGTCATGCTAAGTCATTTATCACTTCTGTTTTACTGACTCTGAACTCAGTGCAGTGGAGTATGTAGACAGTTCAGAAGAATGTTCACTAGGGTTTTACCCTTTTCAAGAATCATGTTGGTAATGATTGTATTGACCAATACAATGGTGACTTTTACTGATGTATATTATACACTTAGGAGTATAAACAAATAATACATAACTTAGATATACTTTAGAAAATTTATTGGATAATTGGATTTTTAAAACTTAGAACATTTGAATATTAAACTATGTTGAGTTTCTGATGAGGAAAAAGTAGTTTAAATGAAATGGCACCAACATGCTGTGTTTCGAAGAGGGTCATATAAAGAGGCACAAGGGTGTTAATATTTTTGGATCACTTACCATTGACCATTGATGCATGAGTTATTTTATATGTGGAATTTAATTGTGTCACATAAACATTATAAGTCAGATCATCTGTATCGACAGAAACATATTTTAAGCTTTTGGAAAAGTATTATTAGATAACATTTTAAAGGTCTTTGCAACCATAGTAAAGTAAATGTATAGTCTCTCTACCCAGTGGAAGCCCGAGTCCAGTTAATATTCAATGGAAAGCTCTGCAAGTTATGCCATATTCTTAAATGGCAAGTCCTCTGAATGGCTGTAGTGACCTCCCAATAGCTCTCCCTGCTTTCTTGGATGATTCCTTCAATTCATCTCTCCACTATTGCCTCTGTTCTTTTGAAAAATTCAGTCTAGCTATGTTACTTAAAACTTTAATTGTAATAATTGTAATGGTACTTAAGCTAAAATCTGAATCCTCAGCAGGCTCTGAATGACCTGACTTTCTACTTCTCTAGATTCATTTCACATCATCTCCCCTACTTACACTACCACTGTCTAGATCATTCTTATCAACTTTTCTTTTCCTGAAAATTTCCCATCCTTCTTTCAGTTTTCAAATTAAATGTCACTTCTTCAAGGAAGCCTTTATTTGCCTCTTATACCTCAGTAAGTTTCCCTGGTATTCTCTCTTAAAGTATCTCTCACTTTTCTTTCAGACTCCTTACTGCACTTTTTAAGTATACATTTGTTTCTGTGATTGTTTTTCTAATGCCTGCCTTTCCCATCAGACCAAATGAGGTCTATTTTGTTCACTGTGGTTATCTCTATATGTGGCACAAGGCCTAGCACTAACTAGGAGGCACTCAATAACCTGTGCCAGATGAATGAATGAATGAACGAATAACTAAAGTACAGTCCCTGTCCTCAAGGCATTTCATTTTAGAGGTGGAAATGTAAAGAGATACTATCACTGCAGGAAGGTAAGTGCTTGGAAAGAGAACACACAATAGTACATACAAAGCAGATCAAGAGGGCCCTATATGCAAGTTTAAGCCATTGGTCCCTCGGAGAAAAGAATAAAATTTTTCTTTTCAGTAGATACCATATTGAGTATGTGATAATTCACTTAATAACAAGGAACTGAATGGTAGAGGTACTCAAAGGTGATGAGGACCCTGTCATAGCCTTCTAGACATTTGTACCAATTTACATGATCAAGGACTAAGTATAAAGGTTAATAAAATGAAATGCAAAATGTAATTAAGATCAAAAGATTGCACTGAGAGAGATTCTCGATGGAGGAGCCTTTGGAAGTTGAAGTATCAGCAGGACCTAAGTAGGTGAGGTTGGGTAGTGCAATGAAAAGAGAAAGATACACACTAGGCAGAAGAAACTGGGTAAGAAAAGGTACACAGTCAGGATACTATGGGGGTGGTTTGTGGAAATGAGTTGTCTTAATACTGCTAGGAGCAGAGGTCTCCAACTTCTGGGCTGCAGACTGGTTTGGGTCCATGGCCTGTTGAAAACTGGACAGCACAGTAGAAGGTGAGCAATGGGCCATCAAGCAAAACTTCATCTGTATTTGCAGCTGCCCCCCAGCACTAGCATCACCACCTCAGCTTCATGCCAGATCATCAGGCATTAGATTCTTATAGGAGCATCTGTCCCTGGTGCCAAAAAGGTTGGGGACTGCTGGCTAGGAGTATTGCATAGGGTCTTTGATAGGCAGAATTCTAAAAATGTCCCTACCCAGATGATTTCATTTCCTAATCCTTGAATCCTGTGAATATGATGAGATACCACATTTATGAATATGTTACTTTCATAGAAAAACAAAGACTTTGGTAATAAAATCAATGTTACTAATCAGCTGATTTTAAAATTGAAATATTATCCTGGATTATCCAGGTAGGCCCAATGTAAGTATATGAGCCTTTAAAGTAAAGATCCTTCTCAGATTGGTGGCAGAAGAGGAAAGCAGGAGAAGCCAGAGATATTCAAAGCACGAGAAGAATTCAATGAATGATTGCTGGCTTTGAGGAAGAGGCTGCCAATCTCTAGAAACTGAGAATAATCTCTAGTCATTAGTCAACAAGGAAACAGAACCCCAGTCCTATGATTGCATGAAACCTAATTTTGCCAACAATCTGAATGCTTCTGCAAGTGGATTTTCTTCCAGAGCCTCCAGATAAGAGACAGGTTGGCTTACACCTTGACTTTGATCTTGTGAGACCCAAAGTAGGATCCCCATCTGAGCTTTCCTGGATTTCTGACCTATAAAATTGTGAGACAATAAATCAATATCATTTTAATCTGCTAAAATTGTGGTAATGTGTGGTTGCACATCAATAGAAAATCAGGGACATGATATGGATGCTTTAAATACAGATTGAGATGTGCACTTGTTAACTGATGAGCAGTTAGGGAAAATGTCATCAGGGTCCTGAAGCTTTAGGTCTTCAACTCTGACCACGGTGCAAGTTAGTACAATCAACCTTCTGAAGAAACCACGTTTCTTCCTCTTCCTCTTTTGCTTAATAGTGGCCATAGACAACGTCAGTAGTCAAGGCATAGAAGGAAATTTTTTTGGCTCTCTCATAAATTAATTCTGTAGGGCTTCCCCCTATCCCCCTTTGAGATGAAGTTATTTCATCTCCGAAAGTCTGTTGAAGCTTAAGCTTGAGTCACATTTCTCTTGTGAAAGAATGTCTAAGGGCAATGAAATAAAATTAAAAATTGAGGTTTCAAGGGCATTGGATGACTCATTTTATTCCGGCTTTAGGGAATACTGTTTTCCCCTCCAAGAAAAATGTAAATCTGAACTCCCAGCATGACTTTGGAAGGAGACTCAAGGTCAGCTGCCTTTCAGACCTTCCCTTTACCTCCCAGGGGTCTTCAGTTATAGCTGTTACCACCATGCTGGATTTCTTGGAGTTTGTTCTTTACCACGCTCTACAAGCTCAAATATGGACAAAAAGCTCTTTCTCTTATTTCCATCAGCATAGTTTAGACAGTCTGGACCTTCAAAACGACTAGGGAAAAAATGAAAAATACACAGAAGGATAAGTAACATAGACATTTCGCATACAAGGCACATGATTCTGAGTTAATCACTTCAGAGTGCTCGACTTTGCAACCATAATTCTCAGGAAACTTCCTCACATCCTGGCTCAGATCCCAGTGGTTGCCACTATTCTAATTCCTGCCACTTGGGCAAGGTCCTGTAGACATAGTAGTATAAACACCGTCTTATAAACATATTAATCTTAGTGAACAAAAGTTTCATTGTTCTCTTATTATAAAAACATTATTCATTTATTGTATAACACTTGAAAATAGATTAAATTATAAAGCAGAAAAAAATCCCATAATTTCACCATCTATTTACACACAGACATATTTTTTTAAATGTGGGATATTTACTGTTTAGTAATTAGCTCTTTTCTCTTAATTACAGATTAGATAGTTTGACCTTTACTCTAGTGCCAAGACCAGGAGAGGTAGAGTGCTTTTTGCCTCCTTCTCAATCTCAAGTTTTACATCCTGAAGTCAAGAGTCCAAGACATGACTCATCTCTACCTGTGAAGCATCCTGCTTCTTACTAGAGATATATAGCTTTGTTTTTATGGATCTTAAAGCAGGGCATGCAAACATTTTAACTAAGCCAGCATAATGATAAAAACAGTTGAATTTTAATACTTCTAGGCAGGAGTATGTACTGCCAGATTCACACATTTATTTCACCCACCTAGCTCCTGTGGACATTTTAGATTGTGACCCTCACCTTAAGGAGATAATTGTAATCTTAAATAACAAAATAGTCTTCTTACAAATATCTAATAAGAGATTATTCCTTTCATATAAACCCATTAACCTATTACACATTAGAGAAGAAATAAAAATAATGCCCATTATCAAAGAAAAATACCATAAATATGCTACAGATATGGTTCAGATTTGAAGGCTTTGGAGTGGTCTTTCTATTCCTGTGCCTCCAAAATTCTTTATCAGCTGCCAAGAGAGAAATTAAAGTTTTCATGTTCTGTAGGTCTATGTTAAAACATTAATGATTGTGGATAGAGTAACACACAAAGGCACTGATGTGCATTAACACATTACTGAAGATTAATTGATTATGTCAATAAATGTCATTTAGAACAGGGTCTCCAAGCCCCAGGCCACAGACCTGTCCATGGCCTGTTAGGAACTGAGCTGCATAGCAGGAGGTGAGCGGCAGGCAAGCGAGAAGCGTCATCTTTATTTGCAGCTGCTCCCCAGTGCTAGTATCACTGCCTCAGATCCACCTCATAGCATCAGGCATTAGATTCTCAGAGGAACACTGGTCCCCAGTGCCAAAAAGGTTGGGGATTGCTGGTGTAGGATAATGAAGGTGCAAGATGAAAGAACAAAGAGAAGAAAAGATCCAGATTGTAGTGCCCTGTCTGAGGTTGCATCCAAGCTGAGCCTCACAGTGAGGAAATAAATGAGAAATTAATGAAAGGGAAGTGATCAAGAAAACTGAAAACAAATTTAACCTACTATACTATTTTGTTGGAACTTAGTTCTGCTTCCCAGGCCTCTCCAATTTGTTCTTCAGCCTTTCTGATCAAATGAGTCATTATTCCACCAGTGATGATAACTGTTCCAAAGAGCAAACTATCAGACACCACCCATCTAACCCTCTAGTTCTGAACCATACCAGAATATTCTTGGCCTGGGCTAGGATGAATAAATGGATGAGGAGAATTAAGCACTGCTGACTGGAAAATGCTTATGAAAGAAGTCAGCTGGGCTGCAGCCTCCTCATGGACAAGGCTGCCATCAAGAGAATTGCAAAGGAGTGGAACAAAATTCTTGTTCCATTTATGGAAGTCTTGTGAGTAAGATGGTATGTCTCTTGATCATTTAAGATAGTTGAGTCAGAGTTTTCTGGTCATTGTAGCTCAAAGTATACAACTACCAACCTCTTCACTGAAGACTGAGAAAATTGGGGTCCACAGATATTACCTTTTTTTACTGTCACACACAACTAGTGACAAAGTTAGGACGAGTACCTCATTTTACTGATGTAATCCTTGGCGATCCACAAAAGAAAGAAATCCCTTCTTCTCTATTCCCTTTAATCTGACAAATGTGGAAAGTCATTTTTGTAAGTTGGAGACTTACTCTGCAAGTCTTGGCAAAGACTTGCTCCTGAATCTGACACTTAAACTTATCCCACTCTATTACTTAATAGAAGTGTGTACACAATATTAGATTTCAATATATATAAGTGAATATTTCAAATAATTACCTTAGAATTATGAGTTAAATATTTTCACCATTACATACATTTTTTGAAACCTCATTCTGTAATTGCAGCAAATATTTCAAAGCACTTGGTGAGATATATTAAATACTTGTCAGCATGCAAATTTATATTCATAAGTATATAGCACGCTGTGCACATATATGATTTATATCTTAGGTGTGCTATGTTTGGTTGCAAGAAATTTTCATGGGACCTCTTCAGTCCATAAAAATCTCAAGTGTCCACTGAATATATTGATTGCTGACTGAGAGTTGCTTCATGAATGAGTTCATTTAATCCGTATAAGAGCCCTATGAGTTAAGTATTATTATTTTTCTAATTTTAGAGATAAGGAAACAGAAGGCTGAAAGCTAAAGTGACCTGCCCAAGGTCACACAGACAGTGTGGGAGATGGCAGCTATTGTCCATGGTTAGTCCATGGTTACCCACCTTTGGAGTATCTTGCTTGGTGGAGCCTGGAGTGAAGGGGGTGGGGATGGAGGGTGGTGAGTGATGGGGTCTCTTTCCAGTGGGGCTGGAATAAACCTACTTCACAGGGCTGGGTGCCAGGCCAGAAGGCAGCAGAAACTCAAATCTTGGTAAGAGCCAGTGAAAGCCCCATTCCAACCCTCTCACTCAGCCGTAACCACCTTTAGGTATTAATGGCTAGAGGGTAGGGTTTCTTTCAGATCTATAAGGAGACATACAGAAAGATAAATATATTGCCAACATCTAAACCAGCTCTTCAACAATGATCATTAGGGCTCTCCCAAATGATCTGGTGGTCTGGACATAGTACTTTGAGCACACTGTCCATGCTATTAACACTAGCTGGATCAGATACACAAACCAACATAAATGTAATAATGGCTTGGATCACAAATAAGCCTGAAACACTGACAAGTCTGACAGTCTTGCTAATTTGTACTGTAATCTTAGACCACCATGGACAGACTGATTACCAGAACATACTGGTCATTCTGTATATAAATCATAGGAATCCCTGCTGACTTCAGTCTGGTCACATGCAAGGGGCAATGAGGCCCAGATAGAAATTATTCAAAGGATCATCTTGCATCTTCTACTTGCAAATATTTATTAAAGACATGAATGTGTTTTTATAAAGTTCTGCTCCACCTAGTTTTGACACTAGAATATGCAAATATCCTGTGGCCACATAAATGTCAGGCTTTTTAATTAAATGTCAAGACTTTTAATTTATAAACATTTAACAACACAGGTAACAGAATGTCAATTTTTTAGAACTATATACATTTACTGAACTATTTATATCATCATTGCTTAGTTTTTTACTATTTAATCTTGATGTATGGAATTAATGCAAGTTGGTACTACCAACAAAACAGATGGTAATTTAAACTGAAGCACTAAGAACTATTAATATGACTTTCCAAAGTGAAGTGTCAGTACAACTGTAAATACTTAAAGGAGAAAGTAGAAAATTAGATACAGTACTCTTTAGACCCTTCAATCCCATCTACAGAATAAAAGGGTCAACATGTGTAGGGTCAAAGACGATCTGAGAAGAATTTCTTTAGTGGATCTGTTGGAGAGAGGGTGCAATTAAAATTACGAGATGATGGGAGACAAAATAATGTCTTAATGCTACATCTCAAGAATGACTTGTATTTTTGTCCAGTGCAACTCTATACAATGCAGCATTAAATGCTTATTTTCAATAATCGAATACATTAAACTGTTTAGAAGAATGGTAGATAGTTTGAAGTCTATCACAGGAACAAAGTTACAGTATCTATATTTTCAAAATTTAATTGTCATGTTACTCTCAAAAGTTCAAATATTGGACTCATTAAATGTTACATAAAGAAAAGAATCATCTAAATGACTTTTCCAAATTGACTAACAAATCAAACTAAATTAAATATGTCAACCACTAATATCTAAGATGACTGATTTCCATTTCAAATCCAACATTCATATCTTTATAAAATCTACCCTCTTCACCTCTAGTAGTATACTTTTTCTTATGTTTGAGTCTCATTTTTCATATGGTTATAGAATGATTGTATCTGCTAAGCATATATCATGTCTAATAGTTCAATTAGACATGAAGGCAAAACCTAGTATTAAAAATATCTCATAATGATAACCTCTTTTCCATTAGTGTCTTAGGATAATCTGTCATTGTGTGGATTTATTATACTTAACTACAGTCATAGCAGCATTAAGACAATGTTTTATTTTTACGAAACATCTGTATCTTCTCATTCACAGTTACTTGCTGACTCCTTATTTATTTATTATTTTTTAATTTCCCTGAGGATATTAATGGCAGTTGCCTCTATATTTTTATGGTGATAAATCCCTACTTCAGCAACCTCATATTTGAACACACTAATTGCATCTTTGTTAATAGATTTCTTATCACAATATGTTTCTGATGTTTGTTCTGATGACATTTTTCTTAATTCAGGAAGTCAGGAAATAAATTGCTTCTCTACTTGCTGATGTAATTTGTTATTATTTTATAATATTGACTTGGAAGTAACATTTTCTTTTTATTACTAGGGGAAGAACAATATGTGCTATTATATCTAAGATTAGAATATTAGTATTTGCACAGAGAAAGTGAAGTATATAAGTCTAGAAAAGAAAGGTAACATAGGTTCCTCTTACTGTTTGCCTCTGAGAAGAGATTATACTCTGTCTATGGAGTGTCACCCCTTTTTTAATAAACTTTCCTTCTGATTCTAACTTTGGCGTGTGTTGAATTCTTTCCACACTCTCTGCCAAAGGACCCTCTTCTTCTCTCCGTGCAGGGCTTGGTCTCCCCGTCAGCTAGGAGAAATTTGCCCTGTCCTGCATGAAACCCAGTGGCTTTCTTTTGTGTCTTCCCTAAGGGGACATGGTAGATGGAGCTCCATTGTCCCTTCAGTAACCTCACCCACCCCTCTCCCTCTTTCCACAAGTAATTAAGACTCTTTCATTAACATATTGGGTATTTAGAGCTCTAAATGGTGCTCCCCACCCCGCCTTTTACCCAGAGAAATAATTTCTGCACTTTTTAACCAATTTTGCCAGGCAGCCAGGGTAAATGCCTTTTTGAAGTGGGCGCCAGGTTCTTTCCTCCAGTTTCTTGGCTCTCCTTTCTGGGGCCTCAGAGAACTCCCTTGAGGAGTCCTCTAGACTGCGAGGGACTGCTACTCCAGCCAGCCCTTTGGTGATTGAACACTCAAAAAAGAGAAAAATAACTCCCCTGCCACGCAAAAGGGCATCTGTGTTTAGATCAAGATACATCCCGACCTTCTCCCAAGGTCTGCTGTGTTATAGAAGAGGTCCTCCAGTTCTTCCTTCCTTCTGCAAATCCAGTAGACCCAGTGCTGGGATATGACCTTGAGAAGTTTCTGTTCAAGTTCCGGGAGAGGGATTTAAACTGGATGATCCCCAGCACCTCAGAAAGGCTGTGATTTCAATTCCAGTTTATCCTAATATACTTCCATGTATGTGAGGACACATGGGAGAATCTTCTCTCTAGCTTCATTAGTAAAGTGAGTTGTGCATTTCCAGGGCTGGTTTGGTTTTTATCTAGGAATTGAGAATCTTTTAACAGTTAACACATCTTGCTGGGAGACATAACAGCAGATTTGTACACTCTCCCTATAGCAAACACCTACAGCTTAATGGCATATGTTTTGTACACTAATCTTGCTCTAGTTCCAACTTACTTTAACTTTATTTTCCTTTTTGCCATTTTTCTTTTTTGTAGCTTTGTTCTTACTCATTTTATTTTGTTATACTGTACTTTCCTTTTAAACTTTTTAACATTTTTTGAACAATGTAGAATATAAATAAAATCAAATTGATTTTTAAATAAAAAAAGAAAGGTTATATAAAAGGTAGATGTCAAAGTGACTATTAGAGTATGAGTCTTCATGAACTTAAAGGAGAATCTGCTAGGAAAAGAAGGGACCCAAAAGCACAGGAAAATCATAGAAAGGATATCAGATTTCACTCAAGGGAAGGGAAATATTACAGCTTTAAAGAAAAGAGGATGACAGAAAAAGAGGGATGAGGAAATCTTTAATGATCCAGATATATAAATGATAGGTTTGAAATTTATTTAAGGAAAACTAAGATTTGTAAAAATATTCTATGAATATTCATGATTTTAGAATTATCTTCACTGTCATAAGTTTTCATACTATAAGTAGAAGATTTATCATTTCAAAAAGAGACAGAGCTTTTATGAAGCAGATGGGAAACTAGTCAGTTGCAGTTGCACAGGCAAGAAATGCAAGCAGAATTTGCAACTGGAAGGACACTATCTACTGTTAATTTAAAGGGGTATCATGGTATAAGGGAAGAAGTGTAAAGTAGAGTTCTTATCATTATTCTACTACAAATCATCCAAACATGAGCTGGATAAATTACTTAGAGGTATCGAGCCTCAGCTGCCTCAGGTGGAACAAGAAAGATTCAGTCTAAATAAATTTTTAAGGTTCTTTTCTGCATTTAAAATTCAAGAAAAATGCTTTTCAAAGTCTTATAAGAAAAGATTGCAGATCCTTATCAAAGATGATGCCATGCATTTACAAGATGTTCTGTTAGATCCCCCAAAATATAAGAGCTCATTTAGAGAACACATGTACAATGGCACTGCAATGTAAATTTATTCAGATCATGTACATCATTTGTGCCTTACTGCTTATATAAGATAGTAATGTTGGTCAAACCTGTAACTCTGGTATAATCTATTACTCATAGCTATGAAAGTGGAATATTTTACAGCGCTCCCATCTTGTGCAATGTGATGGGATTCAAGCTTAGCACAAATCCCTCTATGGAAAAGTTTCATGTTGAGTCTAAAAGTTTATGACTTTAATATTCATTTTTTACTTTAAAGTGTGTGCGTGTGTGTGTGTGTGTGTGTGTGTGCATGGGTGTCCTTACAGAGGATAAAATGCAACTTCTGTTACACATCTATTAAAACAACTAAAATCAAAAACACTGACAACACCAAATGTTGGCAAGAATGTGGAGCAGTGGAAACTGATTCATTACTGGTGGAAAAGCCAAATACTACAACTACTTTGGAATACAGTTTGACAGTTTCTTATACAACTAAATGTACTCTTACCATAGGATCCTACAATTACAGTCTTTGATATTTAGCCAAATGAGTTGAAAACTTATATCTATGTAAATACTTGCATATGGATATTTATAGCAGCTATATTCATAATTGCCACAAATTGGAAGCAATCGAGATGTCCTTCAGTAGGTGACTCAATAAATAAACTGTGATAGATCCACACAATTGAGTATTATCCATTACTAAAAATAAGAGTTATCAAGCCACAAAAACAAGGAGGAACCTTAAATACATATTACTAAGTGAAGACAGCCAATCTGAAAATCAATATACTATATGATTCCAAATATATAACATTCTGAAAAGGCAAAATTGTGGAGACAGTAAAAAGGTGAGTGATTGCCAATGGTTAAGGAGATGGGACAGATGACCAGGTGAAGCACTGAGGATTTTAGTGACTGTAAAACTATTCTGTATGATCCTATATGGTGGATACATATCACTATATATTTGGCAAAACCCTCAGAACTGTAAGACCAAGAGTTAACCATAATTGATAATGATATCAATATTGATTCATCAGTTGTAACAAATATACCACATGGGTGAGGGGATGTTGATAGTGTGGGGAGGGTGGAGTACGTATGAGAATTCTCTGTTCTTTCAACTTTTCCATGAACCTAAAACTTATAAAAAATAAAATATATTAAAATGATTTCTCCATTTTAGTTAATAAAAATTTCGTTCTCGTCTACGGCCATGCTACCCTGAACAAGCCTGATCCTGTCTGATCTTTGAAGCTAAGCAGGGTCAGGCCTCGTTAGTACTTGGATGGGAGACCACCTAGGAAGAGTAGGTGCTATAGGCATAAAAAATAAGGGATTATAAATTTACAAGGTCCTTGCAATCTGTGAGATCAACCAAGGGTTGCTTCGCCTAAAAAAAAATTATTCTCATTCTTATTAAAAAAAAAATTAAAAACCAACTCTAAAGTCATCCTTGACCTCTGTTCTGTCATTTATTATATCTTCATATTCATCAGCAAATCCCATTGCACTATATTTAAATTTAATCAAAATCTACTTACTTCTCACCATCTCCACAGCTACCACCATAATCTAATTCATCACAATCTGTTGTTAGATTATTAAAACCACTTTCTAAAAGGTCTTCCTATTCTACCTTTGGCCATACTTCCCTAAAAGCCATCAAAGTGTTTCTTTCAAATTGGACAAAAAATTTGATAGGTGTAGAGAAAACATTTGACAAAAGCCAATCACCATGCATAATAAAAACTCTCAACAAACAAGAAATAGAGAGCTACCTTCACCAGAAAAAAAAAAAGACATTTACAAAAAAAAGCCTACAGGTAAAATTATACTTAATGGTGACATACTGAATGCTTTCCCCTTAAGATTGGGTAAAATAAAAAGATTTCCACTCTCAACAATTCTTTTTAACATTAGATTGGAGGTTCTAGCTAGTGCAATTAGGTGAGAAAAAGAGCTAAAAAACATTCAGATTGAAAAGGAAGCAATAAAACTCTCTTTAGACATGATCATGTTCATAGAAATGTGATCATATGTAAGAATCAACTAGAAAACTACTAGAACTAATAAATGGATTCAGTAAGTTTGCAGGATACAAGATCAATACACAAAAACCGATTGTATTTCCACATACTGGCAATGAGCAATTCTAAAAGTAAATTAAGAAAACAGTTGCATTCACAGTAGAATCAAAATCGACTACGTCATATTTCAGTTCTGAATCCTTCAAAGGTTTCTCTTCATACTTAGAGTAAAATTTCAGTGCTCTCATCCTGCCTTGTAAGGCTCAGCAATGAGATTACTCCCAGGTCCTTCTCTGATCTTGTCTCTTCCCACCGTCCCTCGTTCACTCTGCTTCAGTTCCATTGCTATCTTTTCTGTTTCTCAGGTACGGTAGGTGTGCTGCTTGGAACTCTTGTTTCTCAGACAAGCATGGTCTGCTTCTTCACTTCTTTCTGCTACATCTTTGCTTATGTTATCAGCAACATAAAACAATACCCACACCTCTACTCTCCTTGCTCTTTATCCCCTTACATTGCTGTATACACATAGACACACATTTTTATTATCCTACAAATATTTCCTTTTGAAAATTTTTAAGTTTATAATAAAAAAACTGCAAGAATAGTCAACCAGCATCTACCATTCATCTGGTTTTATCTACTTCAGTGTGCATTTCCCAAGAACAAGGTCATTATTTAAAAAAAAAAAAAAAAAAAAACAATAAAATTATCACACTTAAGAAAAATTATATTGATATAATCGTGTTATTTAATATTCAGTCCATATTTAAATTACTCAGTTGTTTCAATGTTATTAATATGTTTTTTCTTCAGTCCAGGATCTTAAAAAAAAAAAATCGCATATTACATTTTATTTTATCTCTTTAGTCATCTTTAATCTAGAACAGTTCCCCAACTTCTTTTTGTCTTTCATGTTATTAACAATTTTGAAAAATTATTCTTGAATTTCCATGTGTTTAATTATTTTTTCATGATTAGAGTCCAGTTGAATAGTTTTGGCAGGAATATTACAGGCAATACCACCATCTCATGTCAAGAGGATGTGATGCTGCCTATCTTTATATTTTCCTCATTTTCTTGCTTGTTTATCTTCCATCTCCTCATTAGAATATAAGTTGTATGAAAGCTGGAACTGTGTCTTTTTTGTTCACTCTTTCACCCTTAGATCTCACAGGTGTCTGTATTTGTTGAATAGGTGAGTCTGCAGCCCACTAGATTTGTCTCCAATGCTGTAGGACACCTGACCCCCTAGTTTTCCATCAGGCAATGCCAGGTGTCACGCTCACTGACCCTACACCCCACATTCAGCTGAGAGGCCCCAGAATGTGGATCTGTCTCAGAATTTGGGATAATCATTTAGATAAACTTTGTTGATCATGTGTTCAAATATATGCTTATCCATTTATTTAAACATTACTTTCATATGCTACTGTTATAATCTACTAGATACAGTCTAAATGTATACATAAACTTTTAAAATGATTTAAAAGTAAATATAGATTAAAGTATTGTTTTCTTTCCAGATTCCAATGGCTTGTTTTCCCCATTCTTGGTGGGGTGCACAAATTTCTGTTTTAGGGATTACTGTTTTTACCTATCCTTGAGCAGAGATGTTTTAGTGTACAGAGTGTCCACAGGAGTCTCTTCACAGAACAGGACTTTAATGGGGTGGAAGGGATGCAAGAACTCTTAGCTGGCTCTGGACAATCATATGTTGCCTTGTCTTCTTAAATCCCAGCGATAACTTTTGAGGCCTTCCTAAGAGGCTTTTAAAAGTCACTCAAAGTTGATAATATTTAAGATAAAGATTCTCTAAATCCCAATTTTTGACTTCTAGATGTTCAGCCAAGAAATATCTTTAGTTCTTGGAAAATGGTAAATTCTCAGAGGATAGCCCTTCCAGACCAGTCTTTAAATGATGCAGCTCAGAATGTTGCTAGGAATCTGAATCATCTAGCACGCCTTTGAAAATCAGTCCCATAATTATCTGAAGGGCTCCTTTAATTAAATCCACGTTTCAGGATGCTTAATCCAAACTGAAACATTCCAGAAGTGTACTTACCGAAAATAATATATTGTGACCGCTTAAACCCCTGGTGTTTTAAATCAGCTACACCATAGTGGGTCTTCCAGTATCAGTGTCTTTGTTTCTAATTCAAAGTCTCATTTAAGAAGGATAGCTTCCCTAAGTGTAATATCAATTCGTATCATTGTCTCTTCAATTGTTTCAAAATTTTTTGCATGTTATAGCCATATCTCTTTTTCTTATGAAATTATATGAAATATGTTTGCCTTCTAGGCTTTCATAATTTACATTTTTAATGTTTTTTTAAGTTATTCTTCATCATAGTTCTGTGACTTAGGGCACCGTTGCTTAATGAATAATCAAATGATCTTTGAAAGTGCAGTAACCAAGGCTTCCAGAAAAGTGATGTGTTTTTCCTTGTGAAGCACAGATTTTCTGAGAAAATAAGACTTTCATGTGTCCTTCAGTATTCTCAATGTTATTTATGGTAGTTGGATGTTTAGTGAGTGTATCATGCCATTTGTTTAAATAAAGGAGATAGTTTCTTAATATTTTCCAATGTATTTTAGAATTTAAAAAGGCAGCTTAACATTTTGAGATTTCAAAAGGCATTGATTATATACAATTTCCTTCAAATGAGTGTACATCTCCTAAGGGGAAGAAAGATTCAGTCACTGTTATAATTTCTGTTTGGCAAATGTTATTGGAGAACATTTAAGATATTTTAGCAATAATTTCTGCTCAAGCTTTTATTTGGGACACGTTGTCATTTTCCTTATGAGTCTGTGAGTGATTAAAGGTCTTTTGGCTCATCTTATTAGACAGATATTGTTGACCCTCTAAACAAGACATTTTAAAAGACAGATGTCCAGAGAGTCATAAGCAAAAATTTAAAAAAGCCATGAATTAAAAAACGAGCGCACACACACGTGCACACACACACACACATACACACGTGCACACACACACACACTTTTCATGTATAACCAACAGCTATTTTCATTGGCATCTGCTCTGGGTGTGTAGCATTAAGCTTACAGTTTTCTAAGCATCTCAGGTACCATTTTATACCATTCAGTTGTGTCCAGCTTTCCATTATTGTTGGCAGGACATCCTTTGGAATGTCTGCTCTACTCAGGGGATGATCTCGTGCCAACCTCTCATAGAGAAAGAGACAAAAAAGAATCTGCAATTTAAATAAAAAAAATAGTGGTATATAATATAATTGGCAAGGAAGCAAATGTCCTTAAAATCTTCATATCCTGAACAAAACTCAATTTCAGAAGGGTGGAGCATTCTCAAAACATTTTAAAGCTCTTGCTCTATGATAAGGATCCTTAGAGAAAGATACCTTCCCTTAGCCTCAGTCAGAAGTTACTTGGATTACTAAGTCAGTAAAACATCTCAGAGACATCTAAGCATGTACTTTTTAAATTAAAAACTGGCTTTGCTCAAAGTAAACTGAGACAGAATTGGTCCTGGATATATTTTCCATAGAAGCACCTGCTTTGGGTGCAGCCACACATAGAAGGATTTTGGCACAATAAATTGTCTAACCCATTCAAGGGATGATATTTTGGATACAGTTCATGGCACCTTTTAAAGGCAATTTTTAGTGTTCTGTCTAGACTTATGTTCCGAGGTCAGCACACCGCCTTCGGATACTGTTCATTGGTTGAAATCAGAGAAGAGATGTGGAAATTCAAATTAAAACCCTATCCCCTTTAGTGAAGCTGTGCCTCAGACTACAGGATTTTTTGAGAGAGCACCATTGTAAGAGGTCAAATATGTCAATATGAACCCAAACGAATTATTTCACAACCAAGATTACCTTTGTAACCTTATCTTTTATTTCAAAATCTAGAAATATATACATATTCTAAGAACATTACCTTGATAACTGAAACATAGATTGGTGACTCAGGTCACTTGATAAAATTACATCAAAATTATCTTATATTGTTTGTGAAATATATATGCATATTTTTGTGGCAATGTTAAATATCTTTTATGAACAGCTATCTTTTGATTCACTAGTATTGGGTACGACCTTATAAAACACATGTCACTCTATGGGATATTTCAAATACTAATTAATTGTGTCCTCTAACATACGGTGTCTTGACACTTGGTGACTAAGAGTGATCCCTAAAAAGTTCCCCCCACCAGAGCTGGGCACTGCCTGAGCAATGTGTATCTAATTAAGTGAAACTTCTTCTATTCAAACCTTCAATTAGAAAGCTGGAGTTTGGTAGAGATTCTTAATTCATGTTTAACAAATTTGAACATGAATAGCAAAATCTAAATTGTTTCATGCCTTTAAAAACCATTTCTTTGAAATTGTTTCCCTGATATTTAAAACAAACACTGATTATCTATATTATATGTACTTGTCATGTGCTTTACTTTTTATCTGATTTAGTCCTTGCTCCAACCCCATTTTACATATGAGTATACTTAAGCTAAGAGTTGTGAAGTAACTTGGCCAAAACTCATGCTTTTGAATCATGATGCTATAATGCCTTTATTTTTCCTTTGACATTACCATTAATGATCAAAAAGGTCATATTCCTCTAAATCAGGTGATTTTTTTTAATTCTTAAAAGAGTATGCAAAATTATATGTGCAAACAGGTATATGCATTTCTTCTAGGAGCATGGAGCATGATTTCCATCAGGTTCTTAAGCTTATCTGTGATTCAAAAAAGGTTAAAGACTCCAATAGAGCAGCATTTTAGTAACAAGCAAAGAGTGCCTCCGCCACTATAAAGAATCAGATACATCATCAAGGCCCTTTAAAGAATATGTAATGTATATGGAAATTACACATTGACATGTGTATAAGAAAAGTGCTTTGTTACTGTTTTTATTTATACAAATAACATTTTAGAAATTGTTGATTATGGGGTTCTTCAAATTTTAGATTGTTATGTGATGTTAGAAACCAGAAAGAAACTGTTGTGTTCCAAATTAAAAGTGATAGAAAATACGTAATTAATACACAGAATATTATTTGGAAAACATATTTTCTTGACGTTGTATACATTAACAAAGGAGAAAACATGGTGTTCTTATGTAGAGAGGCATAGCACTGCAGGATGAGAAAACTAATGAAATTAAAGGAAAATAATTGGGAAATCATAAGTGTTTCTGTGAAAAGCCAAATATGTCAAAAATAGTTGGTATCTCCTCTACAAAGAAATTAGGGATAAATGAAGTTAAATAGTACCATAAAATATGTGGAAATGATAGTTGAAGTTTACTAAGAGTAATAAAATGCTGCCATAATAATATGCATCATGACAACATTGTCATTATATTACATTTTTTGTTCTAATCAACTTATAACTATAAAATATATTCTTTTCTCGCTGGTATCATGATCCCCTCTTTCTTCTGTACCTTCAAATTCTTTTTGTCTCATTACATAAACATGATCTAATATTTCCCATCATATAGCCCTCTCCTTAATAAGTCTTCAAGATATTAAAACTCTTCATATTCATCATGAGTCTAACTCATTATCGCAATGTTCTTGCTAATATTATCAATAACCTCCTCCATGCTACCTTCTATTATCAGTTTTCAGATATCATCTTAAATAGTGGCTCAGAAGCATTTGACACTGTTAAACATGTTTTTCTTGAAATCCTCTTTTCATTTTATTTCCTTTTTACTATTTTTTCATGGTGCTTCTTCAGGTTTGATCTTGATTCCATTCTTGTCTCTGTCATAGGCTACTTTTCTTTCATCAACTCTTTAAATGTTACTGTTCTCCAGGTTTCTGCTGCTAACCTTTGTCTTTTCTCATTCTATATTGTCCTTTCTCCCCGTCACATATCATTCCAAACCATGGTTTCAACTACCACTTAAATCATGAAAATACTTTTTTACAAAGAGAATCAATTCATAATGATAAAGGGGGTAAAACTTCATCAAAGGGATAAAAAAATCCCAAATATTTGTGCACCTAATAACAGAGATTCAATATATGTAAGGCAAAAACTGATAGAACTGCAAGCAGAAATAAACAGATGCACAATTTTAGTTGGAAAATTTGACATTCTATCTCAGTAATTGATAGAAATATACAGAAGATTAGTATATAGAAGACCTCAACCAACTTGACCTTGACACTGACATTTATAAAACAACCTACCCAATGACAGCAGACCACACATTCTTTTCAAGAACACATTGAACATTCACCAGGATAGTCAAGGTGCTGCATTGTAAAACAAACCTAAATAAATTTAGAAGTTATAAAGAAAATGCTCTCTGACCAAATCAGAATTAAGTTAGAAATCAATAATAAAAAAAAATTTTAAATTCTCAAATATTTGGAAAATAAGCAATATACCTTTAAATAACCCATTGAGCAAAGAAGAAATTACAGGAAAATTTAAAAGTGTTTTGAACCGAATGAAAATAAAAACAATATATCATAATTTATGGATTGCAGTTAAAGCAGTAGTTAGAAAAATATATAGCTTTAAAAGCTTATCTTAGCAAAGAAGATCTAAAATCAGTGATCTGAACTTCTACCTTAAAAAGCACAAAAAGTGGAGAAAATCTAAGTAAAGGAAAAAACTAATGAGTAAATCAATGAAGTAGAAACAGAAGCAATTGAGAAAATAAATGAAACCGAAGTTGACTCTTTGATAAAATCAATACAGTTGATTAAAAGTTAGCTTGACTGAACAAGAAAGAAGATACAAATTATCAATATCAGATGTGAAAAAGGAGATATCAGTGTGTATACTACATTAACAAAAATAATAATATGGCAATATCATTAACAACCTTGTACAATAAATTTGGTAGTTTAAATGAAATGGAAAAAAATTTAAAAGATGCCAATTACCAAAAGTAATATGGAAGAAATAGGAAATCTAAACATCTTGCTATTTATCTAAAAATTGAATTTATAACTCTAAACTTCCCAACACACACACACACACACACACACACACACACACACACACACACACACACACACAACTCTAGAGGCCAGATAGCTTCATTGGTCAGTTCTACCACTATTTTAAAAGAAATTGTACTAATCCTATGCACACTGAGGAAATAGAGGAGTTGGGGATACTTCCCAATTCATTTTATGAGTTCAGCATTACTCTCTCCGAGACCAGATATTATTAAAAGAATAGAAAACATTAGACAAATATCTCTGCTGAACACAGATATAACTATTCTTTAAAAAAGCAAAGTATACTTCAGAATATATGAAAAGGAAAATACATAATGATCATATAGAGTGTATTCCAGGAATCCAAGGTTTTTTTGGCATTTGAAAATCAATCAATACAATTCATCATGTTAAGAGCATTAAGGGGAAAGACATATGACCATATCAATAAATGCTCCTTGGAAACATATTTGACAAAATGCAATATCTATTTGTGTTTAAAAGTCCCAGCAAACTAAGAATAGAAAGAAACTCTTTATATGTGATTAATTAGCTTGACTATAGTACCATTTCATTGTGTTAGATATATATCACATCATAATGTACACCTTAAATATATAAAATTTTTATTAAAAGTTATATATATATATATATATATATCTTTAAATTATACAAAGCTGATAGTTAGAAAATATATCTCACTTTTAATTTTTAAAATTGTGGTGATGAACATGGTTTTCTTATATTTTTGGTCAATTGTATATCTCTTTGTGAAATATGTTCTTGTATTATTCATTTTTGTTTTTCTGATTTATGAAAGCTTTTTGTATACTAAAAACTTTAGGCACTTTTCTGAAGAAAAAGGAAGGAAGGAAGGAAGGAAGGAAGGAAGGAAGGAAGAAAGAAAAACTCTCTCAGCTTCAAAAAAGGCATCTAAAAAACTTAAAGCTAATATTATAGTTATTAGTAAAAGACTGAATAAATTTGCCACAAGATCAGGAAATGGGAAGTAGGTTCTCAAGACTTCTATTCAATATTGTACAGTAGATCCTAGTCAATGTAATAAAGCAGGACAAAGAAGTAAAAAATATACAGATTGGAAAGGAAGATTACATAAATAACCTAAAGGAATCTACAAAAAAACTAAATAAATAAAAGCTATTACAACTATTAAGTGCATTTAGCAGAGTTGCAGAATACAAAATCAAACTGCAACAATTCAAACATATTCCTATATAGTAGCAATGAACAAAAGAAAATGAAAAATTTAAAATGTCATTTAGAAAGCATTTAAAATATAACATATTTAAAGAAAAATAAAATAGCATATGAACAAACCTGTACATTGGAAAATAGAACTCTCCTCTACAAAACCCTTAAAGAAATTAAAGAATGCCTAAATAAATGTAGCCTTATCCCATGTTCATGAATTGAAAAGCTCAATATTGTTAAAATGTCAGTTTTATTTAAATTGATTCATAGATTTTATGCAAATCTGATCGAAATCCCAGCATTGTTTTGGGTAGATATATTCCATCTGATTCTAGCATGTGGAAATGTACAGGGGCTAGAATATCCAAAACAATTTTGAAAATGAAGGAAAAAGTTGGAGGACTTCTATTACCTGATTTCAAGGTACTTTAAAATCACTGTTATCAAGAAAGAGTGGTATTGGTGTTAGGATAGTCACGCAAAGAATAGACCAGAAGAGTAATTCCAGAGGGAGGTGTGCCCGTATATGGTAATTTTATTTTTCTAAAAGACTCCAGTGTAAATTCAAAGGGAGAAACAATGTCTTTTCAACTAATGGTAGTGAAACTGAATATCAACTTTGGAAAAATAATTAACTATAAGCCTTACCTCATACCATACTAAAAAAATAACTCAAAATGGATCTACACCTAAAAGTAAATAGTGGTTTTAAACACATCTGCAAAATGCTGAGTCTTCTTGAATATAGGCCAGCTTTGAATATGACCTGTGTTAGCAGCTTGCTCTGAGAATAGGTGATTGTGTGACTTCTCTGGCTAGGTTTTAAGATGTATGACATCTTCTTTCTCACTCTTTTGTTGAAGATATTGTCTGAACCAGCCACCACATTGTAAGAAAGCCCAGGCCATATGTAGGCATTCTAGCCACTAACCCCAGCTATAATCTCAGCTGATAGACCATACCAGACACGTGAGTAAATGAGCCTTGAGGTGATTTCAGCCCTAGCTATCCCAACTGACATTAAGTGACATAAGCAGTCCTCACCACGCTTGGTTCAAAATGCAAATTTATGAGCCAGATGAATGTTGTTGCTATCTTAAGTCACTGCATTGTGGTATGTTTTGTTATGCAGCAATATACAACTAAAACAAGGTAAGAGGTAAACTATAAAACTTTTCAAAAGAAAACAGGAAAAAACATTCATGGCTAGGGTTAGGCAAAGATTTTTTTAAGGGACACAAAAACACAAAGCATAAAGAATAATATTGATAAATTGGTCATCAACAACATTGAAGAACTTCTACTCTTCCAAAGACATTGTTAAGAAAATGAAAAGGCAAAATTTGTAATGCTTATATCTGACCAACTGTTGGTATACAGAACATATGATAAATTCCTATATCTCAATAATATGAAAACAAATACCATATTTGCAAAAGATTTGTATGGATATTTTACAGAAGGAGATACATAAATGCCCAATAAGCACATAAATAAATGCTCATTAACATCATTAACTAGTTATTAGGAAAATACATCTTTAAACTTCAGTGAGATGCCACTACACATCTTCTAGAATGTCTAAAATTAAATAGACTGACAACACCAAAGTCTGCTAATATATGGAGCATCTGGAATTCTTATACATTGTTAGTAGAAATGTAAAATTGTACAACATTTTGGCAGTTTTTTATTTAGTTGTAAAGCCCCTTTGGAAAAGTTTGTCAGTTTTTAATATCATTTTTATATAAACACATACCAATGGGCTCAGCAATTTTATTACTAGCTGTTTACCCAAAGGAAAAGAAATAATATGTCTATACAAATACTTGTATAACTTGGTTCTCAGACAATCATATAGGGTGATGTATTCTAAATTCCATACTTAATACTTTTTGTAGGTTACAAATTTTAACTAGTCTTACTGCTCTTTTCCTTTCTCAAAAGATATATCTAGTGGATCCCAAAGTTATGGGCTCCCTAGGTCATGGGGTTACTCCTACACCGTCTTTCCTGTACAGTAGTCAGACAGCCCCCAGTCCAATGCTATGCTGTGTGAGATTCCATACCTGTGGATGAGGCATTCCACAAGCCATTGCAGAGTGACGGTGGCACAAGCAGTACAGAGAACACAAGAATATAGTAAAAGTACAAACTGTATCCTGGGATTATCATTGACAAAATTGTGAAGCTCCTTTTTGGCTATATTTGTTTACTTTGAATACTCACTATCCCTAAACTGCTCAGGATGCTAGAGATTTTAGGTTACTCACAGACACAGATCTTCAAATACCTTCTGTATTTGTCAGGGTTCTACAAAGGAATAAACAGTAGAAGATGGATGTGTAATTGGCTCCTATGATTATGGAGGCAGAGAAGTCTCATGACCTGCCATCAGTAAATTGGAGACCCAGAAAAGTTGGTGTTATAATTCAATCTGAATCTGAAGCTTTGAGGAACTAGTGGGGTGGATAGTATAAATCTCAGCCTAAGGGTCAGAAAAGAGAGGAGGTGTACCAGCTCAGCCTTGAGGCAGAAAAAGGGAGCAAATTCCTCCTTCCTCACCTTTTGTTCTATTCACACCCTTAAGGACTAGATGATACCCACCCACATTAGGGAGGGCAATCTACTTTACTGAGTCCACCAATTCAAATGCTAATCTTATCTAGACTCACCCTCACAGACACTTCCAGAAATAGGCTTAATCTTCCCATCTTGTGGCTAGCAAAACTGACACATAAAATTAACCATCTGATCTTTTATGTGGGAACTGCCTTAATCTCTAAAATTATTCCTATCTCACCTTCCTCTTCCTTCCTTACTCAGTGACCTGATCTCAGCTAGCTGTTAAGGAGGGTGATGATCTGATAAGTTTTAGATTAAGTATAAATAATGACAAAGTTTTAAATGTGCTACCTTTCTTGCAACATTTGCCTTTTAATCATTTAAGATAGTCAACTTATTTTTTAATGTCAATGACTCAACCTAACGAATCTTGATATACATTTTCTAGATATTAAAGATAGTAAATTTTATGTATAGGGCCTTCCACGAAGTTTCAATTTACATCATATATGTAATTTCATATGTTGTAAGGATAGTCCTGAATATCTATAAATAAAAACTTTGCCAGAATATAATATAGAAAAAATGTACCTATAGAATCAACTCTTTTAAACTCAGCTTTCTCATGTAGAGATAAAGCGTTCTCTTTACTGTCTCCAGGGAATTGTTAAAAATAAATAAAAGAAATATATTGTTTTCTCCAAAGAACATCTACATATTAATAAAAAATTTTATATGCTTTTTCAATAAATAGCCTGGAACAGGGTTTCTATCCCTGGTGACAGCCCAGTCTCTGGAGTATAGTCCTTGATTGTAAACCTCACTTAAAGGAGTAATTTACATAGTTCATAGACCAGAATTTCTATAGAGATGTGAGAACTTCTTATAAAAGCTGGGCAAAAAATTCAAATCAATTTCAAATGTTGTATGCTTCATTTAATGTTTATCTTGAATTTTTATTCATTACTGAGAAGAATTGGCTATGTATACATAAAGAATAATATCTTAAGTGTCTAAATTTTAGAATATATGTGCAATGTGACTGCTGACAAGCTAGTCGAATGGCATTTTGAATTGTTTTTCTTACATATTATTAGTAAGGACTGCTTAAGTTTACTTTTCATTATTATGCTATTAGGCATTTCATGTTGTTCACTGTCAATATATGTAACAATGTTAACTTTCCTAAGAATAGAAAGGAATCTTTTCTACCAGCATGAAAACTATAAATGACTATTTACATAAAAGTGGAAATAAAGTTGAGAATCTTACCAGGTTATAGAAATTTTGGAAAAAACAATCAAATATGTTTAGTTAAGAACTCTTTTAATTGGTGTAATTTGTAAAATGAATCCCTACAAAACCAGAACCTTCAAAAAGAGAAGCCAGATTCAAAGAAATGATATGTACTGTTTCTAGGTTGATGGCACATAGAAACCTCACATTCCATCTGTCTTTTCCCCGATTTAGTGCTTGTTTTGGTGTTCTAGACTGACAATATACGCTGGTACATGTGCTGTAAATTTGGAATTTATATGCTTCACTTTCACTTATCTCCCAAATTTAACTGGGTACCATTTTGTTCATTTTACCTCTGAAATTATTCTTGAGTTTATATCTTCCTCTTGATCGATCTCCCCCTTTTCTTCTGAATTATAATAAAAACATTCTAAAATTCCCAGCCTATAATTCTCTTGGAATCAGGCTGATATTTTACTGCATCAAAATAATCTTTCTTAAAAGAAAGTAGGATATGGCATTCATTCCATTAAATATCATGCAGCAGCACCTTTAAAATCTACATTTATGATCCCTGAACTTGGATAGTTATCAGAATCGTAAAAGGAATTAGTAAAAAGCATAGGTTTATAGAGTTTGAAAATCTGCATTTTTAATAGTTTCTCAGGTGATTTTGATCAGTAGTTTCCCAGGTGATTAGTATGATCATGCTCCATTCCGGGAAAAGAAAACAGTGGTCTATAGCATTAAGGGTAAATTCCTTGGCATCGCGCCCTAAACCTTTCATTATGGACTTCGATTATCTTTCCTTTCTTATCTTCACTATTTAACCCAAGGTTAGTGTTATCTCTCTGTCATCAGAATGAAACATTTTAATACTTATTTAATAATATCTCAGTATTTCATGGATACATTCTTAGAAACATACAATATCCCAAGAATGAGTCAAGAAGAAACAAACAATCTGAACCAACTGATTACTACTAATGAAATCAAATCAGTAATCAAAAAACATCCAACAAACAAAAGCCCCGACCAGATAGCTTCACAGGAGAATTTTACCAAACATTCAAAGAAAAATCAATACCTATTCTTCTCAAACTATTCCAAAAAATTTAAGAGAAGGGAAGGCTCCTAACCTCATTTTATGAGGCCACCATTACTGTGATTCCAAAACCAGACGAGGACATCACAGAAAAAGAAAATTATAGGCCAATATCCCTGATGAACATACATGCAAAAATCTTCAACAAAATAATAGCAAACCAAATTCAGCAATGCATTAAAAAGGTAATATACCATGATCAGGTGGGATTTACTCCTGGGATGCAAGGTTGATTCAATATCCACAAGTCAATTAATGTGTTACAGATTAATAAATTGAAAGATTAAAATCATATGATCATATCAATAGATGGAGAAAAAGCATTTGACTATATCTAGCATCCATTTATGATAAAAACTCTCAGCAAAAGGGAATAGAGGGACTATATCACAACATAATAAAGCCTATATATGAAAAACCCACAGCTAACATCATACCAATGGAAAAAAACTAAAAGCACTTTTCTTAAGATCAGAAACAAAACAAAGATGTTCACTCTCACTACTTTTATGCAATATAGTATTAGAAATGCTAGGCATAGCAATCAGACAAGAAAGAGGAAAAAAAAGGCATTCGAGTTGGAAAGTAAGAAGTAAAACTGTCATTATTTGCAGATGACATGATATTACATAAAGAGAACCCTAAAGATTCCACCAAAAACCTGTTAAAACTGATAAATTAATTCAGTAAAGTAGCATGATAAAAAATAAATATCCAGAAATTGGTTGCACTTTTATACACCAATGATGACTTAGCAGAAAGAGAAATTAAGAAAACAATCTCATTTACAATTTCATCAAAAACAATACCTAGAAATCAAATTAACCCAGGAGGTAAAAGATCTGTTCTCAGAAAATTATAAGTCATTGAAAAAAGAAATTGAAGATACAAATAAATGGAAGCATATACTGTGCTCATGAATTAGAAGAATTAATATTCCTAAAACGTCCATACTACCCAAAGCAGTCCACAGATTCAATGCAATCTCTATCAAAATACCAATGACATTTTTTACAGAATTAGAACAAATAATCCTAAAATTTAAATCTAACCATAAAAGATCCCATATAGCCATAACAATCTTGAGAAAGTTGAACAAAGTTGGAGGTATCATACTACCAGATATCAAACTATACTACAAGTCTATAGTAATCAAAACAGCATGGAATGGGCACAAAAACAGACATGCAGATCGATGGAATAGAATAGAGAACCCAGAAATAAATCCATGCCTATATAGTCATTTAATCTCTGACAAAGGAGGCAAGAGTATATAAGGGGGTAAAGATAGTCTCTTCAATAAATGGCATTGGGAAAACTGTACAGATACACACAAAAAATTAAATCGGATCACTTTCTTACACCATATATAAGGATAAATTTAAATAGATTAGAGACTTAAATGTAAGATTTCAAACCATAAAACTCCTGAAATAAAACATAGGCAGCAAACTCTGTGACATTGCTCTTAGTAATATTTTTTCTGATATATCTTCTCGGGCAAGGGAAACAAAAATAAATAAATAAATGGGACTACATCAAACTAAAAAGTTTTTGCACAGCAAATAAACGTTCCACAAAACGAAAACCTAACCTCCTGAATAGGAGAAGATATTTACCTATGATACATCTGATAAGAGGTTAATATTAAAAATTTAAATATTAAATTAATATATATAAATAAATTATATATAAATGTAATATTAAAAATTATAAAGAACTCATACAACTCAACATCAAAAACAAACAATCCAATTAAAAAATGGGCAGAAGATCTGAATAGGTATATCTTCAAAAAGGACATACAGATGGCCAACAGACATATGAAAAGATGCTCAACATCACTAATCATCAGAGAAATGCAAATTAAAACTCCAGTGAGATATTCCCTCACATCTGTCACAATGGCTGTCATCAATAAATCAAAAAACAAGAAGTGTCGTCTAGGATATGGAGAAAAGGGAACCCTGTGCATTGTTGGTGGAATTGCAGATTGGTACAGCCACTGTGGAAGACAGTTTGGAGTTTCCTCAAACAATTAAAAATAGAACTACCCTATGACCTAGCAATTGCACTTCTGAATATTTATCTAAAGAAAACCAAAACACTAATTCGAAAAAATATGTGCACCCCTATATTCACTGCAGCACTATTTATAATAGCCAAGATATGAAAGCAACCTAAATGCCCTTTGATAGACAATTAGATAAAGAAGAGGTGGTACATATACAATAGAATATTACTCAGCCATAAAAAATGAAATCTTACCATTTCCAACAACAAAGATGGACCTAGAGGGTATCATGCTGAGTGAAAAAAGTCATAGAAAAATACCATATAATTTCATTTGCATGTAGAATCTAAAGAACAAAATAAATGAACAAACAAAATGAAAACAAACGTATAGACACAGAGAACAAAATGGTGATTGCTAGATGGGAGGAAGGTTAGGGGACTGGGTGAAAAAGGTAAAGGGATTAAGAAGTACAGATTAGTAGTTACAAAATAGCCATGGAGATGTGAAATATAGCATAGGGAATATAGTCAATAATATTGTAATAACCACGTATAGCACCAGGAGGGTACTAGACTCATCAGGGGGATCACTTTGTAAATTATATAAATGTGTAACCACTCTGCTGTATACCTGAAACTAATATAAAATAATATTAAATGTCAACTCCAACTGAAAATAATTTCTCAGCATTTCAAATATCAAGCAATCTGAAATTAGTATGGTTATAGACAATTTGAGAAACAATTAACAATAGGACTCTGTACCTCACAATTAGGATATATATACTCTTGTTAAGTACAATGGAATATTTATAAAAACTAACTGTAGGTTAGGGTCATATAATGTAAATCTTATGATTATATTAAAAAATTGGTATCATAGAAGCTACTTTTTAACTATAGCACAATTTTAGAAATCCATAAATATACCTAAAATACATTTGATTAATTTAAAACATAGTTTTGTTTTTTTTTAAGAACTCATGAGTTAAGGAATCAAAAATAGAAATTATTTGGAACTAAGTGATAATGGAAATACTATTTATCAAAATTAATGAGATATTGCCAAGGTACTTGTAATTTATAAATTTAATGCATATAATAAAAAGGAACAAAAATAACAAACTGTTTAAACTTAGAAGTATAACAAATAAATTAAAATAATAAGAAAAAATAATGAAGAAAGCAGGAAATGACATAGAAAACAAAAAATTACTTCAGATTTATATGTAATTGACATATTTGGTGGTCAAAAATAGTTGAATCCTGGAAATTATGGTTTAAATACAGTAGAGACAATTCTCAAAGCCTAAAGTTGATCCTTTGGAAATATGAGTAAAATAAAAAGAAAATGGCCATTAGTAGGAATAAAGCAAAACTGGAAAAATCCACTTTCTATTTGTATGGCTTGGAAACACTTAAATTTTCTAGCCCTCAATTTTCTTAATAGACAAGTGTGAACAATAATTATTTTATAAATATTATGTAATTTAATGAAACATGTAATATGCTTAGAACATCTGACTTGTAATTTGTGTATATTAAGTTCTCTTTTTCTTAAAATTCAAGATAGCATTCACCCACTAGATAGTAAACTAGATAGTAGATACAAGATAGTAAACACTCACTAGGTTTTACTTCTTGTATCAATTTTAAAAACAATGCTTTAAACCCATTTTAGAGGAACTCAAAGAAAATAAAATGTGAATACAGATGATTTGTCCAATGCAAATCACATTACAATTAATATCATTATGTTCAACTAAATTATATTTCCAAGAAACTGCAGTTCCCAACCTAGCAATGAGATACCACCTGTGTAGCATTTTATATGGAGTAAGAAGAAATAAAGTGGAGGACACATAGCAGGAAAAAGAAAGGACCTCAAATACAGACTTAAATCAAGAGTTAGATTCTAATTCTGTGCCAGTTGGATAGGCCTCCTCCTGTCTTCACTGCGTAGCTCTCCATATGTCTCCAATTTTAAACAAAGCCACTCCCAACAGGAGCTCTACCTCAAAGAAGCCTTAGAAATGGCTGAGTGTCAGAGTCTTCAGGGTACTTAAAATACATTTGCTCTGACAGGATCTTGAACACCTGCAGTTATTTCAAAGGAATTTTGATCCAACAATAATTCACATAATTTATCATCTTGAGATGCCAAAAATTCTTTGAAAAACTGTGCTGTAGTTAGCAAAAGAAAAAAAATGATGGTGGGTGGCAGTATTTTCACATAGGATTTTTTTACGGGAATCATTAAATTCTTGGTTTTTTTTCTTTCTAGTCTCAATTTCTTCATACTTGAAACAAGGGCTGCTGATTTATTTTTGGAACTTTATTGTGTGCTTACAATTAACACATACAAAGGGACTATTATTTCAACAGATTTGGGCTTTCAGTTTTATCTCAAGTGAGAGAAAACTGGGAGTTTCACCTTAAAAACACTGATAATTTTTAGAAAGTCCATGATTTTTCTTTTAACAAAATCACACTATTTGAACACATTTAGTGAATAAGTGAAGAAACATGTTCAATTAGAAAGAATAAGGATTTGGATTTTTTACAATCTCAGTCATAAAATAAATCTTTCATCCAAATTGAGGTCCCTGAGCAAGCTGGAGGAGAAAGTACACTGCGTTGTGATTCCTTTTGTGAAAACAATCAGAAGTGCTCAGGAAGAAAGAAATCTGGGGAAAGAGGGGTAGTTTGGACATTGTGGATTATAGAGAACCCATTTTGATTGAGAGAAATTAGGGAACTTTTGGATCCATTTAGCATTCAGAATGAGTATGAAGATTAATGCTTTCGTAAGCAGATGAATGCAAAATGGAATTGATTGGAACAAATCTATAAAAAGGCTCTAGATCATCATTATGGACAATTTAATTAGAAAATGTGTTTATAAAAGTTAATGTCTTCTCAAGTTATTTAATGAATGTTTTTGTATTAAAAAGAAATACTAATATTAAATAGAAAGCAGGCAATTAGTACTAACATCTAAAGAAACACATTTTTTTAAAAAGCATTCTTTCTATCCGAGAGGTGTTTACCTGGTCTTCTCCTAGCAGCCCATGAGTGAAATAATTCTAATTTCTCTGTTGGGTCTGATCCTAAGTAGAAACCACTGGGCACAATGTTGAGGCTTTTAGGACGACAGCTGAGTTTCTTGGAGAAATGGGAAAACCTCTACATTTTCTTCTTCTCAAGATCTTTCTGTTTAATAGAAATGATGCTTCATAAAAACAGAATTGCCAAATATCAGTGTCTTTTCAATCAGGTTAAACACATGAGTAGTAATTTTGACTTTTTATCCTAAAAAAAAAACTGTTCTTTCATTGATTTGTGTGAATCAATCAGGATTCAGAAAGGGTGGTTAAAGGATGCAGTATGCAAAAATAAAGTGCCCATTTTCAGACTGGATCAACTTGCCATAGAAAGTATTGCCAACATCATTTTCATTTAGCTCTTCCAAACCTCAAGATTTGGCTTTCCTATATGGAAAAAATATATAAGTGCATGACCATACTCCTGAGAGTGTTCTGTACCTCAAAAACCCAAGTTATGCCCATAGATATGAATGAAAGAGCATGGATGGCCTAAATGTATCTCTCTTCCAAATGGGTAAAGGGAATTAGTGGAATGCTGAAGTAACATATTTCAACAAGCATATCTTCTTTATCCTTTTTTTTTTTTTTAAGTCCAGATTGATCGACCTACCAGAGAGCAGAACTGAAGGATGTTGCGGTTTTACTTGGGAGGTGGGTTCAAAAGCTTTTTGCTGCTAAATAATATGGATAATTTTTATTTTGTTTTACAATGGAAAGATAGACTTATCCCAACTAACCCTGTTAGCAAAAACTCAGTCCAACTTTTCAAATGGGTTCTATTGAATCAAGTGCTCTAAGTTAATCTTCAGTTTTCTGGGCGGGGTGGAGGGGAAGGCGGGCGGGGGGCGGGGGAACATGTCCATTCTGAAATGGAACAAAGTTTAAACACAGCTTTCTCTTCTGCTCCTGGGTGGTTTGACACAATTCTAAACTAAAGACTTGTGCACTCACAGCATGACTGAGATCACCTCCTGCTGTTTCTTTATGGTGGCCCTTGATTGCAAACCTGCTATTACAGCCTTCTGGAATCCTTAACCCTTTCAAAGTAGTTTTTCCTTCCCTCTCTATCTTAGTTTGCTCCATATTTCAGTGATGGGTCTTGCTGAATCACCTCAGAACTTGTGATTTTTGTAGACCTGTTATATGACCATAACATTCATAGGTTTCTATGGTGCAACAGTGGAGTTTATTAAAGTTTAATTGTTAAATTGTATTATTATTATTATTATTATTATTATTATTATTATTAGGGCCTTAGAGTTTGTGAACAAAAAGTGTTGATTCAGAGAGCCGGGTTTGGGGCTAGACAATACCATTTGCATGTAAAATATGAGATTCCCTTACTAGCTACATGACTTTTGGAATGTTTTGACACCTCTGATTAGTTTTATCATCTTAAAAAAAAAAAAGTGTTGAGAATGAAAGCAACCTCAGGGAGTTGTGAAGATTAAATGAGTTAATGTATACAAAGCACCTAAAACTATGCTTGGCTCATATGAGCTCAGTTAGGTCTTAATGACTAAAAGTAGAATGTGACTCTTAAGATGTGAGAAAGAGCAAACTTTTCAAAATTGAGTCTCAGAATCCTGTATATGATTAGTTTATACTAGACACATTAATATATGTCGTTAAAGGCTAAGATACAAAGTATTTAAGTCTCTTTATATATATGGTAGGAATAAATCTTTTTCATTGTAAAGATTTAAGAAATAGATAACACAGACCTGTTATAAAAGAATTTTCCATATGAACGTATTTTTTTTTAATTATAAATAGATAAGAAATGAGTGTTCAGTCCTAGGAATGTGAACTCCAATGATATGCTGATATGCAGAGACACAGCTTCCTGCTGCCCCATAGTGGCAGTTGATGTCAGTGCAGTCTCCTCCCTGCAGGTGGCCAGTGAAACTCCATGAAAACATAAAGAGTACTAGAAAGAAAAACACACTTCTCCAGTCTTATCAGTAAATACCACTGGGGAAATGGATGATAAGAAAAGAAGCAGGACTCTACCCACAGAAGAAAACAAACAAGTGTCAGAATGAGCTGACCTGGGAAGTGTGATACCTGGTAAGATGTCATTAATTCAAATGACATGTACAGGCTTGCCCTAAATTGCTGTGAGTTTGCATGCACTGCTGTAGATTGGCCTTTGCAAATCTGTTCCTTTGTTCTATCTATCTATATCTATCTATCTATCTATCTATCTATCTATCTATCTATCATCTATCTTATTTTTTAAGTAATATTATCCTTATGGTATTTCCTTAACATAGGTGTATTTGGAAAGTCAGTAATTTAATGACACTTCAAACTGCTACATTTGAAAAAAATATATCTTTTATTTAGAAGGGAGGCTGAGCTCACAGGGCAAATGCATGGCACTAAAAATCTCAGCATCCTTAAACTCTTCTATGCCTTCCCGAGCAATTCAGCTCTGCCTCCAAACTTGCATTTCCTACTTAGTAAGCAAAAGTTATGAATAATTAGACTACTCATTCTTAGCAGGCAATTTGTGATCAACTATTGTTTCAAGAGAATGCCCCTTATCCATGCCTAGCGGCTTATTAAAGTATTCACTCCTTCTATATAAGTCTCTCGGTAACAGGAGTGCTAGTAGGTAGATTTTTCTTCATCTCATTGTAATTTCAATCAGGTATTGGCAACTGCTTGGTATTGATGTCTCAGATATTGCCTGGCTCTGCTCTTTCCAGGCTTTTAAACATGAATTTCATCATCTCCATTGTTCTCAGATCCAATATGTTGTCAGGTTTGGTCCATTTTGACCCTGCAGTGTCACCAGCACACCACCCCTCACTCTCCATCATGCTTTTTCTCTCCATTCTCCTGATGCTGCCAAGGTCAAGCCCCAAGTACATCTAAATTTTGCCACAGCCTTAAAAATCACTTCCCTTTCACCTTCCATTAAGAGACTGTGATAGAGTAAATATATGCTTTGGAGTCAGAAAAACCTGGTTTGAATTTCAACTTCACCACTTACTTTTCTATGTAATTTTTGGCAATTGATCCTTATATTCCTCATCTTAAAATGACAAAATAATTTCTCTTCAAAGAGTTATTCTTACATAAGTATCCAACATACTATTAGGCACTGTGTTGATACTTTCTAAAATATCAGTTTTCATTTTCCCTTTTCTTCTCTGTGGGGGATTTAAGAGCAGGGCAGTGGAAACTGTTGCCTTGGTTACAGGTAATAAAGGAGTCCATTTTAAATTTTAGGAAATTTAAAAGCAACAATATAAATGACTAAAAATCATTTTGCGTGATATACTGGACACTTACCACTCTAAACATGTCAGTGATAAAATGTTTCCCCTTTAAATTTTTTTTGTTAGTATAAATTCTAAAGAATTACTGTTGTTGCTATTGAATTTCAACAGTAACTTCAAATTACAATAGCTTCAAATTAGCAGGTTTGTATTATTTATCTTTTAACAAACATTGTATTATACATAGATATTAATCCAAAGAATTTCCCCTTATGTAGTCCCACCCTGACACACACATTAAGCTATATGCCTTTGTTCTCTAAGTATGTTAATAAAAGTTTGGAAATGTTTAACATGCTTCAGATACCATTTGGATCTCCCAAACCTGTGGTATTACATATTCTTGCATTTAAACAGTAGATCTGAAATAAGCAATGAAATATGAAAACAGCTCAGGGTCTGTTAAAATAAAAAAAAAGCAGAATTTGAGTCAATTCTATTCTGTCAGTCTATATGAACATGTGGAGTTTTCATTTGTATTCAAATTTTCTAAATTATTGTAACATAGAATGTTTATGCATCTCTTCCAAACTTATTCTTATATTTAAGGCTATAACTGACCACAGAATATTGATTGCCTCATGTGAAAGAAAATTTTCAAACTTAAAATTAAGAAAACGTGTTTTCTAATCAACTCAGAATAAAGAGAGATTGACAAATCTGGTTATATTTGCTATTGACTGAGAATATGCAAAATGTCAATTTTGATAAAGTTGCAAAAATTAAGGCTCTTAACAGAAACTTTAATGTTAATACTTATAACTGTGGCAGGTTAATCTGTATATATAAGATTTTCCTTTTTTCAATAGTGCATTTAAAAACATTAAGAAGTTTATTTATATGTATATATACATATATATGTGTATTTGCTCTATCGTATTGATTTTGTTTTTAATTTTTAATAGTGTAATTATATTACAAAGCTATAGAAAAAAAATCTTAATTTCTGATCTTCTTTTCTGTCCATTTTATTATTTTATTTCTTGATTTACTTATAAAGAGATTGTTAAAAAGTGATCCATGTAAATTCTGCATGTCAAATGTGGCATTGACCCATCTTAACTCCAGACCTTCTCTCTTCAATTCTTTTTATATAATAATGCAGTTATAGTTCTTGATGCACAGATCTGATCATGCCATTCATCAAATATTTTCTGGGGCTTATTCTTTCATATAGAATAAAATCACATTAAACTCCCTTAGTGTCTGGCAGTCATGGGTTGCTACCTCCTTGAGAACATTACTCCCCATCTTCTTTTCCTGTGTCCCCTGTACCAGCTACTTGCAAGTCCTCACGTAGGTCCTCTCAGGTCCTGCCTCTCCACCTGTGCCTACTGTCCCCTCTAGCTGGAATGTCCCAGTCCTTCCTCTTGTCACATTTCCTAATCCCATACTGGACCAGAATCGGCTCTATGCTATCCTTTCAGAAGCCTTTCCTGATCCTCTCAGGAAAAAACACAAGAAGTATTAGGGTCTTCTGAATTCTCATAGCTCTTTGGGCTGTGAAGTTTTCCCTCTTCTGAATTGTTGTCTCTCTCATGGTATTTGTACGTTTCTATTCTTACAATAATGTTTTTATATTTCTCTCTCTCTCTCTTGGTGTAAAAGCTCCTTGATATCTTATTTATCTAATTCTGAGAACCATCAAGGCTGCTTGCATAAGCATACTGGCTTTTCTGCTTCCAATGTCCCCCATGCTGTACACCCTGAGCTCCTGGAGTCCAGGAATCTTCCCTTAGCCTGGGATCTAAAGAAGCCCCAAAACTGCACATACGATTGTGTTTACATATGCAATTGTTAAATTAAATGAGGTGGACTTAAGGAGTTTCATGAGCCACCATTTTCAAGTATGTCCAATGGGCTGGTTTTTCTGGCTCTTGCATAAAATTTTGGCAACTTTCACAGATTTTCTGACCCTTTCAAATCATAAGTACAATCTTATCACAGAAATTGAAAAGTCTTGACAATGCTAAATTTTACCTGAGCCCTGGGCCACCAGAAACAGTTATGGTTAAGAATTCCCTCTACTTTGTGTTCTGGGAAACAGCTTATTATTAATTACCACCCTTCCCCATGTGACCTCGATAAGATAAATGCATGCCCCCTTGTTAACTTAGGCAAAGCCAGTCGCAGACCCTGTACATTCTCATTCTTCGCCTTGTAAACGAGTGGTCGGATGACTTGTCCCCACTGATCAATAGGAACAAAATCCATTGTTAACCGAACTGAGGAAGTTTCTCTCCTTCATACAGGTCTCTGAATTTTGACCTTTCCTCAGCCTGAGCTACATACGAGCTCTCCTGAAAGGAGACTGGCTTTGAAGTAAAAATTCTCTAATACAGGGGTCCCCAAACCCTGGGCCGCGGACTGGTACTGGTCTAGGTCTGTGGCCTGTTAGGAGAGCCGCGGCACAGCAGGAGGTGAGCAACAGGTGAGCGAGCGAAGCTTCATCTGTATTTGCAGCCACTCCCCAGCGCTAGCATCACCACCTCAACTCCACCTCAGATCATCAGGCATTAGATTCTCATAGAAGCACCGGTCCCTGGTGCCCAAGTGGTTGGGGACCGCTACTAATCTACTCCCAAGTCACACCAGCCTTTCATCGTACTTACCAACACCTGGTTCTTTCTAGCTTTGTTTACTCCTACCTATAACAGAAAACTTCTGCCTAAACCTGCAATGCTTGCAGATCTTCTGGTCAGAGTGTTCTCCCTACCTGATTGTTCCCAACCCCCTATTGCAACAGTCCTTTCCTCACCTTGCAATAAGCCTCTTGATTAAAGTCTTTTATTTAAAAAATCCAGATTTGTTTATTATTTGACATTCCAGTCCAGTGTAACAATAAAACCTTCAAGCTCTTCTCTAATTTAGAGCTCCTTTTGCCCAGATTGGTACTGCTTCAGACCTAGAAGACCTGGCTTCTTTTGTCCTTACTTTGTCAGTTCTTCTCCACTTGCTCGCTAAGATTCTGTCTCCTAACTGCTGGTGAGGTGAGACAAGATTTGTGGAAGGGACTTCAGCTGCTGTCATTGAGATCTGGTATTGGTGATCTCTGGGCTTTTTCTTATTGGTACATTTTTGTGAGTTTCTTGGAAAGTTCCACCACTGGGAATATCCAATGCCATCTTCCCTCCTTTAGCTGACCACCTCAGCCTCCAGGCCTCAGGAGTCCACCTTTCTGCTGAGTCATTTTGCTTACTGACTTCCAGTACTTTTGAATGGAGTCTCTTTCAAAAGGACCCCAGGCTGGTTCCCTTCTGCGGTACTTTTATTTTAGAGAAATGAAATTCACTCCCAGTGCATCCTCGTCTTTCTCAGTCACTCAGTGGCTTTATATTTCTCAGTTATGAGGTAGAGCCTAGCTCTCTGTGTCTCTTAAGTACTCTGAGTAGGTATCTTATAGTCCTCTCACTTGGCTCCACTCCCTCCTCTGCTCTCCCTTCCCTACATGAAGCAATAAGGAAAATAACTCAGCCCCACACAATTCTCTTACATTGTAATAACAGCCTTCTCCTCCCTCAATCCTCTTATGTAACCTCAAGATACATGATGAGCAGAAGGTTTCAAAACCAGTTTTTGCAAATACTGCAGAGGTGGTATAGGATCTGAATTTAGAATATGGATGTCGAAGACACCTACCTTTGGACTTTTGCCAAAACTGTGCAGAGAAATGCCCTCTCACATATATCTAAGTGTTTTTTTGTTTGTTTGTTTTTTCTGGAACAAATTGGTCAAAGTGGTCATCAAAGTCTCAGAATAGTCTGCAACTCAAAGAATGGTGAGACTGATACTGTCACATACTTTCTCCATGTTGTTCACTCAGCCTTGGCAGCTCTTAGCCCTATCTCAATTAAATACATTTCTATTTATCATTCAAGATTTAGTAATGATATTTTCTCCTTTCTGAAGCCACTCTTTTCATTCTTCCCATATGCAGAACAAATTTCTGCCTTTCACGTGCTTTCACCAACTTTGCTCATACCTCTGTATAACACTTTGCTTTTAATTCATTTTCCAATTCAACAAATTCTGACTGAGTGCCCCAGATGTGCCAGGACCTGCATCAAGCTGTGAGGATGCAGGAGGGAACAAGGTTGTCATGGTCTCTGGCCTTACAGGACATTGCTCCTCTGCTACATCAGGAGCACAGGGTGGGAGGGTTTTCTGTTTATTGATCTTTTATCCTCAGTATGCATCTTATGGGGAGTACTCAGTATACATATTAAATTAATGAATAGACACACAAAACCTTAAATGTGATGACTTTTGTGACCTCGAATATGACAAGTTTGTTAAAACTGGTCAGATGAAAAGATAACTGTCTCAGGAGAAGGAGAATAGGCTCATGAAGCCTGAAAGAAACTTGTGAAAGTAACTTCGCCTTGAAGTCTCAGAATCTGCAGGCCTACTAGCTTCTGTGATATTGTTGTGACTGCTGGCCCCAGGCTGTTTCAGGGAGCTACATTAGGAGTAAGGCCTACTCATAAATTTTTGTCACATTCTTTAGCATCTAAAACCGTTGATAAATTGTAATATTGCATTTACTCAACAAAGACTCAGTGAGTATGTACCACATGGGAAAATGTACACTTAGCATGGTGATGATCAAAGAGTAATAAACCAAATTCTCTATCCTAGAAGACTTTACAACTGGATGAGGAAAAGAGAGGCATAAAACTAACTGTGTGATATAAAGCAGAATATCTGTCATAAGGAAAGTGTAGATGATGGTGTGGGAGACGAGAAGAAAAATGATTGCTTGGACTATTGTTCTAGAGGAAAGAAAATCTTCACAATGATGCCATTGGAGCTGAAAGTTGAAAACCATATGCGTTGTGAAATGAAGAGCCCTTCGGGCAGAGAAGAGCAGGAACAAAAGCAGGAAGATAGGTAAGTGCAGTTTATATTAACTGATCTGTGAATGGTTACATGAGTACATTTCTCAACAGTTTCCCGTGTAGAGTTTGGTTCCTAAGCACACACTTTAGTTCCTAAAGAACAAAATGATGCCCCTGATGATCCTATAGAGCCATCAATCTGGGATGTGTGTGAAAACTTTGGGACCCAAGGGCTTGTCCCTCTCTTTGATATCTGCTTTAAGTAAGTGAGAAGCAGACTGTGTGCACATATTTCTTATTTAAAATTAACAAACTATTTACAAGTTTTCCTTTTGTAGCTAATGTCTTATCAGGTTTTAAAATTGCCATTGACTCTATGTATAGATGCACTAAAACTAGAATCTAGATCAGTGTGTTCTTGGAATCACATTTAAACTTGGAGACCACCTTCTGCCCTGCCTGGGAAGGGTCACAGCTTTATCAGTCACATACTGAATCAAAATGTTCAGAATCAAAATAGTTTTCTTCTCAGTTTAGGATTTTTTTCCTACCTTTATCTGCATTCTCCTGTGTTGATTTCCTCATATTTTTGTCAACTACCTCTCCCTATTTTATTTTCTGGCATACTTTCACTTTGTAGGCTGTCTGCACAGAGCCAGGATAATGAATCTGTGCCTGGTTTATTTCTCTCAGTCTTTAAATCTTCATGGACTGCTACTCAACTGATAAGGATGATTGCCATTACTCATTAACCCCACTGTGGTATGGCAATCATTGGACTAACTAATTGATATTGTTTATCTCCTTAATCCTCATCATAATCCTTAAAACAGATAATACTAGCCCACAGGTGAGGAAACTGAGGCTCAAAGAGATTAAGTAAATCCCTTAGCTAGGATCAAGGCAGGACATTTAAACAGTCCCTGCCACCTTTAAAGTCACTTCTGTCTTTGCACAGTTCTTGAGCTTCAAGATGTGCCATTAAAGTTGGGTGTATTAAAACAATTTGCCATTAATAAAAAAAAAATTAGTAAATACTTATGAAGAATATGAACTTAAATAACTATTTGTATATGTTAGTCATTTTGTTTAGACTACTGCCATAAATGTTACTATTATGGATCCTCTCTCC
Organism: Eidolon dupreanum; assembly: GCA_028627145.1. Classification (NCBI taxonomy): domain Eukaryota; kingdom Metazoa; phylum Chordata; class Mammalia; order Chiroptera; family Pteropodidae; genus Eidolon; species Eidolon dupreanum. Next base: position 26,104,206 of record CM053501.1, on the reverse strand, counting down.
CTTTCACACGTTTCAACTGTCACTATGTTCAAATAATGAAACTGGTGACATACAGCTCAGAAATTGCTTATGCTCACAGGTCAAACTTAGATACTCTCCCAGCCCCACTCCCTCCTTTGCAGTTCAGGAAATTGAGAGTGGAGAAGACTGAGTTTACAAAGATGGTGGCAAAGCATGAGTAGATGAGTTCTCGACCTCTACTATAGGACTATAACATATGGAAACTTTTATTTTAACAATATTAAGTCTTCTAATCCAGGAATACAGTATATCTTTCAATTTATTTGCGTGTTCTTTAACTTCCTTCACCAATGTATTATAGTCTTCAGCATATAAGTCATTCACTTCCTTGATTCAGTTTATTCATAAGTATTTAATTCTTTTTGATGCTATTATAAATGGAATTGTTTTCTTAGTTTTCTTTTCAGATAGTTCATTGTTTGTGTATGGAAATGCGACCGATTTTTGTATGTTGATTTTGTATCCTGCAACTTTACCAAATTCATTTATTAGTTTTTTTTTGTAGAGTTTTTAGAGTTTGCTAGGTATGTATATGATTATGTCATCTTCAAACAGATAATTTTACTTCTTTCTTTCTGATCTGGACGTATTTTTTTTTCTTGCATAACTACTCTGTTTACAATTTCCAGTACTATGTTAAACAGAAATAGCAAGAATGGGCATCCTTGTCTTATTCCTGTCATCAGAAGAAAAGTTTTCAACCTTTCTCTTTTAACTATGATGTTAGCTGTGCGTTTGTCATATATGGCCTTGATTATATGGGGTACATTTCTTCTGTACCTAATTTGTTGAGTGTTTTTATCTTGAAAAAATGTTAAATTTTGTCCAATGTTTTCTCTGCATCTATTAATATGATCATGTGATTTTAATCCCTCATTCTGTTAATGTAGTGTATCATATTTATTGGTTTATATATGTTGAACCATCCTTACATCCCAGGGATAAAGTCCACTCGATCATTGTGTATGATCATTTTAATGTGCTATTGACTTCTATTTACTAGTATTTAGTTGATGATATATCTACGTTCACATAGATATTGGCCTGCAGTTTTCTTTTTTCGTTTTGTCTTTGTCTTTGGTATCAGATTACTCGTCAAATGAGTTTAGAAGTGTGTACATTGTTGATAGAAATGTAAAATAGTACAACCAATATGGAAAACAGTATAAAGGTACCTCTAAAACTAGAACTAGTATATGATCCAGAAATCTCACTTCTGGATATATATCCAAAATAATTGAAAGCAAGATACATAAAGACAAATTCTGCAGGCTTCAACTTATATGAGGTATTTAAAATAGTCAAACTTATAGAAGCAGAAAATAGAATGGCGATTGTTAGGAGATAGGGGAGGAAGAAATGGGGAGTTGTTCAATGGGTGTCAGTTATAGTTATACAAGATGAGTAAGTTCTAGAGACCTGCTTTACAACATAGTGTGTGCAGTTAGCAATATAATGCTGTGCACCTAAATTTTGTTAAGATGGTAGACCTCATACTAAACAAAAAAAATCTTATTTAGATAGAACTCAATTCAATGAAGTTCATTGGTAAATTATTCCAGAATTAGCTATAAAATACAGAGAAACATAAAGTACATGATTTTCTCCTCCATTCTTTTGTCTTATTTACATGTTGTATCTCCTCCACTCTGTCAGTCTAGACCATTTTTATTTATTCCTATATATGGAATTTTTATTCTATTCCCAAATTTTCTCCTAGTTTTCCATAACAGTTCAATTGTTTTTTAAAATACCATTCTCAATATATTTCTAGTTTGTTTATTTTTGTTAACTTCCATAAAATATATTTAAGTTGTTCTCTATTCATCCCTTCATGTGGTTTACCTTTGTAATACCATATTAGTATTAGTGACCTTTCAGAAGTATTCTTAACATTTAATTTTTTACTTATCCTTTGAGTTTTTCTATGTTATTATTAGGTATTTATTATTAGTTGCATTTTGTTATTGTTACGTAATCTATTCACATTCAGCTTTCATTTCATAAAGTAAGAGCTGTTGATGTATTTTAGCTTTCCTAAATATTAGCAGCATAGGTGCTATGGCTAAATTGTGAGCTGTAGGTACATCTGCCTCCATTAGTAATGAGCTGGGTAATGGTGTCCAAGTTACTTAATTTATCTCTTCTTCATTTTTCTAAACCATAAAATATGGATAATAATGATCTTGCTTTTAATATTTATGAGGATTAAATGAGATAGCACATTTAAATCTATTATTTAAAAATGCATTCTTAACTAAAAAATCTATCCCAACACATTCACTTTGACCATATTCAAGGAACAAGAAATAGGCATTCACTATCTCTCTGTATGTATTTTTTAACAAATATCTTTAGAACAATGATAAGAACTATATTCAGAATCTTTAATAATCTTATCACTCTGTCAAATAATTTTTTGACATAATATAATAGTAATTACAAGATGACTACAATTTGGAATTCTTTTCAATGGAACAATTATCATAAAGATTTCCTAGGGCATTTCATTTCATAAATATAATTTTAGTGTTATCTAATATTCCCAGAAGTTGATGGCTTGAAATTTTTATTAATCTTTCTTCTTGTTATTGAACATTTATGTGGTGTGGCAGAAAGTGCATGGATTTTGGAATTAACATAATTGATTTGAATTCTGGTTGAGCAATATTAGGCAGGCTCTTTAGTAGCTCTGAGCTGTGATTTTATCTCTAAAATGGGAATAATTATTTATATCTTTCAGGATTTTTTTTATTTTAAAAATTATAGTTAAGGCCATGATATAAAGTAGTTACCAAAATACTTCTCTTCTACTTCACCCCAAAATAATTTGTTCCCATCCCCACTCCAATTTTTGCTCAAATATTTTTAAGTAGAATGTATGTCTAATAGTATTTTAAAAGAATAATTGACCAGATGTTATATTTTTACTAAGAAACTAGGATATCAAGTCCAAACTGAGTCCAATTAGAAAAACCTTTTTTTCAAATATTCTTGTGTTCAAAATTGACCTGAGATGTGTGAGCTAATCTGTAATATTGGAATTAAGAAGTAAGTATTTTATCTTGAAGCTGTCATAGCAAAAACCACAAACAAAAACTGATATCTTGTTCATATCAGGTTGTATATCTATCTAACATTATCTATTTCATTATTTTATCCTCAATTACAAAAGATAGTGGCAGATTCAGAAGTATGTGACTGCCTGTATGTCACTTACTTTATGTTACAGTAGATCAAGACAACATATCAATAGATTAAGTCAACTCAATTATGCATTTTTTTAACATAAAGGAAATTGCATCAGATTTTTTACAATAAATTCACAATTGGAATAGGTGATAATTATTCAAATCTGTTTCCTTACTTGCCAAGGGTGTATTGAGATACCATTAATTTTCTGTCATTTCTCAGATGCTTTTCCAATTTCAAAAATATGTGTTGGAAGAAAAAGAAAAAGAAAAAGATTTACAGTAAACTAAATTCCTAGAAATGCAAATAAAATCACCAAAATATGAGAAATAAATTTTTGATTTATGCCAAATGCTACTCCACAATATCTTTTCTTTTTCATGATTTTCTCTTAGAATGTTTCATTGCTTAGGGCATTAAGTAATTCTCCTGGGTAGGGTTGGTCTTTTTATTACCACATAAATGTCTGACCTAAAACACAATTGGCATCGAGCTAGCATTTTATTGGTGAGATAATATTAGAATAAAATGTTTTCATCTAAAAATATATATAAGGATTTGCTTAGAAAAGGTCATCGCAAGCTATTAAACACATTGAAGTTCTAGGAGGTATATAACACATGAACAGTTATTTGAAAGACTTAAAAGCAATTTTAACTGGAAATATGATTATGATTATATTTATCATTAGATGTAAATTGTGCTAAAATTGTGCCTAAACATTTTTGTTAAGCTTCCAAATTGGCATCATTCAGAGTAACCACTGTGAGGAGGAGATGGTACATGGATCAAAACTCAGCCTCTGAAATGTTCTCTGACTAAAGTTGCGCTGACTTCCAGCTTTCATCTCCAGTGTCTGTCTTACAACCTTTTAGCAGTGAATGCTGAATTGAAGATTCATATTTCTGAAAATAAACATAGGCTTATATTTTCAAACTCGTATTTCAGATGAAAGGGTCAGAACTTGGTGGATTTTTATGGCAGATCTACTATCTCCCTTAAATTGTTGTCATGATTTTGTTTTGTTTTGTTTTGTCAGGTGGTTTTTAGTTATGAGTCCAAGGAAGGGTAGCATTTAAGTGGTATGATTCAGGGATAACTAGGAGAACTTCTCTCCCGCCCAGCTTACCCAAATTTCTTCTATCTGCTCTATGGTACTTGAAATTCCCTTTACAAATAACCTAGATTTAAATTCCACAGTTGAAGATAAGAGAAGTGGGGATTAAAACACAAATACTCTCTTTGAAAGAAAACACATTGACTTAAAGTCACACTAAAATATCTGGTTATATCAGATCCTTGACTCAAAGCAGGTTTTGTTGTCTAGCTAAGAGGAGAAGAAATAAACTTTTAGAAGGAAATATGTGTTAGCAGGGTTTTAATGAAAACTGTTTCCACTTTTTCACCTTTCTTAAGCAAATTAATTTTAGCTACATTCAAGCATATGTCCCTTTCTTTCATTTAGTAAATACAGTATTTCTCTTTCTTTTCAGATCAGTTTGCTCTGAAATATTGGTGCTGCTAGTGCATCTCAGTCTCCTAGTTTGGAAAATATTACAGAATATAACACGGAGAATGTTTTTGGCATGTTTGAACCTCTGACAATCTATAAAGTGTTATAAAGAAACTTATAACAAATATCACATGATTTTACTTTTCTGTGGTATTAAAAAAAAAACAAAAACAAATGAACAAAGAAAACAAAACAAAAATAGATTCATAGAAACAAATAACAAACTGATGCTTGCCAGATTGGATGGGGGTGAAGGAATGGATAAAAAAGGTGAAGGGGAATATAGTCAATAATAGTGTGATACCTTTGCACGGTGACAGATGGTTACTAGACTTAGTGTGGTGATTGCACTGTAAAGTTTATAAATGTTGAATCACAGTGCTGAACACCTAAAACTAATATAATATTGTATGCCAAGTATACTTTAGTTAAAAAAAGAAAATAAATTTTATTTGGGGTTTAAGTTTTACCAAAAGAAACTTATAGATGTCTGAAGATGAGATTTTTTTTTTTTTTTTTTTTTTGAAATTCACAAGAAAGTGAATTCTGCAAACTTTTTACTGGTCTTGAGCAAGACTCCAGAACAGATTATTAAAAGATTGGCTGTCTGCACTCAAAAGATAAGTGGAAATCACTGGGTTTATGTAAAAAAGCATGACTAGTTTAAGATTCATTCCTTTTTTGGACTGGGATCAGGGGCATGTTATGGCAATGGTGCTCTCTAATTTCAGTAAAACATTTGATAGACTCTCAAGGTATTAGATGGAGAAATTTAAGATGGAAAATAGTACAATTAGATGGATTTGTAACTTGTTGGGGAACCATGTACAAAAATCACTCATTAAAACTCACTTATGTTATCTTTGGCTCTGCGCTGTTCAGTATTTTCAATTATGACTTTGATAAAGTTATAGATGATGTAAAACAGCATGGTGATCTAATATATCAGATGATGGAATCAATGTTCAGAATTGATTAGCTGGCATTTTATACTGTCAAACTTACAGTTAATAGGAGTAATTTAGGACCCTAATCTCACTGCACAAATTTAAGATAAATTATATATGGCTTAAGAGCAACATGTGTGAAAAAGATTTATGAGTAGAAGTACCCCATGCACAGCAAGCATGATGACAGACCTGTTCTACTCTGCAACAGTCAAACCATACACTATGGTGTGTTCAAGACATGACGTCACCTTTTAATTGAACAAAGATAAACTATAAAGTGTCCAAAGAAAGAGACTGAAGTAGTGGAGAAAACTTTTTTATATTATGAAAAGTTTCTTTTTCTAAAAATTGGATATTTTTATCTTCTTAATTCTCTGTCATGTGGGAACTGTCATCTGTTGAAGAACCATGAAATTTTCTGGAATTTTAGCCAATGTTGGAGACTATAATCATTTCTAGTAGCAGAGTATAATCCTCTCTCTTTATCATGGATTATGGGAGGTCAGGGAATACAATTCTGATGAATTAGAGAAAACATTCTTTGCTTTCCTAAAAATGGGAAAAGAAGAGAGGATGCATGAATCCACTGTATATCAAAAAGCAGTGGAGAAATCCAAATTTTTAAGTTTCATGTTGAATTAAGAACTCTCATTAAATTGTAGGAGTCAGAGATTTCTGTCTCCTTTTCCCCACAGTAATGGTAATTTCCAGTTTATTTTTTTCTATATTATTCCATTGTTAATCTGAAGACTGCATATACTCATTATATGCTAAATGAAATTGTTAACTGACTTTTTTAAAATTTATACCAAGTAATAATGACCTAAATATTCTTCAGAGGACAAAAGGATTTATTTTTCATATAAAGACTATAGAAAAGAAAACCTGGAAAGTTTCAAGTGACCCATTTCTGGAGCTGCAAAACCAAATCCTGTTTTAAAATCCAAGTCCAAAACATTTTGGCTTGGATATTTCTTTAACCTCTGTCAACTTAAAGGAACTTTATTTAAAAATATAATTTGGAAGCACATACTAGCCACTTCATAGCACAAAAAGGAAAAGAATAGTTGAAAAATAGCAGAAATTATAGAACTTGTCATTCCAGAGTCTAAAAGGTAAAGTATTAGCAACTAGAAAGGATAAAGTTACGAGTCCTTTTGTTGCTGGCACCACTAAGAGAAGAAAGAGAAACTGGGAAAATAAAAGAATAAGGTCTTTGCAATTTTGTGGCTTGGGTTACTAAGCACTTACAATAAATAAAGCTTAAAACACAAGCACGCCATCTAAGACAGCTATGTATTCAAAACCAAAAAGAACCTTCAGGACCAAATCATTTTTTTTTCCAGAAAATGAACTAATTTTGTGGGAACAAAGTACTCTGAATGATTTGATTATTTGAATCATTCTAAACAGTCGTGTTTGATTGTTTTAGCCATAACTCTTGAAGTATTCAATTGATTGGTTGATAAGATAAAACCACAGATTGAATGGGAGCCAGTTTAAAGTATACAAGTGATGTTTGTGTATTCTTTTGATATTTAAGTGGTTATCAAGATCAGAAATTAAATGATTCATCTAGATGTTAAATTCTTCTGATAGTTACTGAATTTCCCCCACAAAAATGTTTTGCAATTCATTAGGAGGTAATTAACCTACAATTATAATATAGAGAAATTACTAACCTTCAATTTGATCGAAATGATGTGAAAGTTGGTGATTTAAGAGAAATTCTAGTGGTTATTACTACTTAGCTAGGTATTAACGTATACCCCAAAGCAAATGAAAATAAATGTGAGAAGAGCTTGCAACTTTATTTTTATGTACTTAAGTACTTTAGTTATCAGCAATTGCAATGTCTGCAAAAGAGAAGAGAAAGAATTAGTGGAAAACACCAGTGTAAATCTGTTGGTGTGAGAGAGTATAAAAGTAGAAAATATTCTAGAAACCAATAAAAATAGTATTGTCATACAAGGGCAAGCTTCTAACTCTGCTGTCTTTATTAAGAGGCAATAGAAATAATGCATGGAAATTAGCTATGGGGACTGCTTATCTCAAGAAACTTCATTTTACCAAGTGCAAATATCGTAAAGGATAGATTTAAAAAAAAAAAATCCCCATACAGGGACTGCTAGACTTATTCTTAAATTGTCAAGAAAAAAAGAATTATAGACAATACTCTGAAACACGATGAAAATGTTGCTATTAATTAAAATTTTTTTAACTTCCAGATGTTTCTGGGAATTCCAATTTCTTAAAAACTATGCTAAGTTTAGTAAAGTGCCTGTAGAAGTAACTAAATCTAGTGGAAGTCAGAATGCGAAATTTGCTTCAATTTAAAAATTATTTGGTAAATGCTCAGCAAACTCGTGATAATTCTCAAATGTACAAAATTGCGAAAACATGTGCAATAAAATTAGTGATCAATAGATCTTGAGAAAAAATTATCTTGTGAGCATGCATATAATTTTCAACAAACCTCCACTTTAACGTTATAAAATTTGAGGTGTACATACAGGAAAATATAGAAAATATAAATTTACAATGTAAAAATATTTATGAAGTCATCTCTTTTTTTGTTATTGTTTAAGACTTTATTTTTTTAATTATTATTATTTATTTTATTTTTTGGGGTGACATTGGTTGACAAAATCCAGTACATTTCAGCTGTACAATTTAACATTAGGCATATATATATACTGCATTGTGTGTTCCCCTCCCATAGTTTTCTTTCTGTCACCACCTGTTTGAGCCCTTTTACCTCATCTACCACCCCCCTCCTCCATCTCCCTCTCCCCTCCAGTAAACACTAGTCTGTTGTCCATGTCCATGAGTCTCTGTTTGTTTGTCCTGTTCGTTTGTTGCTTTTAGGTTTATATCCCACGTATAAATAATATCATGTGGTTTTCAACTTTTTCTGTCTGGCTTATTTTGCTTAGCATGATTATCTCAAGGTCCATCCACGTTGTTGCAAATGGCAGTATTTCATCTCTTCTTATGACTGAGTAATATTCCATTGTATAAATGTCCTACAGCTTCTTTAGTCAATCATCTATTGTAGGACACTTAGGTTTCTTCCATGTCCTGGCCACAGTAAATAATGCTACTATGAACATCGGTGTGCAATTGTCTTTTCGGACAAGAGTTTCAAGTCTTTGGGGTAAATATCCAGTAGAGGGATTGCTGGATCACACGGTAGATCAATTCTTAGTTTTATGAGGAAACTCCATACTGTTTTTCATAGTTGTACCAATTCGCAGTTCCACCAGCAGTGTATAAGTGTTCCTTTTCCTCCTCTCCAACACTTATTACTTGTCTTGTTAATAACAGCTATTCTAACAGGTGTGAGGTGGTATCTCATTGTGGTTTTGATTTGCATTTCCCTAATAGCTAGCGGTGTGGAGCATCTTTTCATATGTTTTTTGGCCATTTGTATGTCTTCTTGAGAGAAATGTCTGTTTAGGTCCTCTGCCCATTTTTTGACTGGATTGTTTGATTTTTTTGTTGTTACTGAGTTGTATGAGTTCTTTGTATATTTTGGATATTAAGCCCTTATTGGAGGCAATGCTTCCAAATATATATGAAGTCATCTCTTATGGAATTCCTTCCAGGTCATGAAATAGAACTTGGTTAGTACTCTAGAAGTCCCCTGTGTGCTCTGCCTGATCGCAACCTCTTTTCAACTTTTATTATATTGTCTTCTTTCTTTTCTAGATTTGCCCATGCTGTATGCATGTCTAAACAGTATGATTTAGTTTACCTCTTTTTTATATTTATATAAATGGAATCATAATGCATACCTTCTTTTCTTGTTTGCTTCATTTGCTTAATCTTATGTTTGTGAAATTCATCTATGTTTTGGGGAGTACTTGTAGTAAGAATTATTATTTCTGCATAGTATTTTACTGTATGAATATACCATCATGTATTTTTTTCTATTCAATTGTTTTTGGACATTTATTTGTTTTCTAATTTTTTTTTATTACAATCAATTTTTTTATGAACACTCTATGTCTAAATAATAGATCACATGTGCATAAGTTGCTTCAGAGAATATACCTAGAGTAAAATTACTGGGTAATAGGACATACATACTTTTAACTCTATTAGATGACTCCAAATTTTTCAAAAGTAGTTAAACCAATAAGTATACATTGTAACATTATATGAGAGTTCTCATTGTACTCATCCTTGCCAGCATTTGATTTTGCCAGACATTTTAATATTTGCCTATTGAGAAAATAGTGGTATGTCATTGTGGTCTTAATTTGCATTTCTCTACAAATAAGGTTGGACACTTCATGTATTTATTGGCTATTCAAATCTCCTCTTTTAGGTGTGTCTGTTCAAGTGTTTTAGCTGTTTGAGGAGGCATTTTTTTCTTTTCCATTTTAATATTTAGTAATTATATATTTGTGACACTAATCCTTTGTTAGTCTTAAGTACTGCAAAACAAACAAAACACAACTCAAAAAACCAGTGGCTTGTATTGTTTTTACTTTTTTTATGATGTCCACTAATGAACAAAATTCTTAATTTTAATGGGGTCATATTTGTCAATTTTTTCTTTGAAAATAAAGCTTTTTTTCTTATTTGAGATAATTTCCCTACTCTATAATTACTATTGTATTCGCTTATGTTATCTTCTTTAAGTACTCTCTTTTCTAGTCTCTGAAATGTTTTGTATAAGAATTGAATTTGTTCCATAGATTTTTTGGTAAAAATTGCTGAGAAAGCCATTTGAGCCTGAAGTCATCTTTGTGGGAAAATTGTAATCTACTGACTCACTTTGTTTAATGATTATAATACTATTTAGGCTTTCAATTTCTTCTTGAATTCTTTTTTTTTAAGTTATATTTTTCTAGACATTTTCTCATTTCATCTACATTTTCAAACTTATTGCTAAAATTGTTCATAACATTCTTTATTATCTTTCCACGTCTTCAGCTCTTACCATAATGTATCTTTACAAAATTCTGTTATTGACTATCTCTTTATTCTCCTTTTCATATAATCTCATGATAATTTGTCAACTGTTTTTTTAAAGAACAAACTTTTGGCTTTATTTTTCTCTATTTGTTTGTCTTCCTTTTCATGAATTTTGGTCTTCTCTTTATTATTTCCTTTCTTCTACTTTCTTTGGGTTTATATTATTAATATTTTTCATACATGAGCTAAATGCTTAGCTCATTCTTTTCAATTCCTTTCAATTCCTTTCAATTTTTTTTGATATTAACATCTTAGACCATATAGTAACTCCTAAGAACTATTTTACATAGCTGTATCATGAAAGCTTTAATACATCATATTTTAATTGTTATTAGATGAGAACATTTTATGATTTATATTTTTTAATCTGCATTATAGAGATGTTTCTATTTTCAAATAATATTACATTTTTTTCAAACATTATATCCCAATATTCTGCTATATTCAGTTTTGTAAGTAAATAATCACTTTGACACTTAAAATTATTGACTTGGAAAAAATTTAAGATGGCAAATTAGATAAATTACCTCACTTTACATTGGCTTCTCGTATATGTTACAATTGTCAAAAATGTAAAGATCAAACCACATGAAACCCAGGATTGCATAGCCTTTGACCACATCTCCACTAGCTCCATGCTTCTGCTTTTCTAACCTTATTTCCCATCCATTTCTAAGCCCTGAAATCTGTCATCTGGGTCCCCTTATTGTTGAAGTTAATCATCAATGAAATTCTTTACATATTTAAACCTTTTTAATGAAGATTCTCTTTACCTTCATGTTATTGCTAAAACCTTGCTTTTAACCTCAGTGAACTGTTTCTTTACACTTCTTTATATTGGGCCTGGAAGTGGTATAATTGCCTCTCTCCATCCTCATTGATGTTTCATGCTCATTCTTCTCCCCTGCTTCTAAAGATAACTGTGATTCTGATGTCATTAAACTATATCAGACATTATTCCTCTTTGTTTCCATCTATAGTTGCCTAGGTTGATTTTTCATAATTTTCTAAAAATTTTAGTTCTTGATTCATTGCCACTTTCTTCAACACCACTCATCATAATTTTGGGTGAATTAAATATCCTCATAGATGATCTTTCCAAAATTATGCACTATAAGTTTCCTCTTTGCTATGGATCTTCTCATCTATTCTGACTTGGCTTTTAGTCCCATGGTTATACTTTTAACCTTATTATTAGTAATAACTTCCATCATTCCATAATATCATTTTAAAGCACCTCATTCACCCACAACTACTTCCTCCTTTCTCTTTTATTGCCTCCAGTTTCCTGAAGCAAAGACTATTTATGCTCCATCTATACCCCCTTGAACTGTATTCACCTGGAGCTATAGTTTCCAGCAAGCTGACAGCATCCCATCTCAATCATTTGTGCCTTTCTTTTTCTCTGTCTCTTTATTTCTGAGGGCTTTCTCAGAGAAAAAAAAGACTTCTGTCATGGGGACTTCCTCCACTATATGTAGTGGGGATGGCACATAACATCCCATGGGAAACCCTCAGCCAATAAGGACAGAGAGTCAGTGAATAACACCTCAGTCTCTCTGTCTCTGGTAAGACAATTCTGAGGTATATTCTATATGGTTTTTAGATTGTCCCCTGTGAGACTGAACCCTGGTTGAGCAGCTTTACTGGATTTACTTTCTTCCTTGTCTTACTTCCTCACTTCCTCGTTTCCTCACTTTTGCTTTCTGGGATTGCCTTCCAAATACACTGCCTGCATTCAAGTCTTTGTCTCAAGGTCTCTGTTTGGGGAAACCCAATCTAAGATCCATAACAATTTTAACAAATCTTTGGCCCTATCTGGGACCCATGTTCCATTGATCCTGCTGTCTTTCCTCTATCCCTCACTGCATCCTCTCATGCTCTGATTTCTCTTTCTACTCACTTTAGATTCCATGGTACATAGTTATAGTCACTCCCTTGCACATGCCCTCAATTCCCTTCCTTCCCAGTTTTTGTCATATTGGCCTGGCCAAACCTTGACCTTTGTTAAATCTGATTCTTAGCTACTGTTTATCTCTTTTTATTACTTATTGTGATAATTTGGAAGAATATATAATCTCCTTATTTGTATATCCATCTGTTTCCTCTACTTGAATCTAAACATCATGAAACCAGAAATTTTTACCTGTTTTCTTCATTTCTGTGTTCACAGTGCCTAGAAAGGTGGCTGGTACATAATAGGGGCTCAATAAACATTTGTCAAATAGCTGAATAAGGCTGGAATCACCCCTATAATACTCTTTTATAGAGATTATTTCAAGCAGCATAGGGTTCAGCATTATCTTCATTAAATATCCAAGTAGTTTCTTCTGATTTCAAGCTTTAAGCTCTTAATTACTGTTCTGTACTACCATTATTTTTTACTTCACATAAAATAAGGTAAGACAGACAATATGTTAATGGGCATTTACAATGTGCCAGGTATTATTTTATGCATCAAATGAGAAAGCCCCCGAATAGCAACATGTAGTTATAAGAACTCTGGACTACAAATTGAGAGATCAGGTCTGTCTTTGTCTTCCCTGAAACCACAGACAAGATATTTAAATTCTCAGGTGTTAATCATTTTCATCCATTTATCCATCTGTTAAACACATCTTAAATGCCTGGAACAATGACACATCTTAGGAAAAAGATAATAAAGGAGAAAGTGTCTAATGTATTGACATGACTGTAGTCTAGTGGAAGAGAGAGTTGTAAGCGGCCAATTACTACACAATGTAAAAGGTGCTGTGACAGAAGAAAGTATGAGATGCTTTGGAAACACAAGGAGAGACATGAATTGGAGAGGATGTTTCCTCTGTAACCCATGATACTCTGTATAATTAAGGGAAAAGTCTCAGAGAAGGCAGTCGTACCCCTTGGCTTCAAGTTAATATCTGCAGAAATTTAAGCACTCATTATGATAATATCACTTTATACTTGTATCACCTTTTTATTCAAGTCTCGGCCATCCCATTACACTCTATTTTTAGGCAATCTTTTTTACATGTAGACCCCTGCATCATTATCATCTTGAGTTCTAATAGAAAATGCCAGTGCCTGGGTTCCTTCCAGACCTACTGATTCTGACTCACAAGAGTTGCAGCCTGTAACAAATAACTCTTTAGCTAGCTTCCTAGGTGATACCCCAGAACCTGTAGTGTACTGAGAAACTACCTTCCACTAGGACCTTTATAAAATAAGGCTCTTTTCATTGTCAGAAATTAAACTCTCTAGGACAAGATCTAAGCCATTAATGAAAATCACCTTCAAGAGTAGTGTTATAGTAGTATGTTTATTTAAGAATGAGCATCTTAAATAGCATCTTTGTTGTTAAAGTGACTCATTTTTAGCCAGCTTCTCTGTAAAAAAGGGAAGGTACTAGTTGATTTCATATTTCCACTGACAAAAGTACTTCCTGGCCTAGAGTTTGGGCCTTAGTTTTTACCTCAGAAAGTGTTGTCCACATGAAAAGATACATTAGGCTTCTCTTAAGAAATGCCATAATATATTTATATCCCATCACGTAATTCTTTTATTTGGGGGGCAATTTTAGAGGAGCAAAAGTCATGTGTACAGCTTCTCTCAGCAGACTCCAAGGGGCTCTCTGTAAGTGTTTGCAAAATATTAGAAGATCTGAAACCCTTGATGAGCCCCTCAGATACTCTAAAATTCATCCTAATTCTGATTTAGGAAATCTGTGCTTTGCAAGATTAAGCTATCAGGATTTGTTATGATCTCAATGACACAAGCAAACAATAATTACACTTTGCATAATGTGAGTTCATTAGTATCAATGCATGCCTTTTATATAGATGATCACATGATCCTTATAAGAATCCTGATAAGTAGTATATTAAACTTATTTGAGAAATGAGGGAAAAGGCACAGAAAAAATAAATAATTTGCTTAAAGCAACACAATATCACTTTGGCCTCTTGATATTAGTTCCATTTCATGCTCCTTTTTCCTCGAATAAATGATACAATCCTTAAAAATAATTTCTTGCACAGTGAAGGTTTGTTGCATAGTTAAAAGGAATGGGACATTAAAAACTTATCTTGGTGTGACAGATTAAAGATGGCTGCCAATTCTTTGCTAGTCTTCCTATGAGGAGATGGAGTGTACTTCTTCATTACCTTTGTTTCTTGGGCTGGCCTTCATGACTTAATAAATGACCGATAAGTGGAAGCCCTATTCCAAAGCAATATTGCAGCTTCAGCCTGACCTCTAGAACGTACACTCTTGAAGCTTTTAATCACAGTGTAAGAAGTGAGACTGCACTGAGGAGACCACATAGAGAAACCCTGAGACTGAATAAAGAAGGAGAAAGGCCCAGCTGCACCCAGCCTTTCAGCCATTCTGACCAAAATGGCATCTTGGATTCTCCAGATCTGCCCTGCTATTAATTGATGCCAAATGGAGTAAAATAATCAATGGTTGGGTCCTAGTTGAATTTCTAGCCACAGAATCATAAAATATAACTAAATAATTTTTGTTATAGCATTAAGTTTTGGGATAGTTTGTTACACAGCAATAGATAACCAAAACACTATTGAAAACACTAAAAGAAGAAACACTACAGGAAGTGCTACTGAACTAAGTCTTAAACCCTCAATAAAATCTCCAACTGCAGTGTTCACTGAAATATCTATTATTTTTACTCCCAAATGATCTCTGCTCTTTAGGCTTAAGAGTCACAATGAACTCTGGGCTCTTTAAAACTACTAGTCAGTTAACAATATGTGTTTGGGTAAAGAGTAAACTGCAAACCCCTTGATCCTCCCCCACCAATCCTATCCTTCAGACCATACTATCCGCATCATTTTCCCTTCTTAGTCATCTACAGTCTTCAGGGAAACTCTTTCTACTTTCTCAGTGACTTTAGCACCTACTTCTAAGTTTTCCTTTCTATCCCTTCCATTGTCATTATCATCAGTAACTTCAGTATCCAGGTTCTTGACCCTTCTGATCCTCTGCACTTATGGTTATTTAACCTCCTTAATTCTATTTAATCTATCTCCACTTCTCTTTAGCTAGTCACTGGAAATATTTGTCTTTGACCTAGTCATTCTTGGGAAGTATTCTATCTCATTTTCAATTCCACTCTCTGACAACTATCTCCTTTCTCACACTCCTAAAATATCTGTATTCTCCAAAGTTTGCCTTAGTTTTTTTCTTTTCTTTACATTATTTCTATTCTAGTGGCTTACTCATTGCCTTGAATTTGATGACCCAGGTCAAGACTTCTCATATCAAGTTAAAAATTACATGCTCCTGCAGCCAAACCCCTTAGATTCAACATAACATAAATCTTACTTTTCTTTTCATAACATCCCTGTTTTTAGAAATTTCATAACCAGTTTTCTAAACTGTAGACTTTAATTACCAGGCCATCTAAACTCTTTCCTTCCTGTATATGACCTCTTCAACCTCATCTGATTTCCCTTTTACTATTCTTTTCACTACTCCAACTATACTATACTTCTGTCAGTTTCTTGAATAAAACTCAGTCTCTCCCAACTGGTCCCTCCCACATGGAACTTCTTTCCTTTCCTAGAATATTTTCCCTCTTCCTTCTCTTAGCTACCTCTATTCATCTTCTGTGTCCCTGGCTGTCACCCTTGTCTTCCTAATAGTCCTTTCTCTCTTTCTCTTTGCTGACAGATTTTCTCCCACAGTTTTATTCAGATACTAGTCACATATGTACTTCATGAAACCTTCTCCACGTGCAATGTTGAATGCTTATAATAAACCCATTATGGTCATAGAATTTTTCTCATCAGTGGTTGTTTCGGGCATTAACACATGAATGATGTGTATCAGTCAGGTCATATTTCAGAGACAGAAAAACCATATCAGTTATTTTAACAGAGATTTAATATACTGATGAACCAAATATTGGAGAACTAAAAGACAAAAATGTAACCTGAGGTATCATTCATGAAGAAGCAAAGAGAAAAGTTGGAATTATCAAACTTAGTAGTGCAGAGATGGAGCTTTATGTTGCTGGGCCCCAGACATCTGCGGAGTAGCTTCTGGTTGGTTGGTATGTTTCTGAAAGAGTGTAATGACGTTGGGTTCTAGTAATGTGGCAAAACAACAAACTGAAATTATTTTGCTCCTCCTCCAGGAACAAATTTCTGCCCAAGACTGAAAAAACATTGTTGAGATCACCTTAACAAGAACAGAAAGGAAATGGGAAGGAAAAAATCCATTCTTCTCCAGACTCGCAGTCTCTCTCTAGCACCCTCTATTGGCAGAGCATAACATGTAGGAAGAACTTGTTCCTAAGCATGTCCCATCCATATTAATTTTCCTTTCAAGTATTTTTTATGCCATTCCTTTGGATTTATCCTCTCCTAACTTCATAATCCTCTCCTTCCTACATGGTCCAGCTCATGACCTACTATGTGCATTACATTTTTCAATATAATGTGACATTTTCCTCCTCTGATTTGCATGCCTCTTTTAGGATGTTTATTTTCTGCCTCTTGTTAAAGTGAGTTATGTACATGCCTTCGCTCAGACATTAAAAGCATGGATTTGAGTCAGAAAGAACAGGGTTCACATCCATTACTTGGTAGCTCTGTGCCCTTGGTTAAGTTTTTTAAACTCTTTAAGTCTCAAATTCCACATGTATTAATTTAGAGGCACAAGAGTGTTCCACAATCTCTGCTCAGTAAAATTCCTTTAGTGAGTTAGAGTTAAGAAAATATTGGTATATTTTTGTGATCTTGCAGACAGTATTACAATATATCTAAATGTAATTGTTTTACATAATATTCTTATGTGTTGGCAATCAAGGTATAGGCATATCATTAGAAGGATTTCCCTGTAAATCTGGTGAATCAAAGTGGAAATAAATAGAGTGCTTTCTCTTCTTTCTCAAGAGTTAATACTACTATGTTCCTTTTGATTCTTTCACAGAATGACAGGCTGAAGCAAATTTCAAGGATGACAGACTGTTAAAGTTCTAGCCATTGAGAGTTTCTACACAACTTTTGATGTCTTTTCACCAGTAAAAGTCAAAGTCCTATTATCTATAGCTTTATAAATTATAAATAAGTAATAAAGAGACTTGACATAGGTTAAAAGAGAACATAATTTATTGTTATGTTTTGTTTATAACATATATGCCTAGCAGACTATTAGGAGAAAGTATAGGATTCTGATAATATTGATTTTGGGGGAATCCAAAGAAATCCTAGGGGTTTGTTGGATAATCTTTTGTTCTTTCAAAAATTCCCTATCTTTTAAAATTATTATATAAGTTTCAGGTGTACAATATTATAATTCGACATCTGTATACACTGCAAAATGATTATCCACGAAAGTCTAGTCACTATCCACTGCCATGTAATTGACCTCCTTAACTCCTTCCCCCTCCGGTAACCACAAATCTATTCTCTATATCTATGAGTTTGCTTTTGTTTTGTTTTGTTTCTTTGTTTGTTTGTTTACAAATTTGCTATTAATCACTAGAAATAGAATTTTCCTAACATTTCTGTAGCCGTTGCAGATTGGGAGTGGTGCCGTCCACCAAAGTCTGGCTTTGTAAGAGCCTATTACATTTAATGACAATGAAAAGAAAGGAAGGAAAATATCACCAACCTGGACACGGGCCAATCTGAACTGGAATTAAATTCCTACTGTTTTATTCTTGTTATAAACAGAAAAATGGTCTAGGTAAAATAATGAAGTTTTGCATAAACTCTAAAGGAATTTAATTTGCCTAAAAGCCTAAGCTGTTTCTAAAATATGGTGAGGTAGGGGGAAGAGTTAGGGTAAAGGAGAGTTTGGGGAGAGTTTGAGAAGGGGATGTCAGATATTGAAACCTTAATTGTATGTGTATAGTTTAATGGGTCTTTGAAAGCAAAGCTTAAGTTTCCCTTCTATGCTTTAGAGTTTTTCAAGAGTGAATTGCATCTTTCCTAAAAGCAGGTTTAACTTCTAGTAATGAGGATATAATCTAATCTCCTGCAAGGACTATATTAGGAAAATAAAAGTTGTTTTATTCTACATGTTTTGAAAGCAAATGGAAATTCTACCTCCAGCTTCATCAAGATTGGCTTAACCACCAATGTAAATTATTCTTATTTGGTTATTGATGTCATATGCTAATGCTTTTTGAGGCAAGAACAAACAATCAGTTTGGCTTTGTAGCGAAGCAGACATGGGCCTCAGCACTGTTACAGGCTTGGTGACCATGGGAAATGATCATTCCTCAGCCTCAGTGTCCTCATCTGTAAAGAGGCAATGCATTGGTTGCAGAGTTGTGAGTCCTGTGAAGTGCCTCACACAATTCTTATAGCACAGAGGATGCATTCAATAAGTGATAACCAGTATTGTTGTTATAGTTTTCTAGTGTTCAGCTCTGAATCGTTGGTCCTAAAAAGGCTTTGATAGAAAGGTCATAACAAATTTCTAGTATACTAAAATGGCAGAAGTATAATATATACTTTTCTATAGAAAAGAGTTAAGTTAATAAAAGGTTTTCACCTTCTGTCACTCTGAATTCAACCATAATCCTGAGTTACCTTCACTGGAACTATTCCTATTTACTTGTCTTCTCAAGTCGGCAGCAGAGAAAGCAAGATCGACTCTTCCTTAGGCTTCAGATATTCTTAATATTGTTATGGAGAAAACAACAGAAAATGACCAGTATGAGCTTCACAATTTAGGAAGAGGCAAAACTATTAGACAAAAAAGCTTTTCTGAATGTGATCTTTATTTTGAAACTGCACTGGAAATTATAGACCTTGCCTCTTCCATTCTGTTAGCCCCCTGAAGTTAATCGAAGCTAAATTACACAGTGCAAACTTAGACGAGGAGACTCCTAGGAAAAGTTTACTGCTCTGTATAATATATTACTCTACATGCCAACTTTGAGGATAGCAGAACTGAATAATTAAAGTTCAGCTGGGTCATAAATAAGGTAACATGAGACATAATTAATTCTCTACAATTCAAAACATGTCATCTTTCCTTTGAATTCTTGTTTCAGGTCCAATAAGGAGTAGCTAGAAACAGATGGGGTACAGCGGGCAGTAAAGGGAATCCCAATTCATTGTAAATAAAGATTCTTGTATTCTGTATTGATTCATGTATGTGCCCAAAGAAATAAAGGCCAAGGGGCAATTTCGTTGTATGATTGAAGAAGCTAAGCTTGTTAACTGTATCTCCACAGCATTTCAATATAACTTCCTTACACTCTTCTTTATTTTTATTTGATCATAATTATTGATTCTTACGAGAAAAAGTTTTAATCATATCAAAGTAATTCTTCTCACCCCTTTTTCACCTCCCTTTCTCTAATCTCATGGTTGACTGGAAAAATGAATAAATAAGTTCCTAAGAGGCCAAACCCAGGGCCTTTTGATGATACAGAGGGAATCCAGATGTTCACCCTGCCCCCCATCTCCTATAAAGGGCTTCATGGAATTTGTTGCAGGTCATAATATGCCTCCTAAAAAAGAGGAAACTCTTTTATATTTACAGGTATAAATTAAGTATTAAATTAAATTTCTACCCTTTGTTTCTAATAGCAGACATAAAGCGTATCTTTCAGTGCTGGCTAGTTAGCACTCCTGATTAGATTCTGTATGTTCTCATAGGTGTGCTATCTCAATATGTCATTTAAGAATGAATTATATTTGAAACCATTCAGTCCATTCCTTTTCAAGTCTACTTTCATGCCTCTGACTAGTCATAAGGACACAGTGTTCTGTTCTGCTGCCCTTTTGAGTTATCAGAATGGTCACCAGCATAGGACAATAGATAGTAGGATGCAGTTTCTTTTTATGTGAGCTAAGTCTGTGGAAATGAATTTTTCTTGACTAATTTCAGAAAATTATATCTCAAAGTTGAAATAGGCTACTTTGTCCTAGCATTTTTCCACCTTTAAAACTTGTTTTAAAATTTTATTTATGAAATATGCTTGTGGCAGTGAATAAGAGCATTCATAAAAACCCAAATACATTTAATAATTCTCCAGCACCATGAACTGTTTCTTCATATGACCCTACCCCACTGGGAAATAACTGAGAATGAACAAGTAGATCCAGCCCTTTATCTATAATGTTTAAAAAACACACAGGAAGTTTTAAAAATGAAATTGTTACCACCGTTTCCAGAGTAAAGCACCAATTTGTAGAAATTCAAGAGCTTGGGCATGTGCGCGCGCGCGCGCACACACACACACACACACACACACACCGCTCTGAGTAGTCCTAGAAAATAAAGAGGATAGGATAGAGAGATAATCCCGAAAGCAGGACAAATTGGAAGAGAAATTTGAACGGGAAAGTCCATAAAGTATATTAGTTTAGTAACTGATTTCAAGAGACAAGTCATTCTGAACTCCTGTTTTATGGATGAATGAAATTCTGCAATCTGAGATAAGTTATCATGAAATTCAGGGCAGAACTACCAAATAAAATCACAGCTGGGACCCTTGCTTAAAGTCTGGATTTTTTTTAGTGGATTAATAATGGTAGCAATTCTTAAGATAGAAATCTTTTAAAAATGTAAGATTGGTTTAAATTTTATATGTTTGCCTGACTATGGAAACTTAATATACAGTATTCTGTTTGCAGAAAAAAAGAAAAAAATTAAAAGAATGTATAAACTATCCAAGGTAAAACAAAATCTCTGTCCAAGTTTTTCTGAAAATATAGGTTTTGTTTGAAGAATAAGAGGTTTCAATTATCACTCTGGCTGTGCCAAGAGAGCAAACACAAGCAGACAATTGAATTTATGGGACTGTCAGTGTCATTTTACCTAAAACAGAACTTCCCTCCCATATCTATTCTCACCCTCTGAGATGTGGGATTAAGATGCTATTCTCACATCCTGGGGTAAGGGATTAATAGTTCTACACTGTTATTTCTCATTCTTTATAGCTCTATTACGCTGCTCCATTGAGACTATAGTATTACATGTAAAACTACAGGAGAAATCACATCAAAGAATAAATGAACAAAAAGATGTAAGAAAAGAAAACTCTGTCAACCACAGAATATATTTATAAAGTCTTCATGTCATTTACTTAAATACTTTATATGATTAGAAATAATGCAAGGAGACTTGGTAGAAAGTAATTTTTGTACCAAACATGTCAATCACATGGAATGTGCTCACAGCCCTTGCTGAGAGTACAGCCATGATCAACTATATTCTGGACCCTGACACCCTTCCTAGATGACCACAACTGATTGGATCAGGGATGAGCGTCTGCCTCAAGAGTTGCCGATTCATAGTTGGGGCAGAAGACCATTACTTTGTCAAGAATAAAAAGTCCTGCTCAAATAGGGATGATAATAATTATCTAGACCTATCAGATGTTCCTTCTTTAAGGAATCTGACCTGAAAATATGAAAAGAATCAACTATACAGCAACAGGAATGGAAGTAGATTGATACGAAGGGAAACAGACGTATTCAGAATAGCTTCAAAATGGTGATGTGGCCAAGGTACCCAAATCTGCTGGGGTCCACAACACCATCGGATCCAGTATCAATGAGAGCAGGCATAGGTTCTGCCAGAATTCTCTCTCTTTTATTGTCACACATATCCTTATAATGAACCTTCACTGCAAAAGCTAGCCTAAGTAAGTTGTGAATTCTTGTAGTCAAAATAGCCTAAATTAAGCAGAGAGGGAGATGAAAACAACAAACCAAACTTTATAGTGTCTTGGTTATGAAGAGCCCTGGGGATGCCAAGGGGAGCTTATTTAATGTGCTCTGTTTTGAGGGGTGGGAAATAAAACAGTAAACAGTGTGAAGTACACTAAGTGCCAAATACTTGGTATTTACCAAAAGCCCTACTGGAATGAAGCATATTAGTACCAGTGTGCTAGTTAAGAATGCAGGCTTTGGATGCACATGTTCCTGAAGACAAAGTCCACCCGACTGCCATTTGTTGGCTGAGTAAATTTGGGCAAGTTACCCCAGTGAAATGATTCTCAAAGAGTGGTCCCCAGACCAGCAGCATCAGCCTCTCTCAGGACTTGTTAGAAATGGAAATCCTCAGGCCCTTCTCTACAGCTGGGGAGTCAGAAGCTAAGGGTGGGGAACAACAATTTTTTTATCATATAGATTTACAACCTGCATGGTTAATTTTTACACATCTCTCTGCCTCTCCTTTCCTTTTTGGTAAATTCCTCAAATGCACAGTCATAACTGTTTCTTTTCTTTAGCAAGAAACAACGGTTTCAGTTTTGTGAATTCCTATTGAAATTTTTCTAAGTGCAAAATCAACAAATCTGGAAAGGCCTTTTGAAAAAAGATATATGTAGAGGAAGTATTTATGTCCTATTGTGGCTGAGAGTATTTCTCCTATTCTTATAATTCCATTACTTATAAAATTTTGCAAGATGACTTTAATAAATGTAGTCCACTAGTATGGTACATTAATACCATGTCTGGTATTTTCGCCATAAGCATGTAGCATGTCTGCCGTAAACCTCTTTGCTGCAAGCGTTTTCACCATGAACTTTTTTTCTACACAACTAATTGGCTATAAGG
This sequence comes from Eidolon dupreanum, assembly GCA_028627145.1. Taxonomy (NCBI): domain Eukaryota; kingdom Metazoa; phylum Chordata; class Mammalia; order Chiroptera; family Pteropodidae; genus Eidolon; species Eidolon dupreanum. Next base: position 26,081,014 of record CM053501.1, on the reverse strand, counting down.
CAGTAAAGTAGCTGGTTAACAGTACAGTTTACATATGGCAGACTTACTGTATTTAAGCTAGTTGTCAATTTGGTTTCATTTCTCCATTGACAAATTTTTTCTCAGTACTTTCATTTTTATATTATTAAAGTTTAGTCCTCATAATGGTCTATACAGTGAGGAGGAGACACAGTGGTCTTAAAATAGTGTAAGCTAATGACTTTGTATAAAGCCAGTTTACAAAGCTTCATGTAAAGCCCAGCGGCATACTGTACTAGGAAATAATATATCAGTTTATAAATTCTGAGGTGAGCAGAGTCATCTCTCCCACTCCTTGACACCAAAAGTTTACCAAACTATAGCACATACAAAAGAGATGGCTAATTCACAGCAGTTTTTGAGGGCATCAATTATTGATTCTTTAACTGGAAACTGATACCTCTCTTAATGAAGTAAGAAATGGTAGCGAAAAAGTGCCGTGTCCAATGAGGAGACGAATCAAGCAAAAAATGTATGATACAATCAACAAGAGACTTTGAAGACAACGTATTTTCATTTTTTGCAATAAAGTGTTTTTAATTTTGTCATTAATTTTTCATATTTCATTATGTCCACTTTTATTTATTTTTATCTTTTTCAGCAAAATTGCCTTCCAGCCAATTAATTATGTGACAAAAATGTTTGAGGTAAAAATGCTGCAGGAAACAGGTTTACGGCAAAGATACTTACAACTAAAATACCTAGAATCCATTAATACATATCATATGTTCATGGTTAATATAAAATTAAATGTTTAATTTCTTAAAAGATTAACATATATAAGAGTATACAGTGGTTACATTATTCTGAAGAACTGAAACAAAACATACACTTTTTAAAAGGTTACGTGAAGTATAAGAAAAAATATATGGAGATTTCTTTTTAGTAAATTGTTTATAGAAATTTGTTTATAGAAATTATATTAAATTGTTTGTAGAAATTGTAGAAATTGTTTATAGAAACCTAACCTTCTCTGGCACCTAAACAAAGATGCTGCTATTATGATTCTTGCTGTCTTCTATAGGTAGCAGACATTTGCGGAGGACATGTACAACTGATACATTTCGAGACTCATGTTTGAGGCATACCGGTCAATTCTCAGAAGGTTAGAGGCTGTACAGGAAGAGGTAGGAGTGGGACCTGGTAATGAAACCTCTCACTGGGAGGATAGACATGGGGGCAACTGAGGACAGAGAAGGGAGTGGGTTGCTGAGCTATTTTCTGGAACTTGCTCTATGGTCTGAGAGAAGTTTGACCAATTTTATGCAAAGACACTGTTTTCAAACAAGGTCACATTTATAAGTACCAAGAGTTAGGATTTGGATATATTTTTTTCGAGGGTCACTATTCAACCCATTACACTCAGATGCCCATAATTTTAACATTTTATACAAACATAGTATAATTATCAACTGAAAAATTAACATTGGTACAATACTATAAACTATAGATTTATTTGGATATAATCAATTTTTTCACTGTGCAGAAAAGCATTATCTCACCAGGCTTGAGTTACTCAAATCTTGCACATTCCAAAAAAGACATGTCTTCAGCACTGACCTTTGATTGGCTCCCCGAAAGTAACCTCTGATGTTATGTTGTTATGTCTTTTTACTGGTGATGTAGATCTTGATTGCCTGGATAAGGTAGCATTTTCTAGATTTCTGCGCTGTAAAGTTATTATTTTTCCCTTTGTAATCAATAAATATTATTTGTGGGGGTTCCACTACTTGTCAAAAAATCATCTGATTTCAAATCTTGGCAACTAATGCACATTTTTAAGAAACACAACATAAACCTTCCGGAAAGTTATCTCAGGTTTCATTCAGTTCAGGGTCAACCTCTGTACAAAAGCAAGAATGGAGGGAAACTAGGCTTCCAGGTAGGATAAGACTATGGCACTTTCAAGAGGCTTGGGTGGGAACAAAGGAGATTTAGGAAACAAACTGGTGCTCACCAGTCAACACTGTGTCACCCAAACACTGTTTAGGAAAGAGTCTGAAACTATCTCCTCTCAGATTTGTTTGGGACCAAGATACAGTGGCCTTCAGCTGATGTGGGTAAATTTACTGTCTTAGTAAGATTTGGCCTAGGAAGAGCTATGACACAGGAACACATCAGTGGTTCTGCTGAGAAGAGTACCAATGTTGCTTCATGTTTTAAACCAGTTGTACACTCACTGAAAGTTCAAACCACCCTTTGGGCTGTCCCTCTTCTTCAGTGTTATGCACCTCTGATATCATGAGTCATATAACAAGCTGTTCTTAGCACCACTATAACATGGCTAGGCACACCATGATTTCTAGGAATGGCTAGTAGGAGGGCAAAAGGAGGAGAGCAGAATAATTTTAAATCTTGGCATAACTGCAGAGGAAGTTTGCAGAAATGAATGACTAACATAAGGTTTTGATTTTCTGTTTCTTTTATTTGCTATGGGCTACCTTCCCTATTATTAAGAAAAATGAAGCATAATCCTGAAATAAATACCTTTTTCCATTAATATAACAGGTATTTGGTGACTTTAAGATATAAAGAGTCTACAGCCATGCTACCTTGAACAAGCCCAATCCCAGAAGCTAAGCAGGTTCGGACCTGGTTATTACTTGGATGGTAGACCACCTAGGAAGACCAGGTGCTGTAGGCGTAAAAAATAAAAAATAAAGGAATGTTAACTGACAAGGTCCTTGCAATCTGTGAAGTCAACCAAGTGTTGCCTCACCTAAAAATAAAAAATAAAAAATAATTTTTTAAAAAAGATATAAAGAAAAAATTCATTTTGGTAAATCATTCAAGATTCAAATGATGGGCTTCCCAATGACTATTTCAGATTTATTTCTTTTAATTATTCTTTAAAACTAAGGAAATATATCTTGTAAGCAGTTAATCACAAATCAAGATTCCTCTTTTTTAATTAATTTATTTATTTTAATTAGTTTCAAGTATACAGTACATTGGTTAGACATTTGTATATGTATAGTTTATAAAGTGATCCCCCTAATTGCTCCTTCTCTCCTCTGGTTTTCCACTTAGCCAATATATTAATGCTAACTGCATTTCCTATGCCATGCTCCCCATCCCTGTGACCATCATCAACTACTAATTTGTACTTCTTTAACCCTTCGCCTCATTCTCCTATCCCCCTAACCCCCCTCCCCTCTTTTTATTATTAAGAATGAATCATGTTTTTCAAAACATTGGTTTTTAACTAATAGGGATCTCAGCTTGGCAACAGGGAAATTCAGATGTCATATATCAAAAGGAAGAAGAGGAAAATTAGAACATTTTCCCCCATGTAATTCCTTTCAGGTGGGCTGATAGAGAAAGAGTTCAGTGATAGAAATTGGAAAGATTTTTGTCTAGGTTTTTGATAGGACATACCATTTAGGTTCACACCATGGATCACAGATATGGTATTTATAGTTTTGTTATTTCTTTCATTAAGAAAATAATTACAAAATGCATGTCTTAATCTCCTTTAATTTCTTCAATGATAGCTTGCCAAACAAAGATAATGGGGTCATTTTGGATGCAATTCAACTATCTGATGAATGCTACATCAAAATTTGTTTGATCCAGTTCCTCTTGTTGGCTTAGCTGATCAGTTAATTCCAAGCGATTGCCATGAAGGCAAGCATCACAAGCCTTATCCTATTGTTGGAAGGTATTTCTTGGCAGGAAAAGAATCCCACATCTGTGAAGTCTATAAGCATGTCCTCTTTCTTTTTTTTCTTTCTGAGATCATTTTTTTTTCTCTTTCATTATACGTAACTACATATCCAGTTGGAATTCAATCCCTGTAGCCTCAAATACTTGCATTTGGATTGATAGATGAAACTTTTGTCTGAGTTCCTCTTTGGCACTAACATTTTTTCAGTCAGCTAAGTTCCCCAAACCAGTACCTGTTCCAGTTCATGTTTCAGTGTCATTACAAAACTGTTGATCAAGTAGAGAATGAGAATTTTTTATTTTCTACAGAGTGGCCAGATGGCCCCTCCCCCAAATTCTAGTCACTCCATGTTTGGGTAAGTTATTTGTGTATGTGTGTGTGTGTGCGTGTATGTGTGTGTGTGTATGTATGTGTACATATATACATACATATATATATTCCTTGCTACAAAATTTCAATACAACCTCTGAAAAGCCTCTTGATGAGATTTTCATTCATAAAATAAAGGAAATAAAAGTAGATTATTTCTAAGATGGTTTCAAATTCTGAAATCTTTTAAAGTTAGATCTTTTAAATATAGTGTATGATTCAAGAATTTATCCCAACTCTATTATTATCTTTATTCTAGGTGATGTTGTCTTTTAGTATTATACACTCAATGTAATTTTTTTTTCAAGTAGTGATATCATTGCAGCTACAAAGTTAGCTAAATGTGCCCTAAGCAACTCATGTTATTTATCTTCACAGATTTGCCTTTTTTCTTTTAATCTTATTGTAAACTGTATTATCAGGAAGTATATATTGTACTTAGAATTTTGGAATTCAGGGAATGCTTAGTAATATTTTTAAAAATATGAATACCTCTTATGTCACAACATATCTGTTCTCCATTCAAATCTGTATCTGGCCATCTAGAAATATTTTTTAGTTTCTTAAATATTCTGTGCATTTCCTTCCAGTTCTAAGTCTCTAAAATAATGGGAAAAGCAGCAGAATTATCACCAAGCAGGACCAAAAAAGAGGTAAAAGCTCTTTAGATTTCTTTTTGCAACAAACTAGCTACATCTTTTTAAAAACCCTGTCATATATTTAAGTGTTTAGTAAAATGTTGTTATTATATATTAAGAATAATTTGGGGATAGAAAGTAAAAAACAGAGACACCCTGTATGTTTGAGAGTCCTTAACTGGAATTATATCAACTAGGTTCAAACATCAGTGGTGGGAAATCTCTGAGACCTGACTCGCACAGATTTCTCTCTTTGGAAAGAAGACATCTGGTGACTCCAGCTTTTTGCTTGCAGCAGTTGCCAGGAGAGTTTCAACTATAATTCCACAAGATTCCATTACATATGCTTTATGGTCTTACTTCTTTTCTTGCTTGCACTAAACAGGTGACATACATTCCATATTGATAATTAATGTCATCTGACTTTGGGTCTCTGCTTCTCTTCCCAGTTTCTAATGTCCTTTGCAATGCTGCCTCTTCCTCATTTTATATTTGTCACAATGAACAATCTCAAATAGCTCCAATAAAGAAAACATTTTGCCTTTCTCTTCCTTTTAATGCTTCTACTTCCTCTTAAATGCAGCATTTTAAAAATTTTTTAAGAATGTTTATGGTGCTAATATACAAATAACATCAAACAATGAACATTTATTGAGACTTCTATGTATAACACAAACATGAATGCTGAGCTAGAAGAAAATTAAAAGAATTTATAAGGAGGTTGCTTCTCAAATTATATGCCCATTTTTTTAAAGCCCAGAATCTGAATTGTAATGGGCCACATGTGAGAGGTAGATACATGACAAAGCCTGGGGTCAAAACAAGACTGGAGGTTAAATAAGAGATTTCCACATAAAATCAAATAATCATTTTTACTGATCGATGTATCACCCTCGCAACAAAGAGAAACAGACAACAACAACAGAAACCCAAGTCTGTGGAGGTAGCTTTGCATAAAGCAGAATAAAGAAAACAAATTCCCTGAGGATCCATAATTTCAACTCTGTACTCATTTAGGTTGAAAGTCAGAATGCATGCTGCTTGTGTGACTCTCAAAAAAAAAGAAAAAAAAAGAAAAGAAAAAAAACTTTTTGGAGATAATAAATTTAAACCCAAGCTTCAAACAGTTCCCCCAGGTTATGGTTCAAAAGTATATTATCTCACTATTAAAAATATCCCTAATTCACAAGAAGCAAATGATTAAGAGTCAGAGTTGTGGAAACAATAAAGCACAGAAGTAGATTTGCAAGAATTAAAATAGTAGAGATAAAAACTGCAGGTTATAAAATATGCTTATTATATTTAAATAAAGGGAGAAATAAAAAGGATAATTAAGGAAAAAAAGAACATAAACTTTAGTCATATTTAAAAATGAATGAGATAAAATTTCTAAGAATGAAAAATGAAATAAATTTAAACTCATCAGAATAGCTAAACAGCAGATTTGACACAGCTAAAGATAAGTAACCAACTGGAAGACCTATGTGAAGAAAGCATCCAGAATATAGTGTGGAAAGAGAAAATTAAAATTGTATAACAGAATTGTTGAGACATGATGGACACAGCTAGAAAATTCAACATATGTCTAATCAAAGTTCTTGAAGGAACAACTAGAATAAGTGAGAGGTGACTTTCTTTAAAAAGAGCTGAAGAAAATTCCAGAATTGATGAAAGATACCAACCTACAGGTTCAGGAAGCCCAACGAGTCTTAAATAAAAATGATTAAAGAAAGAAAAGAAAGAATAAATGTATACCTAGTTTCATCAAAATGCAGATTACCAAAGACAAAGATTTTTGTCTCAAAAATATTGATTGATTTTTTAGCTTGTTAGAAACTTTTTTTTACAACTTTTATTAAACACAACAAAGGTATGAAAGAAAATAACTATACATCTAGAATTGTTCACCCAGAAAAATTTCGAGTAAAGATATTTTTAACAAAACAAAGAATAAACAGACTGTCCAACACTCTTTGCTAAAATCCTTCTAAAGGATACACTTAAGGAAAAGTCTGAGATGCAGAAAACAATGCTGAACAAAGAAAATGATAAGAAAAGGGTAAACCTAGACAAAAGTTGACCCTTTAAGAATACAAAAATAATTTCTTTATCAATATGGAATAAAATGATGGATAACAATGGCATGTAATTACAAAATAAAAAATCAGCTCTCTGCAAGACTTGAAATAAGACCACCCTTCTACAAGCCATCATTGCAGGGGGCAAGACACTGCCTGCACTTTCGAGTAAGACCGCACTTAATAGAACTCTGAGCCTCCATCAGCAGGAGTCACTGGCAAGAACTGACCTTTTCCTGACCCTCGACACTTGCAGCTTCTGTAGCAATCACAGCCTCGCTGTCTTGGGAACATTGGGCTTAATGGTATTTAGCTTTTCATCTGTCAGTCACCACAAAAGGTAAGAATTTGAATGTCATTCCTTATTCACTAGATTTTGATTCCCATATAACTTTATATATTGCCTTTTCTTACTCCTTCCAGTTTTCTGAAGCCTTCTACCTCTTATATGAACATTTCCCTCAAATTCTTGCTCTAATTAAAACCTGGCCATTCCATGGTAATCTTTCAGACTTTTCAAAGGGTAGACATTTTCTTTTCCACACTCCTTGTATCACCAGAGTTGGAAGTCAGGTAGGTGTCTTCCTAGATCACCACTGGTACTTCCAGAATTCATAGACCCTCCCCCTTTCATCTTTGAATCACTGTCATCAGAATAAACTATTTACTCCTTGGACAAATGCAGTTACCTACTCCCCGTTTTCCAGGAACATATCCCTTCATTCCTTGAAAATTTTAGCTCCCGGCTCACTACAAGTTCCCATAAATGTAAAACCCAAACTTCAATGGCTTATTTTTTATTCAGAGTTCATTTGGAGATGGTGGGAGAAGAAGTAGGCTCTGCTCCATGTGGTCATTCAAAGATTCAGGCTGATGGAAGCTCTGCCATCTTTACCACATAACTCCCAAAGTTATTCTGGAGATCAAAGTCCTAGTGGCAGGTGGAAAAGAGAGAAAATATGATCATGAAAAAGGTTTGTCTGCAACAGGCAAGGGAAGCTGGGAAAGGTAGTCTGGCTAAGAGGGACAGGAGGAAGAAAATGAGTTAGCGAATAGCTAATATTTGCCCTAGTCTCTTCTTATGGCACCAGCTATCTGTACTCATCCCCACTGGAAGAAGATAACCCAAAGTCCCATTCATTTACTGCATTCATTACAAAGGTCATGATCTCTAGGTGCTGTACTGCATAGCACTATTCATCAGGTCTAGACGTGGCTCCTGAGACCTATAAACTTAAGACAGATTTATGACCCCTACCTTTCCAATCCATCTGCCAACACACACACTCTCTCTCTCTCACACACACACACACACACACTACACAATACACAGTGGTGGAGCAAGGACAAGATTATTACAATTTTAATTTCTACTTTGAAAAGGGAAATTTATAGCAATAATAAAAGCCTGAGAGGTTAGCATTGTCAAAGCCTTCTACCCTAAGTGAACAGAGCTCCTTATTTAGATTTGATTCTGCTCTCTGGCAGAAACACTTTTGTTCATAATTCTTTGTGTTCTCCATTTCCACTTTCTAGGAGGTTTTCCCTCACCTGTTATCATCCATGGCCACAACTGAAGTGGATTTGGGGGAGTATAATTTCTGGAGCTGTAAAGCTTTTGTAGCCCATTCCATTCTGACCCAAATTTGGGACCACTGAAATTGTTTTGTGGCCCAAACATTTAAAATCCTTTTCAGTTGAGGGTTGTCATTTCTTTGTCAGTACAATTCCCTTGAAAATTGAGTAGGCTTTGGATTGATTTGTTTTCATTGTTTTACATGTGAGTAAACATCCTCACAACGTTTCCTGAACTTAATACTCAAGCCTGATGTCTTTGCTTTCTTGCCTCCAGAACTCTCAATGCAAGGGCATCAACATTGAAGCCTTTAGTTTTAGGGGGAAGGTTTCAATATGATCATTGCCATAGGACTGAATCTTAAATGGGGCTTTGTTATTCAAGGGCTTTTCACTCTTAATTCTTAGGCTTGGAGTTGATAGCGGTGAGTTTTTGAGGTCTCAAATCTTTGTTCCTTTTTATTACTGCTTCTAACAGCCAATTCTTGCCTGAGCTTATTTATTTCTTCTGAAATATTGCTACATGCATCCAGTAAAAATCAACACAAACTTCTAATATTTTTTCAGCCTTCTAAACTAGAGCCAAAGGTTCAAAGGCAGTTGGATGTTTTCCCAAATAATAGAAGATGTGAGTTATGAAGATGCTTTGTCACTGCATAGCAAGGGCCTCCATCTTTCTAGTGTCCAACATATACCATTGTTACTTCGCCTGTAAGCCAATGCCATAAGTTCCTATTGTGTTGCACCCACAGCTGCTATCACATTATTATTTACTATTCTCCCCCTAACTCCTTATACTCCAACCACACTGACCACCTTCACATTTCAACATTCTGGTCCTCTTCCTACTTTAGAGCCTTTGCATTTGCTATTATCTCTCTGGGTGTAGAATGCTCTTCTCTCAAATATTCACATGTTCATTCCCTCTTGCAGGTCTCTATTCAAAAGTCAGCTCTTTCTATGAGGGCTTCCACAGCCAGGCTACTTCCAATCTGTTAAATCAGCTTTTTATTGCTCATTTTATCTGCAATTTGGTGTAGTGTGACACCGTCAAACTGACTCCTATGTAGTTTTGATATGACTCCACCGATTTTGGAGTTTCTTTGTTTCTGGCACAAAATTGTGTCCCAGGCTCACATTATACTTTCTTTATCTCAGTTTTGAATTGACTATTTCTCCAAAGAGCCTGGCCTTTTAGAGGATGAAAATAAAGGTGAAAATCTGGGTGTTATGGGTGCTCGTTGCTACTGAGCTGACATTGCTTTTAGGCTATCAATAGATTTGTGGGAGGAAGAAATTTTCCTCTTCTCTTCCAGGTTCTTCCAGGTAGTCTAATAATTAAATTGACATGAGACAGAATAACAAGAGAAAATAACCAAATTTAATTACAGAGGTATGTATGGGAACCCCATGTTCATGAGAGAGTTAGCGATCCTACATACTGTTAGAGGTTCAGAGACAGAAAGGGAAATGAATCTATGGCATCTTGAGTCAAAGAGTGAGGTAAGGTGCCTGGGGCTTCGGAGGGGAAAAGGGCAATTTGTAGGACAATCAGGAGAGCAGATCGCCAGTAATTAGAAGTTTGTCCTGCTTTGTAAATAGGTTATAAACAGTAATTTCTGGTAATAACTCTTATTATGGGCAAGGCCCCCAATTTAGATACTTCTAAATAGTTAGGGGAAGGGCAGAAGTTTCTCTTCAGCCCACAGGGTCTCAATTGCCTTTAGCTCAAAATAATTATACCGCAGAGGCGCATCTTGGGGCAACTCATTCTGAACTCCTTCATAGACAGTTAATTTCAATTTTAGGTAATTGTTTTGTAATTAGCTTTAGAATTTAAAAAATAGTAATTCATTTTAATGTTGCAAAACTTAGAATCTAATAGAAATATATAGTGTCTTGCTTCCATTCCTTCTTCCTCCAGCCTATTCCCATGCCCTTCATTGGTATCTACATCGGTTACTTTCTTTATGACAAACTTAACCCTTTCCATTTACTTGGCAACCCTATCATGCTAGTAAACAATTTTATTCATTTCTTGTTTATACTTTTGTTATTTAATTTTGCAAACACATGTATGTATACATTTTTCCTTTCTTACACAAAATGTGACATAAGGTAGCCATTCCTCTGAATTTGCATATATTTGCTTAAGAATGTGTGCAGGCAATCTCTCCACAACAGCGCAAAGAGATCTTCCTTCTTAAAAACTGTGTACTATTGCATTGTGTGGCTGTATCATAATCCATTCAACCAATTATTTACCGCTGGATACCTGGGTGCTATTACTAGTGATGTTGTAATGAATACCCATGTACATATGTGATTACATACTTGTGTGGGTATATCAGTAGGATAGATTATTGGAAATAGGGTTTTGGGGTCAATGATATATCTGAAACTTTGTCAGAGACAGGTAAATTATCCTGTGCAGAAGTAGTATCATTTTGTTTCCTACCACTATGAACTTTTGGATTCTTGCCAAGTTGATAATAAATGGTACCTTGGTGTATAGTTTTACTTCACATTTCTCTCAATATGAGTGAAATTGAGCATCATTTTATGTGTTTAAGAGGCATTTTTTTCCATGTGAACTCTCTGTGCATATCTTTCCCTAATAGTTCTATCAGTATTTTTGGTCTTTTCTAAATTTCTAGTGGCTCTTTGCATAAAAAAAAAAAATTACCTTTGTTTATGATAGTTGTTTTAAGTTTTTTCTCAGTTTTTTATTTGTCTTGCAATTTTCTTATGGTGCTTCTCTTGACACTCTTGACACAAATGCTTTTAATTCTAATTGTTCTCATTTGTCAGTCTTTTCTCCTATGGCTTTTAGATTTTATATTCAGAAAGGCCTTCCTGGTTGATGATAATAAGAAAATTCATCCATGTTTTCATATAATATTTTACATGATTTTCTTTTATATTTTATAATTATAAAAAACTATATTTTATAATTTCATATCTTTATTCTTTTTTGGAGTTTCTCCTGGAGTATGTAGTGAGGTATTAGTCCAACTTTATCTTCTCCAAATGACTCTCCAATTGTTGTAATACCAGTTATTAAAAAGTGAATCAGCAGCCTATTGATATGAAGAGCATGCCATAATATTCTTGTTTCCATATGTATTTTAGTCTATTTCTAGAATTTCTGTTTTGTTCCATTGGTCTACATGGTTATTAATATGCAGTATAATACCATTTTAATTAAAAATATTTTGTAGTATGTCTTCATATCTGGTTGTGCTAGTCCCCTATCATTCTTTTTAAGAGTTTTTCTAGATACTATTATTTATTGTTTATTTTTCCATGTAAACTTGACAATTTTCAATTTCCAAAAAAACAAAATATTCTCTCAGCACTTTTATTGGTATCCAGAGTCTCTTTTTATTATAAGATATTTGAACTAAGATGGTCAGACTGAGTATTCATATCTCAGTTCTTGAAGTTCCTAACTGCTTAGAAACAGAGATTTTTCTGCTGCAAGTCCAAAAATGATAATCATGTAACACTGGTCTTCACTTAAAGCACTGCACATTTCTGGTACCTATGATTCCAATTTTTTCACTTTATAGACTTAAAAGCTTTCTGAAAGCTTTGCCTGTGGTGGTCACTTGTAGGTAAGTTTGCTTAGCAAGGTCACTTTGTCAGCCTTTTTTCCCAACATACTGTGCAGTTCCAAGTTTTGACTTTTTAAAATAAAATTATTTTCTTCTAAAATAATTAAAAGTGCTCTAGGGAAGAACCCCTGGTTTGGAGGTCTGTATACAATTGTGTAATTTCTGGCTCGAATAATTTCTAGTTTGCCTGGAATTTTAACAATAGTCCCGAGGTTTTGCACATTGAACAGACTTTGAGCTCTTTAGCCAAGGGGTCCTCAGTGACTGACTTGAATATTCCTCAGAGATCTACACCTGTGCATAGCAGTGGAAGACTATATTTGTCTCTCTATAAAGACTCAAATCTGAAATTTAAATTGCATTTTCTTAGAGAAGTTACTTGAAAATATAGAAAATATTTTACTAATGTGCAGAAATAGTGCCATACAAAAAAAAAAGTCTAGTGATACATGAGGTAAATCTCTCATTATAACTATACTTCATCCACACTGCACATATATATTTTTGTGACTACTACCTATACTATTAAATAGGGTACCTTAATATATGCAATGTGGGTGAACTTGAGTTTATTATAACAATTCTAACTTAAATATTTCCTGACATCTATGATATTTTATGCATATGGTAAATGTCAGTCTCCTCTTGTTATTTTCTTTTTTAAATGTTTTATTATTTTTATTATGGTGACATTGGTTAACAAAATCTAGTAAGTTTCAGGTGTACAATTTAACAGTGAGGCACCCATAGTTAGATTTCTTTCTGTTACCATATATTTGACTCCTTTTACCCCATCTGCCCTCTGGTAACCACTAGTCTACTATCCATGCCCTTGAGCCTCTTGATATTTTCTAAAGGAAGAAAAAAATGCTAAAATTTTAAAAAGCAACCAGCATCTAGTTATGTTTATATGTCAGAGGTTTATGGAACTTTTAGTACCTATTTGTGTGTAATATCTGATTTCACACCATAATTTTTAGTCCATTTATTCAGCACGTTCATTGAGGTAATGAGGCAGGCATCTGGGATACAAAGATGAAGATAGAATAATTCTCACTACTAATGAACTAAAAACCAAAGTGTCGGGGAGGACTCAGGCATATAAGAAATAATTACAAGATAGTGATGAGAATTTTTTAAGCACTCTCATTTAATATTTATAAAAACCCAATGACTTAAACCCTCTTGTAACCTCTACTTTGTGGATAAGGACTGTGATAGATTTGGGAAAGTCAGATAAAATATGGAGGTGTGTTCAAAGCATTAAGAGAGTTCAGGGTAGTGGGAGCTTGGAGAAATGGGGTATAGTGGGCAGATGAATTAGTGAGAAGAAATTCTGGTGAACAACCTGATGGGCTCTATGTTAGGTAATGTGGTAGAGAGAAGGCAATCAAAAAAGAAATATGTAGAGTACAGGCTAAACATCACATGTTGATGGACTAGATATGCTTGAGTCAAAAGTAAGACATTTATACCTTTGTTTCTTGCTTAGATAATTGGTAGGATGAAGTGATTAATGGGAATTATAGAAGGGGAAATGAGTATGGGGAGGAGATAGTTTGCTTACTTAAATGATAATTTTAGATTTTTCTAATTTATGACATAATTCTTATATAAATATTTTGCTTTTTCATTGTGTATTTTCTTTCTTTATAAGAAAACACAAATATGTTGTTTTAAAATGCTTTTATTTCTTTCAACCAAACTATAAAATAAATCCTTAAAGAATATCTAGAATCAAGGTAAAGGTAAGGCAATTGCAACAGACAGAGTTGGAGAGGCCTTTAAAGTGGCTCCTCTGCATCCGTGGCATGAACAGTGTAAGGACATACCTTCTTCTTATTTCACTTGTCCTGATCCAGAGTTAGTATTCTGCCCTCCTCCCAAACCCCATCTAGCAGCCCGAGTGCTACACATCTTGCCTCCTTCTCTGCTGTTATTTGTGTCCATGCAGAGGCCTTTTCCTCAGTCCAGCAGGTTGGATGGGCAGGCAGTGGTGTGGCAGGGTAGGTAATAATCACTTAAGGAAATCTTAGCTCTAGCAGTGTTCTGCAGAGGCGCTACACCCTGGTCTAGGAGGCACAGGCTGCAGTGACTCCCAACTGATTTGGAGGTTAAAACTTGATGTAGATTTGCTGGAATCTTGGGGCATCAATTTCAAATTTAACTAGACAGTGTTAGAAATACCATTATGATTCCATAGTGCAGAGTATACATAGATCTTAGTGGACATTTAAAAGTTAGGTACCTGAGACACAGATTGGCAGATACTTCTTGGTGCTTCCATATTTCTTCTTCTTCCTGTGTACACAGATAGACTATATTTCCACTCTTCTTTTAGTAGGGTGTAGCCATGTAACAGGTTCTTACCAGTGGAAATAAAGGAAGAAATGTGTTTCATTTAAGAAGCGTGTATGCCTTCTCCAACCTCTGGTTGCATAAATGACCATGAGGCCCCAGGGCATGCTTAAGATAGAAGGAAATTTTGTTCACAAATCATGTATGAAGAGTCACCTGCCCACAAGGACTATTAATCTTTGTCTTATAGGAGAAGGGCACTTACCTGAGGGATGCAGAAAGGTTCTCTAGAGGAACTAATATTTAAATATTTAAATATTTAAATCAAGACTTAGCTTGAAAAATTAATGATGTTGACCAAAAAATACCCTTCATGGAATTTTGGATGGCATATCAGTATTAACCAATGAGTAGTCTTTGAATGGAAAGGGAATATTTTTAAACTGTACATATTAGTGATATTCACTTGACAGTCATAAGTCTGTTCTGGTCTCTTCATTTGTTCAACATTTTTACTAAATATCAGGTGCTGTATTAGATATTGGGGTAAAAATTGTGACTAAGACAAAGTCTCTTCCCTTATGAAACCTATGGTCTGTTAGAAAGAGAGAGATGCTCAAATAATCACACAAATGGAAACATAAAGACAATCTAGGATTAGTATGAAGGAAAACAACAGGGATGTTTTCTGATCTAGTCTGGGAGGTGGTTAAGGAGTGCTTTCCTAAGGAATAGTGATATTTGAATTGAGATCTCAAATGAGCAAGAGTTAATATAAGGAGAAGAGGCAGAGGTGAACAGTGTTCTTCAGACTGTTAGGGAGGTCTGAGCTGGAAGGAAGAAAGAGAAAGCCAGTAAGCCAGAGTGGTTTCAGCAGCATAATGAAGGAGGGAGAATGGCAAAGGAGACGAGGCCCAAATGGGATGATGTGAGGCTGTGTGAAGAATTTTGCTCAATTTTAAGATCTGCAGGATATCACTGACAACAGAATAACATTTTTGTTGTTGTTTTGTTTTGAAAGTTAATTCTGGTTAAAGTGTGGACAAGAATTGGAAGGAATTAGAGTGGATGATAGGGAGACCAGTGAGGAGGCTCTTGTAGTCCATCAGGAAAGAGGAAAGCAAGAATTGTGGCTAAGCCCAGGGTAGGCTGTGGAGATGGAGAGAAATAGATGGATTAAGAAGATATTTTTAAAGACTGAATTAACAAAGCAACTAGTGGTGGCATGGAAATAATACTTTAGAGATTTCATTTTTAAAATTCTGGTTTATTGCCTAAAATCCATGGAATAACAGTAATAGAACTAAGAATATGTTCCATGATCTTGGCATTCCATTCAATCAATTTGTTCACTTTGTTCTCAGTATTCATGTATGTATGTATGTATGTATATTACTGCATATGTGTGTCAGATATTTTCTAGACTTCTACTTGTCTGTCTTCAATAAAAAAAAGATTTCTCCAAGTAACATAAAACTACCGTTCTTTAAAACTAATTGAAAACTTTGCAGTAGTTTTCTTAGTAAAAAGCAGAAATAGTTTAAAGCTCAGAAAGGGGATTCAGGATTTAGTGTGGAAGGATCTTGGAATAATGTATTCCAGATGAAAACACAGCAAGATTGGAAAGCCCAAGTCCCTGAGGACTCTTCCTTCTCAGTTCCCTTTCTAGCTCCCCCAACCTTATCTCTCAACTGTGCAATTGGATAATTCCTCCAAATTTCTAGACTTTCTAATGCTTTTCCTGTAATTTCTCAGAATTCCCAAGTGAGAAAGTATCCTACTGTCATTGCCATATTTTTTCCCCTTACCAAAGTGGCACGTGCACATTCTTTGAATAACCATATTTAAAAATTTTATTTGCCCAAACCTTGGGTTTATATCCTATGCCTCACATTGTTATTTTTCTTCCTGTTTGTGAACCTCTTCTTTTGATTATTTGTATTTAATCAATTTCATTAAGTCTCTTTTTGGAAGGTTATTTGTTTACTATATTTTAAGGTTTATGAACCAAATTGTGCATGGAGAACTTTTTAAAGATAATTGGGAAACATGTCTTAGTAGAACAGCTATGAGGTTGTAATGATGTAGGTTCAGTTACAAAAATCAGAAAAATAAATGTAAGTCACAAAGTTTCAGCAGAGATTTCTGGAGGTAGACATAGAATCAAGAAAATAGTGATATTAAAGTCAGAGAAGAAATTATGGCATTATTCTCTCCAAAAATTTTTGACTTTTATGGTTTCATCAGATCAAAAGTCTACTGCAGAGAAAACAGAAGAAGTGCATATTCGCTTCACTTTTAGAAAAAACAAAAAATTTAACATTACTTTTTCATTTTCTTGACAGTAGAAAATTGAATGATAGATAGTATGTACATATATGGGTGATGATTAAAATTTCATTGGTGCATAATTGCTTCAGGTCCAACCTACTTCTAATCCATATAAAATTGGAAGACTTTGTACTAACAGTGGCAATTGGTCTTGGAGGAGTAGATTTAAATAGAAAGAAAATTATAAAATTAAATGTAGTACTCTTGCAGCCCTCTCTCGCCAGAAGGGTGAGATGCCTGTTAGGTTTGGGAAGCAGGGTAAGCAAGTGCCCTTTATATGCCTCATCAGAAAGATGTTGTGCTCTTGGCCATAGCTGTGGCACTGAAGAAGAGCAGAGTATAAAACACTGCAGCTGTCATCTCACTTGACTGTAATTAGATCATAAGCAACTTAACACAGGCTCTTTGCTGGGTGAAGAAAAGCATTTCTGTGGGTATTTTGAATTGTATTCCAAAAAATTCCATTGTGTATTAGTTGTTATTCAGAAAGCACTTTACCACAAGCCGCCTTACAATTTAATGTATATAATTATAATTCCAGTTTTTTTTGAGGGTTTTGGCTTCAACTACCTAGTGTGGCATTCTTTTCCTGGCAAGACATTCTAATTTGGAAGAAGAGGAATTTCTATTTGTTGCTGGTAGGTTGCTTATAAGCAAAGAGAGCAATTACTGGTGTAGATGAGGTACACAGATATTGTTCTAGAGGTCACCCAGATGCCTATTTTCTCTTTCTGCCCAATTCCCAGGAGCATTAGTCCTAGAGCTGATGCTTGTGGCTCAATGAAAATTCAACTGGCCCAGTAAGGAGGTGAAGGTCTGAGGCAGGGGGAGACACCCTCAGACACAGGTAAGTTGTTAATTTGCAGTAAAGAAAATAATTTTCTAGATTTATTTTTAAAAAGAGAAGTTTCTTTCCATATTTACATAAAAGTAAACAAACTTCTATTAAATAACTCTCAACCCAGATTCTGCAAAATGAGAAACATTGTGGAGTAAGATCAGCCTGCAGAGTGGACTCCCTTCCTACGGTTTGTTTACAGAAATAGAAAATGCAGGGATGTGAAACAGGAATTCTTTTTGAGATTTAGGAAGAGAAGGAACCTGCAACAATGTGCAGTGGACATACTTAACATTAATAATTTTACATACACATGCACACACATCTTGGTTGGATAAACCTTGGAAAACCCTATACGCAAAGCTTTGCATAAGCTGGCCTTCTGCCTCATGGGCCATGCCTTTGCTATGGTAAGAATATTGATGGGTTTTTATATAGATGAGATAACGCTTGGGATAGACTTTGTTCTAAAACTGTCCTCCAGATGTCCAATTTCTAAACTTGTACTACTTGTTATCAGGGTTTAAAATATATTAAAATGATTTAATTTTATATTCTTATATTTTGAAGGAAAGTGTTTATAAAATATTAGTCCTATTCCAATCTGAAAAGTATAAAACAAGTCACAATACAAAAATAAAAATGCTATAACAGTGTCAGGAAGAATAATTTTTAACATATGTCAATGTTGATGTGTGTTTTTCTGATAATTCTCTAAAACTAATAAGAGAATCTTTTGATCATGATGATTCTTTTATCCATAAGAAATATACTACTGTAGTGATTTAATTAATTCATCATCTTTTCCTAAATCATTCATATTCATTTTTCCCCCAACCTAAACAAACTCTTTTAGGACACATTCCATGTCTAATTTACTTTTATACCTCCCACAACTTTAAATGTAGTAAATTACCAAATAATATTAGTCGAAGAAATAAATTTATTTTACACTGATACCCATTTCCTTTTACGTGTTTGTGTTATTGCTAACAGAGACATTCTGTATACTTTAAAATGTCCTAGAGGAAATGACAAACAAGAAAATCCTAAGAAATTTTCATCATCTTTCTCCTTAAAATTTGCACTCAGGTGGACTTCATAGAATTTTCTACATTCTCTTTTAATTAAGAATTTATATTCACTCCAAACTGTTTCCCATTTGACAAATAGCTTTAATTTGATAAATAAGTGTAAGCTTTTACAATGCAGCCTTTAACTTTATATATTACAAAAACATATTAAAATCCATCCGCATTTAGGTTGGCAATGTATCTTCTTGCTCTCTATCCTAAAGAAAACATACCCAGTCAAACATGTGATTTACTTTCATAATTTTGCCCCAAATCCAGCTGTTCTTCATTAGTACACATATTTCCCAGATCCTATGGTAAATTTTCAGATAATTTTTTTTTTTTAAATTAATCCTTTCCTCTTTGGGCTTAAAAACCCTGATTTCCAGACACTGTTGCAAAGCTGATGATCTTTCATCAATTTCCTTATCCAAATGTGAATTTTTGAAAATGTATGATTTAACTTGCTATCAAATCAATACCAACAATGTAGGTGTTATTCTTACTCTAGATATCATGTTATAATGAACAGAGTTGGCCTTATATATGAGTAGTATAAGAACAAATTGCAAGATGACACGTCAGGGACAGGCAGGCTTTATAGAGTTTTGTACAGTCATTTTCTGCACAGAAAGCAGGTGAATTTTCTCTTTATCTTAAATTTTGCCCCCTATCAAAAGGCAAATATTCCTGTGAGGGTGGTGCTTGAAATTCTCAGCCATTTTTATTTTGGTGCAGTAAAGGGAAAAAAATGTTTCTATAAATCTACAGCAAGAAGAGAGAACAAACACTGAATGACTTAAAAAAGTAAGGTGTAGCATAGAAAGCTAAAAAGGACTTATGAGAGAATCTTATGACCAAGGATAAATGTCAAAGACTGTCTCTTACATTAGTTATCGTTATCAAGATCTAACCACCATTCTTATTCTAGTTACTACAATCTATAATACGTTAACAGGTTAAGTAGTAACCTTTCCAGGAGTAACATAGAAGATGCTTGTTATTTAAAATCCTAGACTCCAGTAAGTAGAAACCAAGAAGAATAAATGAAAGTCATGGTTGAATAACTATGCAGAAGTTGGGAGCAGAGTCCTGGTTTATATTAATTGTGTGGAACATAAAATGGTCCTGAGGAACAACTGTAGAGTAATGGAAAGGGCTACGATGAATATAATTCTGTTGGGATGAAGCTCAGGTATTACAGGAGCAAATGCCAATATTTTTTCCATACAGGGATTAATTACATGGTCAACAGCTGGAATTTACAAGGAGGCATATTAAATAAAATAGCAGGCAAGCTTGAACTGCATTCCCACAGAAGCCATAAAATGGGAATACCAAGAGAACTGGCAAATGTAGTCTTTCACCTATTTTTTTAGGCACAGCTGTCCATATACAGGTTGGGAAGATGGAAATTTGTGAGTAGCAAACTGTTTGCCACATTGTAAAGATTCAATATGAACAATTTTATCCAGCTATTTTAAAAACTTTGCCTTAGAATGGGAATGTCTCAAATGCACTTGGTTTTGAGTGGGGCGATATGTATACTTCACCACTACTGTCATTTCCATTCCCAAAGGGCATTTTTAAATTTATTCATTGACTATATGAGCTCATCTCATACATGCCACCTCCAAAATTGCTGAAGAGCTAATCAGTTCTTCCTGAACTTGGTAAGTTTCTGAAAATGCAATATGGAATCTTCAACATGGAGGTCAAAGTACAGAATGATTTGTAATAACTTCAGCTGCAGAATTCAACTTAGCACAATTCAAAAATCTTTCAAGAGCTACCCACTACACTTAGAATAAGGTCCAAATCCTTCACTGTTGTCTACGAATTCTTGCGTGCAACATCCCTGCGTCTCTTTCCAACTGCATTTCCTCACCCCTTCTCCCCTCTCACTACAGGGAGACATGCTGGCTTCCTGCCAGTTCTTCAAAAGGCTCCTTCCAATCTCGAGGAATGTGGTCACCTCTCCCTGGAATGCTGTTCCCCCTGCCCTTGGGATGTCTGTCTCTTTTTCATTCTTTGGGTCTCAGCTTATTTCCCTCTTCAACAAGGTCTTCTCTGACCACTCTTTCCAAATTAGGTCTCCTAATTTTATCAGAGTTCCATCTTGGTTACCTTCACAGAATATATTACAAATTCTATTTGTTTACTTCTAGAATATCCCCCACTCTTGACTACAACTGAAGTGAAGGTTAAAAGTAGGCAAGTGTCCTCAGCATCTAATACAGGGTCCAGACATTCTATAGTGCTTTTTAAAAACTGGGTCATAAAATCTGGGTTGTGAGAGACCATGAGCATTAAAAAAAAAATTCAATAGAAATGAAAATATCAGAGTACTTTGCATAGGGTGAGATAAGTACTTTTTAATAAAAATATCGTTTCCGAAGTTGGGGTGAGTAGGTGTGTGTGTTGGATTCTGATATCAAATATGGGCCTCAGGGAAAATTAAAGTAAAAGCCACAGGGGGAAAATGTTCAGTAAATATTTGTTAAATTAATAAAGATTTTAGAAATGGAAAAGTCTATCCGTCTTTCCATACTTAAGACTCTTCAGAGTAGGGAAGAGGCTGGCATTCCCTTTCAAAGGCACCAGGAAGTCCCCTTTACTTGAGAAAAGAAAGCTTGTGCTGCTTGCCAGCTGAAGTTGCTTAATGCTTCATTCCTTTGCTGTACAGCGTTATTTCCATTTTCAGTGTAGAAGTTCATGTATATGTTCAGGTATATGTTAACATTTTTTAAGATCCTTTTCCAAAAGGAGGTTTGATGGAAAGAAGGACTGAGAAGAGAACAAGAAGCCTGTAACATTTGGAATGGGGATATATCATCAGCAGGATTAAAGAATGTGGAAAATGCACGTTGAGCTAGCTCACTCCAAGTACTTACTTATCTGCTTCACAGTTTGCAAAAGCAAGGTGCTCTTGCTTCATGTGGTCAGTCAGAAAAGTGTAGCGGTGGAAAGGAAACCAAAGTGTGTGCTTTAGTTAGTTATATGAAGCAATCTGCCATGGTCCCATTGAACTGTATATATCTCATTCAGTCACTCGCTTTTAGTTCTCATGTAGAAAATGCATTCAGTATATTATAATGCTATCAAAACATATTTGAAAATTTCAGTTGAGTATCTACTTTTGAAATAAAGGAGAATAATTTCCTTCTATTCAGCAGTGTAACTCACTTCAGAGGCTTAAGAATTCTTTCTACTCACCATGGTTAAATTTAAAATGTTCCCAAAATTCCTTACAGATCAGAAGAAAAAACAACAATTAAAATAAAAGCATTGTTGCCAAATTGGGAGTTCAATATAATTCTGTTTTCCTTTGGAGTTCAGCTTGCTGGGGGGAAAGTCTTTATTCACATTCCACCCAAGTGACCATCATCCACACCCACTTTCTTTTTAAAGGAAAACATTTACTCTTGTAACTTGGTCATGATGAAATACAAAGGATCTCTTTGTGTGTGAAAGTGAAACTGGGTATGAGCCTTTTAAGGCAAAAATTAAAGAAGGATGTGTATGTGGGGGGTGAAATTCCTGCCTACCTCCTACTTAGAACCAGGCGGCCCGGCATGGTAAGGCCCAGATGTTGTGTATCGGGGAGCAAAACAGCACCTCCAATGGCTTCACAGATAAGATATTCAAAGAGCACCAGACTAAGACCGTTTACACCGCTAAATTACAGTGACCAGTACAGCGGAAATCTCAACCAGGCAACATCTAACAGATGCTTTCTACAAGACTGACTTGTATCTTCTTGGAATTTTTACCTCCTATTTAGGCTGCCAAGCAGAACGAGAGCTTGTAATTAAGAGTAAAGCAGATGAGGACAATAGTTGAGGTGAGTTGTTATGAGGAGAAAGCTGGGTGGGATTGGTGCATTTATGAGTGCAGTATTTTATGAGGACAAAACACTGCAAAAATGTCAAAAGAAATCGCACATTCAAGGCAATTTCTGGAACCGGCTAGGAGATTCTAGGAAGCTTGGTCTCCCTAGCAATTATCCCACCCTCCACCCTCTCTTCTAATCTTCTGCTTTCACTGCCATCCTCAGTTATTCCCAGCCCTTTGGATCTTTGTCCTCAGCCTTCATTTTCCCCCACTTTACTCCAACTTGTGTTATTCTTCCTTCCACTGGAAAATTTCTTAAGCAAGTGGTTTTTACTGCTGCCTCCATTTGTTCTAAAGCTACTCTGGTCCCATTCTGGTACCAAGACTGCTATGGGTATTCACCAAATAACTCTTCATACTTAAAATTCAGTAGTCTTTTCTCAGCCTTATACCGCTTGTCCTCTCTGAAGCATTTGCCACTATCTCACTCTGCTTTTCGAGGATCAGTTCTCTCATCCTCTTTTAAATTTATTTTTCAAAATACTATGATCAGTTTACCTCATCTCTTTTTAGCTCTGTATCTTTTCGTTATCTTTTTTATATAATATTCACTCTACAATCTCTTGGTGGTATCTCTTGTGATAGCCAGATTAATTTTTAAATAAGCTACACTTCTCTCTATTTTGACATTCCATTCTCACTATATCAACTATAGTAATTTTTTGAAAACATTTGTGGCATCACCTCTCCACTCAAAACCCTTCAATGTCCTATTTCAGGCAGTCAAAATTAAATTCCTTACAATTTTAACAAGATCCCGCGTGATCTGGCCCAGGCTATACTTCTGATCTGAGGCCCCTGACTCTGTCCCTTGCTGTCATGGCACTCACTTCTTCAAGGCCTGCTGCAGGGAATCTGTACTTGCTGCTTCCTCTCCCTGGAATGTTATGCAGGTGGCTTGTTACACTGGCCACAACATTTAAAGCAGAAAGATCCCTATCACTCCCTATCCCCCTTTCCTACTTTATTTTCCCCAAAGGACTTGTAATTATCTTAACACATTTTTTAATTTTATTCATTTTATTTTCTTCCCCTAACCAGAATATAAACTACAAGAGGATAGAGATTTTGAATGTTTTGTTAATAGTCATATCCCCAGTGTCTATTACAGTGCCTCGCATATAGGAGATGCCCAATAAGTAGTTGTCGAATGAATATTCAGATGTCTTTAATGTTGAAAATCAATGACCATATAAACATGGCTCTATTTCCTGGCTTTCTATTCTGCATCATTTGATCTATGTCTATCTTTATGCCAATACTACACTGTTTTGTTATAAATCTGCATAGTAGTCTTTAAATTAAATACTGTAAGTCTTTAAACTTTGTCTCTTTTTTTGCAAGATTTTTTGGCTTTTCAATTTTTTTGCCTTTTCATATAAATTTTATAATCAGTATATTAATTCCTTTAAAAAATCATCTAGGATTTCAACTGAAGTTGTATTGATATAGACATATATTAATAACGATGTAGATCCCATTGTATACTCACTGGAATGGATGAAGTTTAAAAGACTGGCAATACTAATACTAGGACTAACAACTAAGTGTTGATAAAGACATGGGGCAACTGGAGCTCTTACACATTGCTTGAAGAATGCAAAATTGTAAAGCCACTTTTGAAACTAGTAAAACAGAGTATTTATATGTATAAGTTATACATATACTTACCTTATGGCCCAGCAATCTCACTCCTAGGTATTTACCCAAAAGAAATGAAAACATATTTCACCCACAGGCTTGAATATGTTTATGAGAGCATTATTCATAACATCTAAACTTGGAAACAACCCAAATATCTATCAAAAGATGAATGAATAAGAAAATTAAGTAACACTATACATTTTGATAAAATGAGTGAAAAATAAATGATAAAAAGAAGCAAAATATTAGTGTACTCAACAGCATAGATGAATCTCAGAAACAGTATGCTAAGTGAAAGGAGTGAGACAAGAGACCTCATATTGTGTGATTCAATTTATATAAAATGTCCACAAAAGACAAATTTATGAAGACAGAAAGTGGATTAGTGGTTGCTTGGGGCAGAAGGTGGGAATGGGATGAAGAGTAAATAGGCATGAAGGATCTTATTGGGGTTATGAAAATATTCTACAACAAATTTATAATGATGGTTGTACAACTTGATAAATTTATTTAAAATTTTGAATTGCATAGTTGAAATGGGTGAATGCAAAATATACCACAATGAAGTTGTAAAAATCATTATGCTAAATTAATGATAACAAACACAATAAAACTACATACTACAGGATTCTACTTGTATGAAATTCTAGAAAAAAGCTGAGCTATAGTTACAGAAGATATACCAGTGGATGCCTGGGAATGGGTATCAGGGAATGAGTTTTACTACTAAGGGGCAAGAGGAAACTTTTTAATGTGAGAGAACTATTTTATATCTTGATTTGGGTGATGGTTATGTACCTATATACATTGTCAAAATTTACTAACATTTGCATTCAAATCACTGAATTTTGTTAAGTCTAAATTATATCTAAATAAAATTTAAAAATAGCTGAAATAATATCTGCATATGGTTAATTCTGCAATTTTGTTTCAATTATTCTTAGCTAATACTTTTTATTACATTTTAAAGTTCCGAATTCTAAAGTCTTCAGTGCTTATTTAAGACATATTTGATTCATATGACTCTAATTATTCAGGTAAGATCACAGAATAAGGGAATTTCCTTGGAGATACTCTATAACTTTTTAAATTAAAATTTCTAGACATTATCAAAAGAAGAAAGCCTATAAAACTTTCTTAAGCAAATGGCAAGATTAAAAATATTCCAAACTTTGGTACACACTTCTACATATCTCCCTCCACCCCAAGGGATGGAAAAGTATTACCCAAGAGCAACAAAATCTAATTTGAACTCCAAACCAGCCCAAATGTCCATCAGCAGGAAACTGGAAAGACAAACTGTAATATATAAGTACTACTCAGCAACAAAGAGGAATAAACTACTGATAAATACAACACCATCAGTTGCTCTCAAAAACATTTTGAGTGAAAGAAGCAAAAAACAAAAGTATACATACAATATGATTCCATTTATATCAAGTTCAAAAACATGCAAAAATGAATCAATGGGGATAGAAATCAGAATAGAAATCTCTTCCATATTCCGATATGGAAGAGATTGACTGGAAGGGGGAGCAACAAAGGAACCTTCTAGAGGCATGACAGTCTTCTATATCTCAGTTGGGGTGCTGGCTACATAAGTGTATACATTTGTCAAAACTATGAATTTCACTTTATATATTCACAATCCAATTAAAAAAATATTAGCTTTCATGAGACTAAGTTTATAATGTTCAGAAAATTATAAGGAAACATAAGAAAGTGTGAGGAAAACTATAGATGAAAATTGTAACAATTTATTGAGAAATTTGTAGGACATAAAGAAAATTCAGTTTCTAAAACTGACTGTACATATTAAGTTTTCAGGTAAGAATTATTGGCCATTTCGAGAGGAATACAAAATACAGCTATAAAAAAAGGGCAAAAGAGATTAATTTGTGCTAATTAAAAATCTAAATTAGGTATTAGAAGCAGAATTTTGGAGAAGTTATGGCAGATAAGAAGACTTTAAAGGTCAGATATTAAAGAGAGAACAACTTTTTTAAATTAAAGAATACAAAATAGAAAAGAATTAATATTCAGTAACAGTTTAAATGTTCCTAGATATTTAAAAATCATTGATACTGGGAAATGAAAGCACTTATCTTGTCCTAGATAAAACAAGCATTAACCAACTCCAAAATGCTGTTCAAATTCAAGGAAAAGCAGAATTCCTCGAATGTGCAGAAAGTGAAAAAAAAGATTAATTTCAAAGCAGATGAAACACGTACAATGATATGGAGTAAATGACATCCTCTTAAGCAACTATATGGCAATTCTTTTCTAGAAAGATATTTCTTTTTAGAAAGCATTTGATAGGAGTGGTATTCTAAGAGTAACAAAGCATCAGGGTTCAAGAGGCTACAAGTTATTAAGGAGGCATTGGCTCTCCTCAGAGAAGACAGCTAGAAGCAGGGAAGAAGAAGCAGTGTTAAGATTTCCCACTGACTTTGCAGAAGAAATGATGTGAACCAGAACACAACAAAATGACATTCTTAAAGTACTGAAAGAAAATAATTTCCAGCTATTATTTACACACTGAGCAAAAATATCTTTTAAAAATGAAGATGAACAAAGATGTTCTTTAAAAAAAAAAAAAAAAACAAGAGAATTTGTTTCTAGAAGACCTAAATTATAAGAAATTCAAGGAGAAAGAAAATAACTACAAAGGGAAATTTTAAAAAATACAGAAAAAGGAATAAAGAACAATCAAAAGAATAGGTGTATAAGAGAAATGAATATTGATTGCCTATTGACCTACAAAACAATGTTAGTAATAGTAATGTTTTATGGGATTTAAAATATATAGAATGAAAATGTTGACACGATATTGCAAAGGGAAAAACAAAGTTACAGTGTTTTAAGTTTCTAGTAATACCAGGAAAATTGTAAAAGTAAAAATAAATATATTTTAGACTTAATCTAAATAAAGAATTTCTATAAATAAGAAAGAGACAGAAGAAAATCAACCCAATAGACAAATAGGCACAATGTCTTTGTCTGGCCCTTCACCAAAGAGGATATCCAAATTGCTAATAAACATGAAAAGAAGCTCAACTTTCTTAGACATTAAAGAAATGCAAATTGACTCAGCAGAATAAATAAAATAAAAAAAATAATCATGTAAAAATATGTAAGAGTCGGCAGCTAGAATTCTCATATATTGCAGGGGAGATTGTAAATTGTTACAACCACATTGAAAATATTTTGGTAGTGCCTACTGGAGCTGCATATATGCTTACCTGATGACCTAGTAATTTCACTGAGGTATGCAGCCATTTTCATAAGACATGTTGTAAGGTATGAGGGTTAGATCTTTTATTTGCAGAGCCAAGGGCAA
Source organism: Eidolon dupreanum (assembly GCA_028627145.1). Lineage (NCBI taxonomy): Eukaryota > Metazoa > Chordata > Mammalia > Chiroptera > Pteropodidae > Eidolon > Eidolon dupreanum. The sequence goes on along the minus strand of CM053501.1, from coordinate 26,053,634 downwards.
AGTGAAAATGAAAGACTCCTTATTCAAGAAAATATTAATAAATAAAACACATTAATATTGTAGACTGAAACCTAAAGGCTTTAATCCAAATGTCTCAGCAGATTAGGAATACTTAAATAAGGATGGCTCAAGAACTGGAAAATTAATATGGGAGATCTCTTTCTCTTTTTCACACATATATGTATGTGTGCGCACACACACACACACACACCTTCTATGGCCATAACCATGAAATATTTATAAAAGTTATCATATATTATTAAACTTTAAAAGATAACTAATGTAATCTAAAATAGTAGAAGTTGTATAGAACAGTGGTCTCAAACTTTTTGGCACCAGGGACTGGTTTTGTGGAAGACAATTTTTCCATGGCCCGGGGGATGGAGGGAGGGATGGTTTCGGGATGATTCAAGTGCATTACATTTATTGTGCACTTTATTTCTATTATTATTACATTGAATATATAATGAAATAATTATACGACTCACCATAATGCAGAATGGCTTGTTTTCCTGGAACTAGACAGTTCCATATGGGAGTGGTAGGAGACAGTGACACCCAAAGTATGTTGCTAATCTCATTTTGGTTGCTATCACTGCAGAAAACCCTGCTTCGCAAAGATAGGATGTTGGAAACGGAAGCAGGTTTTTTCAGTGCTTTTGTAGCAATCTCAGGATATTTTGCCTTGACTTTAATTCAGATTGTATGGAGATTTGAAGTTAAAACGTAATTTTAAGGCCACCATCATTTGCAATCTCAAGCAGTTGATCCTCTTCTCGCATGAGTGAAGTTGATTCACCTGGCTTATTCACAAATGGGTCACAGATCCATTCCTTCCCAGTTCAGCGTTTTTTTGTGGTTAGGAAAAAATGCACAAACTCTGTTGAAAACTGAGATAGGTGATCATGCACCAGCTGGGAGAAAGAAGGTCCTGGCTCACTCTCTTTCAAAATCTCTGCTAATGTTTGAAACATGTCAAAAAATCCCAATGTTCACCCATCGACCCCATAATTCCATAATTTGAATGCAACCACTTTATCTGCTGACTTGAGCACAGTTGTCTTTCTTCCCTGAAATGACAGACTGAGTTGCTTAAGCAGGATGAATTATGTCACACAAGTAAGCAAGTTTTGCGACCTATTCTGTGTCACTGCGAGTGCTGTTTTTCTAAAAGAAATCCCTGGATTGACTCTCATAACTCAGACACTCTGACCAGTGATCTACCTTTAGAAAACCATCTCATATCTGTGTAGAAGAGAAAACGTATGAGCTCTGCATACATCTCCTCACAGAGCTGCGTGAACAGACATGAGTTAAGGGCATGTACTTTAATGTGGTTGATCACTTTAATCATATCCTGCAAAACGTTGTTAAGTTCAGGTGACATTATTTGGCTAAACAGCATTCCCCATGGATGACACAGTGTGTAGACACACATTCAGAAGCAACCTCTTTGACCTGAGTAGTGAAACCAGAAAGCCATCCAGTCATGGCAGCCGCTCCGTTTGTGCATATACCATCACAAAATGAACAATTCAGTTTTCCTGATATGTAATCATTCAAAGACTTGAATAGTTCTGCGGCTGTGATGTTGTGCACATAACATATCCTCATGCACATGACAAAAGTGCACATAACATATCCTCATGCACATCCTCCTGAAAAATATATCACACAAAAACAAGGATTGTTGCCTTGTTGTCAACATCAGTAGACTCGTCAACCTGGATTGTGAACCATGGTAACTCATTAATCCCCCCTAACAATTGTGCCTCAGTATTCTCTGCTGTTTCATCAATTCATCTAGTTATGGTGCTAGTCAAAAGAGGAACACTAGCCACCTTTTGAACTACAGTCTTCCCTAAAAGTTCACAACAAATATCCTTAGCAGCAAGCAAGATCAACTCTTCACCAATAGTAAAGGATTTCTTACCTTTAGCAATGCAATTAGCCACTAAGAATGATGCTCTCAGTGAAGAAACATTTGATGAAGTCTTCAATAATTGCCTTTGTTCTTTGTGTTCACATTGTTGTTCTTTTGAAAAAATTCCAAAGGATTGTCTTTTAATGCAGGGTGCTTGGTCTTTATGTGGCGAACCAGTTTTGAAGGTTTCATGGCTCTGTTGGATAGTCAGTCACCATGTGGTATATAAATTAGGCTTGGAGAATGTGAATCACCTGTTGCAATGAACCCATAATTTAAGTAGGACTCTTGGTATTTTCTTTTAAATGCAGCTTTCTTTTTGTTGGCAGTCTTAGAGTCTTCTGCTATCTCATCATTGGGTCTTTCTCCCTTTTCAAAGAAGCTCTCCAGTGACTTTTGTTTTTTACTCATTTTGGCTAGGGTTAGCTTGAGGGCTTACCCAAACTGTAACTGAGACAAGTGCTCAGTGCAGGAAACAGGTACAGATGGAAATGGTAAATAAAATAATGGGCGGGCTACATATGGACTAAAATAAGTGTCGGATTCTGACTTAAAGCCTGCCACCAGTTGCAGCTCTCTGATTGAAATACATCAACTCACTTTCCACTGTAAAGCCTGCCACCAGATGCAGCTTAATTGTCACTTGCCACTCACTGATAGAATTTTGATATGAGTCTGCAAGCAATTGATCTATTATGGTCTCTGTGCAGTCAAACTTCTCTGCTAATGTTAAATTTGTATTTGCAGCCACTCCCCAGTGCTAGCATCGCTGCCTCAGCTCCACCTCAGATCGTCGGGCATTAGATTCTTATCAGGAGCATGCAGCCTAGATCCCTCACATGTGCTGTTCACAATAGGTTTTGCACTTCTGTGAAAATATAATGCCTAATGATCTGAGGTGGAGTTAAGGCAGTACTGGGGAACGGCTGCAAATACAGATGAAGTTTCACTCTCTTCACCTGCCACTCACCTCTGGCTGTGTGGCTAGGTTCCTAACAGGCCACGGACTGGGTTCACCTGGTATAGAATACATTCAAATATATTCTGTTCCTTTTTAGGAATAAAACTGGAAATAAATAATATAATACCCAAGTTTCACTACTTGTAAATGTAAAAATTCTGCTCAAAATTACTTTGAGTTTTACTAAATAAGAATAAAATTTCATAATATCTTTAAAATAACAAAAGGAAGACACCACGTAGTATAGTGCTCTATACTATAGAAAAATTCAGAATTAAAAAATTAAATTAGTGATGAAGAAAATATTTGCAAACACTTCACTAAAGCATTACATTTATGAAGTTTGACTAAAATACAAAATAGCCAAAATTAGAAGTGAATAAAAATAAAACAGAAATTTTTATTTTTATTGACATGACTGAAGCTAATCTAATCAAGAAGAGGAAGAACACACATATAAAGTTAGAAGATAAAATGGGGAAAGAATAGAGAAATAATGTGAAGATTTAGAAAATTCTTTATTTAACTCTATGCAAATAAATTTGCAAATCTGGAAGAAAAGGTTGATTTTCCAATATCAAGATAAAGTCCCATAAAAGGTAGAAATATTTAATAGTAAAAATTACCTGAGAGGAAATAGAGAATGTTTTTACAGTGCAGTCCTTCCCCACAAAGCATCAGAACAAAGCTGTTAAATAAGTGAGTGCACTGTGAAGTGGACAACTCCAGCCTCATTTAAATATTCTAAAACATGGGGAGAGCTGAATGGTTTTCATGAAGAGTGTCAGCATAGTAATGATACTGAAATCTGACCAAAGAGTTACAAAAAAAAAAGAAAACTAACGACTCAGTTTTTTTATATTTCTACAAACATCCTAAATAAAATATTGCCAAATAATATCCAGCAACAGTCTATGACCAACAAATAGGATGAAGTTAATATAATTTATTTTAATTATGTTAAAAGGAAAAAAGATCATTTCCCCAGATGGTGAATGGAAAAAAACCTAATAAATTCTAACTCCCATTTCTAATAAAACTCCTTTTAAATAAGAAGAAAGGCATACTTTCTTAATAATACCTTGTATTTTTTTCATTTAGAAAATTTTAATATTTATATCATCTGGACTATCTTAGAAAGGTATTTCTCACTTCAATATTGAAAATGTATATGCCACTAAAACTGGAAACATAACTTAATAGATCTGTGTTACAAAGGAACTTTCATATTTGAAAAAGTGTATACATATATAAGGATAGTTATTGAGGCCTTTTTTCACAGACTAAAAGAATGAAAGAACTTATTGTTCATCAATGGGGGAATAATTAAATTATAGTTTATCTATACTTTGGCATAATAAAAAGTCATTTAAAAGTATGAGGTAAAACTTTTCAAAACATGTCATGCATTATTTATTTAATTAAATACATGTTTTAGAGGGAACTAAAATATCTTAAGGGACTCTTATGGCCACTGAATCTGAGAGAAAAAAGGTAAGTATTGGTGTCCTATATATAAAAATTCAACCTTAGTTTTCAAAAGTAAGTTAACTAAGATCTTAAAAGTTTTCATCACAAGAAAAAAAGAATTAATTAGCTGTGTGTGGTGATGGATATTTACTAGACTTGTAATCATTTTGAAATATATACAAATATTGAATCATTATGTTCTACACCTAAAACTAATATAATGTTATATATCAATTATATCTCAAAAAAACTAAATTCAAGTTTTTTTAAGGCACAAAGTATTTCATTAGAAATACATTGTAATTCAACACTTAAGAAATAATATAAAATTATGATTTTATACAGTGATTAGGAGAAGATAAAAAATGACCAAGATGGCATTAAAAAAGGAAAGTGATGGATGAACAGATAATGTTAAATACAATGACTGAAAAAAACGGGGTAACAGAATGAGAAAAGGAAAGTGGCACATGGACAGAGACATTAAACAGTGGGTGTTATTTTAAACTTGAGGAAATCACCAAGAACCAAAAGACACTCACTTGTACATAGCTATCTACAGTATAGCTAGGGAAGATACTCAGAAAATGGTCAAAAATAGCTTGAATACCAAAGGTCTATAAAATTCTTAATCTCATATGGATATAAAAAAAACTAAAGAAAAAATTATATATCTTCTGGTCTTTTAGAATATAAAAAATTTATAAATATATATGTTAGATAACTAGTCAGACATGAGTGACAGGGGAACAAAGGAATAGAGGTCCAGCCTAAAAACTGCCCAATGAACACCCTGTTAGTAGTTAGAGAATCCCTCCTGCCTTAAGCCCAGCCTTGAGATCTGTAATGAAATTGCCTCTTTGCCATATTTGGGAATTGTTGTTATAGTCCCAACAGGGATCTCTGGGAGGTACAGCTGTTTCCCCTATGGGGTACTTGGAATCAAGCATATCTCCTGGCCTCCTGAAAAACTCTCTCCTGTTCAGTGTCTGATAAGGTCTGTCCCAAAATAACCATGGTATCCTTCCAGGTGAAGTCATAAACAAGCGTGACATATTGGAAGGTATCAGTGTACCACATCAGGGTTGTCAGAATAGCTTCCTAGTTCTGCCTTGATCTGCTTAAGCTCTATGAGAGAAAAGGGTTTGTGGACAAGCTATGGTCCAGACTCTCCTCCATGAGCTTCTACTAGAAGGTAAACTTTTTCAAGAGGTATAGAGGAAGACTTAGATGATGGGGGAGATCTCCCTAGGTATGGGGGAAGTTTTGGGTAAAAAGAGGGAACAGTAGCAATAGGAGGAGGAGGAGCCGACTGTTCAGACTGTTCGACCAAAGTAAACTCAGAAGGGGTTGTCTTGCTAGTATTAAATAAAGCCACAGTGGCTAGTTTGCATTTCTGTAAAGGGATTATTTTCTTGGAGTAAAAAGAAGATTTGAGCATAAGGTACCTCTGCCCATTTACCGTGGTGTTTGCAAAAAAAAAAAGATCTAATTGGAGTATGGTGTTATTGTCAAGGCTCTCATTAATAGGCCAGGTTCCCCCATTAGGGAGTTTATATAGTGGTCACACGGTGTTGCAAAAGAAAATAAGTCTCTGTTTCTTCAGAGTCAGTGGGTCAAACTGAGCCCAATGAGTTAAAATGCAGCCAAGAGGACTGTTGGACAGTACTGAGAGTTGGTTTCCCATCTGCAAAGGAGAATAGAAAACTTTATATAATGATTTGCTGCAGGTGGCACCACTTCTGCGTCGTTATCATCATCACCCCCAGCCCCATGCTGCTGGAGCAACACCGAAGTTCATAATACCCCCTAATGGTAACATGTACATGTGTATGCACATATAAATGTATAATTTAGTAATATTAAATATTTCCTAAATCCTTAAGTCCCTAAAATTTTTTGTTATCAATAAAAAAATTATTTAAATAATGATGCAAAGTAAATGATCATTTTGGGCTTTTGAGTGAAAAACCAAAAATTTACAAGAAAAAATTTATAAATAAAAATAAGATAAATACAAAGTATCGTCCTGCAATACTTGCAATGGGAGCCATTAGAGTCAATTCCTAGTCAAGAATTATATTTTATATAGGAAGCTGGTTAGTTTGATTAAATGTCACTGATCCCAATTAGGCAAGTGATGATGGAAAGAAATGCTGACTGAGTGGGGAGCGAGATGGTTATCAGAACTTGAGGAGGTTGTTCAAAAAACTTAGAGAGGAAAAACTTTACAAGAGTATGGACAAAATGACCCAGAAGTCTTTTGGCCTTGTGAACTCTGCTCTCTGGATTTACTTTGTCTGCATTGTTATTTGTCTCCTCTTCTGGCTGTGTTATTCCAGGCTCCCCACAGAGTGAGGCCCATCAAGTAAAATTTGCCTGTAGATTATTTCCCATGCCAAAACAGCTTTCCCAATTCCAGTCTAGACCAGATTAAAAAGCGTAAAACACAAGGGGTGCATTCAACCCATTCTCTTCTTTCTAAAGCTTGGAAAAACTCCAGGGCACTGTTTTAGGCATGGTAAACAACACCCTGTAGCACAAATTGATAATAATTTCATGACTTTTAGATGCATCATGAACTTAAGGAATTAGAGTGGTTGCTTGTTCTCTGGAAAATGACAATTGGAAATGACTCTAGTTCAACATAACATGAAAATTAGTTTGTGTGAGAACACAGCATTCTCTGTAGTGGGTTTTAGTCCTGGCAAAGGAGTATATCATGTAGCTGGCTTGATTCTCTCACCCATCTGGAGGGAGTGGTAACCAAAATGTATTGCTAGAGTCCATGTCTCCATTGTTGCGTTTTCTTTTTCAAACATCCTATTTCTTTAAGGGGAACAAATGTTTTCTCCACAAAGGCCGCCTCTGCCTCTCTCCTGGCTGCTCGAGTTTCTGCCTGCCTTTTGGTTACCGCATGGCTGGTGATTTCTCAGGGTCCCAAAGGAGGACTCGCGCTAGCTGTTAGAACTGAACAAACAATCCCAGCCAAAACCAGAACAGAATCTCAGAGAACTGCTTTCACCGCCACACTCTTCAGCTCCATTTCAGTTTTCCCTGCCAGATGAGATATAATATCAAACACTGAGATGCTGCCAAACTCAGCAGTAACACAGACAAAAATCACTGCCTCTAGATGCCAGGCCTTTTACCAGGTAGCTTACTCTAATCACACTGAATTTAATCCTTGCAACAATACTATTAGGTAAACATCGCCATTGCAGCTTTACATTCAAGAAAATGGAGGTTTAGAGACCCAGAGAGGTTAGAGAAATTGCTCATGGTCATACATAA